>JARBWK010000004.1:43400483-44000483 GCA_030556195.1 Anolis apletophallus | reverse complement strand
AGGGGGTTGAACTAGATGGCCCACAGGTCTCTTCCAACTCTATGAGTCTATGATATGAAACATTCTGGGCAAGTAAATGAGAGGAAGGTCTTGAAGACTTTGATTCTGGATGTAGATCGAAAAACAACTACTACACACAAACAGGGGAAGAGGGTTGAAATGGGGAACAGTGTGCTCTTCAGGTTTGGTGAGGAAGACATGCTTTATTTTTCTTGGACCCCCATCTACACTACCATATAATGCAGTTTGAGTCTGCATTATATGGTAGTGTCTCTGAAAAGTCTCCAGGTCACTCCAGACAGGACAGACCCAAGGGATTGAGCTAATTTGTTTTTCAGTGGTGGAATACTGTTGGAAATGACAACCTTCTTCAAGCCTTCTCTAGTAATCTGTTTATCTATGATCCTGTTGCTTACTGTTTGTATGTATGTTCTGGTATGCAGCTTCCTTTGCTCTATGGTTCCTGAGAAGTTATAAAAGGGGCTGCAGACCAAATGCTTTCTCTCTCTCTTTGACTACGTGAACCGTTGATAGCTATTTTGTTTTAACAGAGATGCCCTGACCGGATGGCACAGAGAATTATCTTAAACATATATGAAACTATGTAGCACAGCAGTTCTCGTTTGTGCCTGGAGGGCAGGGGACAGGGCCTGGGGTCCCATTAGCATTAGAACCGGCCGTGCTAGAACAGGATTCTGAGGATGAGCTAGATGAGTGGGGCGAAGGGCAGCTTTCGCAAGGGCCTCTTTCGCCCACAGAGAGCTTGGCCTGGGAAGAAATGTGCTTTGGTCCAAGGGATGATTCAGATCACCAGGTGCAGTCTGATAGCGATCCAGGGAGTTATGAACACCCGGGAGGGAGATCTTCCCAGGAGCCCCCATCATGTCATAAAGAGTCCAAAATTATACTCATCCCTGGTGGGAAAAATAACGAATGCAGGACGCTGAGGAGTAATTAGTCCCCAAGGTGGATAGTTCAGGCCAAGTCTCAAGGTGATAGTTCAGGCCTGAACTATCCACCTTGAGGGGACCACTACTCCTCAGCGTCCTGCATTCGTTATTTTCCCCACCAGGGATGAGTATAATTTTTGGACTCTTTATGACATATGATTTCATCACATGCTATTTGAGCAAAAGAATTTATATATGTGGAATTAACCCCTGCGAGGGACATTGAGTGATTACCAGCATTAACCCCTGCGTGGGATTTCATTTAGGGTTTGTTATATATACCCTGTTTTATTTTGCAAGTCTTTCTGTGACTTTGATATTATATGATATTCAATATAATATTATTTGAAGAATCATTGAATTTGTGATTTATTACATTGAACCCTTCGTGGGTACAGTTCTGTTGTTAAGCTTTACAGCCCTTGAGCTCTGTTAATATATTAGGGAGGAAAGCTCTCAGGGAGATAGCAACACAGCTGCCGAGAGACAAGGTCGAACCTTTGATAGGAGACGGAACATCGAGGCTAGTAGGAGGGCTTGGTCCCGGCCCTAGACCGGCCGAGGTCCGTCCGCAGAGATTGGAGACGAAGAAGCCTAGAGCGTCGAGGCCCTCGGCCGAAGGATTAGTATAGGATCCGTGGGAACGAATCCTCAGTTCCTCCGGCCACGTCTTACCTGAATAGGCGTGAAGCGGAGTGGGACCACAAGCTAAGCCGTGGTCATTAAGCCTTGCCTTGCTTTGCCTTGCCTTGTTTCCTGATCCGCATTGGTTTGCGGAGCCTTGCCCTGTTTCCTGATCCGCATTGGCTGCGGAGCCCTGCCAAGCTTTTTGCCTATTTGCTACGTTATCTTGGACATTCTTACTTCAAGCCTTTTGGATTATATCACTTCATATTGACTATATTCTTTGGAACTGTTTTTATATTCAATAAAGTAGTTAGCCTTCAGTACGTTTCTGTGTGTGTGATTAAGGGGCCCGCCAAGTCCGAGCATCGCGACAAACTAGACTGATACGTTTTGTACATGTGTATGCAGGTTGTGAAGGTTGTGAGTAAACCAAATATGTTATTTTTATCAAAGTTTACTTCATCTTTGTTTCTTGAGTGCATGATATAAAACAAGTTATTTTATTGGAGAGTATATACGGTATATATTTTGGGCACTGAAAAAACACTGTTGTTTTTATGCACTGGCAAATCTGTTTTCGGAACAGATCAGAGATAACAGGTTATTCAGTCTAACAACTAAAACCATTGCCTTGCATAATTATATCTGGTTGTATACCATAAGAGAAGATTCTATTCTAAAGGGTTTTTGGTTCTTCTCTGAAAGGTCATACTTTTCTTTAAAATTATGATCTCCGAAATGTGTTGCTCCAAATGCTTATGAATGCCATTTTCCAAAAGACACAGAGGTGATTTTCATTTCTATTTGGAGTCCCTATGTCACCATTACAGAACAAAACCCTAATTCAAAAACACAAAATCTTTCAAATCAGTTGAAAAGTGTATACTTAAGGAAAACCAGACATCATATTTTCCAAGAATACATACCAAGACATCTGGCCAGTCTGTCCTTAAGCAGATAAGACCGAATTTATAGAGTACTAGCAGAATGGGTATCACGATCATTGACAGAAATATTGCAGGCAAGACTGGAATTATAATATTATCTGTGAAAATAAAAATATGCCAGGATAAACAAGACATTTGGGAGTTACTGCAAGGAATCATGGCTTTGTGAGACATAATGAGTATTGCAGTATAAAATGCAAAAAGAAAAAAAAAGGAGAAAAACATATCTTGATACCTGATACAGAGAAGTCTTTGGCTTTTCCAAAAAGACACAACAAGCTCCCCTATCTTCCCTTTTCCCCCACCATAACCCACAGTACCTGATTGATTTATTGATTTATTCCCACCATACCTGATTGATTTATTGATTTATTCTTAGACTCAGTGATGATACATTTTGAGGAAGACGGCTTGCACTGTTTGTTTAAATGTGTAGACACATCCACAGTAATGCAATAATTTCTGCTTGGAAGCAAATTTTCCATCACAACACTGAAACTCTCTTGTTTGGTTGTATTGTCATCTTGCTGTAAGAGAAAAATAGTTTTGTTTAGCAACTGATAAATGTACTGCAAACAGCATGGCATATTCAATCTGTGAAATGTGGCTGTGTGAACAGGAAAACACCAGCCAGTTAAGAGGCCAATGCAGAGCCCTAAACCCCCTCCTAATTTAAGTAATGTAAAAGAGAAATCAATATTGATCCAGAGCTTAGAAAAAAGTCACCTTTTGGGACTGAAACAGCTTGAACCCTCCAAATTATTTGGCTGACAGATGGTATTGTGCAGGAATTGTAACTCTCATAACTTTTCCAGGCTTTACACTAGCTTACCTCACAGGCATGCTAAAGAGTTTATAGAGGTAATACTGTATTAATTTTACTTCAAACACATTGTGAACGCTAACATAACCAATTATAGATTGATAGGATTTGTCATTTCTTTCTTTCTTTATTTGTTTACAGTATTTCTATTCCGCCCTTCTCACCCCAAAGGGGACTCAGGGCGGATGACAATGCACACATACATGGCAAACATTTGACATACAAGACATACAGACAGATTGAGGTCATTCAGCAGTTTTTCCACTTCGGAACCTGGAAGTTGCTCGATTCCGGCCACAGGGGGAGCTGTACCTTCATCCACTATGATGGTGAGTCTTTTGATCATAGTATTTCCTCCTTGGTCTCCGGCATTTTTATGGTGTCATAAATTAACCTCCCTGCTTTAAGCGGTCCATAATTTCTCTACTCACAGCACATCTGTTTTCAAATTGCTTAGGTGAACAGTAAGCTGGGCTATTAACAGTTGGGCGCTCAATCCCAACTCGAGCTTTGAACTTGCCACCTTTCAGTCAGCAGTGATTTATTGCAGTTGCAGTTCACCTACATCCAGAGAGCACTGTGAACCCAAACAATGATAGACCCGGACCAAACTTGGCATGCATACTGAAATGCCCAAATTCGAATACTGGTGGGGTTTGAGGGGAATTGGCCAGGACATTTTGGAGTTGTAGGTACTGAAATTTATAGTTCTCTTGCAATCAATAAGCATTCTGAACTCCACCAAAGATGGAATTGGATCAAACTTGGCACACAGAGTCCCCATGATCAGGAAAAAATACTGGAGTTCTTTGAGGGAAATTCACTTTGACTTGGGGGAGTTGTAGTTCATCTATATCCAGAGAGCACTGTGAACCCAAACACTGATAGATCTGGACCAAACTTGGCACAAATATCTGATTTGACGAAATTTGATTACTGGAGGGGTTTGGGGGAGAACTGACATTCCTTTCTGGGAGTTGTAGTTCACCCACAACCAGAGAAACTGTGACCTCTACCGATGATGGATCTGGACCAAACTTGGCACACTGAACCTCCATGACTAACTCAACCTATTAGAGGGGTTTGAAGGGACTGACTCACTATAGTGGAAGTTGCAGTTTACCCTACAGCCAGAGAGCACACTGAACCCCACCAATGACTCATCTAGAGCAAATTTGCCCAACATAACAAACATTAAGTACTGATGGAGTTTCTTGGGGTTAAACTGCCATGATGTGAGTTGTAGTTCACCCACAACCTTATGCTTTTTGCAGAATTAACCCCCCCCCTGACTTTTTCAAATAACCCGGGCAACGCCAGGCACCCAAACTAGCAATCACATAAATGGTAACAATTAATAACTGCATTGACAATTCTTCCTGCCCCATAAACATAATTGTTTCTGATGCTCTGTTAGTTCAGATGATGGAGGTATCTCTGAACAGATACTGGAACAGGAGAGAGACAGCATGCTGTAACAGCTGCGTATTGGACTAGTTGGAATAGTTCGAATCCCTAGTTGACCATGAAAACCTACTGGGTATATTTGGGCAAGACATTTGGGCATTACTATAAAATATCACAGCCTCAGAGGAAGGCAGAGGGAAACCTGCTCTGAACCCTGTGACAGGGTCAACTTGAAGGTACACAACACCACCAAACAGGAATTTCACTTTACTATAAACATCTTAATCCAACTGATTAGTTGGATATTTCTGAGAAATATATTGAGCAATCTTGCTCAGTTATCAATCATTATCTGCTTTAATAATATTGAGATGTCCCTCATGATAAACTTTAGCTTGTGGCTAATTTATGGCCCAGTGATTTCCTGACTTCCTCATACGGTGATAATAATACTCGCAACATTTAATCAGAAAAATATTTGGAACTTGCCAATTAAAACTTGAAGCATGCTTTTGAATATAAACAGGGAGTAGTACAAACTAAAGTTCAGTATACTGAAACTGAAAAGTTAGCAAGTTTCTTACTGATTAAATACATTTGTTCTACCATTTTCTCAGCATTTATTTTGATTACTGTTACTGTTACTACTGACCTTGTCTGGGAAACCTGGTGTCGACATCTTGATTGTATAGCGAATGTCTCTGTATACTTTCAGTAGTAAGGGTGATGAAAGTTTCACTGACACATTTACACAGTTTGGACAAGATGAAAAATTAAACTGAGGCTGGCCCAAGCATGCTGTTGATCAAGTAAATTTAATAAATTTAATAAAAAAGATATCAATGACACTTGCTAACATAACAATTTCTGGACTACATTTTTGTCAGTCGAAATAACGAATTAACCATTTAAAGCACAGCAAACTTGGAACTAAGATTTCAAATCAATCAACTTATTTATCAAAATTAATTCCAAGGCTGTATACATATGATTCAAGTGTAAACATTTATGCCTTTTACCTCTGATGCTTGTCTTACTTTAACCATCATTAAAGTAATTGACTGAAGAACATATCTGCCTGAAAAGGGTGCATAGGGTGCATCTGGATTTGGCACAGCCTGGCTTTAGGCTAGGTCATGGAACCGAAACTGCCTTGGTCGCTTTAGTGGATGATCTGTGTAGGAAACTTGACAGGGGGGGGGGGGAGTGTCCCTGTTGGTTTTCCTTGACCTCTCAGTGGTCTTCCATAGTTTAGACCACGACATCCTTCTGGGATGCCTCGAGGGTATGGGGCTTTGAGGTACCATTTTACAGTGGCTCTGGTTCTTCCTGGAGGACTGTTCCCAGAAGGGATTTCTGAGGGACACCTGCTTGGCCTCCCAGCCTTTGTGGTGTGTAATCCCGCAGGGCTCAATATTGTTTCCCATGTTGTTTAACATATACATGAAACCGCTGAGGGAAATCATATGGAGTTTTGGAGTTGGATGTCATCTGTATGCAGATGACATTCAACTCTACTACTCTTTTCCACTAAAGAAGCTGTTCAGATCATGAACCAGTGCTTGGCAGCTGCGATGGTTTGGATGAGGACGAACAAATTGAAATTGAATCCAGACAAGACAGAGGCACTTCTGGTCAGTTGTAAGGCCGAACAGGGCATAGAGCTTTTTTTGACCAGGGACCACTTGACCAGGAACCGCTCTCCAACATGATTTATTTATTTAATTATTCAATTTTGTATGCTGTCTTTCCCTGAGGGCTCATGATGGCTTACAGAAAATATAAAAACACACTTTAGAACAACTGAAAAAAATTAAACTCTTAGCTTAATAACTATAAAACTATTTACAGCTGGTTAACTAAATCAGACCCCGAAAGCCTGCTGGAATAAAAATGTCTTCCACGCTCTGCGGAACTTTATTAAATCATTCAAAGCTCGCACATCTTCTGGAAGAGCGTTCCAAAGAGTTAGAGCTAAAGGCTTGCCATCTTGTCGATGTCAGCTGATATGAGCGGCAGCTAGGAATCATCAGAAGACTTTGGTCAATGGAGTGCAGTGACCTCTGGGGTTGCTATGGGGTGATAGAGTCCCTCAGGTACAACGGCCCCTAACCATATAAGGCATTGAAGGTGATAATCAACACTTTGAAGGAGACCCGGTGCTCCACTGATAGCCAGTGCAGCTGCTGCAATATTGGTGTTATGTGAGCTCTCACTGGCGTACCAGTGAGAAGCCTAGCAGCTACATTTTGCACCAGCTTGAGCCTCTGGATCACCGTATCAAAAGGGTTATGAATCAGTTTTATTGTTATTGTTGGTTTATGTTAGGTTTTGTATGTATGTGAGGCATTACATTTTGCCATAAATATATTGGAAACTGCTTCGAGTCCCCCCTTGGGGTGAGAAAAGCAGTATACAAGTGAAGTAAATAATAAACAAACAAATAAACAATAATAAGAATATCAGACACTGTTAGAATCAAAAAGTTAAAGTAGTGCCAAATTTCAGCAGCAAAATCAGCAGGGGCAGTTTGGGGCAGGTTCACATGGTTCCAGTGAAAGCAAAATAGCTCCTGGATGCATGGAAGTGATCCACTTGTGAATTAAATACTTCAGACATTGACTAACTACTCTAAAATGATACCAAGATTTTGCAGCTTGAAATTACTATCCAATTTTACCTAATGGTAGAACAGTCTTTCTTAGCGTGATGCCTTCCAGAATATTTGGATGACTAGTCTCAAACATTAATAGAAAAGCAGAATACTCACTATCCAAGTAGGGTGTGAAAACTGCAATTGATGGAGTTACTTCATTTTTTGTGACCTGCTCCACTACAATAGTGTACATCATCCCAGGGTCTGTAAGTTCTTTTGTTAGGTTGCAGAATGGCCTTGTGATATTGGAACATCCCATGACAATTCTGGGGAATAAGTTCAGAGGACTTTAAAAGGAAGTGAAGGAAATGAAAGAAATATTTCCTATCTAGCTCTAAAATGGCAACTCAAAAAAGGATATGCAGCAACCACAACCTGGAATCCTATTGGTTAGTTATAGTTTAAAGTAGACCTATTTAACAAGTTGCTGAATTGTGCATTAAAACAAGTCGTTTACCTTTCACTGTGGCTCTTCAAGTGGTCTCTCAAGCATTTTACAGTTGCAGCCTTGTGGCAGTAGAAACAAGGTAGATGCACAATGGAGATGGGTAAGTTACAGATGACCACTTGCAGAACTACAGTTATGGGTAAGCAATCTGTTTGTCTTCTTCATAGTCTCTGCTGTGACTCACAATCAGAAGATTAACAAGTTATACTCACTGAGAAATGTGTCAATGAATATGTGAAATGAAAACATCCAACCTGGCATACATCCAACCTATAATGGTAAATGAATACAATAGGATACCATGTATCAGATGTCTTGTAATGGCACTCTTACCACAAATGCAATCAAAGCCAACACTGCTCAGGCAGAGTTACCAAGAATTACAGGGGATGCAAGTTTCCTGATGAGTTCATAAATCAACCAGTCTAACAGTAACTATAATCCCTTTAGGAAATGTTTGCAAGGAAACTATAGTACCTTTCTTAAGTCCACCACAATAAAATGAGTTTAGATTCCTTCCTAAATTCCAAGGTCCTTCCAACATCCAATGAGTGATATTTCACTTCTATTTCAGACTTCAAACAGAGTAGTGGCAGGTTAAGAGTTCTGGGACAAGTAGAAATGTGGTGTTACTTAGGCAAAAGGATGTATCAGGTTGTAAAAAGACCTTGTCCTGGTGGACTGTCATAGCAGAAAGCACATTGCTCATTGTTATAAAGTGATAGCAATGAAAAAGGATTTTTTTGTGCTTCAGAAGTCATAGTTCCGATGTCACAAGGGGCCAAAATGGATAAGTCTCACGTATCCAACCTTATTAGGTTCTGAAATTCTGCTGCAGAGGCTAAGTGGGAGTGGGATCAATGCTTGGGGGAGGGAGAATGACAATAGAGAAGGGCAGGAAGCAAAGCGCTGAGTAGTGCTAGCTCCTGAGCATTATCAACTAATCCATGTACCAAGGTCATGTAAATCTCAAACCTTGGATATAGCTTCTAACTGCAATGATTTCTTGTGTTACTCCACCTTTTTTCTGATGGTTGTCTTTGACCTGAACCTCTAACAGTCTTTGATCACAAACCTGTACTTTTTCAGCCGATCACTTCGTTCTGGCATAGATGGACAGACAGGAGGCTCCTCTGGTTGCTGGACTGGATGATCTGGATCCTCATTTTGCTGAAACCTGGTAGAAGGAGCACACAAGAGAGTGCTGTAGATGGCAGAAATCTAAAATCCCAGGAGAAACAACCAATGATCCCTTGCTTTCCTGAACTACTTGATGGAGCTGAGATTTGTATTTTGTAGTTTTTAACTGTTAATTTTATATGTTTTATATGACTGTTTTTTTCTTGTGATGTATTGTATATGGGCACTTGTTGCCGCTTGTTCACCGCCTCGAGTCGCCTTCGGGCTGAGGCGGTATAGAAGCATGGCAAATAAATAATAAATAAATAATAAATAAATAAATGACAATTTTCAGACTTTGAAAATTAGTGTCACCACTGCTTCATTAATGTGTCAGACCTAATGGGAATCTACTACACAGTCTGAGAATGTAAATGTGAAGAAGATACAGGCTGGATCTAGACTGCCATATAATACAATTTCAAACTGTATTATAAGGCAGAGCGATAACCTGGGAAAACGTTCCATAGCTGATAAATTGCTTTTCCTCAGGTGCTAGTTTGAGCACAAGTTTTCTCATTGGATTGCAATACAGTAGAGTCTCACTTATCCAACCTTTGCTTATCCAGTGTTCTGTATTATCCAACAAAATCCAGGGTGGGAGAAAGAAAGAACCCTTGTCTGTTTTGGTGCTAAATTCATAAATACAGTAATTACTACATAACATTACTGTGCATTGAACTGTTTTTTTCTGTCGATTTGTTGTAAAATATGATGTTTTTGGTGCTTAATTTGTAAAATCATAATGTAATCATAACGTAATTTGACGTTTAGTAGGCTTTTCCTTAATCTCTCCTTATTATCCAACATTTTTGCTTATCCAACGTTCTGCCGGCCCATTTATGTTGGATAAGTGAGACTCTACTGTATTAGTGCTATTTCCCAATGGATTGTGACGGGAGTGATTTCATCCCCATATTGCCCTATGCGATCACTACGGTCAGAAAACACCAACCTATTGGTCATTCCATCTGCTAAGGTTTGTAGGCTAACTGCAACCCGGAGGAGAGCGTTCTCTGTAATTGCTCCTATGCTCTGGAACGCTCTCCCGGCTGAAACCTGAGCCCTCCAAGACCTCCTGCCCTTTAGATGGGCATGCAAAATGTTCCTCTTTCAGAAGGCCTTTGGTCTCTAGTTGCCTGCGCGCACAGCCCGCTGAGGTTGCTGCCCCACTGTATTTCGCTGTGTCCGTACAGCATATTGCATTTTAATCTGATGTTTTTATTGAGTGATTTATTAAGTGTGCTGTTTTAATGTGTTTTTATTGTATCCTTTATTTCCTGTGAGCCGCCCCGAGCCTCCCGGGAGTGGCGGCCTAGAAGCCCAATAAATAAATAAATAAATAAATAAATAAATAAATAAATAAATCCCAATTTATAGAAAGAGTGTCATATTTATCTATGATGAGCTTTCCTATACCTCCAGGAGGTTTTCATTTTCAAATATATGTAAATATTAGCACGAGTGTCATCTAATCTTCTGGTGCTCTCGGGTGCACCGGAATACAACTCATCCTGAGAGGATTCAAGCAATGGATAGATTATAGGGTATATGGGTAAACCTATATGGAAACCTATATCCAACCTATATGGAAAGCACCATGTTGGGGAATGTGAGTATAGCTCAGATTAAATGAAAAAAAATGGAGGTGAATCCTCTGCCACCATCACAAAATAGAATTTACTAAAATATACTCCTGACATTTTCCAAGACACCATTCAGTCCCCAAAAGGAAATCTAAATGAAGCGCAGTAATGTTTAGCAGCAAAGCTACTTATACTACTAACAATTTATCCCACATTGATGCAAAAATCCTGTTGCTATTTTTGGCTATTAGAGCAAAACATTTGAGCCAAAACTGTCCCTTGGATATTCTGATTTGGAAACATCTCAAAGACCAACCTATATTTTAAAGCCAACTTTTAACATATAACTTACTTACTTGGACTTGCTGGAAGATGCAGCTTGTTCCTCGTCTTTTTTTGCTGAATTTGACGTTGTTTCCTGACTTGAATAGTGGAGAGAGGGAAAGGTATATCAAAGCATTTTCTAAAAAGTAAGTTAACAAGCAACATTAACAATGCAAAGTGGCAATATTAATAGTGAACTGCCTGCCAATGTCAAAACTCCCCTTCAAAACAGTTCTGGGAGCTCTGGCAGAAACTTAAATATACTTAAAATGAACAATGTACTTGATCATATCACAAAACATATAAAAATGTGAATACACATTGCATAGAGATGTAAAACAGAAACCTTGATGGAGAATACAACACGTTGAAGCATGTCGGCATCCCTGTATTATTTCTAGTTTTCCACGTTAACACATACTCAAAATCTTTTGCTTTTATATCCAGTTGGAGTGATGATGAAGAATTTTTTTCTTGTGAAAAAAAGAGAAAAAATCATGTATTCATGTTATCAAGAAGTTACATTTATATACAATTAAATTAATAATTTGATACATAACAAAATTAGTATGCAGCAAACAAGATCTCTATGCTGGCTTTTGTATCAGACACTTCCCAAGTGTCTAGGACTGTGTGATGAATCAGTGAATAATGCATGCAGATCCGAGTGGAGTGGCCTTTTGCAGGTGACAGAAGGTAATTTTGTCGGCGCCGATTGACAAAATTACCATCTATTTTTATTATTATATTATATGTCTTTACACCCTGCTTTATCTCTCCCAGAGGAAACTCAAAGCAACAGCATACAATTTAAAATATACAAACATGGAAACATTAAAATAGGATTAAATATAGGTAAAGGTTTTCCCCTGACATTAAGTCCAGTCATGTCTGACTTGCGGGGGTGGGGGGTGGGATGGTGGTGGTGCTCAACTCTATTTCTTGGCCGAAGAGCCAGCGTTGTCCGTAGACACCTCCAAGGTCATGCGGCTGGCATGACTGCATGGAGCACCGTTATCTTCCCGACAGAGCGGTACCTATTGATCTACTCACATTTGCATGTTTTCGAATTGCTAGGTTGACAGAAGCTGGGGCTAACAGCGGGAGTTCATTGCACTCTCCAATCTCCATGGTATGCAGGACCGCGTTTTTTCATCTACGACAGGCTAGGCGGCTGGCTCCCTACCTGCCCAGGAACGACCTGGCTACAATGATCCAGGCAACTGTCATCTCGAAACTGAACTACTGTAACGCCCTGTACATTGGCCTTCCCTTGTCAGCAATCCGAAGAGCACATTACACCTATTCTGCAGCAACTGCACTGGCTACCAATAGAGTACCGGATCATTTTCAAGGTGCTGGTACTGACCTTTAAGGCCTTATATGGTCTAGGGCCGATGTACCTGAGGGACCACCTTATCCCGTACGTTCCCCCGAGATCACTGCGCTCGGAAAAACAAAATCTTTTAGTAGTTCCATCTATCCACTCCTGCCATCTGTCAACAACCAGACCGAGAGCCTTTTCTGTAGCGGCGCCGACGCTATGGAACTGAATGCCAGAGGAAGTCCGTGCCATCAAGGAATTGGCCCCATTTCGGAGAGCCTGTAAGACGACCCTTTTTAGGCAGGCCTTTAATCTAAATGGCTCCGGATAAGGCTGTCCAAGTCCTTGAGTTCTATGTAGATTGTTCTTGTTTTTATGCTCTGTTTTATATTGTTGTTATTAAATTGAAATGTTGCTGTTTTACTAATTGATTTTATGTAAACCGCCCCGAGCCTGCTGGAAGGAGCGGTATGTAAAAATGAACAATAAATAAATAAATAAATAATGTGCTTAGGAGCCAGAATAAATGTGCAACTAGGCCTCAATTGTAGTGTGTATGAAATAACATTGATAGAGGATCTCTCAGAGACGACATCAGTAGCACCGTAGCTAGTACTTGTTAATTATTGTGCAGAAGAAAGCAATGGCAAACCTCTACTGATGACTTCTACCTTGAAAACTCTGTGTTGAGACAGCCGAAAACTGAACAAAAGATAAATGAAATCCCCAGGTCGAATGCCACTCAACAAGCTACTGGGATTAGAGCAGAAGACAGGACAACTATGAGGAAGATCTTTAAAGTAGTTTATAATTACTTACCAAGTGAGCTGTATGAAGTAGAAGCTATCACACTGATGTACACTACAAATTAAAACAGTGCATTAGAAAAGTTGCTATGAAAGCCTGATCTACAAAACTAGACAGTTTGGAAACTGAATGGAACATACTTCCTAAAGAACAGAAGCCAGTATCATGACTTTTGTTTTCAAAAGAGATGGGTGGGGAGATTTCCTCAGAGGAGCCTGAAAAGAGTTTTTCTGTGTTACATTGGGAATGGATAATAATAATAATAATAGCTTAATTTATATTCCGCTCCCTCTCCCGGAGGGACTCGTAGCAGCTCACAACAGTATAAAATCACAAAATACATAATAAAACAAATAGTTATTTCAAAATTAAATACACAACCAACAGTAACCAATTATATGGATTAATCAAACCATAACAGACAGCAAGGACATCGTATATAAATAAAATAAGATACATAAATACATAATAGTAATACTTATTATTATGTATTAGGTGCAATGGGTCAAATCCATGAATCCAGGGAGAGCAGGTTGAGCTCCCGCAATCAGCTCCAGCTTTCCATACGGGTAAATGAGAGAAGCCTCCCACAGGATGGTAAAACATCAAACATCTGTGCATCCTCTGGGCAATGTCCTTGCAGATGGCCAATTCTCTCACACCAGAAGTGGCTTGCAGTTTCTCAAGTCACTCCTGACACGAAGAAAATATGAATGTATGTATCAGAGGAGCCTTTCACACTACACTATTACAGCTCCACGATTCCATTTGAACTGCTGAAGCTCAAATGGTGAAGCGTCAGCGGTGGCTGGGAGGGCCTTTGCACAATTAAAACTCATGCGCCAGCTGCGACCATACCTCGTGAAGTCAGACCTGGCCACTGTGGTCCACACCTTAGTCACCTCCAGATTGTAATGCACTCTACGTGGGGCTGCCCTTGAAGACGGCCTGGAAGTTTCAACTGGTCCAACGGGCAGCAGCCAGAATATTATTATTATTATTATTAACTTTATTTATACCCCGCACCCATCTCCCAGAAGGGACTCAGGGCGGCTTACACAAGGCCAACTAACTGGAGCGACTTACAGGGAGCGGTCAACCCCCCTGTTTAAGGAACTTAATTGGCTGCCATTTATCTTCCGGTCCCAATTCTAGGTGCAGGTTTTTACCTACAAAGCCCTGAACGGTTTGGGACCCGCCTACCTACGTGACCGCATTTCTGTCTACGAACCCAGGCGATCTCTCCACTCACCTGGAGAGATCCTACTTTTGCTCCCACCGTCTTCGCAGGCGCGTTTGGTGGGGACAAGGGAGAGGGCCTTCTCTGTAGTGGCCCCCCGACTCTGGAACGCAGTCTCCAAGGATATTAGACAAGCCTCCACTTTGGCAGTTTTTAAGAGGAGCCTGAAGACGTGGCTGTTCCAATGTGCCTTCCCTGAATAAAGTAAACAATGCCCTGATGTGTTCAATGTCTGCAAATGTCCTTAGAAGCACTTTAATTACCTGTTGGGTGTCTGCCCCACATTGTCCTTGAAACCTTCCTGCTTTATACAATTTCCCTCAATCTGCATCCAGTGTTTATTTATTTTAAAAATTTTAATATTCACATTTGGTCCACCCGAAATGGTTTTAAATTGTTTGTTACTGCTTATGTTTGAGTTTTATTGATTGTATTGTTTTTATATTTGCTGTTCTGTTGTTATTATGTGTTATTGGGCTTGGTTGGCCTCATGTAAGCCGCCCTGAGTCCCCTTGAGGAGATGGTGGCGGGGTATAAATAAAGTTAATAAATAAATAACAAATAAAATAAAATGAAGCTTCCTACAATGGAGTCCTGGGAATTGCAGCTTAATGAGTCCTGAAAGGTCTAAAAATTTTACATACCCCTTCTTAAACTCCAAATTCTAGGTGGGAATTATAGTTAAAATGGAAAAATAGGGATATAGTTGTGTAGTAACAAAGGTCCGAGAGTATTGAAGAGTTTTTATTATCTCTGTCTTTCTCCAGGATTTTCACACTTAATCCACTTACACTATTTTTTCCCTGAAGCTAGGCAGTTTATGGCTTCTATGCTAGTGAGGTGGGGAAACCACCCTAGATTTCACTATGCACCACGATTTTTGTTCCTGGACTGTGCAATGTCATCTCCTACATGGTTCTATCATAAAAACATGGAAAGACCTCACAACTTCTGAGGATGCCTGCTATAGATGTGGGTGAAACATTGGGAGAGAATGATTATGGAACATGGCCATACAGCCTGAAAAACTCACAGCAACCCAACATGGAAAAAGTTTATAAAACCTCAAAAATATTATTTTTGCAAGACATTCTGCAGTACATTTTGCTATAGTTAAAAAAAATGAATATATCATAGTCTCAACCAATTCAGCCATAAAAACAAAATTTCTGGACTATAACAACGAGTTTCAAAGTATGTACTGCTCAATGAAACAGGAAATAACACTTTCAAAACAAGGAGAGAACTTTTAAAAAAAATTGTTGCATAGTGTTTTAGTTCAAAATGTAAAGGAGTTGTCCAGGGTAGATAGGGCACAAACTATACATCTGAGGCAGGCAAACTTCAAGCTTGCAAGATCTATTTAGCCTTTCTCTTTATATATATAAAAATACTCTGTCCGTAATGAGGCTGAAGTAAACAAAAGAACCACTGGATGGATTCACACCAAATTTGGTAGCAAAATGTCTCCCAATGCAAGATGTGACCAACAAAAAACTAAAAAAACAAAAAAGAACTAAAAAAAGTTACAAATCCTAAATTCTAAAAAAGTATAAGATGCCACTAAGGCCCTTGCCTTTCCACTCTCAGCCACTTCAGAATGTTAGAAGGTTGAGGTGGACCAATCAGAACCCATATGCAAATAACACCACAGTGGCAACCAATCACCATTTCTGACAGCCTCAGGCCCTTGCCTTTCCCCTCTCAGCCACTTAAGAGTCTTAGAATTTTGATGCAGGCCAATCAGAAGCCATATGCAAATAATACCACAGTGGAAACCAATCAGAAAGCTGCCACATATCCGCCCTTTGCACACATACATACATACAAACATAATATAATGTTACTACTATATATTACTATATTAAATACACTCATAGAATAGAGTTAGAAGGGACTCTACCATGGTATTCGGGAGAACAGACAGGAAGGAAGGAGAGAAGAAAGGAGGGAGGGGAAAAAGGAAGGAATGAAAGAGGGAAAGGGGGAAGGAAGGAAAGAGAGAAGGAGGGAGGGAAAGAAAGAGGGAAGGCAGTAAGGAAGGAAGGAAATAGGTACCAAAGGAGGAAGAGAAAGTAGAAAGGAAAAAGAAAGGAAAGGCAGGAAAGAGGTAAAAAAGGGAGGAGAAAAGGAAATAAAAGTGAAAGAAGGAAACAGGGAGGGATGAAAAGAGATGAAAAAGTAGAGAAAGGGGGGGAGGCAGGAAAGAGAGAAGGAAGGATGAAACCAAAGAGTGAAAGAAGGCATAAAAGAAAGAGGTAGAGAAGGAAGAAAGGAGATAAAGGGGAAGGGGAAGAAAAAGGGGGGAAGGAATAGGTAGGTACCTCTGTTTCATAATAGTCCAGATATCTACCTCTACTTCGAAAATTTTTACTATAGGCCACGGTAACGCGTGGCAGGGCACAGCTAGTTTTGTCTAAATTCTGAGATTCATTAACTGGAACATACAGTATTATGGAATTTAACAAATCTGGAGATTTAATATTGTTCCAAATACTGGAACTGAATGGACCTCATAGACCTCCATATGAAAATACCCTCTTGGGGATCAAGCTACCTGAGGGATTAAGCCACCATGGCCTATTAATACATTTTATGGATCCAGAGCAATGAAGAACTAACTCACGAGGCTGGTAAAGCACAATTACAGCAAGATAATGCATCTGTAGTTGGTATTTATCACGAAACAGCATGTATCTCCCATTATTACTTTGCATTTAAATACTTTTTGAAGTGAACCTTTTCATTGATGGGGAAAATTGGTCAACTGCTGCCAGTGTATGGTTATGCTTGACAGAATGGGTGTGATTCTCCTCCTCTGCCCTTTCCTTTTCCCTTTTCTATTGTTATTCTTGTGCATTTTGTTGTTTATTTTACATATGGGAGAGTAAGCCCTTACCTTCAGTTTCACTTTTCTCTTTCAGGAAACATTCCCTTGCTTAATCCAATACCCCATTTGCACCCTTTGCCTCCTAATATGCTGTTAAACAGCTGCAAATATCCACCCTAAGCCTCATATGATGATGTCATTAATTTCCCCTATGAAGTTTGTGGACGTACTATGATTAGTGGCCAAATGTTAGTGAGATTGCAGAGTCTTCTAATTGGATTATGACTCTTAATGGAGGACATGTAAATCAGTGATGCATTACCCCCCCCCCCAAAAAAAGCAGAGCCCGGAAAAGTTACTTTTTTGGACTACTGAACATCCTGGCAGGGAAATTGTAGAAGTTCGAGTTCAAAATTAAATTGTGAAAGGTTTTCCCCAGAACTACCATATATACTCATATATGTCAACCTCATACGTAAGCTGATTGCAGGTTTGGGGAGCAAAAATATGACCCACGGATAAATCTAAGGCCATTTTGCAGAGAGAGGAAATGCAGTTTTTCAGCTCCACTTTTCTTGTAATGGGATTATTAATGCCATTAACCATTTTAGGACTACAGTCATCAGCATATTTAACCAAGCAATAACAACTGCTCAACTTAGTGAACTTGCTTCTTACCATTTTATCACACTAGAAAGAAATCCACTTAAAATCTGGTTTCCGCCTCCTTCTCTAGTGTGATGAAGCCTTTGATAAGCATTAGGATCAGAAATAATCGGGCATCATATCCCTTATCCCCCTCTCTCAGAATTAAATGGGATGTAAAAGGATTTAACTTGGCTGAATTTTCCCATCTTTTAAAAAACAGCAGGATGCTATTTCCCTCATGCAAAACATCCTTCTGATCCTGAGATAATTTTATTTATTTATAAAAAACCATCTTCTAAACAAAGTTGCCCAGACAGGAAGAACTGGAAGAAACAGGGGGCCAAAATCATTAACATCAAAGACGGACAAAGAGATCTACTAATACAAAACAAGCCTTCACGGGTTTTTAAAATCGTGTCAGGTGCTGCTGTGATTTTATATGTTTTTATGGATTTAATCTGAACTGTTTTTAATACTAATTATGTTTAATACTGTTTTAATATTTGTATATCTGTATATTTTACATTGTATTGCAATGCTTTTAATGTTAGCCACTTTGAGCCTCCATGTGGAGAAAAAAAGCGGGATATAAATAAATATAATGATGATGATAATAATGTTGTGAACCATGTCATCCCTAACAAAAACAGTATACGGTAGCCACTGTGGCAGCAGCAAATAATCTATGAAAAATCAAATGTGTGGAAGTGAAACCTGAAAATGTAAAGACATGTCTATGGAATTAAGCAGGAACAAGACCATCTCAAAGAAATATGGGAAATAGACTTTGGAAGAACTCTGAATGTTCAAAAAGGAAAAAAATATGAATATATGTACTTTAAAAAATATGTCTGTACAAATTTAAGAAAATTATTTTAAAATAATATGGAGATGGTATTTAACAACAATTAGATTAAATCAGATAGATGGGAAATACTCAAATCAATGCTGGATAGAATGTCAAGAAACAGGCTCATATACCCATATGTAGTGGTCTTCTACCATACAGTATTAAATCCTCACAAAACCGCTCCGAGCCTTTGGAGAGTGGCGGTATACAAGTCGAAATAATAAATAAATAAGAAGTGAAGGGACAAATTTTCCAATTTATTAATGGCAGCAAGACTGATAGTAGCTAAAAATGGAAAGATAAAAGCAAAATTCAATTGGAAGAATGGTATTTGTTGTTTCCAAGTTGTGGTTCTTTCTATGTTGTCATTTCTCTTCGAATCCATTCGGCGTGTCTTCTCGAAAGAGGCTGCAGCATTTTGGATAGTGCATCTCCATGCCTCCCGATGTGAGGCCAGGGTGGACCATTCCTCACATCGGGAGGCATGGAGACGCACTATCCACAATGCTGCGGCCTCTTTCGAGAAGACACGCCCAATGGGTCTCGAAGAGAAACGACAACATAGAAAGAAGCACAACTTGGAGACAACATCACCCAAGGAGACGTTTTTGCTGTGCTTTCTGCAACCGGACTTGCCTATCTCAGATTGGCCTTTTTAGTCATCAATGCGCTTGTAAAAAGCGTGGGATGAGTCCTTCCTAAGAATCTTCCTTTGCGAAGTAATGCTGAGAGAGAGAGAGAGAGGAGGTCCTTCCTAGGGAGGGAGGGAGGGAGAGAGAGAGAGAGAGAGAGAGAGAGAGAGAGAGAGAGAGAGATACAAAAGTTTGGAACATAGCTATTAATGACAAACTGACTTGTGACATCAACTGACTTCTGACAAACTGACTTGTGACATTGGAAACAAACAGACTTTTGGAAAATATGGGGGAAGTTTATAGAATTTGTGTTTACAGAATGAGAGGGGAACAAATCTGCAACAGAAACAATGACATTTTGAAGATAAAGAATTGGATAAGTTGGTCCAGGGGAAAGTGGCACAAGGGAGGGGAAAATGAGGGGGGGGGGGGGAAAGAAAAAGTTAAATATATTTAAGTAATTAGAAGAACTATATTAAAACTATAAGTACAGTATATTTTAGATAAGGAAAGTTTTAAACTAATTTAGTTGTCCTTTTATTTTTTACTTTTATCATTATTTTGCTTTATTAATTATTAATGTTAAGGCCTTTAATTAATTCCATATATATGATGCTTAAGAAAATAATATTTAAATTGTAGAATGCAAAATACTGTATCTTTGTTACTGTATCTTTATTGACTTTATTTGACGTAAACAACTTATGAAATTTTTTGAAGAGATCCCCCCTCAAATATTGCATTCTGTCTAAATTAAACTCACCTAGTTTGTAGAAATTCAGTGGTCCCATAAACAATGCCATCATAGTTCAAAATCACATCTTATTGGTGGTCGCATAGTAATGTCACTTCTGCATTTGAAACTGGAAAAGAAGAAATAAACTTGTTTTCAGATCACTGTCATCTTTGTTTTCATATTTATTCCCCTTACTTAGTATTTAAAATTGAGGCACAACATAACTTCAGTGCTATGGCTGGTTAGGAGATACCAAGGGATATCTCCAACTCTATCCTTAACAGAGATTTGGGAGTTAATTCTGGGGGCATCTAAGTTTGAGAGTTAATGCATTCTAACATTACTTTTGGGAGTTGTAGTTTTACCAACTCTTTAGCCTTCTCTGCCAAACAGTGCTGGAGCCTCACCAAATTACAGCTCCCATGATTCCACAGCACTGAGCCATGGCAATTAAAGTGGTATCAAACTGCATTACTTCTATAGTGTAGATGCACCCTATATCTTCTAGATATCAAAAATGATGTGGTCCATCTGTTTACAGGGGCCTGTCTGATCTAGCAAAGGGGTCTTTAACGTGAAAGATACAATCCATTGTAACAATCAAGCTTGAAGAATAAAACTTCAAGGTGAGATTAGCACTGAACTGATCTCATCTGATAAGACGTCGAAGTTTTATTCTTCAAACTTGATTGTTACAGTGGATTGTGACTAGCACTGTCCTGCTGGCAGGACTCTCACATCAGAAGCAACTTGCAGTTTCTCAAGTCACTCCTGACACGAGAAAAAAAGAAAAGAAATGCAGCACTGTACTGAATGTTTAGCCCATATCCTCCCTGGATAAAGAGAAAAGATATGGTGTAGAACAGGGGTGCTCATTAAGTAGCTCGGGAGCTACTGGTAGATCTTTGGCCCTCTTCCAGGTGATCTTTGGGCCTCACCGGCCAGATGGAGCACTCTTGCCATGCGTGCGCACACCCTGCGCGCACATGCGTTCCTGCTGCTGGCTTCCGCTCTCGCGGTGCTTCTTTTGCCTGCGGGGCATTCCAGGAAGAAGGAAGCATGAGGCGGGGCCTCTGGAGGGAGCGCCCTGCCTCTCTCTCATCCAGAAGCAGCTGTGCAGCCTCCGTTGCCGGCAAGACAGGCAGGGCGGAGTGCTCCCTCTGGATGCCCCACCTCGTGCTTTCTCCTTCCTGCAATGCCCCGCAGGCGGAAGAAGCGCTGCATGGGCGGAAAACAGCAGCATGAGCATGCGTGGTGGCAAAAGCACGTGGCGGTGGGAGCGTGCGGCGGCTGGGGCAGGTAGATCCTTTGGACTTGGTTGCTTTAAGAGTAGCTCACATGCTGAAAAAGTGTGAGCACCCCTGGTATAGAATTTATATTTTTCTATCTACCTACATACTTATCTGGTACCGCTCACTTTATGGATTTGTCCTCTAAAAGCCGTTCTTTCAGGTGCTGAAATTCTCAGGCTATTTATTTATTTTATATACAGTATTGATATTCCGCCCTTCTCACCACTAAAGCCTGGCCCCTTGCTAAAGCCTGTACATATGTACTGGGGCATATATGTACTACGCATTACATTACTACAAAAAAATAATTTCCACATAAATAATTGAATTTGACTATATATCCTTTCAACTAAGGGTTCTAAGGAAGATAAATGTTCCAATTCTATTTTCTCCAGAAAGCTACTGAGGATTACGTTGCCCTCAAAACATTCCAGAGGAAATAGACAAAATAAAATCATATGATAAAAGCTGAAGGTTTTATTTCACTTTAAATCCAAGGTTTTTGTAAACATTTTCAAAACAGGACAGCTTTTCTTTCTTTCTTTCTTTCTTTCTTTCTTTCTTTCTTTCCTTCACTTATACTCCACCTCCTCACCCTGGAGGGGATTCAAGGCGGCTTACAATTCCGGCAAAATTCAGTGCTATATACAACATAACAATAATAACAGACCCCCATGAACTATAAAATATTTAAAACACATAAAAAATATAGTGAGCAATAAAAACAGATTAAAAACATAAAATGCTTATGCAGCTCTAATATACTAATACCCACAATGTGCAATATGGACCTGATGATATGCTAAAAGTGAAGACCAGCGCTATGTAGCCATGATGCTGGCATTTAAAAGACAAAAGGGGCAGAAAAAATTCCCCTGTTGCCAAAATGGTGCTAATCAGAACACACAACAACAACTTTCTTAAAATTCAATCATGTTCATTTTTCAAGGAAGGGAGTTCCATAGAAACACTGCAATTCGAATTTTAAATAAAAACATGTATGATTTCACTTTATAAATCTCTCTCTCTCGGCATTACTTTGCGAACGAAGATTCAGGAAGGACTCATCCCACGCTTTTTACAAGCGCATTGATGACTAAAAAGGCCAATCTGAGATAGGCAAGTTCGGTTGCAGAAAGCACAGCAGAAATGTTGTTTCCAAGTTGCAGTTCTTTCTGCGTTGTCGTTTCTCTTCGAGACCCATTCGGCATGTCTTCTTGAAAGAGGCCGCAGCATCGTGGATAGTGCATCTCCATGCCTCCCGATGTGAGGCCAGGGTGGACCATTGTTGGTGATCAATCTGGCCGAGCCTGAGATGTTGTTTCAGGGAGTCCTTATATCTCTTTTTGGGGGCACCTCTCTTGCGCTGACCCGTGGCGAGTTCACCGTACAGTAGTATCTTTGGGAGGCAGTGGTCCTCCATCCTAGAGACGTGCCCTGCCCAGCGCAGCTGTGTTCTTAATAGCATGGCCTCAATGCTGGTGATCCCTGCTTGCTCAAGGACAGCAACATTCGTCACATAGTCGGTCCAGTGTATATTTAGGATTGTGCGAAGACAGCGCTGATGAAAGCGTTCAAGGAGTCGTAGGTGTTGGCGATAGGTGACCCATGTTTCAGACCCATAGAGGAGAATAGACAGTACGATAGCTCTGTACACACTGATTTTGGTGCTTTGCCTCAGGTGCTTTTGCTCCAGACTCTTTTGTGAAGCCTTCCGAATGCACTATATGCCTTTGATAATCTGTGATCTATCTCTTTGTCAATCTTGGCGTCTGAAGAGATTATGCTTCCCAGGTAGGTGAACTGCTGAACGGACTTAAGCACAGATGTGCCTATGCTGACGTGAGGATGATGGTGTTCTTCCTGTGGTGCGGGCTGGTAGAGGACTTCCGTTTTCTTCAGGCTGACTTCCAGCCCAGACAGCTCTGCAGCTGTTGCAAAGCAGGATGTGAGGCGCTGCAGGGCTGCTTCTGTATGGGCGACAAGGGCAGCATCGTCAGCAAAAAGCAGCTCACGGACTAGATAGTTTAGAGTCTTAGTGCGAGCCCTCAGACGGCTTAAGTTGAACAAGCTACCATCAGTACGATAGCGTATATATATGCCGTCTTCTTCTTCAAGGTCTGCCGTAGCCCTTTGGAGCATCATGCTGAAGAAGATTGTAAATAGGGTTGGTGCAAGAACACAACCTTGTTTCACTCCATTAGTTATTAGAAAAGGCTCCGAGAGAGCATCGCCATATCTGACTTGACCGCGCTGGCCCTCATGTAACAGGATAATCATTTTGAGGAATTTGGGGGGATGTTCCAGGATCTGCCACAGACCTTTTCTGCTCACAGTGTCGAAGGCTTTGGTGAGGTCGACAAATGTTACATACAGTCCTTTGTTCTGCTCTCTACATTTCTCTTGTTGTTGTCTAAGGGCAAAACCCA
Source organism: Anolis apletophallus (assembly GCA_030556195.1). NCBI lineage: Eukaryota > Metazoa > Chordata > Lepidosauria > Squamata > Anolidae > Anolis > Anolis apletophallus. The sequence goes on along the minus strand of JARBWK010000004.1, from coordinate 43,976,745 downwards.
TATCTGTGGTGCTCCTATTAGCTCTGAAGCCGCATTGGCTTTCAGGGAGAAGTTCTGCAATGGCAGGAACTAATCTGTTCAGGAGTATCCTTGCAAGGATTTTTCCAGCAATGGAGAGCAGTGTTATACCTCGATAGTTTGAGCAATCGGATTTTATTCCCTTTTTCTTATACAGGGTGATGATAACTGCATCTCGGAGATCTGATGGCAGTTCACCTTTTTCCCAGCAACTCACAAGGAGCTCATGGAATTTAGCATGCAGTACATGACCTCCCTGTTTCCAAGCTTCAGGTGGGATTCCATCGATCCCGGCTGCTTTGCCATTTTTCTTCTGCTGTATGGCCTCAATGGTCTCTTCCAGAGTGGGAGCTGTGTCCAGTTCATTTTTCATTGGTTGTTGTATCATGTGTTGGATAGCTGAACCTTGGACTACTTGGTTGGCATTGAAGAGACTCTGAAAATGTTCAGCCCATCGGTTCAGGATGGAGGCTTTATCAGTAATTAATGTTTGACCATCTGTACTGTATAAGGGGCTTTGGATCTGATAAGTAGGTCCAAACACTGCTTTGAGAGCTTCATAAAAACCTCTGTGATCACCAAGATCTGCACAACGTTGTGTCTTTTCTGCTAAATCAATCCGCCACTTGTTCTGAATGTCTCTGAGTTTTTGTTGGAGTTTACTACATGCGAGACGAAAGGCTGCTTTTCTTACATGGCAAGATGGCTGGGCGAGGTGTGCCTGGTGAGCGGTTCTCTTCTTTGCCAACAGCTCCTGGATCTCTTGGTTGTTTTCATCAAACCAGTCTTGGTTTTTCTTGAGGGAGAATCCTAGGGATTCTTCAGCAGACTGCAGGATACTGTTTTTGATGTGTTGCCAAAGCACTGTAGGAGAAGAATCTGTAGGGTGGTCTTCAAGTTTTGCTTGCAGATTTGCCTGGAAGTTGTCTCTCACAACAGCCTGTTGAAGATGGCAGTTCACCTTTTTCCCAGCAACTCATAAGGAGCTCGTGGAATAAATAGGATCCAGATGAAAGAAGTTGCACTACAATCACACCTAGACCTATGTTAAGTGCCACAGATTTCACAAAGACACTTCAGCCTTAAACAAAAGGAAAGGAAGTTTGGGACATGACAGAACTGAATACATCTGCACTATAGAATTGATGTATTGCTGTACTTTGGCACTATTTTAGCTGCCATGGCTCAATGCTGTGAAATCACAGTAGCTGTAGATTAGTGAAACTCCAGTACTATGATAAAGAAAGCTAAATACCTTTTAAAACTACAACTCCTGGGATTCTATAGCACTGAGCACTGCATTATTCTACAATGCACTTATTATACATGTGGGATATGTTCCTGGACTTTATGTGGATATATAATGGTGTACCCCACCTCAAGACGTGAGGAGAGGCAAGTAACAAATAAGTTATAATTAGTATCTGAGTGGGGATTTACTAAAGGCAAAGGTTCTTTTTTCAGATTTAGAAGCAATAAGCACACGACTGATTAAGACTACAAGGTCCTATTAAGAAGTGGGCAAAGCATCAAAGACAAAAAAAATCAAAGAAGGAGATATGAATGTAGCAAGTCTACTCCTCAATCAGTGAGGCATGCCCATGGCCAAGTCTGAAGGTCAGCGTTTGGCCAGATCGTCACCGTTTTTTAAGTAGCCAGTGAATGGACAGTGGCCAAATCTATAATTGGAAGGCATCATCCCACTACAAGGTCATACCTTCCCAATTAATTCTGACTTTGAAATATACTCAACAAAATAGTTCTTAAGAAGCTTTAATAATCATCATTTTGTCATACATCAATCATTCTTGATAGTTCATCAATCATTTTGACAGGCATCAAAAAGCCACTCATGTTGTAAATCTTATATATAAGAAACTGTAATTCAAGTTCTTTGCATTGTTATTATTTCATTTATATTCTGCCTTTGTCTCAAATCAAATTCAAATAAAATAATATACAAGATGAAAATTAAAAACATACAAAATGCTATCCAAAATTGAAAACAATTTAAGGCAAATGCCTCATAAAGACAAAAGCTAAAAGTCAGGAGAATTGTACATTATTGAAAGCCCTTTTTCTTAAAAGTCCATAGGAAAATTGTGTGAGACGGAGACTAGTCAATATTTGGAGGGCTAACAGTTCTCCAACAGGCAAATACCTGTCTAATTAGCTACACATATGGTAGCCATTTGTCGGGGTGCTTTGAATGCAATTTCCCTGCTTCTTGGCAGGGGATTGGACTGGATGGCCCATGAGGTCTCTTCCAACTCTATGAGTCTATGACCTATGTCTTATTTAGATTAGAAGCCTAAGGGAAGAGAACTGCCCAACTAGTGATTTGTAGGCCTCCCAGGCAGACCAAAGAGTGGTTATGGTTGTAAATTGTTTCTGTTGTGTGCCTTCAAATAATTTCCAACCAATGGAGACCAAAATGCAAACCTATTACTGTTTTTTTTTCTTGGCAAGATTTATTTAGAAGCTTCCTCCGAGGTCACTCTGTGGGTTTCCACGGGGAAGCATGGATTTGAACCTTGGTCTCCAATGCCATAGTCCAATGCTGAAAGCACTGCATCACACTGGGCTAAATGCTTGGAAAGCCCCAAGATTTAGGGACACAGTGGAGCCTTTCTGCTAAGCATCAAAAGAAGTCTACAAAGAAGGCACTTTCATTGTCAGCAGAAGACATATACAAGGGGAAGTGGGTGAAATTGAAACTAGGTCTTATTTCTGAGAAAATGAATCAAGGATTGGCTGTATGCCTTCTGCTTCCTTGCAAGGCCAATGTGTGCATGTGTGTTCAAGTCACCTGTCAACTTGTGGCAATCCAAGAAATGTTCACAGGGCTTTCAATAGCTCTTTTAAATTCCAAGAGAAACTGTGAAATGAAGTGCTCTGCTACTGGCTTTCAGAGTTAAAGTTGATGTGATACAGCAGTCATGTTTGTATTAAAAAGGGAATTTGTGGCTCTTTACAAATGTACACAAACACAGAGAGACACAAATTAGCAGCAAAGCACAACTCATCACCTAGAGCAGTGTTTCCCAACCAGTGTGCCGTGGCACACTAGTGTGCCGTGAGCGATCATCAGGTGTGCCATAGGAAATTGGAACCTCCAATGCCCTTTCTTCCCCCTTCTGCCGAACACTTTTTCTTCTCCACTCGGGCTCCCTTCTTCCCAGCCTCACTCTGCTTGCTTTGCCTCGCTTTGTTCTGGGGCGAGTCTGTGTAGTAGCGCCCGCACGGGTCACATCTTTCTCCCTCCCCCCTCCCCTCCTGAACACACACTGCCCCCTCAGAAGGAAGGGAGAGGAAGAGGTCTCTGTCAAAAGCTGGCATGGGCAAACTTGAACCTTCCAGGTGTTTTGGACTCCAACTCCCACCATTCCTAGCAGCCTCAGGCCCTTCCCCCCCCCCCAGCCACTTAAGCAGGAAAGGGCCTCAGGCTGCTAGGAATGGTGGGAGTTGGAGTCCAAAACACCTGGAAGGTCCAAGTTTGCCCATGCCTGTTTTAGGGACCTTAAAGTGGTGGGCCTCCTTCCAACATTGTGATTCTGGATAGAAAACAAACAACAACATAACATAACATTGTTTGAGTCCACAGTGCTCTCTGGGTGTAGGTGAACTACAACTTCCAAACTCAAGGTCAATTCCTAAGCAAACACTTTCAGTTCTTTCTGTTGGTAATGAGAGTTTAATAGGCCAAGTTTGGTTCAATTCCATTGTTGCAAGAGTTCAGGATGCTCTTTGATTGTGTGTTAACTATAAATCCCAGAATCTGTAACTCCCAAATGTCAAGGTCTATTTTCCCCAAACTCCATCTGTGTTCACATTTGGGCATATTGAGTATTCATGCCAAGTTTGGTCCTGATCCAACATTGTTTCAGTCCACAGTGCTCTCTGGATATACAGTAGGTGAACTAAAACTCCAAAACCCAAGGTCAATGCCCACCAAACTCTTATAGTATTTTCTCTTGGTTATGGGAGTTCTGTGTGGGAAGTTTGTGTCTTTCTGCCATTTCTGCCAAGATATCTATGTTGTGTTCATCGAAACAGGCCCAGGTTTCACACTGAGTGTATAAATACATTTTAAAAACTATTAACTATATGTATTACTGTGTTAGAGTGTCAATTTGTGTCATTTTGGTTGGTGGTGTGCCCCAGGATTTTGTCAATGTAAAAAATGTGTCGCGGCTCAAAAAAGGTTGAAAAACACTGACCTAGAGCAGTGTTTTTCAACCTTTTTGAGCCGCGCGACATTTTTTACATTGACACACTGAACACACACTGCCCCTCAGAAGGAAGGGGGAGGAAGAGGTCTCTGTCGAAAGCTGGCATGGGCAAACTTGAACCTTCCAGGTGTTTTGGACTCCAACTCCCACCATTCCTAACAGCCTGAGGCCCTTTCCTGCTTAAGTGGCTGAGGGGGGAAAAGGAAAAGGGCCTGAGGCTGCTAGGAATGGTGGGAGTTGGAGTCCAAAACACCTGGAAGGTCCAAGTTTGCCCATGCCAGCTTTCGACAGAGACCTCTTCCTCTCCCTTCCTTCTGAGGGGGCAGTGTGTGTTCAGGAGGGGAGGGGGGAGGGAGAAAGATGTGACCCGTGCGGGCACTACTGTACAGACTCGCCCCAGAACAAAGCGAGGCAAAGCGAGCAGAGCGAGGCTGGGAAGAAGGGAGCCCGAGTGGAGAAGAAAAAGTGTTCGGCAGAAGGGGGAAGAAAGGGTATTGGAGGTTCCAATTTCCTATGGCACACCTGATGATCGCTCACGGCACACTAGTGTGTCATGGCACACTGGTTGGGAAACACTGACCTAGAGGACCTATTTGTCAGCTGCCCCTTAACTGAAGAATGATCTGCCGAAGGAGTTTCAATGGCTAAATGGATTGCTAGAATTTTAAAATGCACTAAAGACCTAGTTCTTTTGGTAGCTCTACCAAGTCAATTTTAATATATGGATTTTAAATTTATATTTTATAGCTATGATTGATTTTATTGTGTTTTAAATCTTGTCCATATGATTTAAAAGGATTATATTTATAGTTACGACTTTTATCTATTGTACTTTAACTCTGCTGTAAACCTATCTTGAGCTTTAGGGAGAGGCAGATAAGAAACAGCAGCAGCAGCAGCAACAACAACACTGTTCTGGGCTCAAAATGAAAAGTTTCTGTAGCAGTTAGGCTGTTGCATGGAGTTTGCAGTTATGCAAGAAAAAGAAAGAGACAGGCACAATGCATTTCCAAACAGATGCAGACCTGTTGCCAGAAATGTTGAGTCAGAGCAGCCTGTTTATAATGTGAATGGACAGAATAGTTGAATTGAAAGTGGTTGATACACAGCATCACACAATTGTCTGCAAAAATAATATATTTGAAATTACATTAAATAAGCTCCTCATCATCTGCTAGGTAATAAGTATGCACACTGGTACGGCAAGCAAATTTCAATGAGAGTAGTGGACAGCCCATTTCTGTTCCAGTAAAGAAGACGTTGACCTCTTCTACACTGCCATATAATAGAGATTATTAAAGCAGATCATCCATTTTATCTGCTTTGACCTGGATTAGATGAGTCTACACTGTCATATAATCCAGTTCAAAACAGATAATCTGGTTTTTATATGTCAGTGTAGAAGAAAGAGCCCATTGTGGGATCTGCACTGCCATGTATCTCAGGATCTGATTCCAGATTATCTGCTTTAAACTGGATTATATGAGTCTACATTGACAGATAATTTGGGATAAGAAGATAATCTGGGATCAGATCCTGAGATACATGGCAGTGTAGATCCAGTCCAAGAGAAGCCTTAGACCAATGGTTCCCGACCTTTGGTTCTCCAGTTGTTTTGGACTTCAACTCCCAGAAATCCCAGCCAGTTTACCAGCTGTTAGGAATTATGTAAACTGAAGTCCAAAACACCTGGAAGATCAAAAGTTGGGAACTGCTGTCTGAGACAGATGAACTTTGATCCATCTCCTCCATTTGGCTATAGGCCTGATAAGACTGCCAGCTCAGTACTATCTATGGCTGCATCTGATGATGATGACGATGCCGGCGCCACTTTATTTATATCCCACCCCCTCTCCCGAAGAACAATAAAATAGTAGTAATCACACAAGAAATCCAGAAATTAAATCAAAACAGCAAATCAAAGGAACAACTCGTGACACATAAAGAAAAAATAAATCCCAATGAACTTAAGTATAACATGAAAACATGAAAAAATCGCTCATAAATGTAAAACTATGTAAGAATTAAACAGGTAAGACATTTGTATAATACACAAGACCTATTCTTGTTGATAAAAAATAAGATCCCATTAACATTAGTCTCATTTAAAAACCACTATCACTTAGATTACAGTTCGCCATTTTCAAAAGCCTGCTTCCAAAGCTATGCTTTTTTCCCCCTCCTAAAGGTCATTAATGTGGGAGCCAGCTACACTACAGAATGAATTCAATTTGATACCACATGACTCAATGTGATGGAATCCTGGGAGTTTGTTTTCCAAGAAATTTAGAAATTTTTTTTGTCAAAGTGTGCGGATGCCCCACCAAATTACAACTCCCATAATTCCATAGCACTGAGCCATGGCAGCTCAAGTAGTGTCAAACTACATTGATTCTACAGTGTACACACACCCTATCAGCTCTCCTAGCCCCAAGGAGAAGCACTTTTATTTCCAAAAAGTAATAACAATTTTCAAATGCATCAAGAGCAAGTCTTTTGCAAAGCTAATGGATCTTAACTGACCATTCAGGGCCAAGTCACCTTACAGTACCTTGCAATGGCATAACAACAACAGCCAGGAAAATACACTTCTTCTCAGCTACTAGGAGAGAACAGGGGGCAAGTAGATTGTGTTCCTTCTCCTTGTATTGACAGCTCACAGTCCAAGAAAGGGCGTGTCCCCCACTCTGCCATTAAAGCTCCTCTTAGCTTTGCAAATCCAAAGGAGTTAGCACAGAACTAGAAAAAAATTACTTATTGTGTTGGGAGAAAAAAGGACCACTGGTAAATTCAGCTCACTTGATATACATGAAACCCCAAGGGCTGCATGACCACTTGTGCTAAAACACTCCTTGAAACTGAGTCTGGTCATCATGCCAAAGACATTTTGGAATATATGGCAGTGTGGACTCAGATAACCCAGTACAAAGCAGATATTGTGGGATGTTCTGCCTTGATATTCTGGGTTATACAGCTATGTGGAAGGCCCCAGTGCCCAGAGAGGGAAGTGATCTCTCTCTGCAGTAATCCCCTCCAGACTATCTTAACTGGCAATAAAAACAAACACCTCAACAAATAGTCCTCTGACTCTAACACAGTCATTTCTTCTTCTTCTCCAGTATAATCTTAACACTTTTGCTTGATCAAGACATCTGGGGAACTTTGAAAGCCTGAATGACATATTTTGTGCAGTTTTGGTTGACCTAACAAATGTATTGCTATTTTGAAGCCTTTGGATATTATTGCAAAATAGATGGGTTTCACTTTGCACACTTTTGTCTCCCTTTGTCTCCCTGTTATGAACCATCATGAAACTTAAGATCATCTGGAGAGGCCCTACTCTCGATCCCACCGCTATTGCAAACGTGACTAGTGGGGATGAGGGACTGGGCCTTCTCTGCAGTGGCCCCCGTCTGTGGAACTCCCTCCACAGGGACATCTGGCCACCTCCCTCCTGTCTTTTAGAAGGAAATTTAAGACCTGGCTATGGGACCAAGTGTTCGACCAATAATAAGAGCAAGTGAAAGAAGATTTAATACAATGAATTGACCCGGACTGGACTTTGGAGTCTGGATTTTGGATTCTGATTTTAACAGGCGTGTTTTAATTAATTGTTTAATTACCGTTTTTAATATTTTTAATGTGCTGTTGATTGTTTTTATGGTGTTGGCATCCTATGGTGCTCTTGTGAGACCGCCATGAGTCCCCTCTTGGGGGTGAGAAGGGTGGGGTAAAAATATAGGAAATAAATAAATAATAAGATCTGTCTGCTTATTCCACCAATTATTTCAAGTCAGAGTCTTGGCCTTCAAATACATACCTAGTAATTGCATTCTGGTTCCAACAGTGATTTGTGTGTGTGTATATACATACATACATACAAGGTAATTGAAAAAGATGGACCTGATCTGAAATTGGTGTATTTCTGCAAACACAAACCACCCATGAATGAAATCTGACCCCTAGAAAGAGTGGGGCAAAAAGATTCAAAGGATTGTTGCTAGATGTTTTCCCCAGCACACAAACAGCCCCCAGACTTAGTCATTCACAAGATGGTGACCCTGCAATATAAGGGCTAATGAGATATTCTCCATCTACAGTTATTTTTAAATTTTGTTTCTGGCTCAATTGTTTCAAAATGGTTAACAAAACTTGGTAACTTGATAACTCATTAAACCATTTGTTGCTTTTTGTGTAATTGTAACATGCTGCCATTTTGAACTATACTGCTTTGGTTTTCGATAAAATAGTGGAGAGTAGAAACATCACACTGGCAATGAAGATCTGAACAGTTAAAGCAATGATATTCCCCGTAGTAACCTATGGATGTGAGAGCTGGACCATAAGCAAGGCTGAGCGAAGGAAGATAGATGCTTTTGAACTGTGGTGTTAGAGGAAAATTCTGAGAGTGCCTTGGACCGCGAGAAGATCCAGCCAGTCCATCCTCCAGGAAATAATGCCAGACTGCTCATTGGAGGAAAGGATATTAGAGGCAAAGATGAAGTACTTTGGCCACATCATGAGAAGACAGGAAAGCTTGGAGAAAACAATGATGCTGGGGGAAAAGGAAGGAAAAAGGAAGAGGGGCTGACCAAGGGCAAGATGGATAGATGGTATCCTTGAAGTGACTGACTTGACCTTGAAGGAGCTCTGGCATAGGCTGGTCCAAGAGGTCACGAAGAGTCAGAAGGGACTGAACAAATAAACAACAAAAACCCGCTTTGGAATTGAGTCCATCATTTTGAAATACCCTGAATATGAAACATTGTAGAACTGCCTATTGCCTCCCCATGGCTTATGCAAGGAGTCAGCATGGTTTACTTGAACTGTCTTTTCTTAGTCCTTTGATTTGTTTATTTAATTTATAGCCACCCTTTCTCCCAAAATTGGGACCTAAAGTGGATTGCAATAGGATTTAAAAACTAGTACAAATAAAACTACAAAAATGTGTGTTATTAAAACAAAATTAACCACATAATATCACAACATAATTCAATTTTTAAAGCACTTTAACAGTACACCAATAGAAATAAGAAGTAATTAACCAACACAAGTACAATTAACAAGTAATTAAGAACCAGTGTGGTGTAGCAGTTTGAGCATTTCTTGAAGGCTGCATCTACATCTAGAACAGCGCTGTCCAACTTCTCCTGGCCCAAGGGCCGGTATTGCGGTCACTGATCACCTGGGGGGCCGCAGGTGATCAGTGAGCAGGGGGCGTGGCTGCTCCCGGGGGTGTGGCTGGCCTCCTGCACGGCCCGCCCATTTTCGGGAGGGTTTCCCTGTGTGACGTTAGGGTGGGTGACGCCTGACGTCACCCAGCCTAACGTCACCCATGGAAACTCTCCCGCAAGCCTGGATGGCTCGCTGCACAGCACTGAGCCATGGCAGTTAAACTGGTGTCAAACAGCATTCATTCCACAGATGCACCCTAAGACACTGAGAAACTAGGGTTCGAATCACCATTTGGTCATGGAAATCAACATTGGGCAAGGAAGCCTCATGATATGTTTGCTTCAGGGGTACCATATTTATTGATTATTGCTTCAGTGGTACCATATTTCCCCATGAGGACTCAAGGTGGATTACAATAAAATGGCACAACTCAGTAAAAAAAATTTTTTTAAAAAAATGTCAAATGCAAAAATTAAACAATTAAAAAACAATTAAATATTTGTCATGTATACAAGTTAAATTACAGTAAAGATACAATAAAAATACTTGTACAATTAAAATTGTATTGAAAATTAAATATCCTCCCCAACTGCTAGCCATAACTTCTCCAGGACTGCTCACCATCTTCCCCCAAATGCCTGAGAGCAAAGAAATGTCTTAACCTCCTTGTGAAAGGCCAGCAGGAGTGGGGCCACCCTGGTCTCTCTTGGGAGGGAGTTTCAAAGTCTGGGAGCAGCCACCGAAAAGGCCCTCTGCTTTGTTCCTTCCAAATGTGCTTGAGTGAGTCCTGGGACATTTATAAATATATAGAGAGATGGTCCCTCAAAGAGCCCAAACCATATGGGGTTTTATAGGTCAAACCTAACCCATTGGCAGCCAGTGGGGATTGTAAGCTCTCTGTAGCCAGCCCCAGTTAATAACCTGGCTTCTGCTCTATGGACCAACTAAAGCAGGGGTCTCCAAACTAAGGTCCGTTGGCTAGATGTGGCCCTCCAAGGTCATTAATCTGCCCCCTGACTCAAACTTTATAGACTTAGGGTTGCCCTCTGTCTGAAACAACTTGAAAACACACAACAACAACAATTCTAACTGACTTGACTATCTCATCAGCCAAAAGCAGGCCCACATTTCCCATTGAAAGGCCGGTAAGTTTATGTTGGCTAAAGTTGTTCTTCATTTCAAATATTGTATTGCTCTTTCTTTCCTCTATGGCACTACAAATAAGATGTGCACAGTGTGCACAGGAATTTGTACATTTTTTTTGGTAAAACTATAGTCCAGCCCCCCCAATAGTCTGAGGGATGGTAAACTGGCCCTCAAGTGAAAACGTTTGAGGCTCTCTGGACTAAAATTTCTGAGCATTTTTTGAAGGCAGCTCCACATACAGCACATTATGTACTCTTGCAGCAAGATCTGACCATAGGTTGGAAATGATTAGAAGGCACAGCAACAACAGACAGAGTGGCCACACATTACAAACACTGTCCTTAGCTGCCTGTTGCTGAAAACGGGATGGAAAGAGGCTTTGCTCGCAGGTGAAAACAGGAAGGGGCCCAACCTCACCTTCTGTTCACATGCTGGAGAGCAGCCATAGACAATGTGCCTCTGAGAATGTCAAAACTACAATCCTATTTCCTATGCAGATCTCAAATCCGAAGCATGACTGGTATTATTAGTTGATTAACTCCTTTTGTGCCCTTCCCGGAAAATCAAGCCCTCTTTCCATACATTAAAATGAACACTGGATTCAGTTCACACTGGAAATCAGTGGTTCCTAACCTGTGGTCCGTGGATGACCAGTGGTCCGCAAGAACTAAAATATGGTCAGTGTCCTCACTGTTACTACACTATTGCAATGATTGGTCTCACAACACCCTTTTATAGTGCTGAGGCAATGGGGATGTCAGGAGGGGAGAAGCTGACTACCTACGAAAAGCGCAACAACAAGCCTCCTGACTGTTGCTTCTCCTCCTTCTCTCTTCCCCTGTGTGGAGCAATTCCATGTGGCACCTGGAAACAGTGGTGCCTTGGTGTCTTTGTTTTTAGGCTTGTTCCTGGAGTTATTTGGGATGCTGATTCAGAAAATTGCATTGGATAGACCACATCAGCTCAGGATCATTAAATATGGTTTTCTGTGGGCGAGCAGATGGCAACTACTGGGTGGCATATCTTATGTATCAAAAACTACAACTGATGTAGTCTGGCCAATGCAATTTTCTAAATCAGCACCCCAAATCACCAAACTGAACCTAACGTTGACCAAAAACTCATGTTGGAGAGTGGTCCCTGGTCAAAGTGGTCCCTGGTTAAAAAAAGGTTGGGAACCACTGAGCTAGGAAGAACACTGTATACATGGTGTGCCATTTTGAATGTTGTATAAAGGCTGTCAACATCTGAATAATATTTGTGTCTATCCTGTTGATGATATGCAAATCTCTCTCTATGCATACACACACACTCATCTTGTGCCATGTTGGAGTTGCCTTCTGATGCACAAAAGGACTGATCCAGGGGAGCTCATTGTTGGATGGCAACTCCCAGCATTCCTCATTCATGGCTACATTTGTGAGCAGATGGCAACTACTGGATGGCATATGTTGCACCATTTATTTATGTATTTATTTTATGGTATTTGTATCCCACCACTTCTCTACCCCCGAAGGGGGACTCAGGACGGCTAGTGTGCCAGCTGCGCCTGTACCTTGGGAAGTCTGATCTGGCCACGGTGGTCCACGCCCTTGTTGAATCCCAAATGGATTACTACACTGTACTCTACGTGGGGTTGCCTTTGAAGACTGCTCAGAAACTCCAACTAGTCCAATGGGTGGCAACCAGATTACTCAATGGAGCAACATACAGGGAGCATACCACCCCTCTGTTGTGTCAACTCCACTGGCTGCCAATCCACTTCCGAGCACAATTCAAAGTGCTGGTCTTGGCCTATAAAGCCTATACAGTTCCGACCCAGCTTACTTGCCTGTCTGAATGTATCTCCCTGTACGTCTTGCCTAAGAGTTTAAGATTGTCCGGGGAGGCCCTGTGCTCGATCCTGCCTTCTTCGCAAATGCATTTGATGAGGATCGAGTGACAGGGCCTTCGCGGTGGTGCCCCCTCCCTAACCTGTGGAACACGCTCCCCATCAAAATTAGGTCGGCTACATCCCTCTTTTCCTTTAAGAAAAAGCTTAAATCATGGTTTTGGGACCAGGCATTCAGGTAGCAGGCTTGACAGCAATTTCAATGCTTCTGAGGACTATGGTCAGGCTTTGGGCTGGGTCGTTGGTTGCTGAATAGGACTCGGATATGGCTCTATGGCTATATGGTTAATAATAATGTTTTAAATGGATTTTTAACCCAATGCTTTCACCTACTGTGGATTGTCATGTTGTATTGTGTTTTTGTATGTGTGGGCTTTGAATTGTTGCCAGTTGCAAGCCACACTGAGGCCCCCCCCCCCCTCTCTCGGGGCTCGAGAAGGATGGGGTATAAATATTTGAAATCTATTTAAATAAAAATGTAATGTTCGTTTGTGGGATTAACATAACTCAAAAACCACTGGACGAATTGACACCAAATTTGGACACCATACACCTATCTGGCCAGTGAGTGACCATCACTCATAAAACACTGAAAAGTACAGTGGAAGGGACTTTAAAAAGTCAAAAAAGCAAAAACATACTACAATGCATGTGCAAAAACGACTCCCCTTGGCAAACAAAACAAACAATAGCATATCCACACCCTCTTCCAGACTACAGCTCCCAGCACCCCTAGACCAGGCCCTTTAGGAGAGGAGGATGATCCAAATGCACTGTTTCCAAACTGCAAGCTTTCTTCTCCTCGGATTTCTTTGAGAGCATCCCAATCCCTGCGTATTTCCAGTTTCCTATTCCTGAACTGCAGGTCCCAGCAGTCCTTCAGATAGACAGATTAGATAGAGATAGATAGGGAGGTAGATAGATAGATCGATCAGGAGGACTGCTGGGAGTTGTAGTCCAAGAACAGGAAATTGGAAATACGCAGAAAGGAAAAAGAAAAAGAAAGGAAGGGGAGAAAGAGGAAGGGAAAGAAAAGGTGGGGGAAGGAAGGGAAGAAGAAGAGAAGAAAGGAGAGAAAGAAAGAAAAAGAAAGGAAGGAAGGGGAGAAAGAGGAAGGGAAAGAAAAGGTGGGGGGAAGGAAGGGAAGAAGAAGAGAAGAAAGAAAGGAGAGAAAGAAAGAAAGAAAGAAAGAGAAAGAAAGGAAGGGGAAGAAGAGACAAGAAAGGGAAAGAAAAAAGGTGGGGGAAGGAAGGGAAAGAAGAAGAGAAGAAAGAAAAAGAAAGAGAAGAAAAAGAAAAGAAAGAAAGGAAGGGAAAGAGAAAAAAGAAAGGAAGGGAGGAAAGAAAAGGTGGGAAGGAAGGAGGGAAGAAGAAGAAGAGAAGAAAGAAAGAAAGGAAGAGAGAAAAGGCAAGAAAAGGTGGGGGAAGAAAAGAAGGAAAGAAAGAAGAAGAAAAAAAAGGGGAGAAAGAGAAAGAAAGGAAAGAAAGAAAAGGTGGGAAGGAAGGGAAGAAGAAGAGAAGAAAGGAGAGAAAGGAGAGGAAGGAAGGAAGGAGAGAAAGAGGGGGTGAAGGTTGACCACAGCAACGCAGCGGGTACAGCTAGTAAATAAATAAATAAATAAATAAATAAATATGTTCTCTACCAGAAACTAGAGCTGATGTGGTCTAGCCAATGCAATGTTCTGAATCAGCACCCCAAATCACCAAACCGGACCTAAAGTTGACTGATTCGTAACCCTTTTGGTCCTAATGTGGGAGAGTGGTCCCTGGCTTTAAAAAAAAGGCTTGGGAACTCCTGCTGTAGGTTGAGAAGGAATCTAGTTCGCTGGCCAAGGCCATGGGATCCCGTGAGTAGAGTTGGACAAGGCGGCCTTGCGCCTTCCCTGCCAAAGAGCGCTTGGGGCCGCCTCACCAAACTGGAGCTGCCAACGATGATGCAGCGTTGCGACAGGGCAGCTCAAGCGGTGTCAAAGGGCCCTCCTCCCTTCCCCAGCGTAGACGCGCCCCGCGGCCCCCGACTCTTGTACCTGGGAGTGGCGACCCCGGCGTCTCCCCAACCAGCATCGTTGCGCGGCCTTGGCAGCCCCGTGTTTTCGGGACAGAAGGCAAAAGGCCCCGGCGGGGGAAGAAAGGAAGGAGGGAGAGGAAGAGGGAGGGAGGGACGAGGCACATCCGCTGGCGAAGGAGAGGGGCTGGCGGCAGCCTGGCAGGCAGGCAGGCAGGCAAGGAAGCAGAAGCAGAAGCCTCCTCGGTTCCTCACAACCTCAGAGGACGCCTGCCTTAGATGCAGGCCAAACGTCAGGAGAGAATGCTTCTGGGACATGGCCAGACAGCCCGGAAAACTCACAGCAACCTCCTCGGTTGGTTGCTTCAATAGAGCCACTTCCCTGGTTTCTTTCCTTATAATACTGTACAGTGAATGCAGTTTGGCACCCCTTGAACTGCCAGGGCTCAATGCTACGGGTCATGGGAGTTGTAGTTTCACAAGCTCTTTAGCCTTGGGTTGCTGTGAGTTTTCCGGGCTGTATGGCCCTGTTCCAGAAGCATTTTCTCCTGACGTTTCGCCTGCATCTATGGCAGGCCTCCTCAGAGGTTGTGAGGCCTGTTGGAAACTAAGAAAAGATATCTAAACCCCATTTTCCTAGTTTCCAACAGACCTCACAACCTCTGAGGATGCCTGCCATAGATGCAGGCGAAACATCAGGAGAGAATGCTTCTGGAACATGGCCATACAGCCTGGAAAACTCACAGCAAACCCATGATTCTGGCTTTTCTTCTTCTTCTTTTCATGTCAGGAGCAACTTGAGAAAGTGCAAGTCGTTTCTGGTGTGAGAAAATTGGCCGTCTGCAAGGACATTGCCCAGGGGTGGCCGGATTTTTAGGATATTTTTCCCATCCTTGTGGGAGGCTTCTGTCATGTCCCCGCGTGGGCAGCTGGAGCTGATAGAGAGAGCTCATCCGCACTCTCTCCGGATTCGAACCTGCAACCTGTTAGTCTTCAGTCCTGCCGGTACAAGGGTTTAATCCACTGCGCCACCAGCCATGAAAGTATTTGACAATAACTCTTTACAGCCTTCTCTGCCAAAGAGGGCTGAAGCCTCATCAAGCTGCAAATGCCCTCACCCCATAGCCTTGAGCCCTGGCGGTTCAAGTGGTGTCCAACTGCATTATTCTACAGGTGCTCTTTCAGCCCACAAAATTTTGATAAGGCATTATTATTATTATTGCATTGCTGTGAGTTTTCCGGGCTGTATGGCCATGTTTCAGGAGCATTCTCTCCTGACGTTTCGCCCACATCTATGGCAGGCATCCTCAGAGGTTGAGGGGTCTGTGGGAAACTAGGAAAATGGGATTTATATATCTGTGGAATAATGTCCAGGGTGAGAGAAAGAACACTTGTCTGCTTGAGGCAAGTGTGAATGTTGCAATTAGCCACCTTGATTAGCACTGAAAACTAAGGGCCAGCTAAGATCTCCCAACAAAGGATTCCCCCCAGGCAGGAAACAGCCCGGCTTTGAAGCTGCAAGGCTATTCAATGCTAATCAAAGTGGCCAATGGAAGCATTCACACTTGCCTCAAACAGGCACGAGATCTTTCTCCCACACTGGACATTCCACAGATATATAAAAACCCTTCCTTGCCTAGTTTCCAATAGACCTCACAACTTCTGAGGATGCCTGCCATAGATGTGGGTGAAACATCAGGAGGGAATGCTTCTGGAACATGGCCATACAGTCCGGAAAACCCACAGCAACTCAGTGATTCCAGCCAGGAAAGCCTTCGAAAACATATTATTATTATTATTATTATTATCCTGCTTTCCTCTCCACAAAGAGACTCAAAGCAGCAAATATTAAAACAGTTTTAAATATCATTAATATAAAAACAATTCAGTTAAATCCATTAAAAACATACAGTGGTTACTCTGTGTGTGTGCGTGTGCATGCGTGGGGTGTGCGCGCAAACCCCATTGAGTAAACCATCAGAAAGTGTGATACTAAAATGATTGTCTATCCATTTTTGTCTATATTTCAGCAGAAATGTAGTACTGAAAAAAGTTCTGTAGTCAAATACAACTACAAAAAACTATTTTTAGTGAGTCCATCTCACACGTACTGTATTAATGCACCCACAATGTAAAGCTCTATGCTGCTTCACTTTCTGAATCTTGTAATGCACAGAGCTGACAGTATTACCCAATTACAATGACGCTTCAAATCATGTGATTTCATCTGTGCAGCGAAAAGCTGATGCTGTTGTTTCCGTTCTTGCTGATTTTGTAAAATAGTTGTTGAGTTTGTCAATTGTTTCCGTAAAATATTAGCTACAATATTGTGATGTGGTCTGATATGGGAAGAGGCTCATTGGAGTGACACCATAAGTGCATCTACACTGTAATAATAACAACAACAACAACAACAACAACTTTATTTTTGTACCCTGCCTCCATCTCCCCGAAGGGACTCAGAGCGGCTTACATGGGGCCAGGCCCGATCAAGACAATTAAAATGTGACTACATTAAAATACATAACAGCAATATAGAACAAAATAAAACAACAGCATTGTAACAATTTTAAACAAGCAGAATTAATCCATTTTGACACCACTCTAGCTGCTTTGGCACAATGTTATGCAATCATTGGAGCTGCAGTTTTACAAGGCCTTTAGCCTTCTCTGCCAAAGAGTGCTGGTGCTTCACCAAACTACAACTTCCATGATGGTGGATTGGGTAAGGGGAGTAACAAATGCCTCAATACAACAAGGCAAGAGTCCTTCTTGTCTTAAATAAATTGTGGTGGGATATTATTGGAAAAAAATCCTCCCTGGACCCCACTACACTAGGAAATGATTTATTAGTTTCAAAGATCCCTTTTTCGAGCAAGCTGTCGAATGAAGCAGATAATGTGGATTATCTGATTAGATAATCAGGGTTATATTGCAGTGTAGCAGGGGCCTTAGGGCCCTTCCACATATCCATATAACCCAGAATATCAAGGCAGATAATCCACAATATAAATGGTTTGAATAAATAATAATAAATAATTAAAGATTTCCCCTTGACATTAAGTCTAGTTGTGTCCGACTCTGAGTGGGGTGGTGCTCATCTCCATTTCTAAGCCAAAGAGCCGGGGTTGTCCGTAGACGTTTCCTTGGTCATGTGGCCAGCATGACTGCATGGAGCGCTGTTACCTTCTTGCTGAAGCGTTACCTATTGATCTACTCACATTTGCATGTTTTCGAACTTATAGGTTGGCAGAAGCAGGGGCTAACACCCTTCCAGTGGATTCGAACCGCCGACCTTCCAGTCAGCAAGTTCTGCAGCTTAGCACTGTTCCACCGGGCCCCCTATCATTATAGTCTAGGCTAAAAGCTAGAATACAGAGGTGTGTTAAAAGGCTAAAACACAAAATACTATTTAAAAGAAAAAACAACAAGAGGAAATGAAAAGGGAAGAGAGACTGGAGGGAGGGGTAGGAGTATTCAGGGAGTAAGAGAGAGCATAAGAAGGGAGGAGTGCATTCAGGCACAGGCCTAGGGTGTTGGAGCATGTAAGAAATCAGTTAGTGTGTATGTGTCAACTGTAAAATAAGATGCACAAAGCTGATTGGTCGGGCTATGCTCAGGGAACTGGCTGAGCCTGGGACTTTTGGATACTCTTACATTTTTTCAGTCTTAGCTATGCAGGTGCTTGCAAAGAAGCTGAGGGAGAGACAGGTTTGGAGTGTGCTCTTGCTTTATGAGCTGCTGAAGGAATTCTTCACATGGACAAAGAAATACCATTTTAACTCTCTCATAAAAGGACATTATGTGAATCGATGCAACCAATCACGATTGTAAATAAGTTGTTCTGAATTACGAAGAGTAAACTACTTTGTTCTTTATTGTTCATCTGCGTGGCATATTTTATTCTTCTGGCAAGGCAATGTGTGGGCTGATCAAACATGAACTACCTGTGGTTTATTTTACATTCACCACATAGGGGATTAGGGGGTGGGAGCAAGATCAAACTGCTATAATTGCACAGTGTGGTGCTGCCCACTTTGTACCCTTCCACACAGCCCTATATCCCAGAATATTAAGGCAGGACATCCCACATTAGCTGAGCATGCACTCAGATAACCCAGTTCAAAGCAGATGGTGTGGGATTTTCCGCTTTGATATTCTGGGATATATGGCTGTGTGGAAGGGCCCTGTGACTCTAAAAGTGTCATGTTTCTTCTGTATGCTTTTTAATGACTTTACCTGATAAAGCAGGTAAGGCTTTATCAAGTAACTTACCTGTCCAAACACATCTTCCCTTATCTAAGATGATCTGGGGAGGCCCTGCTCTCGATCCCACCTTTGTCACAAGTACGTCTGGCACGGACGAGAGACAGGGCCTTAGTGGTGGCCCCAAGCTATGGAACGCCCTCCCTAGGGATATTAGATTGCCCCCTCCCTTTTAACTTTTCAGAAAAAGTCAAGACGTAGTTTTTTGAGCAAGTGCAGAGTAACTGATATAGGAAATTGAACGACTAGATGATGGGAACAGACAATGTTTTTTAACAAGGATACATCAATGATTTATGTTTTTATTGATTTTGTGATGGTTTTTATTATATGTTATTGTTTTTAATTGTATCTATTAGGCCTGTTTGGGGATAATTGGATATATCCGATTTTTGGATTTTTTTCCGGACTTCCGATAATTGAAGTGATATCGACCACAGCGCCCCAAACAGGAAGTGGATTCGCCATTCCTAGAGCTCCGTTGACATTCTCGGAAAGGGCTCGGATAACATTTCCGCCCTTTCTTGCTGCCTCTCTTCATTGGCTGATGGCGATCAGGTGGTTTGTGTGAAATCACCAGATTTGTACCAGTGGCTAGTTTTGTCATTAGTAGTGGTCAAAAATGGATGGAAAATGGATTCTCCATAGTTTTGACTCTCCCTTCTGCTGATTTTTGTGCAATGCACAATCACGGACACTATTTCCAAATACTTCTGAATATCAATTTCGATAAAATCACTTAAAAATCGGAAGTGATTCACATCCGAAGCCAGAGCAAAACCAACATCCGAATCGACTTCCGAAATGCATTTTTCCGTTCGAAAACAGGCCTAGTATCTATGGTATTGAGGGCATTGAATTTCGCCCTGTAAACCAACTTGAGTCACCTGCGAGCTGAGAAAGGCGGTATACAAATACAGTAAATAAATAATAAAGTCATTACCTGATGAAGCTGTGAAAGCTTGCATGATGTACTTGAATTGGAATATATGGCAGTGTGGACTCAGATAACCCAGTTCAAAGCAGATATTGTGGGATTTTCTATCTTGATATTCTGGGGTATGCGGCTGTGTGGAAGGGCCAGTCGCCTTGGATTTTTTTGTCTGCTAATAAATGGCCTGCTTCTCCCTTCCATACTTTGAGAAATGGTGCCATCTGGTGTCTGCCATATATCATAGGATGGGGAAAGGAGGAGGACAGAGGTTTCAAAATATTAAAACCCCTTAAGAGACCTCTGGGTCTGAGAGATAAACAGCTTGGTTGAGTAATCGGAAAGGAAGAGAAATTTGCAATGTCTGGTGCAGTTTTCATTTCCCAAATGGTGCACAATTGCTGAGTCACAGTGAAGTCAGCGTAAGCTATGCTGATCTTCGTTGCTTTCTGTTTCCCACAACTCCTCAAAAATTGCCCTGGAAATACTGTAACTGTCACGCAGAAGACATTTTCATGGGCCACCTTTAGCCTGTTTAGCTTGAAGAAGAGAAGGCTGAGAGGAGACAGGATAGCCATGTATAAATACGTGAGAGGGAGTCATAGTGAAGGGAGCTATCCTAAGAATACATAGGAATATGCTTTGATAACACAATAGAAGAAGTACCTCTCCCTCCAGTAAAGGAGAGCGGAGACAAGCACAGAATTGAGACAGGCTAGAGATATAGAGGTCATGAAAAATGCAAAGGCTTCTGCCGCGTTGGAATATTAAGATGCTATACTATTCAGC
Source organism: Anolis apletophallus (assembly GCA_030556195.1). Taxonomy (NCBI): domain Eukaryota; kingdom Metazoa; phylum Chordata; class Lepidosauria; order Squamata; family Anolidae; genus Anolis; species Anolis apletophallus. The sequence goes on along the minus strand of JARBWK010000004.1, from coordinate 43,956,293 downwards.
TTACATAGGAAATTGTCTTGTGGTTTGGCACAGGAGTCTGCAAGACTGCTCTGGCTCATAGGTAGAAAACAATATGTGGTATTGGCAGCTTAACGCTATGAGAAAAACAGGAAGCCAGGCCAGGTGCACGGAAAGTGCACAAACCCATGTTCCGAAGCTGATGGGAGGAGGACTAAGAGCAGAACAAAAGACACTTGGTAACTTTACATACCTTGTTTATGTTGGTGTATAAAAGCTTGCTAGAGTCAAGGAGGGGGCGGCAGTCAATTGTAAAGTGCTGGTACCTGCGTGTACTGCACGACTGTCCGACTCCTTCATGGCCACGATGAAAATAAAACTTTGCTTTTGATCTACTCCTGAGACTGGATTCCTTCCTTTTGCCTCCTGTGACTGGACCTAAGCATTGGGACCCAATTTAGGGTCTCTAACAATAGGAAGGCGTGAACAAGCTTGTTTTCTGCTGCCCTGGAGACTAGGATGCCAAACAATGGCTTCAAACTACAAGAAAGGAGATTCCATCTGAACATTAGGAAGAATTTCCTGACTGTGAGAGCTGTTCAGCAGTGGAACTTTCTGCCCCAGAGTGTGGTGGAGGCGCCTTCTTTGGAGGCTTTGAATCAGAGGCTGGATGGCCATCATAGCAGGGGGTTGGACTGGATGGCCCACGAGGTCTCTTCCAACTCCACGATTCTATGATTCTATCTCAAGACTGAGGAATGACCTGCTGGAAGAATGCTGACAGCTAAATGTCCTGTGTTTTAATCTTCGTTCTGTGCATTTCAATATGTATTTTATAGAAATATGTTTTAATATGTATCTTTTATAGAAATACATTTAATACGTGTATTTATAGAATCTTTATAAAACCTTTACAATGTTGATGTGTTTTAACTATGCTGTAAACTGCTTCGAGCCACGAGGATAGGAAGTGGGCATGGTTAGGTTAGGTCGGAATCTTCATAATTCGGAAAAAATTAGGAAATATTTGCTTTTTGAAGCGATTTCGAAGTTTTTAAGGAAACCGGAAGTCTCTTTGCCCTTCCAAAGCTCTTCCCCATTTCTGTTGGAAGCAGTAAGTGAGTCGGAAATGATTCAATTCAACGTTACCCCACTTCTCTTCCGTGGCCTCGGCTCTAGCCTGGTAAGCCGTGTTAAAAAAGCAGCCTGGGCGAATGTCCCCCCCTTCCCATTCTTCCTGGGTCCCGGAAAGCTACATTAAAGGAAAGCCGCATTAAAGAAGCAGCCTGGGCGAATGTCCCCCCTTCCTTTCCCTTCCCATTCTTCCTGGGTCTTGGAAAGCCGTGTTAAAGGAAAGCCGTGTTAAAGAAGCAGCCTGGGCGAATGTCCCCCCCCCCCTTCCTTTCCCTTCCCATTCTTCCTGGGTCCCGGAAAGCTATGTTAAAGGAAAGCCGCGTTAAAGAAGGAGCCTGGGCGAATGTCTCCCCATCCAATGTCGCAAATATCCACAATTTCTTTTCCTATTGCTGCTGTTCTCTAGTTGAACTGCACAAACACTGAGTCACAAGACTTCGAAATAAAAATATCTATTCAAATATAGTGCACAACACTAGGATATAAACATATCAATTGTACAACAGAACATGCCATAACATGTATGTCGTTATAGGAGGGCGCATACATAAATCAGATTGAATTCCACAATCTTCAAATAAACAAGTCAGTGTAATTGCGCTACTCCCAGAAAATAGGGCAGTCTGCAAATAAAGGAATAATGTCTCTAGTGCTGTGAAGTCCAAACAGCATCTGATAAGTGGACCCAGGAGACTGTGGTATGCTCCTTAATAGTTCATACAATAACTGGCCGACGGGCTGGCGATGCCAAACTTCTTGGGGCCACTCCCCCGTTTCGCCCCCGGGCGGGGCTTTCTCAAGGCCAAAAGTCGCTAATTGCTTAATTGTTCCACCTGACTTACCTTATAACACTCTCCTGATCCTTTCCTTTCTTACCTTTATGGTCACCTTACCGATCGGGTAAGGTTAAGCCTGAACGCTTCCATCATTGGTATGTATGCCTATATTGTATATTATTTCATGGGTTGTATACTAGACTATATAAATGTTATATTATATTGCTTATGACTTTTCCTAGATATTTGGACTACGGTACACCTATTTATGGCCTTGAGAAAGCCCCGCCCGGGGGCGAAATGGGGGAGTGGCCCCAAGAAGTTTGGCATCGCCAGCCCGTCGGCCAACTATTAAGGAGCATACCACAGTCTCCTGGGTCCACTTATCAGATGCTGTTTGGACTTCACAGCACTAGAGACATTATTCCTTTATTTGCAGACTGCCCTATTTTCTGGGAGTAGCGCAATTACACTGACTTGTTTATTTGAAGATTGTGGAATTCAATCCGATTTATGTATGCGCCCTCCTATAATGACATACGTGTTATGGCATGTTCTGTTGTACAATTGATATGTTTATATCCTAGTGTTGTGCACTATATTTGAATAGATATTTTTATTTCGAAGTCTTGTGACTCAGTGTTTGTGCAGTACTTTTGAACCCATTACTCTGTGATTTAGATAGTTCTCTAGTTGAACGCCTGGCCTCAAAGCGAAGTCTTCAGTTGTTTTATAAAGGATAGGAGGGAGGTGGCTAACCTGATGTCCTTAGGGAGATAGTTCCACAGACAAGGGCCACTGCCAAGAAGGCCCTGTCTCTCATCCCCACCAACCGCGTTTGCGAAATTGGTGGGATCGAGAGCAGGGCCTCCTCTGATGATCTTAAGCTTCGTGATGGTTCATAGCAGGAGATACGTTTAGACAGGTAGTCTGGGCCAGAACCGTTCAGGGCTTTAAAGGTTAAAACCAGCACTTTTGTGCTCAGAAGCTAATCGGCAGTCAGTGGAGCTGGCGCAAAAAAAGAGTGGTACGCTCCCTGTCCGAACGTATCTCCCACTCCGGTTAACAACCTGGCTGCCGGCTGTTGGACTAATTGGAGCTTCTGAGAAGTTTTCAAAAGCAGCCCCACGTAGAGAGCATTGCAGTAGTCTATTTGGGATGTAACCAGAGCGTGGACCACTGTGGCCAAGTCAGACTTCTCAAGGAACGGGCGCAGCTGGCGCACAAGCTTTAATTGTGCAAAAGCTCTCTCGGCCAGCGCCGAGACCCGGGGTTCCAGACTCAGCGATAAGTCCAGGATCACTCCCAAACTGTGAACCTGTGTCTTCAGGGAGAGTGTAACACCGCCTAACACAGGCTGTAACCCTATCCCCTGTTCGGCCTTTTGACTGACTAGGAGTACCTCTATCTTGTCTGGATTGAGTTTCAATCTGTTTGCCCTCATCCAGGCTGCCACAGCAGCCAAGCGCCGGTTCAGGACCTGCACAGCCTCCTTAGTAACAGGTGGGAAGGAGTGATAGAGCTGAACATCATCCACGTACAGATGACATCTGACCCCAAAACTCTGGATGATCGCTCCCAGCGGCTTCATGTAAATGTTAAACAACATGGGGGACAGTATAGAACCCTGTGGGACCCCACAAGTTGTGAAGGCAAGCAGGTGTCCCCCAACCACACTTTCTTGGAACATCCTTCAAGGAAGGATTGGAGCCACTGCAGAACAATACGCCCAAGTCCCATATCCCTGTGGCGTCCCAGAAATATACCATGAGGGTATTGAAGGCCACTGAGAAGTCCAGCAGAACCAACAGGGACACACTCCCCCGTCTAGCTCCCGGCATAGATCATCTACCAAGGTGACCAAGACTGTTTCGGTACCATGTCCCGTGCCGGATCTAGATAATCAATGTCTACAAAAAATCCCTGGAGTTGCGAGGCCACCACATGTTCCAGGACTTTGCCCAAAAAGGGGAGATTGGAAACTGGCCGAAAGTTGTCTAATTGGGTGGGGTCTAGTGATGGTTTCTTCAACAGCGGTTTTATAACAGCCTCTTTTAGGCTTGCTGGAAACTTGCCCTCCCATAGGGAGGCATGAACCACCACCTTCACCCACCCTGCCAAATCCCCTCTGGCTTCCTTTATCAGCCAGGATGGACAGGGGTCTAGGATGCATGTGGTCGCTCTTGCCTCTCCAAGAATCTTATCCACATCCTCGAGTTGCACAGATTGAAACGAATTAATCAAAATGGGACAAGCATGTGCTCGTGTTACATTCTCAGAGACTGCTGTTAATATGGGGTCAAAGCCGGAACGGATCAAAGCAATTTTGTCTGCGAAGAACCAACCAAATGCTTCTCAGCGGGCTGCCGAGTTGTCAGGGATCCTGTCTTGTCAGACGGGATTTAACAGCCCTCTGACAACTTGAAACAGCTCCACCGGACGGTTCTTTGCAGACGCAATATTGTCTGCAAAGAAAGATTTCTTTGCAGCTTCTATTGCTGCAGCGTATGCCTTTAAATAGGCATCCAGCTATGCTTGATTTGACTTGCTAGGCTTTTTCTGCCACACGCCCTCTAGTCTCCTCTTCATTTGCTTCATCACTGCCAGCTCCTCGGTGATTATCCGCTTTGAACTGGATTCTATAGTAGTGCAGTCTCCGTTCAAAGTAAATAATCTGGATTCAGAAACTGGATGATATGGCAGTGTAGATCCAGCCTCAGAGGTACATCTGGAGGAAACACAGGAGAGATTGTTTTTGTAAGCTGCTCCCAGGTGCTGACAAACCTCTTAGAGAGACTAGACTGATCCCCTTCTTCTTAAAGACATTCTGGCAGGCCTTTGAGAACTCACTGTTCATTGGGAACCATTTTTGATTATTTGTTGTATAGTTTGCAATAATGAAATCCTATTGGTCTTTTATTTCCTCCAAGGAGAACCTGAAGCAATAAAGATGACTAGTAATGCAATGCTGCCTCTTATTCAAAATAATGATCCACCTTTCAACAAGATATATATTTTGTTTATAGTTAGACTAAAATTGTAAAAAAAATTCCAAATTAATATTATTTTATTGTTTCTTTACTCTATTTTTATCCCGCCTTTCCCCCAATATGGGGATTCAAGGCAGGTAACAACAAATCTGACACAATCCAAATTTAGGCAACTCAAATGCATTAAATATGAATAGAGCATGACACAGTACAGCCTGTAGGTGGTACTGTTTCTCTAGTTTTCCTTCTTTGGGGAAAGGCAAAGAGTTAGTATTGTTGATTCCTAGTTTAAGTTAGGCTGTTGATGGTTTTTAATTGGGGTGGGCAAATTACAGCTGTACAGATGTGGTTGAACTGCAGTTCCCATTTCTCCCATCTAGCCAATGGGAGAAATGCTGTGAGCTACAGTTGAGGAATATCTGTAGGTAGGACCGTATTCTGCTTTCCCCAGGCATTTGCATTAGTAGTGTGCATTGCCTTTCTGGGCCCAGTTCAACATGTTGGTTTTAAATGTGAAAGCACTAAACAGTAAACAGCTTGTGATCAGGTTATCTAAAGCAGTGCTACTAAAAGTGGATTAAAAGTGCTACTAAAAGTGAACTAGAGTTTTAAAATTTGATACTGAGAGAGGACACTTCCACTGATATCCAAGGCAGAATAATGACAGTAGGTTTCTCCCACTCTGTAATAAGCACACATTGTATGAGTGTCCAATTTAAACTTTTCCAATTATTGCTTCTAGATATTTTGTGGGGGAAACCTGCCCTTAAGCTATCTCTCTATCTCTCTATCTATCAGTATAATTTCTGTCTGCTGAATTGATTCTTACATGCAACTATAACTAATGAGTTGTTGAAAGCTTTCATGGCCGGAATCACTGGGTTGCTGGGCCACCTTAATTAGTATTGAATAGCCTTGGAGTTTCAAAGCCTGGCAACTTCACATTCACACCTTTTTTTTGGCGTGTCAGCAATGACTTGAGAAACTGCAAGTTATTTCTGGTGTGAGAGAATTGGCTGTCTGCAAGGACGTTGCCCAGCGGATGCCCGGATGTTTTGATGTTTTTACCATCCTTGTGGGAGGCTTCTCTCATGTCCCTGCATGTGGAGCTGGAGCTGATAGAGGGAGCTCATCCGCGCTCTCCCTAGATTCAAACCTGCGACCTGTCAGTCTTCAGTCCTACCGGCACAAGGGTTTAACCCACTGCACCACTGGGGGCTCACATTCACATCTGCCCCAAACAGATAAAAGTTCTTTCTCTCACTTTGGACATTCCACAGATATATAAACCCCATTTGCCTAGTTTTCAACAGACCTCCCAACCTCTCTGGATGCCTGCCATAGATGTGGGTGAAACATTACAAGAGAATGCTTCTGGAACATGGTCTTACAGCCCGGAAAACTCAGAACAACCCTCTAGTGTTGTTTTAATCTACATAAGCAAACTCGGATTTAGTATTTAAGATGCCACAGGATTATTTTTTGTTTCTTTCACACAAAACATTTTGCAGCCAGATGTGGAGTAGCAAATTATGTGGACAAGCCAAAGCACACAATTCACAATCAAGGGATCTAAGTCCCCAAATCCATTTCGGTTATTTTGGTACATGAAATAGAAAACGCCATAAGCATTTTCCCGTACCTCTGACAAGGAAGAAAATGTAGATGCCTCTTAAAACCTGAGATAATTTTGATGGTAGCCCTAGTGCTGCTTTTACCTTTACACAGATAATTGTTGTTGTTACTTTGGAATGTGTTACTCAGTGGCAAAATTAAGGGGGCAAGCAACAAGAGCCTTGCTGTATGAAAACACATTTTACCCAGTGCGGGGCCATTAGTTTCTCATTTTTCTGAGATGTTTAAACATAGGCACCATAATAAGTGGTGTATGTATCAGCTGGGATTTCTCCATCTGCAGCTGTCAAATGCAGCATGGTCCCAAAGGACTAATCAATATTGCAGGCAATTATTCTTAGCTACGGACCAATAAAATCTGGCTTTTTTCCTATATTTTTCTCCTCATTTAACAAAAATACTTTCTTAAGCATAATACAGTGAATAGGTTTTTTTTTTAAAAAAAAAAACCAGCAATGAATCTCTTAGATTCTGCAATAGTTCCAGCTACCCAATCACCAGCTATTTTACATCAAGTCTTTTTTATCTAGTTCACTATGGATACTATTGCTGAGGTTTTTAAACAGGAATATGCAATAAGTTGCATATTCAAGGAAACAATTGTTTTAGCCCCATCACAACGAGCTTCTTGCATGTCAATAGAGCAGTGAACCCATTCTGAATTTTAGTCCGAACTTAAGAAAGGTATCAGAAGGGCTGACCTCTGTTCCCCGAATAACTTCAGGATTTTGGGCACCATCCTTAATGTTTGGACAAAAACCTGAAATGTATTTACTGTTCCACTGTTTGAAACACAAATGAGAAAATTTTGTAAAAGTCTCACAAGGGGTACATGAAACGAATGCAGAATTAATGCAGTTTGATATTACTTTAACTGTCATGGCTCAATGCAATAGAATTGCGTGAGTTTTCGTTTTACAAGGTCTTTAGCTTTCTCTGCAAAAGGGCTAGCACCTCATCAAATTACAAACATCGTGATTCAATAGCATTGAGCCATGGCAATTAAAGAGGTTTCAAACTGATTTAATTCTACCGTGTAATGCCTTTGGAGGTCTATGCTGGGGTGACGAGGAAGCCCTTTCATCCTGGGACAGATCAGCAAGACTACAGGCAGTATATTTGCAGATTCAAAACTATGAGCCGGCTAGGTAAATAAAAGCCAGATCCTACAAACAGTTATGTGTGATTCTTTTCATTTGATTAGTCTTATTGGGCTCATGGCAATGAATTTATATTAATTTGATACTGTTTTATTGAAATGCTGGTGTATCTTGCTTGTATTTTATGTTTTTTTTTATGGCACTATAGTGTGCTGTTTGTAAGCCACCCCAAGTCCCTCTGGAGAGATGGTGGCAGGATATAAATAAAATTATTATTATTATTATTATTATGGAATAGAAAATTAGGATCAGAAATGAGTTTCAAGGAGGACTGGTGACACCACTGCCTAATCAAAAACGTATTATATTCCATCCATGTTGTCATCACCTGTTCTTCAAATAACCATCCATGAGATTAAGGCTGCATAATGTAATGGTACTATGAAATGATTCCTAGGTATTTGGAATGTACAGAAAATGGCAAATTATTGATTTCCCCCCTTTCTCTACAGGTGGGCAGATCACTGCTTGCGTTATTGGTGTTGGAAAACAGAGAGGATTACTTGAGCCCTCTGGCCATGAAGCTATTTGATTTGATCCCAAGGGCAAGCACCAAGTGATGGAAGAAAGAAGGCCTGATCTATTTCCTCTGCAGCAAAAGGAAATTGGACCCAGAAGAATAGACCAATTGATAATTTAATGGGGTGTGCCCAAATGTGAATCCAGGGGTACCATGCTCTATGTTAATGTTTTGTAATGTGCATTTCTATTATTGTTTATAGAGTGTTTCAGTGGTTAGCGTAATGCACGGTGCCTTTGTGGAATTGGTGTGGAGTCCCCCTACATTTCTTTCTCATCATTCAAGGACTGCAGCAGCTACACATTTAACATTTCTTTTCTTTAGTGGAGTGCTCATATCATGTTTCAAAATATTACCAGGTGGGGATTGAGCTGGATGATCTTGGGGGATCGTTTCCAACATAGTGGTTTTGTGATTATAAGGAAAACTGCTCAAGAACGCAAACAAACTAGATCACTTTAGCCTTCCAGAGGAAGTCCAATCAGCTGATGGGACTTGATAGCTATGTTTTTATTAATGCTCAGCAATTAAGGTTGCTTCTCCCTCTTCCTTGAGCTGGGGATGATCTACGTTAAGGACCAGTGGTATGGAGGGAGAAAAGCCATGGAAACAGAACTGGCTTTGAACTCTGGATTTATCCTCAGGTGAAGCAGAGCTTGGAAGTAACATGATGCAAACAATGGTATTGCCAATGACAAGTCACTTTGTGTAGCAACAAGGGTATCATAATGCCATTTTTGTGGATTGTTATTTAAAATATTGTTTTCTGTGTGATAGGAGTCACAATTCTTTGTTAGTTCTAGAATGGCGGCATTTTGGAATAGTTCTAGTTGTTTTTCTTTTCCAAATATATTTTATTGATAAATGATAGCAAGCTAAGTAAAACACACACACACAAAACATAACCACGATGTGTTACACTAGCAATAACAACTAACAGCTATTTTCAAGATAACTTTCAAGATCATATTCCAGATTCTGGGGAGCAAGTTATTCCGTTGATATAAGTGATATGGGAGTGTTAAACCTGGGAGTATTATAACTATGAGCCCTGGCTTTCACTGACTTGTGCCTTTGGCAATAAACAGAAATGTTTTCCGATGCAGAAGCCTCCTGTTACCTCTTCCAAAGAAAAACCCTGGCAATGCTGTAGCCCTAAAGCCCCTCATGACACAGAGAACCCTAACAATAATTTAATTGTATGGTTCTCTTATCCCCTGTAAGCAGAAGATGATGCTATTGGTTTACCAGCTGTAAACATGCTGACATCATTTCACAACAACAGATGTTGCAGGGCACATCACAATTTGGAAACCAAACATCTAGAAAATCAGCCCTGTGAAGAGAGATGACAGAAGGTTCACTTGAAGTCCAGAAGTTGTTCCAGTGTGAAAATGAGATAAACCTATTTTATCAATCCAGTTATTGTTCTTGCCATATAAAGCATGGGCAAATGCCCAATTAAATCCAGATCGCAATTTAATTCAAGTACCTATATTCTAACTCAACTTTCTTTAGTTTGATTATCTCAGATATGTTGGTCAACAACTTCTATTTCTTCCAATCTGTGCAGCATTACCATGATGGCAGGGGATGATGGGAAGTGGTAGTTCAAAACACGTAGAGGACATTTAGTTGATAAATAATATATTTTTCTATGCTGTGCTATAAAAATAATGAATCTATCAAGTAGAAGTCATCTGACCATCCTCTAGAACAGTGATTCCCAACTTTAGTCTTCTGTTTTTTGACAGCCCTTTATCCCAGAATATCAAGGCAGAAAATCCCACATTATCTGAGTGTGATCTGAGAGCTGAATGGCCACTGTATCATATCTTCCCAAATGCAATATCAAATGGTAATGACAACTGCATTGTGGAATAAGAGAGTCTGGTCCCTGTGGTTGGGGATGACTGATGACTTAAGGCAATGAGATTCAGAGGCTGGGGAAACAACTTTTTAGGATCATGAGTTCCAGAATCCTCCACCTAGTGTACTCTCTGGTCCCAAAAGATTCTGGGCATGGTGTTGGCTTCTTTGGTTGAATCAATTCACTTATAATGGGATCTCACTCTTTCTCTACTGCCTTCCGCTTCATCTAGTATGACATATAATCTGTTCCAGTGAGTTGCATCGTCTTGTGACAAATCCTGTCCTCAATTTTAGAATGCAAAAGGACATTAAAATCTCTCCCGTGTCTAACAGTGTTTCCCAAACTCTGGTTTTCCATTTGTTTTTGACGCCAGTATCCCTGTTCATTGCCCAAGGCAACTGAAGCTTCAGAGGGCCCTTCCACACAGTCCTATATTCCAGAATAGCAAGGCTGAAAATCCCACAATATCTGCTTTGAACTGGGTTATCTGGGACATAGGGCTGTGTGGACATGAATGAGTGGAGAGATGAATAAGTGTGGAGCAATTGCTAAAAGCAGTACAGCTGACAACTCTGTCTCTTGGTAGTGCAATGGCAGAATGGATAATGGTAGAAACATGCGAGTTACATTAGCTTCCAGATAATATGGGTTTCATCAGTGGCTTGAATATGTTAGGTCTATATATTTTATTTTATTTACTATATTTTTATACTGCCCCTCTCAGGCCGAAGGCGATTCGGGGCGGTTTACATAAGGCAATTACTTCCCTCCAGATAAAACACAATTAAAACAATTAGAACAATAACCATATAAAACAATTAGCAGTTAGCATTTAAAAACATAAAAACATAAAAATACAATTCTCACCGTCTCTTTAAAATCACTTTCCGTCACATCTTCAAATCATTCCATGGATCTAATTAAACAGTTATATTTCATCTGCAAATGCCTGTTCAAACAGCCAGGTCTTAACTTTCTTTTGAAATGTTAGGAGGGAGGGGGCTGATCTAATGTTCCTAGGGAGGGTGTTCCAAAGCCGAGGGGCTTGCACTGAAAAGGCCCTGTCTCTCGTCCCTGGCAATCGGGTCTGCAACGAGGGCGGGACCGAGAGCAGGGCCTCTTCAGATGATCTTAAACATCTCAATGATTCATAGGGAGGATGCGTTTGGACCTGATAAGTATGAAAAAAATTAAAAGATCAGGTAGAAAAAATGATAGAATTAATTTAATATCAATAAATAGGCGGGAGAAACCCGCTCACGGGTGGGAATAGATGAAGCAATTGGTATTGTGGAATGTCAGAAAATCATCCTGGACAACAAAAGTGTCGTTTTGAATTTTTTTAAAAAAAAAAACAGAGAAAACTACAGCAACAATATTAGAACTTACTGCAATATTCGAATACACTTGCCCATCTGGAGGATCCCACTTCATAGTTCCTATGGCCAAATTCTGACTGAGGATGTCTACCTTGCACTAGCCAGTCAACTCATGCACTACAATACATGCCCAAGAGTAATCTTCAATTCAAATAGTCACTGCTAACCTATATGTAAGATGCCATGTAGGCATGAATCCAGGTAGCAGGATTATTTTGCCTTCTATCAGGTTTTAAAAGATCTGCTCATATGCTGCTATGGAATCTGCATTGTATGCACATATACTGGTACGTATGTCTTCATAATAGTGCTCCCTCACTTATTACTGGGGTTAGGTTCCAGGACTTCCTGCAATAAGTGAAAAACTGTGATGTAGGAATACTCTATTTATTTTAATATTTATACATTATTTTAGTAGTTATACACTATTTTAAAATAAAGTGAAGCAAAGGAAGGAAAAGCCCTTCAAGGATGGAGGGAGGGAGGTCTGAGGAGGGAAAGTGCCTTGGAGAGTGGCAGCGGCAAAACTCCACAAAACAGTGAAAATACCATGATATATATTTTAAATTAATATTTTTTGAAATCCGCGAAACAGCGAGCTTGCAGTAAGCGAACCGCAAAGTAGCGAGGGAACACTGTACCTATCAACTGTTATGGAGCCATGGTGGTGCAATGGGTTAAACCCTTGTGCCAGCTGAACTGCTGACCTGAAGACCTGAAAGTCGGTGGTTCAAATCTGTGAGACTGGGTGAGCTCCCATCTGTCAGCCCCAGCTTCCCATGGAGGGAGATCAGAGAAGCTTCCCATAGGATGGTAACACAATGGGCAACATCCTTGTCGACGGCCAGTTCTCTCACAACAGAAGTGACTTCCAGTACATTCCAAAATAACTTCTGACACAATAAAAATACTATCAACTCATGGTGATCCCATGAATATCACTGAATTTTCTTCGGCTCCTTCTACACTGCCCTTATATCCCAGGATCTGATCCTAGATTATCTGCTTTGAACTGGATTATATGAGTTTCCCCTGCCATATAATCTGGGATAAGAAGATGATCTGGGATCTATTTCTTGGATATAAGGACTGTGTAGAAGAGATTTTAATCAAGGAATACTCAAAAGTGGTTTGTACCAGTTCGTTCCTTAAAAAAAGGGCCTACAGCATCTTGTATTCATTGGTGGTCTCCCATCCAAAGACTAACCAGCACTATAGTTAGGTGGAAAGTTGTTCCACTTCCTGAAAAAAAACAACGCCCAAATAATAATAAAAAGATCATTGGAACAAATTGTTCTCGTCCAAAGAATTAAACCCCTGTGGTTCCCCAGATTGGGCCGCACTGTTATAATGCTTTCAATCCTGCTTTGTTTTCCGTCTTGTGAATAATCACTTAATGGCATGTCAGTGTTCTGGAAATCAATGCTAATATTATAATCATGTAATTTACAGCTCAGCTACAAGAGCTGATTGCAGCCTTTCCACACATGACAATAATTTTCAGATCTTTGGGGGGAAAAACTTTCTGCTGCAGAAAGCCGAAAGAGAAAACAAAAAGGATTTCAAAGGGAAGTACTGGGTAAAAGTAAATGAGGGTGAGACGAATTAAAAAAATAATGACCTGCGTGAAACAGAGAAGATAACCATGGCAGCAGAATTTGTATCAGAACATCAGGACTGGATTGTTCCAAAGGCATTAATGTTATCAAGTTCAGAACAAACTTTGTCAGACCCTGAACCTGAAACTAAATCCTGCGGCCATGAGCCCGCCAATGTAATTTCCCTTTAAGCCCCACTGCTTTCTGTGAGAAACATTTATGTATGTGGATAAGTCCTGTTGAAAAGGATGGGGCTTAAAATACTGAAGTCTAACTGCATTGAACATGGTGCCTGTGTATATATACAGTAGAGCCTCGCTTATCCAACATAAATGGGCTGGGAAAATGTTGGATAAGCTAAAATGTTGGATAATAAGGAGAGATTAAGGAAACGCCTATTAAACATCAAATTACATTATGATTTTACAAATTAAGCACCAAAACATCATGTTTTACAACAAATTGACAGAAAAAGCACTTCAATACATGATAACGTTATGTAGTAATTACTGTATTTATGAATTTACCACCAAAACATCGCAATGTATTGAAACAGCTGTCAATCTGGGTGGGAGGCAGACTGCATTGGATAATTCAGAACGTTGGATGAGCGAAGGTTGGATAAGCGAGACTCTGCTGTAGTTATGAAATGAGAGGACAGGCTTTTGTCAGGAGGGTGAAATAGCAGTATATTTCTCTTTTTTTGCTTTCTTAAAAAAACTTCCATCAACATTCCCCTTGATTTTTTAAATAATTCATATGCCATTAGGATGATCACTGTTCTTGTATTATATAGGATCTTCAGCTCTGTGGCTTTCATGTAATTAAAAAGCTAATTTGTAGTTTTGTCAGGAAATAATTGTTAACAAGGGTTATTGTGATACTTCAAGTAATTTGTGAGACTTATATAATAAAGAGACTGGATTATGGTAATGATACATGGTTAATTATTGCTAGACTTCTGCGTTTGATTAATGCTGTTCCAATTAATGTGTTGATGCCTTGTTACTAAACACCTGGGCAGATTGCCTAATTAGCTGAGAGAAACATGTACGGCATTTTCAGGTAATTATTTTTAATTTTTAACAGTTGTTTTGCATCAGATCTGGAGTTTTCCTTCTGCTAGTTTGGTACAAAATGTGAGAAACAGTAGTCTCAGTGGAACTGAACGATGTCCAGGTATGTACATAATGGTAATTACAGTCGCAGATATCAGGGGTTCATTCATTTTTCAGTGCCAAATGTTCTAGATCTATTTGATCCAGAATGGAAATAAGCATCTGGGACAAAGGATGTACACACATATGCCCTTTTACTTCTCTATATAAACATAGGCAAGAGCAAGGTTATTTGAAAAAAATATTAATAGACTGGGTCTAGATATGATTACCTGGAAATAAATATGACTTGGTGGAATTGAGCTTACTTAATTGAAGGTGTGAGATAGTACAACAGTCCAGGGTCCTTCTGTGAAATTGCAAGCAACAAATAAGTATGGAAATTCTAGAGGGCAAAGTCAAATATAGTCCAAACTGAAGCAGTAGATCAGACACAGCAAGGTTTTTCACAGCAAGACACACCTTTTCATAACTGAAGATTTGCTTTGGCTTCTATTAAGTTCATGGTGGGTTGATATATATACACACACACACACACACACATATATACACACACACACACCATGTATATATATATATATATATATATATATATATATATATATATATATATATAGTAAACTGAGAATCAATCCAGTCTCTCATTTGAACTCTGAAGTTTATTCATTTATTTATTTACAGTAGTTATATTTACTCTTCTAACCCCAAAGAGGACTCAGAGCGGATCACAGAACACATATACGGCAAACATTAAATGCCGTTACACACTGACAAGACAGACAACTATACATAGATAGAGGAATATATAGGCTTTCCCATCTTCGGCGCCTTGGAGATTGTGCTCGGTTCTGGCAATGGGGTTTGTGTGCGCGCGTGCCTGCTGTTGCTCCATCTTCCCTGCTGAAGAACTTTGTTTGTAACTTCCTCCTTGATCGAATTGCTGGCATATTTCTGGTATTTCCTTATTGGTGCCTGAATGCCTCCCTGCTTTAAAGTGGTACCTATTTATCTACTCACATTTGTTATTGAACTGCTAGGTAAGCAGAAGCTGGATCAAAGGCCAGGAGCTCACCCTAACCCTGGCTTCGAACTGTCAACCTTCCGATTGGTAAGATTTACTGCAGCTGGCGGTTAACCTGCTGTGCTAAAGCCCGGTCCTTTGAACTGCCTTTCTGAAGGAATTGAGCATTTAATGTCCCTTAAGGTTGCTAGTCCTCAGGAACAGCCAGTTCCTTACCAGTGTTTAGTTCTGGGGGCTCAAAGAGGTCTTCAGACAGGACCATGGCATCTCCCAGCAACATATAGAATCATAGAATAGTTGGAAGAGACCTCATGGGCTATCCAGTCCAACCCCCTGCGAAGAAGCGGGAAAATTGCATTCAAACCACCCCCGACAGATGGCCATCCAGCCTCTATTTAAAAGCCTCCAAAGAAGGAGCCTCCACCACACTCCGGGGCAGAGAGTTCCATTGCTGAACAGCTCTCACAGTCAGGGAGTTCTTCCTAATATTCAGATGGAATCTCCTTTCTTGTAGTTTGAAACCATTGTTCCGTATCCTAGTCTCTAGGAAAGCAGAAAACAAGCTTGCTCCATATGACTTCCCCTCTCATATTTATACTTGACTATGATGTCTCCTCTCAGCCTTCTCTTCTTCAGGCTAAACATGCCCAGCTCTTTAAGCCACTCCTCAAAGGGCTTGTTCTCCAGACCTTTGATCATTTTAGTCGCCTTCCTCTGGACACATTCCAGCTTGTCAATATCTCTCTTCAACTGTGGTGCCCAGAATTGGACACAATATTCCAAGTGTGGTCTAATCAAAGCAGAATAGAGGGGCTTTATAAAAGGGAAATGTAATACCACTGATGCAGAACTCCAATCCCCCAAACAAGACCTCATATTTTGGCATCTGCCATCAAGTAAATGGGTGTTGGAGTCTTGTTAGTGTCATGACTGAATGTTAACAGCTATGCAATGGCATGAAAAGTATTCATTTGTATTAGTAAACTAATTGGATACTTTTTCTGTTTACTCTGAAGTTCAGTGCTAGGAAAAGATATGAAGATTAAGATGGACTGGTGACATGACTATTTCTCTATTTTTCCCTGTTGAAGTTTATTTTGTGAGTTTTGGCCCAGCTCTCTAATCTGTTAAAATCATTCTGGATTCTGACCTTATCCTCTGGGGTTTGTTAACTGTTCTTCCCAGTTTGGTGTCATCTGCAAATCTGATAAGGATGCAATTTATTCCACTGTCCAAGATATTGATAAAGACGTTGAATAGCACTGGGAAAAGGATAGAACCCTGTGGCACCACAGTAGTTACTTCTCTTCGGGATAAAGGGGAACCATTGTTTTGGCTTTCTTTGTTTTCATACAAACAATTATTTGGGATCTTGTTTGATTGGTTTTGCATTATAAAGCCCCGGGAGTCTGTATTTTAATTGTCTAAGATGTAGGGAATGTATAGCAACCCAGATGCCCTATATGTCCAGTGAAAAGGATTTGATTTGATTGCTGATGAAAAGGATAAGTCAGAGTAGAATTTGTATTGTGGCCCAATTGGCCACAATGTTGGGCCCCATTAGTGAAAGATTGGAATGCTTCTCTGCTGTGTACTGTGTGCTGCATTATTTACCATCAACAACACTTAGGTTATGTGTCCGGCACTAAAAGAACCTTTGGAAAGCTCAGGAACCATGCCTAATTCTTGATCAAGACAGGAGGTCCTCCTGACCCTGGGACTAATCTAACCCACAGAATTACCTTATCCATATTGTATAGGGGAAGTCCCTCCCTACTCAGGCTATATCCCCAAACCACGACCCCCAAAAGGAAGATTCCCTTATAGAATCCTAGAGTTAGAAGAGACTGCATCGGCCATCTAGTCCAACCCCCTGCCGTGCAGAAAAAGCACAATCAAATGTGATACTGGTCTTCTCAAATGGCAGCATCTGGTCTGCAGAGAATTAATGTTCCTCCTAACTTACACATGATTCTTGAGTAAATAGAAGATCTGGTGCTTCTCCAGCTGTCTTATATCTTACAAAGCCTCCACAAGGCAAAAAAAAACCCCTAACGCAAAAAGTCACCTTGGTGCTTTTAAAAAAAGAAGAAATTGCACATAGAAATTGCTTAGCCAAGTTGATATTTTTCCCCTCTACCTTTGTCAATTAGTACTTTGATTCATCTATGCAAATGAAGTTGGGTATAAATTGCCCAGAATGTATTGTTATCTGAACTGTTCAGTGAATGAAAATAATAGTGCCAAAGAGTTACTTACTGGATTACAAATCTCCAAATTCCTAGCAGCATGACTCTTAGTGTTGCTGATTGGAAGTCAGGAGTCTAAAGGAAGGTTACATCTTCAAGTTTTGATCTGTGTTGTTAGCAAAGGGACTTATTTGTCAGTGCTGAAACTGTTGTCCAGATAGTACCATCAGTGCCCTGTGCAAAGACATAGTTCCCTGGTTGTCAAGTAACAGATGCCTTCCTATCCAACCCACGACTGACACCTACTCAAGGCAATACATCTCTCGGTCGCAAACAAGCTGCACAACTAACTGGCAGTTCTCCAGCCATGAAATGATTGTTTGGTGAACAAAAGAAACAAGTGTTTCTTAATTCTGAAAAGAAACAGCAAACAAGTGTCCTGTTGTTTCTCTTGGAAAGATGGTTCAGGAAAAAAAAGAAGCAGATGTATATCAAATCTCTGCTTGATTGAAGGCACATAAGCTGGCGGGAACTAATGGCGCATGTGGACCTTAAACAAGACAATCCTTAATTGTTGTCTTTTCTTTATATAATCCATGGAGCGATTTGGGAACATCTGTAAAGTTACAGCATGCAGGGAACCACAGGGGAGTACTATACAATTAGATGCTGATTTGCATACAAGTCAGCATTTATTACAAAGCATCTTCTCTTTCGATTTCTGCCTCCCTCCCCCTCTCTCGCTTGAATAATTGAAATTACAAAGTGTTGACATTAGGTTTACATTGGTTAAATACAGTATATTTGACTAAAAGCAGCTGAGATGACTGCAGGAGCAAATTTTCCAAACTGATCCAGTAGTATAATCTTGAAAAGTAAAAAAGAACAATGACTTGAAAGCATTTTAAGAGCCTCCCTTAGAAGGCATACTAGTAGGAGGCAGATTTACCAGCCATTACTATGAGAACATTTATTACTAACATTTATACCCCCCCCTTTTTTTCCCTTCTGCAATGTGCTCAAGTTAGCATTTATGACTGTCTTCCTTCCTGTCTGCTCCTGGTGATGCAGCAGGTTAAACCACTGAGCTGCTGAACTTGCTGACTAAAAGGTCAGCGGTTTGAATCCAAGGAGCAGGGTTTCTCCCGCTGTTAGCCCCAGCTTCTGCCAACCTAGCAGTTTGAAAATTTGAGGAGATCAATAGGTACTACTTTGGTGGTAAGGTAATGGTGCCCCACGTAGTCATGCCAGCCACATGACCTTTGTGGCGTCTATGGACAACACCAGCTCTTCAGCTTAGAAATGGAGATGAGCACCACCCTCAGAGTCAAACACAACTAGACTTAATGTCAAGGGGAAACCTTTACCTTTTACCTTCTTCTACTAAATAGCCCCTTTATCCTCACAGTAAACATGTGAGGTAGTTCAAGCTGAGAGAGTAGAATTGACCTGAGATCACACGATGATTTCATAGCTTATGGGTAGTTGACCTTGGAGCTCCCAGTCACAAATCAGTGCTTTAACCACTGAAAACCATTTGCTTCACATTCACTCTTGTTTTATGATGTGGAATATTATGAATGATCCTGCATTTGGAACCTCATATTCAAAGTTTTTCCCCATTTCATCAAGGGCTGGTTTTATATAATACAATATCCCTGAAGGGGGATTTCCTTTCCCAATAACTCTAGGAAAATTTAGAAGATCATGATTGGAGAACCAAAGAAACAGAGAAAGAAAAACATTTATGACCCTTACTCTTGACAGTCTAGAATCTGAAAAGAATGGGAGGCCAAGAGTTGTATCCTTGTATATGGTTTGTCAAAGCTGCAAAGTCACTATTGTAAAGCACAGAAACTAGAAAATTCCACAAAACTAATGAATTGATAGACGTTTTAATTATAAGCTAGACATCAGTTGGCCATGTACAGCCTCTTTCAAGGTATGCAACCATTACTCGGTCCTTGCTACATAATCCATTCAAATAAAGTATAAGCTTATTCTTCTGAAGGAAAGCTGAGAAGAAAGTTGTACAAACACATATTGTTGAGTTAGACCATGTGAAGCCATGTTAGGTTCTCCTTACTCACTGTGATGCATGTGTGTGAAGAACATGTCTGTGATTGGTGAATGTACAAAAGAAAGAAGGAGAAGGAAAGGGGGTGAAAGGATTTAGAATGCATCCAGATTAGTTTTAGTGGGATTTGTAGATGTAGTAATGAATTAATATAATAATAATAATGTTTTTTTATTTATTTATATCCCACTACCATCTTCCAAAAGGGACTCAGGGCAGCTTACAAGACACTGCAGAGCAGTATATAACATAAACGATACATGAGTATAAAACAATATCACATAAATATTATAAAACAACCACTATCAACACATAAAATGAAATATTTTAAATACAGAACCATCTGTAGTTAAAACTAGCTGCCATCAATTCACAAACTAAAGTGCCAGAGTGCCAACCTCATATGGGCACATTTCAGCTTACTAGAGGCCAAAAGCCTGATTAAAAATCCATGTTTTTATGCTGGATCTGAAAGATTCAAGGGTGGGGGCTAATCTAATCTAGTCTTAGTGTCTAATATTATAGTAGTCCCCTGTAGTCCTCTGCAAATTGCAGTTTTACTGGATTTCTTTTCTAAGGCGTTCCACTCTGCTTAGACCCTGGAAGCTGGAAGGCCTTGGAAGGTTCTCAGTCTTGGAGTGCTCTTGAGATATCATCGTAGCTAGACAGCCAGGGTGCAAAGACAACCAGATGGGCTCCAACTCTTACGGAGCCAACCAGATTGACCAAACCAACAGATGCTGGCAGCCAAGCTAGGCCCTAGAATCATGACTGATATTGGAGAACAGAAGTAAAGAATGGCTGTCAAAAATGGTGGAGATCATAAGAATGGACAAATTAACCGACCTTTGCAGCCTGAAAGACAGTTGCATCTGTCAAGTAGGATATAAAAATACCACATTAAGTGGGGAGGCAAATTTTCACTGAATTATGAGGCCATTAAAGAACTCCAGGAACGCTGAAGAATGCGGAAGGAACAACAAGGGATGCTGGGAACGCTGAGAGATGAGGAGTGCATCAGCTCCCCCTGGTGGCCAGAGTTTGCCTCTGTTCATCTATATGTGTGTATGTGGAAACGGCAGGGATTGTCTGCTAAGTATGTGTACCTGTAATCCGCTCTAAGTCCACTTCGGGCTGAGAAGAGCGGAATATAAATAAAGCAAGTAAATAAATAAATAAATAAATAAATAAAAGAAGACCTTTGAAACCACCCCATACCCACACTACCCCCCCCTGCAAAAACAACCTGAAGTCCTCCCTCTATTCACTCCCTTGGCTTGCACGTGTCCCGTCTCCCCCCTCCCCCCGGCCCATCCTTTTTATTATTTTATTTTTGGAAATATCAATAAAAATTATTCCAAAAAGTAATAATAATTATAATAATAACAGCAAAGGGTGGAACATCAACATATACAACTAAGGATAACGATCTCCTTTTATTATTCCACTTTCCACTATTTTGTATTTTGAATCGCTTGTTTAAGCCATCCTCAGAAACATTCGCCCCACAAGAGGATATTTATCCACATCTGCTGACTATCTGTGTGTGACTTGCCTGGCTTGGACTGACCAATGTAATAGGATGATCCCCATCTTTTACTGGAAAAGAACTATATGCCTTCATTTTATCCATTTGCAGTTCTGTGAGTCTATGAAACGGTGACAGCTATGCATCCTCAGAAGGCTTACGGGGGATCCAAGAATGATTAATCCTCAGACAACATGCTAGAGAAACACGGACTGACCGAAAGGCACCTTAAACCCTTTAGCTGCCATCTGTAACAAACGCTTTGTCCAGCCTGCTCTCATTATTATACATTTGAAACTAATTCTCAAAGAAATTTGAAATAATTTCAAACTGAGCCCTCTGTCCACACACCCCTTGAGCACTGCCTGGAACTGGTGAGGCACTTTGAAAGTGCCCCTTTGTATTCATTATTGACTCTTAGCAAACAGGCTTCTCAACTACTTCACAAAGGGTACTAGAGGCTGCTGTTGAAGATTTAATGGGTTAGACCAAATCAATATGTAAAACTCCATCACCCTGCACACCATCTCTTGGCTCTCATTGCTCCCTTGTGACCCAAGGATTGCTAGGATATAATGCTTCAATGACAATAGAAGGCGGAATTGGCAGGAATTTCCTTATCTTCAAAAACACAGCCTGTCACGATTCCAATGTTTTCCTTGCAGGAGTCAGGGAGTGTGTGGTCTTCCAGATGTTGTTAAATTATGGCTGCTGTCGCAGTTATAGTTCTCAGATATTGGTGGAGGATGATGGGTGTTGCAATCCAATGATACATGGAGGCAGGGCCGTAGCCAGGATTTTGTTTCGGGGCTGAGTATGGTTGGGGGGGCTGAGACTGGGTGGAAGAGGGTCTACCCTAGCAAACCTTTTGTATTGTTATCCCAATAACCCCATTAATGTGGGATATAATGAGCATGGTGATCAGATCATGATATGAATAAACATAACAGTTTAAATAATGTACCAGGAAGGCCTTTTCGCGGACCACCCTGTGAATGTGGGGGGCTGAAGCCCCCTTAGCCCCCCCCCCTGGCTACATGCCTGCATGGAGGGCTATAGACCTCCTGCCTCTCATTTAGAGCTAGGAAATACTATGCCCGTGTAGCTTCCTGTCCCATACTCCTCTATTCTTTAAATCTCTCTTTTCTCTGTTCTCCCTCTCCTTTTCTGTTATCTTCACCTCATTCTTTCCTTCAAATGTCCTTTCCTTAGGTGTTCTCATTTGAGGACATCATGCTTGCTTAGAAAATTGGTGCAACTGGAGTCCAACTTAACCATTTGAATTTATTTATTTACAGAATTTATATTCCTCCCTTCTCAACTCATAGGGAGCTCAGGGAGTATTACAATGCACATATACATGGCAAACATTCAATGCCATTAGACATACAACATATATAGACAGACGCAGAGGCAATTTAACATTCCAGCTTTCCAGCTTCATGAGAGTATGTTCAATTCTGGCCACTGGGAGAGCTGCCTCTTCACCATCCACTTGTGACAATGAGTCCTTCCTCATGCTTATGCACACTGCTGGAAGGTTTTATGGTGTCGTAAATTAGTTAAATTAGCCTCCCCGCATTAAATGCATAAAGGGGTACCTAAATTTCCTACTTGACAGGTATAACTGTCATTGGGGCTGCATAGATCAACAGCAAACTAGACTATTAATGGTTGGGAGCTCTAAGCGATCCGGGATGGCTTCGAACTCATGACCTCTTGGGCAGTAATGATTTAATGCAGTTGGCTACTAACTAGCTGCACCACAGCCTAGTCTTCCTTAGATTTCCGCTTGGTAGGGGAAAAGATTATTTGTAGCCATGCTCAGCCTATGATAGGGTCCAATTTACATATGATGCAGACCACAGGTGAAGCATGAGCCAATCTGCAAGTTCTACATGCTCCCCTATTGCATTTCAATTCATATACTATACACACTGGCACATTGGTGTCTAGTGTTCGTAATCAAGGACATGCTAAAACTACTCCAAAATTTATTTATTTATTTATTTATTTGTTCAATCTTATATTCCGCTCTTCCCTGCAGGCTCGGGGCGGATCACAACGTACAATAAAACAAGCTGCGTATAACAATACATGCAGCCATACAATAAAATTTAAAACAGTTACAGGTAAAATTCAAGGTTAAAAACATGCTAGACAGCCGGACTAGGTGAAGGCCAATCTGAAAAGGGCGGTCTTGCAAGCCCTTCGGAAGGGGGCAAGCTGTGGGATCGCTCGGGTGTCATCAGGAAGGGAGTTCCATAACACTGGAGCCGCCACAGAGAAACGCTCTCTGCCTGGTTGTGGACAGGTGGCAGGAGCGGATTGATGGCACAAGTAGCAAGTTCTGTTCCTCAGAACGAAGTGATCTCGGGGGAACATACGGGGTAAGGCGGTCCCTCAGGTACGCAGGCCCTAGACCGTGTAAGGCCTTAAAAGTTAAAACTAGCACCTTGAAGGCAATCCGGTACTCAATAGGAAGCCAGTGCAGTTGCCGGGGGATGAGAGTGATGTGCTCCCTCACTGGTGCTCCCACCAGCAAGCGAGCAGCGGCATTCTGCACTAGCTTGAGTTTCCGGATTGTCGACAAGGGAAGGCCAATGTAGAGGGAGTTACAGTAGTCCAGCCTCGAGATGACCGTCGCTTGGATCACCGTGGCCAGGTCATCCCTGGACAGGTAGGGTGCCAGTCGCCTAGCCTGTCGTAGATGGAAAAACGACATTTTGGTAACCATGGAGACCTGAGTTTCCATGGATAGAAAGGGGTCCAATTGGACACCCAAGCTCTTTACGAGGGATGACGGGCTAAGTTGCTCGCCATCCAGGGTAGGCAACTGGCACTCATCTAACCCAGGGCGACCAGGCCACAAGATCTCCGTCTTCGACGGGTTCACCTTCAGTCGGCTGGTACGCAGCCATCCAGTCACGGCTTCGAGGCATAGATGGAAACAATCTGGTACGGTATCTGGTCTGCCGTCCATTCTCAGCAGAAGCTGGGTCTCATCAGCGTACTGATAACACTCCAGACCAAAGTCGCGGGCCAGCTGGGCCAGGGGGTGCATATAAATGTTGAATAATAAGGGCGAGAGGATGGCCCCCTGGGGGACCCCACAACTTAATGGGAGCCTCCCGGAGACCTCCTCTCCCCTCTCCACACGTTGTCCCCGATCCTGGAGAAAGGAGGTTACCCATTTAAGGCCAATCCCCCTAACCCCAGTCACGGCTAAACGGTGGGCCAACAATGCATGATCTACGGTGTCAAACGCTGCTGTTAGATCTAACAAAACAAGCAGGGCTGATCCACCCTGGGCCAGCTGGCGGCGAAGTTGGTCTGTAATGGTGACAAGCACGGTCTCCGTCCCATGCCCAATACGGAAGCCGGACTGGAAGGGATCAAGTCCAGCTGTGCCGTCTAAGAACCGCTGCAGCTGATCCGCTGCTGCCCTCTCAATTACCTTGCCTAAAAAAGGCAAATTAGACACGGGTCGGTAATTGGAGGGAGCCGAAGGGTCTAAATTCGGCTTCTTCAGCAGCGGTCTTACCATTGCCTCTTTCAAACCCCCTGGGAACACTCCTTGCTCAAGGGAGCTGTTGATAATCTTTCCCCATCATATGGGCTAAGCCCATTAATACATAAGCAAAGATGCTGAGTGTTGGATTCTTACACAAGAAATTTTATACCCAACTCATGGTTCATATATAAATAGGGTTTGGTTCAGGGTGACGCCATACAGCCGATTGATGCCACTGTAACTGTCATGGCTCAATGCTATAGCATTCTGGGATTTGTAGTTTATTGTGGTGTCAGAGCTCTCTGACAGAGAAAGCTTATATGTCTTAGAAAACTACAAATCACAGAAAGTAGTTTCAAACTGTGACAGTTTAGTAGATAGACTGGGCATGGGCAAACTTGGGCCCTCCAGATGTGTCGGACTTCAACTCCCACCATTCCTAACAGCCTCAGGTCCTTTCCTTCCCCCCCTCAGCTGCTTAAGCTTAAGCGGCTGAGGGGGGGAAGGAAAGGGCCTGAGGCTGTTAGGAATGGTGGGAGTTGAAGTCCAAACACACACGTATCGCTGAACTAAACAATAATTATAAACAATAATGACTATCGTGCCAGAAGTGTGACATATATCCTCTGCTATTGGTGGCTGCTATCCCCCACCAAGCAAGGCACTGCTAGAAAAGGATGCAAAAAGACCCCCACTGCAGCTCAAGAGAGGAATTCTCCCCAGAGCCAGGTCTCCAAGTAAGAAGCAAAGGCCTCCCTTGGTCCCCCAATGAGGTCGTATCTCCCAGAAATAGGGAATATGTGCAAAAATAAAGCCACTCAGTGGGAAAGGCACAAAGTATAGAGCATCAATAATACAGCACCCCCTGCCCAACGTCACTGAATGTAGTGTTATAAAGCGCCCTGAGGGCGGGCCTAATTGCCCCAATACTGTCCCGTATGGGGGGTCCCCACGACGGTGTATGGATACAGCCAAGTCCTCTCAGGGAGCCAGGGCAGATGGCGGGCCCGTGGAATGTGGAGGGCCTTGTCCGGATCGCGCCGACGATCCTCCAGGTTGCAGAAGCGGATGCCGGCCTAGGGCGCGTCCCTCTGTGATGACGTAGCGTGTTGATCCAATGCACAGGGGCGAGGCTGGCGTCCTACGTAGATGGCGTGCTGACGTGGTCTGGTGACATCCTGAGATGGCGCCGAACGCGCTGAGCGTGCTGACGTCGTCAGGGAGATCCCGATGCGTTCCCGGCGAGGCAGGAAGGGGGGGGGCAAATTAAAGGGCCAGTGTGGGAAAAATGTGCGCCAAAGGTCCCAGGCGAACCTGGAACAGTGTCCCGCTGGGTGGTGGGAAGAGCCAAACGGCGGGGAAAAGCGGCCTGGGTCCCGGGGGGGATGTTGCCCCCTCCCAGGACACTGCACAGGAGAACTGGCGCGTCCCAGCGCGGACCCGAACGGCGGTGGGCAGACACAGCGGTAGATTCCAAAATGAAAATTATACACAGTCTGGTACGAACATATCAAAATGTAGTTTATTGGGCTCACAGTGAGATACTATGAGGCCCAAGCGGCTCCAAATCAGCAGCAACAGCACCAATTCATGAACGCCAGTAGATTGCACTGTAAGTAGACCCAGCAAGGGGCTGGCAGCTCCCTTACTCAGGCACAAACGCCTACGGGTGATATCCTGGTGTTTGGAGGGTCCCAAATCCCATTTCGCTAATCACAATCCTAGCTTCATCAGGGCGTTTAAGATAGAACATACAATCATGGTATTGGTGATAAAGTCATCATATCACCTGTGAATAAATACAAATAGACTAAGTAACAGCAAAAGGGCAAGGTCAAATAATACAAGCATAACAACACTATCAAGATACTTGGTTACATAGCCAAATATACTCACACAAATATAGTGAACCATCATCATCATAGAATGTGGATGAATTCCACCGATTTGAAGGTGACCCAAAGGTAGGTCTATGGGAAGCCCAGGGGCTTAAGTACTCAGAGCTGGAAGGGCAGGGAACGGAACCAAGCCCACCCCACCCAATTGGAAGGAGGTGGATTGGAATTAGATAATCAAAGTTTGTATGTTAATTGCCTCATTGAAGCCTGCAGGTGTTTCACTGGAGAGCAAAATGATCCATTTGTATTCTGTCCTGATCAAGGCTGTGTGAGTGTCCCCATACTCCCGAGTATACACTTTTTCCAGGCCCATGCAGGAGAACGAATCATGGGGATGTTTTAAATCCAAAAAATGTTTATACAGGATGGAGTCAGAGGCCCCATTCTTGATCTTTGATCTGTGCTCAATCATCCTGGTCCGGAGTTGTCGACTAGTCTGGCCCACATAGACATATCCACAGGGACATATTAACGCATAAATTAAATTCAAGGTGGCACACGTGAAAAAGCCACGGATATCAAACGTCCTGGTCTTAAGCCTGTTCTGGATGGTACCAGGTTTAAAGGTACCAGGTTTAAAGGCACTGTTGGAGTGGGGTTTCCTCTGATGGTTCGAGTGTACTAAAATATCTCTAATGGACCTGGTCTTTTTGTGTGCCACCATGGGTGGTTCTTCTAGGCCCGGAATTCCCGCCAGCAATGGCCAATATTGTTTGACTATGCTTTGTATGTGTTGGGAATGGGGGGAATAAGTCAAGGGCCATACCAACCTGGTTTCTTGTCTAGATTTGCTCTTGGTTTGCAATAAAGTGTTCCTGGGAGCCTGTCTAACTTGAGCCCAATAAACTACATTCTGATATGTTCGTACCAGACTGTGTATAATTTTCATTTTGGAATCTACCGCTGCGTCTGCCCACCGCTGTAGCAACCCAGTTCTCTTTTGTGCCTGGGGGGCAGGGGGCAGCACCGGGGGTCCCACTTGCATTGGAGCCAGACGCAGCTGATGAGGAAATGGAGGAAGGGGTTAATGAGTTAGCTGGGCCTTCCTCTCCCACCGAGAGCTTGGCTTGGGATGATGGATGGCCGGACGGCTACGATAACTGGGAAGGTCAGACTGATTCAGAAAGTGTTGATAGTGACGATTGTTATGAGAAGCCAGGTGGTTTCGGGTCGCAGGAGAGAATCAGGGAAACAGTGGAGGATGAACCCATGGAAGCTGAAAGGGAGTTTGGCTCTCATGAAGATAGCGAACCAGGTGCTGGGAGGCAAGGACGGGGTTTCGATAGGAGAGAGAGCATCGAGTCCAGCAGGAGGGGTTGGCACCGCAGCCTAGAGCGCCAGAGAAGTGCGAGATCCCGTAGCACAGATTGGCGCCGAAGCCTAGAGCGTCCAGGACCTCGCCAAGGGGATTAAGTATAGGATCCGTGGGAACGGATCCTCAGTAGCTCGGCCACTTCTATTCTAAGAGGAGTGAAGCGAGCAAAGGTCCACGGAGCCAAGTTGCTGGCTCGTGTCTTGCCAAGAAGTTTCTTGGGCCCTGTTTGGACTTCGCCTTGTTCCTTGATCCGCATTGCTTGCGGAGCCTTTTGCCAAGCCTTTTGCCAAGCCTTTTGCCAAGCCTTTTGCCAAGCCTCTTGCCAAGCCTTTTGCCAAGCCTTTTGCCAAGCCTTTTGCCAAGTCTTTTACCAAGCTTTGCCAAGCCTTTGGATTGGATTACTACAGACTCTTTCTTTGGATTGAACTTTTCAATATTTTATGGACAATTACCTTTTCACCTGTTCTTTATTATTCAATAAATAGTTAGCTGATTACCATCTCTGTGTGTGTGATTAAGGGGCCGGCCGAGTTCTTGCATCGTGACAGTTGGCCGAGCTACTCCACGAACCCCTTTTCACACCACGGGACGCCCCAGGATACGCGGACAGCGGGCCGGCGCCATGGCTCAGTTAACCGCGGCCCAAGAGGCCGAGATGCAGCAGGAACTGGGAGAGCTGCGAGCCAGAGCTGGCCGACATCCTTCGGTGGCTACTCCGGCTTGGTTCGGTGGGAACCCGGCTCAAGTCAATGTGTTCATTGGACAATGTGAGATGTACCTGGAGCTCCGGCCCACGGAGTTCGCTACTGAACGAGCCAAGGTGGGCTTTGTCTACACGTTACTGGAAGGGACCGCGGCAGCCTGGGCTACCACGCAGATAAAGGCCGCATCCCCCCAAGTGGCCACGTTGGCGGCGTTCCTGGAGGCCATCAAGACTACTTGGGGAGACCCAGTGAATACCGAGTTGGCGGAAAGAGAGCTGGATCGTCTGTCAATGAGGGACATGCCTTTGTCCCAGTACATTTCCCGTTTCCGCGTGTTGGCAGCCCAAGTGGACTGGAACCCCGCTGCCCTGCGTTACCAGTACATGAAAGGTCTGTCGCAGGAGATGCAGCAGGAAATCCTGAGAGGGGCCACTCGGCCTGCAGACCTGGAGGAGGCAATCACCGTGAGCATTCAGGTGGAGGCTGGACTACAGACCCAGGAGCAATGGGACAAAGGTGCCGGGGAGAGACCGGGGGCGCGCAAGGAAACGGGGGCCAACCAGTTCCCGTTTCGACCGTTCGCACCAGCTCCCCAGCCTTTGGATGTACCGGTGCCCATGCAGCTAGGGCATGTGAGACCTAAAGTGGATGCTGCCAAGAAAGCCCGACGCCAGCGGTTGAATTTGTGTTGGTACTGTGGGGGAGCCGGACATTTTTCCAGAGAATGCCCCCAGAAGCCGCGCGGGAAGACCCCTCGGGCCTCTGCCGCGTTTGAGGGGCCTCAAGGGGCTGAGGAGGCCATCCAGATGGCGGGGGAAGGGGTCGGCCGAGTTTAAGAGGGTTCGCTAACTCGGTCGCAGTCACTAACCTCCCCCCAGAACCCCAGACTGGACAATTGTTCCTGGTGATGGTCTCCCTCTGGTCGCAAGAGAAAGGGCCGATGATGTTGCATGCCATGATCGACTCGGGGGCTACCAACAACTTCATCGATGCAGACTATGCCAAGTCTGTCGGATTACAGTTTCACGCTCTCAAAGAGCCTAAAGGAGTACAAACCATTGATGGGAGAACCTTGAAAGCCGGGGCCGTGACCCAGTACACCGCCCCTACCAAGATGTGGACAAGTTCCCACAAAGAGGACATTTCTTTCCTTGGAACCAAGTTGTCCGATTTTCCGGTGATCCTGGGAATCGTCTGGCTGACGCTTCACGACCCCCAGATCTCCTGGGCCAAAAGACAGTTGCAGTTCTCCTCTGAACATTGCCAGGGACATTGCATGACAGCTCGGGCTTGCCAGGCTCAAGAGGTAGAACAAGCCGCCACCTTGCCCAAAAAAGTACGCAGGTTTTTGGGAAGTTTACAGCGAGAAGGAGGCGGAACGCGTGCCTCCACATCGACCCTACGACTGTGCCATTGAGTTGGAGCCCGGAGCCCCTATCCCGCGTGGTAGACTCTACCCTCTCTCGGAACCAGAACAGCAGGCTCTCCGAGAGTTTTTGGATGAGAATCTGCGGAAGGGCTTCATCCGGCCTTCTCAGTCCCCGGCCGGAGCTCCCATCCTGTTTGTCAAGAAGAAATCGGGGGAATTGCGGCTCTGTAATGACTATCGGGAGCTCAACAAGATCACGATTCAGAACCGCTACCCCCTGCCATTGATCCCAGAACTGTTGGAGCGGATGCGGGGTGCCAAGGTTTTCACCAAACTGGACCTGAGGGGGGCTTATAATCTGGTGCGGATTCGGCAAGGAGACGAATGGAAAACCGCATTCCAGACCAAGTGGAGAAGTTTTGAATACAGAGTTATGGGATTCGGTTTGGGCAATGCTCCCGCCTGTTTCCAACATTTCATGAATGACATTTTTCGGGACCTGCTGGATCGTTATCTAGCAGTATACCTGGATGACCTGCTGATTTTTTCTCCTGACCAGGCGACCCACGACCGCCATGTGAAGGAAGTGCTTCAGAGACTGCGAGACCGCGGTCTCTATGCCAAGCTGGAGAAATGCGCGTTTGATCTCCGCGAGACATGAAGCAGACATGAAGCTCCACCCTGTCTTTCATCGTTCCCTGTTGCGACCGGCGAAGGGGGTGCGGCCGGATGTGACGCAGCCGCCGCCCCCTCCTGTGATGCGGGACGGGGAGGAGGAGTTCGAGGTGCAGGACATCCTGGATGCCCGCATCAGATACCGGAAGCTGGAGTATCTTATTGACTGGAAGGGTTCTGGGACACCAGCGCAAGACGTTCATGCCCCGGACATTGTTGCTTGGTTTCACAGCAAGTATCCCGACAA
Organism: Anolis apletophallus; assembly: GCA_030556195.1. NCBI lineage: Eukaryota > Metazoa > Chordata > Lepidosauria > Squamata > Anolidae > Anolis > Anolis apletophallus. The sequence goes on along the minus strand of JARBWK010000004.1, from coordinate 43,925,615 downwards.
GCCCAAGCCTCGAGGGAGGCCTCGGAGGGGCCCTGAGAGGGGGGGGGATAGTGTAGCAACCCAGTTCTCTTTTGTGCCTGGGGGGCAGGGGGCAGCACCGGGGGTCCCACTTGCATTGGAGCCAGACGCAGCTGATGAGGAAATGGAGGAAGGGGTTAATGAGTTAGCTGGGCCTTCCTCTCCCACCGAGAGCTTGGCTTGGGATGATGGATGGCCGGATGGCTACGATAACTGGGAAGGTCAGACTAATTCAGAAAGTGTTGATAGTGACGATTGTTATGAGAAGCCAGGTGGTTTCGGGTCGCAGGAGAGAATCAGGGAAACAGTGGAGGATGAACCCATGGAAGCTGAACGGGAGTTTGGCTCTCATGAAGATAGCGAACCAGGTGCTGGGAGGCAAGGACGGGGTTTCGATAGGAGAGAGAGCATCGAGTCCAGCAGGAGGGGTTGGCACCACAGCCTAGAGCGCCAGAGAAGTGCGAGATCCCGTAGCACAGATTGGCGCCGAAGTCTAGAGCGTCGGGGACCTCGCCAAGGGGATTAATTATAGGATCCGTGGGAATGGATCCTCAGTAGCTCGGCCACTTCTATTCTAAGAGGAGTGAAGCGAGCAAAGGACCACGGAGCCAAGTTGCCGGCTCGTGTATTGCCAAGAAGTTTCTTGGGCCCTGTTTGGACTTCGCCTTGTTCCTTGATCCGCATTGCTTGCGGAGCCTTTTGCCAAGCCTTTTGCCAAGTCTTTTACCAAGCTTTGCCAAGCCTTTGGATTGGATTACTACAGACTCTCTTTGGATTGAACTTTTCAATATTTTATGGACAATTACCTTTTCACCTGTTCTTTATTATTCAATAAATAGTTAGCTGATTACCGTCTCTGTGTGTGTGATTAAGGGGCCAGCCGAGTCCTTGCATCGTGACAACCGCCGTTCGGGTCCGCGCTGGGACGCACCAGTTCTCCTGTGCAGTGTCCTGGGAGGGGGCAGCATCCCCCCCGGGACCCAGGCCGCTTTTCCCCGCCATTTGGCTCTTCCCACCACCCAGCGGGACACCGTTCCAGGTTCGCCTGGGACCTTTGGCGCACATTTTTGCCACACTGGCCCTTTAATTTGCCCCCCCCATTCCTGCCTCGCCGGGAATGCATCGGGATCTCCCTGACGACGTCAGCACGCTCAGCGCGTTCGGCGCCATCTCAGGATGTCACCAGACCACGTCAGCACGCCATCTACGTAGGACGCCAGCCTTGCCCCTGTGCATTGGATCAACATGCTACGTCATCACAGAGGGACACGCCCTAGGCCGGCATCCGCTTCTGCCACCTGGGGGATCGTTGGCGCGATCCGGACATGGCCCTCCACATTCCACGGGCCCGCCATCCTCATTGGGGGACCAAGGGAGGCCTTTGCTTCTTACTTGGAGAGCTGGCTCTGGGGAGAATTCCTCTCTTGAGCTGCAGCGGGGGTCTTTTTGCGTCCTTTTCTAGCGGTGCCTTGCTTGGTGGGGGATAGCAGCCACCAATAGTAGAGGATATATGTCACACTACTGGCACGATAGTCATTATTGTTTATAATTATTGTTTAGTTCAGCGATACGTGTGTGTTTGCTCTTTGGGCAAGAACCCCAGTGTTTTGTGTTTGTGGGAGTTGAAGTCCGACACATCTGGAGGGCCCAAGTTTGCCCATGCCTGAAACAGACTCATCACAATGTGCTGTTACGCTCCCTGTCCCACTTTGTTTGCAATAGCAACAAAAAGATTTGCTACAGACAAGCTTGGAAGTAAGTGCTAACAAAGTATTTTCTTTATATCTATCTATCTATCATCTATCTATCTATCTATCTCTCTATCTCAAGCCCTCATTTCTCATAAAAGAAAGTGTATATGTTAAGCCAACACATAAAGATTAGTGGGATAAGGAATGTCACATGGAAAGGAAAGAAATGTGACATTGTCTGGGCATACTCTCATTCTGTGCTGTTTAAGTTTACCATATGGCAGCTTACTGTAAAACCAGAAGACAGGAGTGGACTGGAGACTGAAGAGGAAATAGTTAACTGGTTACATTTAAAAGTCTTTCACATACTTTCTTAAAAGACAAGGAATTTCTCTCTTTGATAGGTTTCTGATTAACTCTCTCTTTGGCCTGCCATTTTGAGTAGGCAGATGGGGTGCCGTGGTGAATGACCTCTGCTCTGACATACTCCATGTCTTCCACCTCATGTTCCGGAGCGGAGTGTCCTTGGGTTGTTGCAAAGCTGTCCTTTGTGTTTTGCTGACTGGACTCTTCTGTGTTTTGCTGAACTGGACCAAACCCCTCGCCCCTCTGTCAGGAAGGTTGGGAGGGGAGTGCTATGGTTGAATAGTCTGCCTTTTTCCTATTGCTGTGATGAGTTTAGGGATCATGTTGGCTGAACATGAACATTTGACTGTGATTGTTATAACAGTCTCCAGTGGGGTAGTAAAACCTGCATAGCACCACTCTGTTTATGGTGTTTGGAGTAACCTCTTGGTTCATTAAGGGGAGTTATCCAATCTGGTCCATCTATTCACATATTCTTTTTTGTTGTATTATTTACAATCTGGTCTTGCTGCATAGATTGTCTTTGAGTTTCCTCTATAATATTTTTGAGCCAAATACACACAGCCTGTGTGAGTGAAATTCTTAAACTGAGTACTGATATTTTTTCCAGCTTCTACTCATGCCTTAGATTCTTCTAAAGACAAAAATGCTATATCTGAATGAGCTCCTTATGCTAAACCACATGATACATCTAGCATGTTTTTAGAAAATATGCTTTCTTAATTGGAGACATACAGTTGTCATAGCACAATATTTTTCTCATCAATGTATGTTAAGAACATAAGAACATAAGAAGAGCCATGCTGAATGTTGCATTTACTATCCTTTGTTTTGTAATTTACTGTGGGGAAATAAGTACAAGCTTAATATGTTTGATAGCTGAGACATGTATCTTTGAGAAAATCCCATTTTAGGAAGGGAAATGAGTTCATCAGAGGAAATATACACTGAACTTAGTTTAATCTCCAAATATGTAAGTGATGGAAGTTCACTTAAGTTTCAAAGTTGACCATAAGTTATGTAGCAGGTGTAATTAAAATTGTAGCCAAGTAACAACTATTTCTCATGGCTAACTATATTTATCAGACACAGCCATGTAGCTTTGTGACGTGGGCTGACAGGAATGGTCCATAGGAATAGCCAGCTAAAATGTGAATGGCAACCAATCCATCATCTTGCAAGCCATGACACATGCATAAAAATGCACACCTTCAGGAGGCTATTTCACATGGACGCCGAGCCACTGTATTCAGTGAGATTTACTCTCATGTAAAGGAACACAGGATTACAGGCTTAAAACAGCAGATAGTTTGGCACGATTGATTATGGTGTTGTGTGCTTCCTAAAGCAGTGGTTCTCAACCTGTGGGTCCCCAGTTGTTTTGACTTTCAACTCCCAGAAATCCTAATAGCTGGTAAACTGGCTGGGATTTCTGAGAGTTGTAACCCATGCACCTGGGGACCCACAAGTTGAGAACTCTGCCCTAAAGTAAATCTGTGTTCCTCACTCCCCCAAATATCATTGGACAGCTTCTCCTATCAATCAGCAGCCTGATGAGAGATGCCCGGAGTAGTTGTTTGAAGGGAGTAGTCAATGTTTGAAGGGCTTCAGGTTTCCTACCCTGCCCTAAAGAATTAGGCTGGCAGTTTGGAGGATGATGTTGCATCTGATCCTATACCACAAGTGAGAAAATTGTGGCCAAAAGCCCGTCTCAAGGAATAGTGTGATTTTGTGTGATCTTTTAAAATCCAAACTGTACAGAAAGTATTCTAATATACAAAAAATACATTCCAAGGGTACATTTCACCTTATCACACCAACATTTTTCTTATTACATTTCACACTTCCTCACTTTCTGAATTTATATGTTTCAGTCTTTAAGGTGGAGCCTCCCCCCCCCCCTGGTGTCGCAGTGAGTTAAACCCCTGTGCTGGCAGGCCACAGGTTCGAATCCAGGGAGGGTGCGGATGAGCTCCCTTTCTCAGCTCCAACTCCCCATGCGGGCACATGAGAGAAGCCTCCCACAAGGATAGTAATGCATCAAAGCACCCTGGGCAACGTCCTTGCAGATGGCCAATTCTCTCATACCATAAGTGACTTGCAGTTTCTCAAGTTGCTCCTGACATGACTTCCCCCAAAGTCTTTAAGCTGCCCTGTTGGCATCAAAAGACAAATCTGGAGTATTTAGAGAGTATGGGAAGGGAACTGACCAAGAAAGCAGCCATTCCAGAAAGGAATGTGGAGAGGGGAGAGTGTTGGTTGCCCCTAAACTATCCCCCAACTCTAGTAACCAGGATGGTTTTGGCAAGAAAATGCTGTTGCTTAATGCTAAGTGGCAAATGGAAAAATACAGTTGATCCAGGATCTTGCCTTGGATATGCTAAGCAGACTGGTATTGTGGAGATTTGGCTATGGTGGGAGTTCGAGTTAACCTCTCCCAACTTAATCCTCTTAGGTTTTCTGTGAAGCAACTGGCAAGATCTGGGAGGTGGTATTGCAGAGGTCTATTAGGAGTCCATCTCCTTCATCAGGTGTCCCATCTCATAGTCTGCTTGGTTTGAATGTCTGTATTTAAAGGTAGGTCACTGGCAAAAATGGGATTCTGTTAGTATTTCACCCACCTCACCAGGGGCGGTCCTACAAGATAGGCCAAGTAGGCGGCCGCCTAGGGCGTCATCTGGGAAGGGGGCGCCATCCTGGCCGCATGGGGCGCCATCCTGGCCCTGCCGATGTTCCTCAGACATTTACATTTACATTGGGATCCTAATTTTGGACTTATGGGAGACTCCTATGAATTATGAGTCAGGTGATAGGTAATATATTCTGATTTTGATGCATTTACATTGCATTTCTTGTTGATTATTATACAGTTCTGCTTAATATTGTCATACAATATAATACAAATACAATATAACAATAGAATAATGATATATTTTATATTACACGTAATATTACAAACAATATTGCAGTATAGTGGTATTGTACAAAATAGTAATATATAATATTTTATTTTACTTTATTTTGGGTTTGAGTTTTATAGGAGTAATGAAAATATTTAGTAGAGGATAATTTTATTTAAATAAATAATGTTATTATTTTATAATAATAATGTAATAGAATGTTACATTATATTATAATGTCAATATATTATAATATAATTATATTGTAATGTAGTATAATATAATTATGATATAATATAGTATGAGTATGATATAATATATTGTATATACATTGATACAATATAATACTACTAATGGTATTGTGATATTATAATTGTATATTTGTTTTACATGGGGGGGGGCGGCAAAATAATGTTTTTTGGGGGGGGCACCAAAATAATGTTCGCCTACCATTTAAAATTACCTTAGACCGCCCCTGCACCTCACTTCTCTATGGTCACCCTTCCTGATCTGGCTGAGGTCTTAGCTGTAGTGTTAGAATTCTCTCAGCTATTCGACTAGGACATTAACATCCATGTCAGGTGTAGCTCAGGACTTTAGATCCTCCATGGCAACTGTGGGTCTGTCTGAGATAGTCTAGCACCATCCATGCTGCAGATTATGCCCTGGACATCTGCAAAGCAGGATCGGGGGGATGATTTGATTGTGAAGGAACGTTCCATAGTTCACTTATTTCTACTTGGTTGGTTTTAAACTCATTAGAATTCAAAGCCTCTGCAGTGGTGGATGGCTGGTTAAGATGGACAACACCAAGAGGCTTATGATCCAGATGGATTGTTGATGATCTTAGGGAGTTTTTGTTGCCTTGGCAGATGATCTTGTCAACGTCTGGCTTATCTCTGAAATAGAAAAATGGCCAGTACAGTGGACATGAAACCTGAAACCTACTAAGGACTGATGAAAATATATTGATATTTGTTGTTGTTGTTTATTTGTTCAGTCACTTCTGGCTCTTCATGACCTCATGGACCAGCCCATGCCATATTGATATATGCTGTCCATATATATGAACATATAATCTACACAACCATTTACTTAGCATCCACATATGTTAATACACAAGTGTGTGGGGCCAAACTACTAAGATCACCCTGCCCAATAAATGATGGATGGTGAATATTGGTCTTTTCAGCCTTAAAAGTATGAGTCTTTTAACTACAGGAAGAGCAGACAGACTCCAAACCCCTTGAGCATCAGTTAAGTTTCAAGGACCATAGTTTAAAAATGCAGAAATGTCTACATATATATATATATATATATATATATATATATATATATATATAAAATTGCAATTGCTGTTTCCCAACTAAATAATAATAATAAACTTTATATATTAGCTTTAGTACCATTCCAAGCTCTGCTCTAGCTTTGCCCACCATTTTTTGTCAGATGAGTTGTGACTGCAAAGTTGTTATTATTGATATAATTACCCAGGAGATTTAAAATGCTTCAGTGCTGATATAGCAATATTGCCTCTTATAGGTATTTATAACACAACATAATATTTTTATTACATTTTCTCTGTTTTTCTCAAACATGGCTAGAGAACTTAGGAACCTTCCAATGTCACTGAACTTGTATTTCCATTAGAATTACTTGGCCTTTGTCCCACAAAGGTGTTCATTGGATAGTGACCTTATTTATTAATTTCTCTATACCCTTTTAAAAACTCTTTTGTAGACTATACTTTAATTTTTTGTTTTAAATTATTATTCTTGCATTTCATGCTTAGATGTTTTTAAAACTTTAAATTTGACATGGAGCATGTGTATTTATTAAATAAATAAATAAATAAATAAATAAATGGAATAGAATATACTATAAATCCTTCTGCCTTTAAAATGTTTATGTCTGTTTTTCCTCAATCTTTGTCCCCAGCTAGCTCTTTTAATCTGTTTCCATAGATGCCCACACCAGGCCTGAAGAAATGCTACAGCAGGTTTTCAGTATATAATGATTCACAAATGCTTGCAACTGATCCCTCAGCAAACACTGCAGTGCCTCCAATGAAAAAGATCTATGGAAAATGCTCCTTAAGTTGCAGATCTATAGCTTGCTCACTGCCATCATTTTCCTTGATCTCTTTTCTTGGTATGTGTCTTTTTGTTCCTTGTGTGCATTTGTATGTTTGCTCGATTGCTTAAAGATTACCATGACAAAGAACGATATTAAGATGTTGTTGTTGGAAGCCTTTATACTGACAGTTTAGAGAACTTATAGTGTTGCACAGTTACGTACACAGTCCATATCGTACACATAAGCAATGAATGCAAACGTACTGAATGCAAATCTGTGTTAAGCTTCTTCTCCGGCACACATTTAGTAATTATATGCTAGCAATACATATTTGGGTTTCGATTAATGGAGATTTGGTTTTAAAAGTTTAACACTTTTAGTCCTTAAAAAATGTAAGCTTCCATATATTGTGTGTCCTCTTGGGATGATTGCATTGCTAATTAGCATTGCTGATGAAACTAGATTTTCTAAAGGAAATGGAACTTTGCTACTATTTTACAAATAAAAGCAGGGTTTTTTTTCCATGTCAGGAGCAACTTGAGAAACTGCAAGTTGCTTCTGGTGTGAGAGAATTGGCCATCTGCAAGGATGTTGCCAAGGGATGCCCGAATGTTTGATGATTTACCATCCTTGTGGGAGGCTTCTCTCATGTCCCCGCACGAGGAGCTGGAGCTAATAGGGGAGCTCATCCGCACTCTCCCCGTATTTGAACCTGCAACCTGTCGGTCTTCAGTCCTGCCAAGCACAAGGGTTTAACCCACTGCGCCACCGGGGACTCCAATAAAAGCAGTGTGACTATGTATTAAAAGCCCTTCGCAATATCAAATAAAGTGTCAATTTTAATACTCTACTTGAAAATTTATCCTCTGCTCATTTTAACCTGCCAACATTTCTCCTTGAGCCATTACATCATATCCCACATATAAGTACTCTAATTGATACATTGATGAAATATCTTTTTTGGCAAAGGTAATTTCCTTAAAGTGGTTTGCACTGAACTTTGTTTTCTTTTGCGGTATTTATGGTGGAGATAGCGAAGATAAAACCTCTCGCTGCAGATAAAACCGTTCCACTGAAAGCAGAATAAATTCACTTTGTTCTTTCAAAAATCCCTTTATCCTCTGAACCTGAGGCGAGGGGGTTGCTGTTACAAAGATATGACACGTTTTTCTTTTTATTTAAGCAGCAAGAATGGCAGTTTGACAGTGTCCTGTCATAGTTAGAATGGGTCCTTCATGTGACCCAGGCTTGGACGCTGATGCTCTGTACCCATTAGCAGCTGAAACTGCATCTGCCATGTTTCGTGGTCCCGCCACTGCATGCTGTGCGGCCAGCTGCTTCTGTTTATGCTAGACTCATGGCTGCCTTCTGGCCAGGCGAGAGCCGAGGAGTCCATCGCCGGCTTGCTCAGTTTTGCCTCCCCAAAGAAAAGTCTATTTATATTGCTTCCATGCCGTGGAATAAAGTTAAAGTTATAACTTAAACGGATGGCCAGTTTCCAGCTAAAGAAATGTCACCCCCCAAATTCATGAAAGAAAAGTGACTGAATAAAAGGGGAGCATATGCATGTATATATTTATACAGTAGACTCTCAGTTAACTGGAACTCTCAAGTAACCCGCAAAAATGTGAATAAATAATATTTTAAATAATAATTAATATATACAGAAAAGTGTGTTACATTAAGTTTGTGTTTATTTGCTTTTTATTACTGTATTTCAATATTAATATCAAGGCAATACAGAGTTTACAGTATGGTATAGCATGGGCTATAGAATTATTTAGACCTGTTACTAATGTTATTTATTTATTTACCTACTATATTTATATCCTGCTCTCTCTCACCCCTCATGGGACTCGGAGCGGCTTACAACATGGCAATATTCAATGCCGCATATTCAACAAATAAAACAATACATTTCACCATATAATAATAAAACAATAAAACATATAAATACTATAAAACTGTTAAAACATGATGCCCAATCCTAAGTCGTCATTTGGGTTACATTGTGCTAATTTCGCATTGCACTACCCAAATGTCTGATGCCAGAGCCAGATCTTCACTTGTTTCTTGAAAGCCAGGAGAGAGGGGTCCAGTCACATATATCTAGGAAGGGAGTTCCATAATGGAGGGGCCACCACAGAGAAAGCCCTGTCTCTTGTCCTCACCAGTCCTTAACCGCTTCATAGGGAAAGATACATTTGGACAGGTAAGTTGGACCGGAGCCATTTAGAGATTTATAGGCTAAAGCCAGCACTTTGAATTATGCTCAGTAGCAGACTGGCAGCCAGTGGAGCTGACGTAGCAGGGGTTTTGTATGCTCCCTTTCACTACTCCAGTTAGAAACCTGGCTGGCACTTGTTGGACTACTTGGAACTCCTGAACAGTCTTCAAAGGCAGCCCCATGTAGAGCACATTGCAGTAATCTATTCAGGATGTGACGTGAGTGTGGACCACCATGGCCAAGTCTGACTTCCCAAGGTATGAGTGCAGCTAGTGCACAAGTTTTAATTGTGCGTAAGCTCTCCTGGCTACGGCTGAGACCTCGGGGTCCAGGGTCACCTATGAATCCAGGAGGACACCCAAACTGTCTTTAGGGGGAGTGTAAACCCCGTCTCTCAAACAACCAGAAACTACATTTATTCAGCACCTACCAATCTTCATGAGTGCTGGTTAACTGAGAGTCTACTGTCTATGTATATGCAAATCTAGATAAAGATGAATAGTTAAGTTATAGCAGAGGCAGAATGTGAAATGTGTAACTCATCTATTATTGTTTGGATATTCACTTATTTTCACATTTAGCAGTGTTAAGTTCCCCCTCAAGCAGAGTTTGGGCATGTTACTTTTTGGACTATAACTCCCAGAAACCCCGAGTCAATGCGCTCACAATCCCAAAGTGATGTTTGATTGTTTTGAAAGGGAACTATGAGAAAATAAGTAATTGAAGTACTTAAACCTCCTGGATGACAATAATATTGGTTCTACAAAATCTATTGCCATGCTGAAATAACAGGGATTTTCTGGCAACAGATTGGAATAAATTATATGTGGCCCATTTTGAGGCCCATTTCTTGCCTTTTTAATGTAAGTTCTTCGTTATGTAATGAATGCAGTAGCAATTGTTTCCATGATCAGACTATATTTTCTGTCTATATATAGGATTTAGAATGAATGGATGACTTGTGGGTGTCATTAAAAGAGTGTGTAGGAAGAGAGGGAAACTCTGGGCCAAACCTACCAGGATAATTTTCCAGGCAACACCCATGTAAATGAGTTCATTTCAAGAGGACTCTTGCTGGATGGTGCCTGCCGTGCTCTACGGCTTCTGATATTTCACATAAAGATCAGTTATGAATAATTAAAGGGTTGAGTACTTCTGCATATCCTAAAATTATTTGTCCCTTTATCTTCAGAGTAGTGAAGATAATAAGTAGTGAAGTATTTTTGTTTAAGGACAAAATGAGTGGAAAGACTTAACACCTGTGCAGCTTGGCCAAAAACGTTGGTTTCATTGTTTGCCCTCGATAAAAGTTTAACTGTCACCAGTTTTCCGAATGATTGGTCTGACTGATTACCAGATGTCTCTTTTTTCTGTTTTGTTTTGCTTTTAGTGAGTGTCCCTTCTTTTAGACATCAAGACATCGAGATAATCTGTGTGACACAAGATGAGGACTATATTATTATTATTATTATTATATTTTCAGAATCCATTTTCCCCCAGTGCCATGATTAGGATTGATAAGGTGTCCAAGCCACAAAATCCTGAAAAACAGCCCAAAAAACTTACAGCAACCCAAAATCCTGAAGTGTTTTTTTAACCCAGGATCAAACCAGCAAGCTCTGAGTCAGGAGGGATGGAGGAGGGAACTGTTTCAAGGACAAATAGAAGCAATAAACAAACTAATAAAATTAAAGTATTTTCCCCAAATGTATGCATGTGATGAGATAATCTAAAACAGAACTTTCCAAACTGCATGTTACTAAAAGTTAGTGTATCGGCTGCAGACTGTAGGTGTGTTGTGCAAATCTAACAAGTGAAATGCACAACAAATCATATATTTTGAAATGGCAACAAATCATATATTTCGAAAAATATAAATGAAATGTTTTCATGTCGTGTCCCCATACATTTTGTCATTACAATTTATGCATGTGTCTGTATCTCCTATAAAGGGTTGGTTTAACCTCTGGTTTGCTAGTAAAACTGAATTAATTGTTGTCAAAGGCTTTTATGGCTGGAATCACTGGGTTGCTGTGAGTTTTCCAGGCTAAATGGCCAAGTTCCAGAAGCATTCTCTCCTGATATTTCACCCACATCTATGATAGGCTTCCTCAGAGGTTGAGGGGTTTGTTGGAAACAATCAGGGCCAGCTAACAGTCAAAAAAGTCAGAAATGGCTAATTTGTGGTAAATTTAATCATTTCAGTTAGAATGAAAATAAACTTCAAGACAATGAGAACCCTGGAGCCAGCCTTTTACAACCTGTGTTTGCCCACATATCACAATTATAAGAGTTTGATATCAGTTCTGTGGATCTATTCTATGGGATTTGTAGTTTGGTGAGGTCCTTGGAATACTCTAATGCACTCACCTTATTAGAGCTTTGACGCACATAATTCTAAGTACTATATGAAAATACAAAACCTAGCATGCCAAAGGATGGAGCTATATCAGTTAAGGAGGGATCAAAGCACCATAATTGTGTGACGTGGGTGCCACTGGGACAACTGGTGGTGCCACCATTGCAGGGATGGTAAATTCTTTGCATTTTTACTTCCTTTTCCTCTTGCAATTGTTTCAGGCTGAGCAGTTCTATCAGTGCTGAACTCAAGTTCAGAGCCAGTATGTTTAGCTGTGGCACCCCATGGCAAAAGGTCCAATAGCTACCCCTGCTCCTGTCCTTCTAATGTGTTGGGTTATAAATGCCATCTGATAATTGTAATCCATTACATCTGGGAACACATGCTTGAAGAAGACTACTTAGGAACACAGGAAAATGTCTAAATATAGCCAGTACATGGTATCTGCAGAGGATTGGTTCCAGTACCTTCCTCAGATACCAAAATCAATGGATACTCAAATCCCCAACCTGACAACTAGTGGCAAAGGGGACACCTGCCTCTTGTATGCCATCTACAATGAACAGAGACCCCAGGGCAGTTCCCCAACTACCGTCAAGCTTCTGTTTATCCTAATCCTGCTGGGGTTCTATTCTGAGTGGACCTCTTCTCTTCTTCCTCCCCTCTCTTCCTCCCTCCTGTTTTCTGTGCACTGCTCTGCCTCAGCAGCTCCTTTGCCCACAGCAAAGGAGCACTGCAGAGTAGCTTCCACCATGAGCTAGGAGAGAGATGATATGTCCCACATTCCTTCTTTTATTTGCAGTTAACTTGTCAAATCAATGGATGTGGTAGCTGAAAATATGGAGGGCCAACTGTAGTTATTGTCTGAAGAAAGCTACTTATGAGTGTTTCCCAAGGAATGCTTCAAAGGTTGAAATAAAGAACACGTCTCTGCCCAGCTGTTATGAAATACAACTATTATTCATCTTCTCTGCAGAGCCAATGGTGCTCTTTGGCACTGCTAGGAATACATTTGAAAAATAAAGTATATATGATGTAAAAGTCTGCCTTCAGATGTTGAGGTACGGATATGTTTTCATATTTCCAATTAAGAAAAATTGGAAATTATATGTAGCATTGTAATGATTTATAGGTTTTTAATCATGTGTTTTATATTGTATTTATTAATAATCTGGTTTTCATCTATTTATCTGTTTGCCTTATATGTGAAAGACCTATTGCCTAAGCATCGAATAAACTACAATGAATTACAGAATTATCAACTGAAACAGAGAAAATGAACACAAAACCTTTATTGAGATAATCTTTTTAAAAAATCTGTAAGATAGCAAGTTAATATTAAAGATTAATCATTAATCCCATGTAGTTCCTACATTGCTGGCATGGTAAATCTACTCTGGCTATTAGCCTCAATGTTAAAGGAGCCATCTAAGGTAGTGAAAGTATGTTGTGGATATGGTTCAGCACTTTGGATAACTCCTCTAAAGTGGACTAAAATCTTGAGTCAGGGCACTGGTCCAGTGACATGGATGTCCCAAAGTGCCACTGAGTTTAAGAGAACCTGTTGTTAGGCTCACTAAGACAAGACGGTTAGCAAAGGAGAGAGGAAATGTTGCTGCTAAGGGAATTGTAGTATGTTTTTTTTTTGAATAATCTTTATTTGGTTTTTGCCACAATAAAAACATAGGGAAGAAAGGGAAGGGAAAGGGGGAGCGGGGAGTGAAGGGAACGGGGGAAAGGAATACAACAAAACTACACACACACAATCGTCTTCCAGTTCGGGGCATTGAAGACCTCTCCTGCTTGATAAATTTCACTTAAGTCCTCGCAGTCCTTTCCTGCTGGGTGCCCGTTACTTGGGTTAGTCTCTCCTTTCACAGCTCCTTTTATCCAAGAATAACCTAACGGGTTGCCAGTCCGCCTTTGCCTTTACGCTTCTGCCATATACCTTGTTATATAATTCATCTGATTCCATTAAGTCCCTTAGTTTATTGATCCAATCCTCTATCTGCGGTATCTCCTCTTTTTCCAATTTTTGGCAAATACTAGCCTGGCGCGCGGCTATAAAATAAAACAATTTCTCCTTATTTGGCTCCCAACCTTCTTTAGTAAGATTTAAAAGGTAAGTTTCCGGCAGCAAATCAAACTTCTCCAATAGCATTTTTTGAGTATATTTGTGTACTTCCTTCCAGAACTTTTTTGCCTTGCCACATGTCCACCAACAGTGGATGAATGTCCCCAAATGGGCTTTACACTTCCAACAATTACTGTTGGACTTTGGGTAGAACCTAGCTATTTTCTGCGGGGTCATATGCCACCTATAAAACATTTTATACCAGTTCTCCGCAGGTGATGTGGAGCCCAATATTTTAATGGTTTTCTTCCAGGTCCTTTCCCATTCTTGTAGTAGAATACTGTGGCCGACATCCCGTGCCCACTCTATCATTACGTGCTTAATCAGCTCTGGTTCTGTATCTAACTCTAGCAGTTTGGTGTATATACTTTTATATGCTTTTTCTTTTGTTTCATTACCCTGTCCCAGGTATTTTCTTCATCGTTAAAATCTTTTTTACAATCTACTTTATAGTAGTCCTGTAATTGTATATACTGGAACCAGGATATGTCCACCCCCTGCCTCTCTTAGACTCTCTAGGTCTATTAGCTCCCATTTCCCATTTACCTTCTTTATCAATGATTTGTACGTATGCCATCTGGACATGGGTATCTCCCTTTTATCTTGCGCTTCTAGGGGCGAGACCCATAATGGGGTCTTCCTGTACAGTTGGTCCTTGTACTTATTCCATATTTTGAGTAAGGCTGCTCTGATGTGGTGGTTGGTGAATGTTTTTTCTATTTGTGCTTTTTCGTACCACATATACGCATGCCATCCTCTAATGATATTAAATCCCTCCAGATTGAGCAACCTTGTTTTTTGGAGAAGTGCCCAGTCCTTTACCCAACTGGGGGCAGCGGCCTCATAATACAATTGGAGGTTCGGTAGAGCCATGCCTCCCCTTTCCCTTCTGTCCGTCATAATTCTGTATTTTATCCGCGCCTTCTTCCCTTCCCAAATAAATTTCATAATGTCTGTTTTCCATAACTTAAAATCATAGACTGTCCTCAGGATGGGTATCGATTGAAATAAAAAAATCATTCTAGGCAATACGTCCATTTTTATAACTGCTATTCGTCCTAATAAATTAAGGTTTAGGAATCTCAACTTTCCAGTTTCTTCCTAATATGTTTCCATGTCTGTCCGTAATTATTTTGTAATAGTTGATTATTTTTCATGGTTAAGTGGATGCCGAGATATTTTACCTTTTTGCCACTTGGATCCTAGAAATGTCCTGCAAGGTTTCCCTTCTTTCTTTTTTTAGATTTTTTGTGAGTATTTTTGATTTGGAGTAATTGATTTTTAAGCCGGCCACCTCTCCGTAACTTTGAATCTTCTCAAGCCATTTAGTCAGCCTTTCCACGGGCTCCTCGATTATACAGACGACGTCGTCTGCGAAGGCTTGTATCTTGTATTCTTCCTTCTGCAACCGTAGGCCCTTTAGACTCCCATCCGCTCTTATATCATCTAGCAGGACCTCCAACATCAAAATAAAAAGCGGCGACAGGGACAGCCCTGCCGTGTACCCTTCTGAATTTTGATCTGACTGGATTTGTTGCCATTAACAATAATACTTGCCATCTGCTCTTGATAAATAGCCTGTATGGCTTGGATAAATGCAAAACCCATATCTTTTTCACTCATAATTTGAAATAAAAAGTTCCAATTTGCATTATCAAAAAGCCTTTTCGGCGTCTAAAAATAAAAAGCCAACTTCTTTCTGAATGTTTAAATCATAGTACTCAATTGCATTAACTATTGTTCTAATGTTGTCCCTCATCAGCCTGTGAGGCAGGAACCCTGCTTGATCTTCTTTTATGGTGTCATTCAAATAAATTTTAAGCCGTTTGGCCAAAATCATAGCAAATAACTTATATTCAGTATTCAGAAGCGATATTGGTCTATAGTTTTGGACGTTAGTTGGGTCGGATCCTGTCTTATGTATAAGAACAATATTCGCCTGCTTCCACGTTTCTGGGATTGTCCCCTGTTGCATCGCCTTGTTCATAATGACCTTCAGTCTTGGTAATATTTCTGCCTCAAGTGCTTTATAATACCTGGCCGTCAGCCCATCCGGCCCCGGGGGCTCCCGGCTTGTTTTTCAAACATTTTTCCAGCTCTTCCAGCTCTCTCATTTGGTTATTTTGCTTCTCAAACCTCCACTTATTCCTCAGGGTTCCCTGCTGTATGAAGTGGCCCCTCATGACCACCTTGCTTGCCTCCCACACTATCTCTTCTTTCACCTCACCTGTACTGTTTATTTCGAAGTACTCCTTGAGTTTTTCCCCATAATACTCTATCTCTTTTTCTTCTTTCAATAGCTCATCATTCAGTTTCCATCTCCTCTCTTTTTTTCCCTTGTTAATTGTCATCAGCATGGGGCAGTGGTCCGAGTTCAGCCTGGGGAGGATGGTTATTTTGTCCACCATCGTTGTTAATGAGTTTGAAATCCACATCATGTCAATCCTAGACCATGACGAGTGTCGATTAGAAAAATATGTATAGTCCTTCACCTTCTCGTTCCGCATTCTCCACACGTCTTGTAGGGCCAGATCATATTTGAGTTTTAACAGCCCCCTCGGGAGCCTACCTCTTTCCTTCTCTCTGTGGTTTTTACCTTTGGCCTTTGTCCTGTCCAATTCACTATCCAGTACGCCATTGAAATCTCCCACCAGGATTATATTGTACAGGTTGTAATCTAATAGGAACTTCCTTAGTTCTTTTAGAAATTTAGTTTTAGGACCCGTCGGCGCATAGATATTGCATAAAATTATCTCTGTGTGCTCTATTTTAACTTTTACCCCTAATATCATACCATCTTGGTCTTTAAATGCCAGGGCCGATTCGATACCCTCTTTTACATAAGTGGCCACTCCTCTCTTCTTTTGTGGGGCAGACGAAAAATAAACTTTCCCCAACGCCTTTTGATTTAAATGACTAACATGCTTCTGCGCAATATGAGTCTCTTTGTAACGCAATCAAATCAAATTTTTTCTTAATCAAAACTTTATTTATTAACTGCCTTTTCCCGGGCGAATTCAGTCCATTTACGTTATTAGAGTAGATTGACACTGCCATCTTCGATTTGGTTGGTCGACCCCTCTCCTTCGTTGATTTGTCCTTCTTCCACCAATTCTACACTGTCTTCTGTCGAGTTGGGTCTTTGCCTCTTTTTATCCTGTTTCCTTGCTTCTGGTTTTGCCTTGGATTCTTTATATATTTGTCTTCTTTCATGGTCAGTCTTTTCCCTACCATCCTCTTTCTTCATATCGTCCATATGTCTTTTGTAAATTTTATAGAATTCCTTGGCTTTCTCTTCCGACGTAATCCACTGCTTTTCTTCTTTAAATACCAAAGATATCCCTTCAAGCTTCTCCCATTTGAACTTGGTTTGGTGTTTCTTGAGTTCATCAGTTAAAAAGTAGTACTTTTTCCTTTTGTTCATCGAAGCTGGAGAGAACTCTTTAAGGATAATCACAGGCTTTCCCTTGTACGTGTCGGAATCTTGTTTTTCCCTCTCAATACATCATCTCTTATCACTTTTCTTCCGAAACGACACCAGCACGTCTCTCGCCACTTTGTTTTTCCTGCAAAATTCGTGTTAATTCTTTGTACTCGGTCTATGTTCTGATCCATCTGATCTAGTGAGATACCTAGGATTTCAGCTGTCATGGCCACTATGATTTCTCTGATGTTCTGACTCTCATGTTCTTCAATGTTCCTGAACCTAAGTTGGTACTCTGTTTCTCTCATTGATAGGAGCTCTTGTTGTTTTTCCAGTCTCGCATTTGTTTCTTCCAGTTTTGTTACCTTTTCCTCCGTTCTTTTTTTGCAATTTTTTAGAAATTGCACTTTCCTTCTTTAGTTCTTTCATCTCTAATTGCATGCCGGACATATCTTTCCTTATCTCAGCCATTTCCTCCTTAAGTTCCTCCTTCAGTTCTTTTTTCATAATTCCTAGTTCAGTTTTGAACATTTTTTCCACCTTGACCTGTAGCATCTCACTATTAGTCTGGATTTGTTCTTGTATTTGCATTTTCATTTTTTGCATCTCCTCTAAAATTTCCTTCATTGGATTTTCTCCTGATAGCGAGTGCCTCCTCCCTGTTGGTAATGGTGTTCCCTTGCTGGCCTTAAAACTGCTAGTAAATCTATCCATCTTTAAACACTTCTGTAGCTCCACCTTCACTCACTCCAAACATACAATTGACCAAAATTCCAATGAGTACCCTTCCTTATTTATCACCAAGTCTCTCCAGCGCAATAACTCCCTTTCTAATCCGACCCTTGCTGATTCTGGGATTTCTTCCCCCTTGGACTAAGTTGCAGTACTTGTAAATGCTAGTTAGCCCGACCTGCTATCTTCTCCCTCTCCTTCCTTTAGTCTCTGTTCACTCTTCCCGCTCTGCCAGGCCTGGCTGATTTCCTTCACCTTTTCCTTCCCTATCACTCTGTCACACTGTCCACCGCTCAGCTTCTCTTATCCGTCCTCCGCCCCCTTAGGCAGATTCTTTTCTTCCTGCTGCGTCAACACTACTTTTAAAGCAATTGCGTCTTCATCCTCCTCGCCTGCTTTTTATCTGATCCGCCCTTTCTCCTCGTCCACGATCTCCGCTGCTCCGCTGCTCTCCCTTCTGCGCTCACCCTCGCCGTCCTGGGTCTCCTCCTCCTCTCCTCCTCACCACGCGCCGCTGTCTCCGCTATCGCCGTCTCCTCCCTGTGCTTGTTATTGACTGCTAGTTGCTGTGGCCCTTGCAATTGACTAGCGGGCCCTCCTCCCCACCTCACGTCCAGCGTCCGTCGTTGCGTCTTTTACGTCGCTATGTCGTCTCTTTCATAATGACGTCAATGGGGTTGGGGCTCTCGCTTCCTGCTTAGCTCGATTGAAGGGATGGGAGGGATCCTCTTAAAGGCGCCGTGTTCCCTCTGGTCTTAAAGGAGCCGCTCTGGGCTTGACTCTAGGCTTGACTCCTTAGCTGGCTAATCTCTCCTTCTCCCGTTCGAGGCCACCCGTTCTTCCTTACTCAGTCCACTTCCCTTTCCCTTATAGACTGCCAGTATTGTCTGGCCGCCCGGCCTCCACCGGTTCCTTGAGATACCGCCGCTGGCCACCACTGTTTGCCCAGCTCCTCAGGCTGCCGCCAGTCCCTCAGCTAGGCTTGGGTTGGTCTGGTCCTCGCTTGGTTCGGCTCCTCCGTAGCACCGTGGCGTTGTCGCTGGTGCCAACCCGATTCCAGGCACCCACAGGTAGCTTTCTGGTCCTCGTCCCCTTCCTTATTGGTTCTTCTTACACTTTTAGTTTGTCTCCGTTCCTAGTGATTAAAATGAAGGCGGTCGGCTTCTGAGCGCTTGGCGCTTCTCACCTCTCCCCTGTTGCTTCTCCTGGGAGGGCTTCTGCCTGCCCTGGGTCCGTGACCCCGGTCTGCCCGGGTCCCTCTGCGGAGATGGCTTGTCAGCTAACCTCGTCCCGCTAGCTTGGTGGGCGAAAAACTCTTCCCGCCACCAGAGGAGGGGTTCAGCTATCTGTTTTGCTCGGGAGCCTCAGATAGCTGCTGCAGCCGCCATCTTGCCTTCACCCGGAAGTGGGAAATTGTAGTATGTTAAGGAGGTATTTTTTATTTATTTACTTATTTATTTATTATTTGAACTTGTATGCCACCACTCCCTGAGGGCTTGAAGCAACTCACAGTCACATAAAAACATAATACAATCAAACAGAATTTAAAATTGGCAGAAATAGTTATACAATTTAGCAATCAAATATTTTGCAAAACTTTTTCACAGCATAATCAAATCAGACTGTGATAAATACTAAATCCCTCAAAAAATTTGCATCATGACATATGGAACACTGAAGAACGCACAGGCAGTGCCAAAGTTACAAACATCCAACTTACAAATTATTCATAGTTACAAACGGAGTGAGACAACAGAAAATGAGATAAATCTACTCTTAGGAAGCTTTCTCACTGATCCTTGTTTCCGCAACAAACCAATTTTTTTCAAAATCCAGTGATCATAGAGACAGAAAGTGAGGTGAAATCTTCTAAACAGGAGCACAGACAGCAGAACAAACAACACAGGGATGTTAACATCTCCCTGTGCTTTTGATAAACACACACACACACACACACACACATGGCTGGAACCAGTGGACCTAGCCTCTGTAATAGAGGTTCCATGGTCGGACCACTGTGCCCTAAGTATCCGGGTTGAGCAACCACCTCCCCCATGCAAGGGCGCCGAACAGATTTTAGTTCGCCCAAGGAGACTTATGGAACCCGAAAGGTTCCTGAATGCTCTAAGGGATCTGGAGTCTATCAGCGTCTCAGTCGGAGCTAGTCCAGACCTGGAACTCCTCATTGACAAGAGCTCTCGGACGAGATTGCTCCCAGGTGCCCTCTCTCCGACCCCGCAATCATCGGTCTCCCTGGTATACAGGAGACCTCAGGACCATGAAGCGGGAAAGGAGACGGCTAGAGCGCAAGTGGCGGAAACTCCGTGACGGAGCCTCAATATCAGCTTATAAGCTAATTAAAGATACTTATGAGCATGCGGTCAAGGCAGCCAAAAATGAATACTTCTCTGCCTTGATAGCGTCTGCAAGCTCACGCCGGCTCAACTGTTTAAGGTAATTCGATCGCTGACTGACCGTCCCTACCGTCCCAAAAAATAGTGATCAGGCCCTTACCGCCGGTGCTTTTCAGAGCTTTTTCACAGACAAGATACTGAGCCTCCGCTGACCTTCCGGCCACAGTTGATACAGTAAGAGAGCTAGAGACTCCGTGGCCCTCCGCCGGCCCACCCTCGACCGGTTTCGGCCACTGGATGCAGATGCTGTTGATAAGATAGTGACTGCAGCCCGCCCTACCACCTCTGCTTGTTTAATTGTACTGCCTGTTTTAATTGTGTTTTTAAATGTTTTATGTTTTTAACCCATGGCACTGTGCCATTGGCGGGTCTTGCTCGTGTTATTGGACCTCACGAGCGTTTGACATGGTCCAATCTTTTGGGGCCATGGCTCGGTCGGTTGAGAAGTTCCAATAATAAATAAATAAATAAATACTTAAAAAATGTACCTCTTCCAGCTTACATACAAACTCAACTTAAGAACAAAGCTACATAACCTATTTTGCTCATAACTTGGGGAATGCCTACTACCTGTAAAGACGTTCCAAACCAAAATGCCTAATATCAAGGATTCAAAATATCTTTCCCACCCAGAGGTGTCTGTGGGCCTCTCAAGGTCCTTCAGTAAGATTATATGGTGTGCTTCTGGCCCAAGTATAGTTAAAATGTAGGATTTGCTATTATCCAGAGTTTCAGGTATCCATGGGGGTGCTGGCGCATATCTCCCATCAATGTGAGATCATATTGTTGTGAACAGTGTTGTGATTGCTGTTGTTGATAACATGGTTAGGATTATTGCTTTTGCTGCACTGAGAAGCTTTCTCACTCTGAATTCTGTGTTCTTAACAAAATGTGTACTTTTCCTGACCTCCATCCTTTGAATCTAAGATGAGAGATTGTTTTCTGTTTTATAGGCCACTGAAACATACAGATTATCACTCATTTCTCCTGAAGGCAATATAGATGCCCAAGGCCTATGCCTTTGTTCATGTGCCCTTCTGCCAACAGTGAATTTTCTCTCCAGAGCATTCTTTTAGCAACTCACTTCTGGCTGTAGATGTTGCCGGCACTGCGTCCCCCTTCGAGCTTTTGAACTGTTGACTAATGAGCTGTAGAACTTCACTTGGGCTGGAGTCATTGCTACAGTATTAACAAGACAGCAAAGAAGTCTGCAAGATCCATTCATTTGGTGCCTGGGCAAATCCTTGCTTGCTCCAGACTTCTCTATATTAACATCTGACATGGCAATAAGCGTATTGCGGCCTCAGTGCCTGATGTGAGCTCAGGGTGCCTTTCTATTCAAAACATCTGGTCCCTTGACGAATTGTTGCAGTTGCTGCTGTTGCCACACTGTCGGTCCCTAGAAGATTGCAGAGCCCTACGGCACACGGGCTGCTAGGGATCTGTTCTCAAGTTGTTGCCATGAGCCGGCCGTATGATGACAATTAGAGGCAGTTAGTGTACAGATGAGACGTGCGAGTGGCAGGTGGCAAGGATGGGACTCAATTAACTAACATGCACAAAATCCTTCCCTAATGAGGCTGGGCCAGCCCAGATGAGCAAGGAAGCATGCGGTCCTGACAGCAAGAGAAAATCTGAAACCGAGAGGGAGAAAAAAAACAGCCAACAGGTATTACCTGGGGGCCTTTCATTATTATAGCCCACTGATTAGATCTCAGTTGCCATGGCTCTATCCTATGGAATCCTGGGCTTTGTAGTTTTGGAGATGCACTAAAGCTCTCTGGCTTGCCCTAAATGGCAAGTCCCGTGTTTCCATAGGATGCAGCCAGGGCAAAGTGGAATCCCAGCAATGTGTTGTTAGGGCATATAAGAAATCAGTTGGCGAGTGTGTTAACTGAAAATGTAAAGCACAAAGCCAATTGGTTGGGCCATGCCTGGGGAGCTAGCTGAGCTTGGGAGTTTTGGCAACAATTACATTTTTAGGCTTGATCTGTGCAGGAGCAGAGAGAGAGAGAGAGAGAGAGAGAGAGAGAGAGAGAGAGATTTCTTGCTTCATAAGCTACTCGAAGAAGATTTTCCACATGGACACCGAAAGACCATTTGAATCTCTCTAAAAGGGCGTTGTGTGAGTCAATGCAACTTTTCACATGATTGCATATATGTTGCTCTGCATTACAAAGAGTAAACGCCTTGTTATTTACTGATCATCTGCGAGGCATATTTTCTTTCTCTGGCAAGACAGTGTGTGGACTGATAAAACGTGAACTACGCGTGATTTTCAAAATGACACATGTGTCTGCATAGTGTGAAAAGTCCCAGGCCAATGAAAATGAAGTTTTCTATCTCTTACTTATCAAGAAGAAGCAGAGCACAGAAAATTACTTCCTTGGACTATCAGCTCCCAGAAACCTCTGGGTAGCATGAAGGTCACAGCACTGACAAAAGAGTGCCTATCTTCCTCCACTGCTCCTCCTGAAAGTGGTGGGCAAGCAAAGAGAGTGTAGGGCAGGCTGTGAGGCACAGACATTCCTCATTCAGCACTTTGATGCCACCTGTTGGTATTTGCTGCCTGAGGCAATTATTTATTTATTTATTTATTAATTATTCGGGCTTCTATGCCGCCAACTCCCGGAGGCTCGCGGCGGCTCACAAGAGCCAAAGGCACAATAAAATACAGAACAGCAAAACAGTTAAAAACAGCAGTAACACCATAAAGCAGTGGCACAATTAAAACAATGGCACAATTAAGAATGCGCGGGCCTACCCGCCGAAAGCCTGCTTAAACAAATAAGTTTTGCAAGCCCGTCTGAACGGGAGCAGGTCCTTCATGGCCCGGGTTTCGGCCGGGAGGGCGTTCCACAGCGTGGGAGCTATGACAGAGAATGCCCTCCGGCGGGTGGATGTCAGTCATGCCAGCTTCGCTGAAGGTATCTCCAAGAAGTTGGCATCCTCGGACCGTAGTGATCTCAAAGGGCAGTATGGAGTGAGACAGTCCCTCAGATACGCTGGCCCCAGACCGTGCAAGGCCTTAAAGGTAAGAACCAACACTTTGAAGGCGATCCGGTGCTCAATTGGCAGCCAGTGCAGATCCTGCAAGACAGGTGTTATGTGGCAGCCTGCTGGGGTGCCAGACAGGAGCCGGGCGGCAGTGTTCTGCACCAGCTTGAGCTTCGGATCACCCGACAGAGGAAGGCCAACGTGAGCGCGTTGCAGTAATCTAGCCTTGAGATGACCGTGGCTTGGATCACTGTGGCCAGGTCGTTCCGAGAGAGATAGGGGGCCAGCCTCCTTGCCTGTCGGAGATGGAAAAAGGCAACCTTGCTGACCGCAGAGACCTGGGCCTCCATGGTCAGTTGGGAGTCCAGGTGGACCCCCAGGCTCTTCACTCTGATCACACAGTGGGTTTCCATTTGAACTAGTTTTCTAGACTCTGAATCCAACATTCAAACCAGTACATCACACTGGGTTTCCATGGCAAATGAGCTTGGAAAAATGTATTTTCCAAGTCCCAATACTGGCTGGCGTATGAATGATTTGGAGTGCTCATGACTGAAGAAGTAACACTTCTAAGTTCTGCATATACAATAGCATGAGTCTACAGTGGCCATCTTGAAATATAAATTAAATGAATGAATTTCCGATGTGCCACTGAAAGAGGAAAACATGGGTAGTCTCTAAACTACTTATCTGAAACATTTTCCAGCTGAACAATATGAACAAAAGTTATTATAGCATAGGAAATGAATGCAAAAACATGCTCTCTGTTGTCCAGAGGGACTCTGATGCCAGTGGGTTTAAACACATTTAACTCTGTGTTGGATTGTGCCCAAAATATTTTGCTTGGCTGGGTTTTATGAAGCGCTCTGATCAGTGTCGTAACATAACCCCCCATCTACCAGATGTTTATAGAGAAAACTAATGAGTTAAATCAAAAGTGAAAACACCTTGGCCTGAATCCAATTCCTAAACCCAGCTAGAAGACCTCCTGTTGATCTACACCACCATACAATGCTGATTCAGAATGCAGATTAACTGCATTGAATGGGATTATATGGCAATGTAGATCCAGTCTGAGACAATGCTTTGATAAATTCTATTGATTTAGTAAATCTTCTCTAAACAGGAGAAACAAATGGATTTAGGCTGTTCTTCCTCAAAATTCAACTTTAGATCTCATGTCTTTTTTGCCAAGTTAGCAATTTTTCTCATCTTTTCCATTGTACATAATATCTAGCCCAAGAATAATGTGTGAAAAACTATTGCTGATTTTTCTCCTAATAAATGTAATGTGCCATGGAAATATTTAAATGTGCCATGGAAATATTTAGGACTCAAGGCACACAGAATGCATTTTTAAACACATTTGAAGTGCCTTCTCACTTGCCATCTTTATGGTAACTCTCTGTATATATAGTCAAGTGTCAAATCATACTTCGATCTATTAACACCAGTGTGATAAAAACACACACAGATAAGTTGTGATTTTTTTGTTTTGCTGTGGGGGCTCTGAATGCCTCTTGCTCTCATAAAATAATTCTTTATTTGTCTTTTGTTAATTTATTTGTTTCAGATATGCCCAATTAAACACTGAGAGTTAGCTTCATTGAGATTGAGTTGCTGTGAGTTTTCCAAGCTGTATAGCCATGTTCCAGAAGCATTCTCTCCTGACGTTTTGCCCACATCTATGGCAGGGATCCTCAGAAGTTGTGAGGTCTGTTGGAAACTAGGTAAGTGAGGTTGAAACATTTGTGGAAGGTCCAGGGTGGGAGAAAGAACTCTTGTCTGTCTGTCTGTCTGTCTGAGGCAAGTGTGAATGTTGCAACTGAGATTCTTTCCCTCTCTCTCTCTCTCTCTCTCTCCCTCTCCATGAGTTACTATTATTCTAAAATACAGAACAGTATAACAGACTGGTAAAAACAGCAGTAACACCAGTAAACAGCAGTGGCACCATAAAGCAGTGGCAAACAATGGCACAATTAAGAATGCGCGGGCCTACCCGCCGAAAGCCTGCTTAAACAAATAAGTTTTGCAAGCCCGTCTGAACGGGAGCAGGTCCTTCATGGCCCGGGTTTCGGCCGGGAGGGCGTTCCACAGCGTGGGAGCTATGACAGAGAATGCCCTCCGGCGGGTGGATGTCAGTCGTGCCAGCTTCGCCGAAGGTATCTCCAAGAAGTTGGCATCCTCGGACCGTAGTGATCTCAAAGGGCAGTATGGAGTGAGACGGTCCCTCAGATACGCTGGCCCCAGACCATGCAAGGCCTTAAAGGTAAGAACCAACACTTTGAAGGCGATCCGGTGCTCAATTGGCAGCCAGTGCAGATCCTGCAAGACAGGTGTTATGTGGCAGCCTGCTGGGGTGCCAGACAGGAGCCGGGAGGCAGTGTTCTGCACCAGCTTGAGCTTCCAGATTGCCGACAGAGGAAGGCCAACGTAGAGCGCTTGGTATGTTCCCATTGTATGTACCATTTTCAGTTTTACCCAGACTGGTCAATGGTAAATGATGATTGTAGTTGAATGGCTTAATGGATATCATGAAAATGTAGTCTAAAATGCTACTAGCATTAACAAGATCAAAACATCAGTACAGGTTTTGATGAAGTCGTTTTTCAGCTTTGGAGCTGAAGATTCAAAAACTTTCTGTTTTTTCATTGATCCATTCTGCATTACCATGAAAATCCATAAAGTGCCCATCAGAATTGCAGAAAAGGGAAAATATGGTGGATTACAAATTTACTCCAGAACTAAAGAAATCTCAAAATGTCTGCAAAACCCTTCAGAAAGTTTCGGTCAAGCCACTATTCTGCCTGGGATTGAGCTGTCAAATTATCTTTGTCTGAAACAGCATGGAGCTATTGCATTTAATTGCTAGGATCATGCTCAGTTTTGACAGCAGCCGTACCTGGTTCAGCAGGCCAGTTAGCATAAAAATCAACCATTAAAACATGTTTTCTACAACAGTGCCTCTAAGTTTTACCATACAGCATACCCAGCTAATTAGATGAGACAAGTCAAAGTTAATTTGGTGGAAAACATTTCCCGACTTAATGACATTTATGGGTAATTAGACATGCTGTATGAAAGAAGTACACATTTACATTTCAGCTGATTTCCAGCACTTAATAAGGGGAATCCACCTCTTTTCTCCACTGGAGGTTTTGTATTCTCTAAGGGATACAACTTCAGCACAGACAGTACAGGTCTTGTTATTCTGGAAACCAACATTGGTTTGCTTGAAGCAAACTACCTTGTAGTAATGAGGCACAGATAGCAAAAATTAGGGGAAATAAAACCCACAACTAACAACCTCTGTTTTTTCACTATTGTCCTGTTAAGGCATCGAGCAATTCCAAGGCAGTACAAAAATATAGTTTGGGCACTTCATAGACATTTGACTTATTGTTTTTGTTCTCCTCTTCCAAGTATTCAGAATATCTTATTCCTCATATCTAATTGGACAAAGAGCTGCAGCCTTATTTTTGGAAGGGCATTTGTGCCTTGAACATGAGATTAAACTTTCTCGACTGGTGGTTGGGAATGATTGTCCGTTGGGCACCTCACTGCCAGGCAGCAGAGCCAGAGATGGATTGAGGAATGGTGATAAATGCACTCCCAAC
The DNA here is from genome assembly GCA_030556195.1 of Anolis apletophallus. Taxonomy (NCBI): domain Eukaryota; kingdom Metazoa; phylum Chordata; class Lepidosauria; order Squamata; family Anolidae; genus Anolis; species Anolis apletophallus. The sequence goes on along the minus strand of JARBWK010000004.1, from coordinate 43,898,660 downwards.
TTACACTGAACTTGACTCTGTTTTTCTTTAAGGTGACATTACTCTGATTTTTAATGATTACCTAGTGGATTTCAACACCACAGATTTCACAGGACTTGCCTGGAGAATTCAGGCTGTGAAGATAATTGAAATTTTCGAATAAAGATGAAAACAGAAGGGAAAGTTTTGCTGGTGCTAATTGCTGTTTGCCTCATCTGCCTTGGGGGTTTTGCACTGGCACAGCTGCATTGGCTGCCGGCCACAGATGGTGGAAATCAGGGCAACGTCTTGGTGTAAACAAGATCCTAGGCAGGGATTTGTTCCTCTCGATAATACTGCAGCTCTTCTTCCTTGAAGTGCCATAAGTAATTTTTGCCATGACATGTGTAAAAATATTTTTGAATAGGCAAATAAAGCATCAAAAGGTTTCACAGTGGGATTGGGATCAGGGTGGAGGTGGTTAGGTGGGACGTGGAATTACATAGCTTGTTTTTCCTTTGTGCATTTATACAGAATGGGCCTCAAACAGTACCAGCCAGCTTCCCAAAACCCACTGCCTCACTTTACCTTTGAAGGGCCTTTCCACATAGCCATATAACTCAGAGTATCAAGGTGGAATAACCCACAATATCTGTTTTGAACTGGGATATCTGAGTCCACACTGCCATATATTCCAGTTCAAAGCAGATAATGTGGGATTTTATTCAGCTGTATGGAAGGGGCATATGGTTGGCTTTTGTGGGAGTGGAGCTAAACGTCTTTATAGGAACCAAGACTCAGTGGTTTTCCCTAAGTATGAACAATTATTTTTGCAACAGATTGAAACAAAACATTGTTCATTAGTTATTTTTGGTGATTCGGTTGGGACAACGCTAATAACATTTATCAATGAACAATGTTTTGTTTAAATCTGTTGAAACTGATTTCCCTCCAAATTTGTTCTAAATGGGGAGATGAATTATGAGACACCACTCCCTGGATTCTAACTGTCGACCTTTTGGTCAGCAGTCCTGCCAGCACAAGGGTTCTACCCATTGCACCACCGGAGGATGATAAGAATGCCTCTATATATCAACATTGTAGGGCATTAAAACCAGTATTTGAGCACAGATCTGTTTATTTATTTATTGAGGTATTGTGTGGTTTTCGGGCTGTACGGCTGTGTTCTAGCAGCATTTTCACCTGACGTTTCACCTGCACCTGTGGCTGACATTTTCACAGGATCTGATGGCAGTCAAGCACTTGCCATGCAATCAAGCACTTGCTATAAAGTCAAGCACTTGCCTTATTTATTTATTTATTTATTTATTTATTTATTTATTTATTGGGGTGTTGTGTGGTTTCTGGGCTGTATGGCTGTGTTCTAGCAGCATTGTCACCTAACGTTTCGCCTGCACCTGTGGCTGATGTCTTCACAGGATCTGATGGCAGTCAAGCACTTGCCATACAACCAGAAACCATACAATATCCCAGTGCTTGTGGCTGTGAAAGCTTTCAACAATACTTATTGTGCCTTCCTTGTTCATATGGATGCCTTTCCCAAAGTGGATTGCGATCTATACAGACATGTGCAATTAAAGTAAAAATAACAGTCAAATCTTGAATGTGACAAAGATGGTACAAAGATAAGAATATTATACACAGTATAATATGGAAATATTAGACCATGCTGGACCTGCCCCTGGCTTTCCTATGTCACCATTTCTGCTTCATAGAAAATGATATATAAATGTTATGAACCATATTTAAAGAAAGGATGCCATATTTATAGATGTTTCTTTCCTACCATGTCAGTTTGCCACTGTTTCCCATGCTATCAGTACAAAACACAGTGGTTGTAAGAGTTTACCGGTTACCTTCAAAATAACTGTAATTGACGTTTTGAAGTTATTTTTAGAGGCAGAGTTCTTCCATTCCTAACCTGAAATGTGTTAATATAGAATTATTTATATTGATCAGATATCTCTGATACAACCATTTCGTGAGGTTGTCTGTTACTGAGGCTCTTTTTTCTGCTTGCAGTGCCTGATAACTTTGTAATATTTTCCATTGTGACAGAACAGTTTTCTGAATTATTTTTTCTACTTGCCAAATACTGAGCTAAAAAGACGGGAACAGACTACAAGAGGCTATGAACTCACCAGTGAGGATGCCCGGTTTGTTTTTTTCTTCACAAAATTATCATAGTCATTCTGAAAGGGTTTTTGTGGTACACTGTGATTTTAGAGAAGGTAAACATTTATTTCGTAGCTGTCTGACCAGTAAGGGGCACTGTTGTTTGAGAGAAATATGATAATCAGGCATTGACTGAAGGACCAGGTTTGTGTTTTTTTATATATCACAGGCAGATTGACTCACAAATAATAAAATAAATTAAAATGTTGTCGACATTGAATATGAGAAACACTTATTAGTCCTTAAACCTCATAGGCTAGTAATACATTACTGCATATTTTGAGGAACTTTCATATTGTGATGAAAATTACTAATGATGTCAAAAATCAAGAGCGGTTATTGTGTGATCCTCTAGGTAACAACAACAACAACACTTTATTTATATTCCGCCCTATCTCCCCAAGGACACTCAGGGCGGATCATAGTACACATACACGAATGTTGTTCAGCAACCCTGGACACCATAGCCACTGGTGTGGAATGGTGGGACCATTTATAACAGACATGGGCAAACTTGAGCCCTCCAGGCAGGCATGTAGCCGGGGGGGGGGGCTTGAGGGGCTTCACCCCCCTGAAATTCTCAGGGTGGTCCGCGAGAAGGCCTTACTGGTACATTATTTAAACTGTTATGTTTATTCATATAATTATCGGATCACCATGCTCAATAAATCTCATATGCATGGGGGTATTGGGATAACGATACAAAGGTTTGCTAAGGTAGACCCTCTCTCACTCAGACTCAACCCCTCCCCCATCAAACTCAGCCCCCCTCTTTTACACTTAAGCGACTGAGGGGGGAAAGGAGGGGGCCTGAGGCTGTTAGGAATGGTGAGAGTTGAAGTCCAAAACACCTGAAGGGCCCAAGTTTGCGCTTGCCTGATTTATAACAAGGGTAAGAGGTTTGCCACTTCCCGCCCTGTATTTTGTAAGCATGTATGTTTTCATCACATTGTCCTTGGCTGGGCTTTTTGCATGTCATTACATGGGACTCCACTGTGAACCAACTCTTCTCTACATCCAGGTGTGCACTTGCCAAATGAGATTAATTCTTCATGCACCTGATATTATGAGTGCCATCCTACTAAAAATTGCAACATAATCGGCTACTTCATTTTCAAGCTACCTCTAGAAAAAAATCGATACTATCTATTTTTGAGATAATGTATCACTAAGAATGAATGCTGATTCTTCTCCTTTGTTCTCTTCATAATTACTTTTAAATTTAATTCCTCAAATGTAACCTATTCTATGTCCAAGATATTCCAAACGAGAGAGATTTCTCTTGATAGTTTGTGTGGAGTGTCATTTTGGAATTGCAATGATTTAGTATGTTGCAGCTACTCTCCTGAAGCCATTTTGATATATTAAATTAAAGGGGGTAATTCTTACAGCACTTGAAATATTAAATTGTAAGGGATTATTCCAGCCAAACGGTTTGATGACTGTTGCATCTTTTGGGATGCTGAAATCTACTTACATTGCCACATCACTACAAATAGTGGAGTTTTCAAGTCACACACTAGTTTCAATGGGATAGTAAAACTGATGGGACTTCAAATCATTTAATATACAACTTCTTAAGAACAGACATTGCATTGGCAGCATTTGCAAGCTATTATATGGAATGATCTGATGACTACTTTGGAGAAAGAAAAACATTAGCATCTTGGACTAATTGAAGTTTAGACTAAAACCCAATTATTGTCTCTAGGTCTCATACTAATAAGTAAATAAAGAGGAACACTCAAGAAACAGGGAATTCCTGACATAAAACAATCAGGGTCAGCTCCCAACAAAGGATTTCCTTGGGCAGGAAACAGCCAGGCTTTAAAGCTGCAAGGCTATTCAATGCTAATCAAAGTGGACAACTACAACATTCACACTTGCCTCAAGCAGACAAGAATTCTTTCTCCCACCCTGAACATTCCACAACTATATAAATCCCATTTTCCTAGTTTCCAACAGACCCCTCAACCTCTGAGGATGCCTGCCATAGATGTGAGCAAAATGTTAGGAGAGAGTGCTTTTGGAACATGGCCATACAGCTCGGAAAACTCACAGCCACCCAGTGATTCTGGCCATGAAAACCTTTGACAGCACACTCATATTAAAACATGCCACTAACTGAGTATCGATGATAATAACAGAAGTATACTAAAGATACTGCTGTCTTTGCGCACACTCTGTTCCCTTGATGTCTTGTACACCAGACACTATTGGAAGAGATGAAATTCCCAAACCTTGTGGATTTGGTAGAGCTTCAATTGATCTCTGACTTTTTATATTCAGAGACATTGCAAGGCTGCCCATCTCCCTGGTACATAACTCTAATATTAGATAATCTGATTTGGTTCTTATAGAGAACAGGAACCAGTCATCTGAAGTCTAACCACTTGGTTACATTGCAAAGACCTCCCTCTTCATTTTTAAGTTTATAGGCACTTGATAAGGTTTGGATGACCCTTTCAAAAAGTAATATAAATATGTCTGGATGAAACATCTGTATGTTCATGAATTCCCATGTCAGGGTTGGCTCTGAACATTTTGATGACAAAATCAAAAGCCCACCACATTATTTTAGAAAAATTCCACAAGTGCCTATTCCCCATCCCTGGTTGTAAAAATACAAAAATATCAATATAAATAAGATTGGGTTGATGTGAGTTTTCTGGTCTGTATGGACATGTTCCAGAGGCATTTTCTCCTGACGTTTTGCGCACATCTATGGCAGGCATCCTCAGAGGTTGTGAGGCCTAATGTCTAAGGACCTCATAACCTCTGAGGATGCCTGCCATAGATGTGGGCAAAATGTCAGGAGAGAATAGTTCTGGAACATGGCCATACAGCCCAGAAAACTCACAGCAACCCAGTGAGTCCAGCCTTCAACAACACAACAAATAAGGTTTCTTGCCCTTTAGTTGCACCCCAGATGTGCTGCCAGAGGCAACTGCTTCACCATGAATAAGGATTTTGCTAGCCCTGTCCTTTGTGATATTTTAGTTAAAACAATGATCTACCTCAGATAAAATGAAATGTCTTCCTCTTTCCATACAATCTTTGGTGATATGGGACTGGGAGAAAAAGATAAAAGTTGTTGTTTTACATAGTTTTGGGGGTTCGCTGTTGTGACCAGTGCACTTTGCAAGTATGTTCCTTATGCTGTGGCTCTGTGACCCTTTCTACATCTGTTACTTTGTAAGCAAATATATCATTTAAAAGATGCAATAAAAATGAGGAGGAAGTGTGTAAAATCATTAACATTATCTGGGCTTTGGATGATATAGCTGTATTTTAATTGAGCCATAAATAGCTTGGTATGGAATTCAGTTGCTCAGGGACTGGAATAATGTGGTCCTCCAGATGTTGCAGGACTCCATTTCCCAGAAGGCTTAGCCAGAATAACCAAGGGTGAAGGAGTACTGGGAGTTCCAGTCCAACAACATATGGAAGGCTGCACGATTCCTACCCTGGAGCATCTGGAAAGTCTGCCTTAAGGAAGACTTATGTTTTGTGCCTTATGTTTTATGTTTAATATTATCTTAAAGGTTTTAATTTATAGTGATATGTCATTGTTTTATTTATATGTACTGTATAAGAACATAAGAACATAAGAAGAGCCATGCTGAATCGGGCCTCAGCCCATCTAGTCCAGCATTCTGTGTCACACAGTGGCCCACTAGTTGTACACAGGGATCTCTAGCAGAAAGGAGGGCAAAACCCTCACCTGCTCCCGACCCCCACAACCAGTACCCGGGGAAAATCCTGCCTGCCTCCATCAACACAGAGGTGGCACTTGGATGTCCATTTCAGTAGCTACTGATTCCCTTGGTATCCATGAATCTGTCTAATCCTGCCTTGAAGCTGTCCAGGCTGACAGCTGTCACAACCTCCTCTGGAAGTGAGTTCCATAACCCAATGACCCTCTGGGTGAAGAAATATTTCCCTTTATTAGTCCTAACTTTCCTACCTTGGAGCTTTAGGAGTGCCCCTAGTCCTAGTGTTGGGTGACAGAGAAAATATTTTTCTTTATTCACCTTTTCTATCCCATGCATGATTTTATACACTTCGATCAAGTCACCTCTTAAACGCCGTCTTTCAAGGCTGAAAAGACCAAGGCGTTGCAACCTGATTTCATAAGGGAGCTGCTCCATCCCTTGGATCATTTTTTGTTGCCCTTCTTTGTACCTTTTCCAGTTCCGTTATATCCTTCTTGAGGTGCGGTGACCAGAATTGTACACAGTACTCCAGATGTGGCCTCACCATAGATTTGTAGAGAGGCAATACAACATTTGCCGACCTATTTTCGATTCCCTTCCTGATCATGCCAAGCATAGAATTTGCTTTTTTCACTGCTGCAGCGCACTGGGTTGACATCTTCATTGAGCTGTCCACCAAAACCCCAAGATCCCTTTCCTGGTTTGTCTCAGAAAGCTTTGACCCCATCAGTTGATAAGTGTAGTTGGGGTTCTTTGCCCCGATGTGCATGACTTTACACTTGTTTAGGTTAAAATGCATTTGCCACTTTGTTGCCCATTTACTCAATTTCGAGAGATCTTTCTGGAGCTCTTTACAATCATTTTCATTTTTAACTACCCTGAACAATTTAGTGTTGTCTGCAAACTTTGCTACCTCAGAATTCACTCCTACGTCCAGATCATTAATGAATAAATCAAAAAGTAACGGACCCAAAACTGAACCTTGGGGTACGCCACTTCTCAACTCTTTCCACCCAGAGAAATGTCCATTTATTACCACCCTTTGTTTCCTACAGTTTAGCCAGGTTCCAATCCAGGACAAGACCTGTCCTCTGATTCCATGGCTGAAGAGCTTATTTAGGAGCCTTTGGTGTATGTATGTTGACATTGAATTGTGCTATTATTTGATGTACACTGCTTTGAGTCCCCATAGGAGTGAGAAAAGCAGTATATAGATATGGTAAATAAGTCAATAATAAATTACAGAAAACCATTTTTATTGAATCTGCCAGTCTGGATATCCTGCATAAAACACTAAAAATTGTACTGTATCATAGAATACATATTACATAAATGCACAGGATCACTAGTGTTTCATTAGTAAAACTATAACAAGAACAAACAAGAAATCAAAACTGATATCAGGCAGATCTACATTCAGTTTTATTTTGATTCTGATTTTTAACTGGCAGTGAAAAAGTTAAGAATGACAACTGATTTATGAACAATCCCCTTTAAAAAGTATCTTATTAACATTCAGATGTAGGTTAGCTTTTCCCAAGCACAGGGCAGTTTCTGATTTGGTACTGGAATTTTTTTCCAAATGTAAACATTACATGGGGGAAAGTCCAGCTGCCTCTTACGGGATTGTAGATACCTCTTCAGATGTCAGCAGATCATTGAAATGTCAGAAAGTGGAGACTGAAAGATAATTATTCAGACTGTAGCAGGCTACTTTGAAAATGAATAGAATCTGTCAGATTGCCCTTTGAAAAGCAGGAGCTACTTGCCAGGCTTGGACATATTAAATGGATATATCAAGAGGCAAATCATGTTGTGTTAGCTTTTGATAATCAGCTTGTGCTGATTTCTGATGAAAAAATCAGAGATTGGTAGCAGCAAAATATGAAGAACAAGCATACAAAGACAGCGATTTTAATAAAATGCTAGCTGTGTGCTGTACAAAGATGGCTTGCATTTTGCCTGTCTGACTAAAAGGGTTTCCCAGTTATCCAGAATAATAGCAGCAATGTTTGCTTCTAATTAGACATCTTGCAATATCATAAACTTGACCTATGTAATAATTTCTCTACTGTATTTTCTGCTACAGGACACTTTCCCCAAAGAGTGTGGCCCATAGAACTTGTTCATTTCCCTCCCTATTTCTATCATAAAATTATATATGAAGAGAGTTTAATTTGAGACGAGGAAGTGGCAAGAAAGGCAACCGTAATATATTTTTTCCACTGCTCCACTATATTATATTTGTTGAAAGAAGCTTTTGCTCTTGTTTTGTCATGTGTGCGTTAGGAGTTCACTCTCCCAAATCCTCACCCACTGGTGAATCTGCTTATTGAATCACAACACTCACAGGAAATTTGCTCACAGTTTAAAGTAAACGTACTCAATCTGCCTTAACTTAATCAATTAGTGAACAGATATGCATGCTTGCACTTAAATGATGGGAAAGCATAAACAAAAATGTGTTATAAAAATGCATTGTATTAGTGGAACCTGCTTACAAAATTTTATTAATTGAGCAAAATTGCACATAAATGGAATACATTAGGAAAAATCCCACTTGGACAAGTTGTCTTGCTGGGTGAAGAAGTGATCATAGAATCAGATACTTGGAAGAGACCACAAGGACAATCCAAATCCATTTTGCCATGAAGGAACGCACAATCAAAAGACTCCTGGCAGATATCTATCCAACTTTGATTAAAATCCCCTGAGGCAGACTCCACTACACTTCGAGGAGGCAGCATATTCCACTGCCAAATAGCTCTTACGGACAGGAAGTTCTTCCTAATCTGTAGTTGGAACTGCTTCTCTTGCAATTTGACATTAGATATTATACTCTAATTGATGCAGCACAGAATCGTATTGGCATTATTATTATTAATTTTATTTATATCCTGCTTTCGTCCCATGGGGATTCAAGGCAGATAATAATCCACACTACAATACACAAACAATGCAATCACTGGTAACAACTCGTTATACACAAAGCTAAACCACTGGATATAAAGGGGCAGTTCTACAGGAATAAAGATATAGACACGTGTAGAGGTAAAAATCACAGGTATAATCATATGAACAAATTCAAGTGCTAAATAGCATAACAATCTCACAAAAAGTACAATGCAATGCAATTAATTCACAGTGTTCCAGATTCACATAATAACACTAATAGTGCCCCTACAATGGTATAGGGCCAAAAACAATATTCCAACAGAATCTGTGTACCCCTATCAATAGTCAAGAGTATAATAACTCATAGACTAGTGACTGAGTCAGAAAGGGAGCCTTGATGGGTAGAAGAGCTGGCAAGCTGCAAGATGGGCAGGCGCCAACAGCTGGAGGTAAGCTGATGACGCCAAGATGGCTGTTTCGCGTAAACTCCGCTTCCTCAGGGCCCTCGAAACTTCTGACCACTCCTCCCCAGTGTTGTAGTAACACAATAAGGACTCAAAGTCGATATGGGAGATTTCTAGATATGGGATAGCATACAGTGATGGTAATGCAGACATAGCAACGAAAGAAGACTAGCTTCTCTAATTCTCGAAAGGTGTTCCATAATCTGTGTTCTAAGGCACCTGGAGAGAAAACCAAAGAGAATACCTTATCCACAGTAATCATGTAATCCTGCAGAGCCCCACAAAAGATTTTGGGCTCAATGAAACCCTGTCTGTACAAACTTTGTTGCTGTAGTACCACCTGATCTTTGTGTTAGAACTACTTAAACCCGCCTCCTCTGAGGCCCGGTGCTGATTCCAGCCCGGGAGATGACTCACAGTATCGACATGTATTAGAATGCGGAAACGCGGTATGTATCTTTGTCATTTTTGGCAAATGTTGCTCTCTATGTACCATTTTATAGTCTTCTTTCGTTGCTATGTCTGCATTACTTTCACTGTATGCTATCCCATATCTAGAAATCTCCCGTATCGACTTTGAGTCCTTATTGTGTTACTACAACACTGGGGAGGAGCTGTCAGAAGTTTCAAGCGCCCTGAGGAAGCGGAGTTTATGCGAAACGGCCATCTTGGCGTCGTCAGCTTACCTCCAGCCGTTGGCGCCTGCCCATCTTGCAGCTTGCCAGCTCTTCTACCCATCAAGGCTCCCTTTCTGACTCAGTCGCTAGCCTATGAGTTATTATACTCTTGACTATTGATAGGGGTACACAGATTCTGTTGGAATATTGTTTTTGGCCCTATACCATTGTAGGGGCACTATTAGTGTTATTATGTGAATCTGGAACACTGTGAATTAATTGCATTGCATTGTACTTTTTGTGAGATTGTTATGCTATTTAGCACTTGAATTTGTTCATATGATTATACCTGTGATTTTTACCTCTACACGTGTCTATATCTTTATTCCTGTAGAACTGCCCCTTTATACCCAGTGGTTTAGCTTTGTGTATAACAAATAATCCACACTAGACAAGTTTAAAAGTGAAATTGAAAAGTTAACAAACAATTAAATAGTAACAGTGTAGTAAAAACAGAATTAAAATACAATAAATACACTCAAATTGCCTTTAAAACTCATATCTCCCACCCAATCCCACCCAATCTTTTTTTGCTGCCATATTACACTATTGGCCGAAGTTCAGCATGTGGCCTACTCCCAGACAGCCCCAAAAATGCAAAGCGCTTTTACCGGAGGTGTCCAAACGTCTCAGGTAAATGCGAATTAATTCAGAACTAAGTAGGGTTTCAGAATTCACTTTTACATGAGGTGTTGTTTGGTTTCCCTGCTTTGTTCTGAATTAATTAGATACCCCATTAGAGGGCATCTAGACACACTCCCTCCAGGAAAGTCCGGGATTTGGGTGTGTGCGTATGAACTTAAACCCATGTCAAAGCAGATTTTTAAAACCTGCTTCGGCGTGGGTTTAAATTACGTCTGGAAGTGTGCTAAGGCTCCCAAATCCCTTTCATGTGTACTGTTTTCAAGCCAAGTGTCACCTATTCTATACCTATGCATTTTTTTGTGCCTAAATGTAATAGTGTACATTTCTCCCTGTTGAAATGCATTTTGTTAGTTTTGGCCTAGCTAAGGTCATTGTCAAGGTCATTTTGGATTCTGCTCCTGTTATCTAGGATATCTGTTATCTAGGATATTAGCTACTTTTCCTAATCTCGTGTCCTCTGTGAATTTGATAAGCATGCCTTCTATTCCTTCATCCAAGTCAATGTTAGAGATATTGAACAGCACTGGACCCAGGACAGAACCCTGTGGCATCCCACTAGTTACTTCTCTCCAGGTTTAGGAGGGGATTCTGGAAGCCATAGTCCTGATATGTCTCCCAGATTATGTATCCCCCGGGCGCCCTGTACACGCCTCTAAAACTTGATGAGTTTGTAAAATCTCTTAAGGATGCATTTCCATATAAAAAGACACATGGATTAAGGGCCTTTCCACATAGCCGTATACACCAGAATATCAAGGCAGAAAATCCCACAATATCTGCTTTGAACTGGGTTATCTGAATCCACACTGCCATATATTCCAGTTCAAAGCAGATAATGTGGGATTTTATTCAGCTGTGTGGAAGGGGCCTTGGATACAAAGAATTATGAAATCTAGGCAATAAAGGGTCATGTTTTGCTAAAGATTTCTAGTGTCTTTATGGACACATAGCTTTATTTTTCTTGGTATAAAAACAAGTCTAAATAAATATGCTGCATTTGTCTTTTGGAGGTTTGGTTGAAAATCCGTTCAAAGACAAAAGGAATAGGAAAGCACTGAAAACAAGTGAAGTTTTAAAAAGAGGAAAGATCTGTGTCACTGGGGAGATGCATCGCTTCTTTGGGGAATTTGATTACTGTATAATCCCTCTGAACAGGAAGCAAGTGCTAAATCTGCATCTACACAGGAAGAAGGAGAAAACAAGGAGGGGAAAAAGATTCACCTCTGCTTATGACTTTCACCATTTGTTTTAAAATGTAAATTTAGAGCTAACATCCAAGATTTAGCATTTCTCCAGGCTATAGTATTTATCAGAACTGACTACTGTATGTTTATATACCAGGGTAACTTCCAAATATCTTATTTTAACAGAGCCTCTGCAAATATGTTGCCCAGGGGATGCCCAGATGTGTTACGATCCCCAGCCCATCCCCTGTTCAGATATCAGCCAGCACCTTAAATTAAGAAATAGCTTCCTAAGATCTACAGAGATACTCGCAGGAACACCTCAGCAAGCGAGAGTCCAAAAGTGGCAGGCTAAAAATCTGGAATCTCAATCAGTGGCTGAGACAAAATGAGAGACTCCCCTCTGGGCACACAGAAGACTGAAACGACTGTGCTCTGGCACCACGAGATGCAGAGCTAACCTTAAGAAATAAGGCAACAAAGTGGAGTCCGCAACATGTGAGTGTGGAGAAGAAGAAACCACAGACCACCTATTACAATGCAGTCTGAGCCCTGCCACATTCACAATGGAGGACCTTCTTATAGCAACATTACAGGCACTCTAAGTGGCCAGCTACTGGTCAAAAGACATAAAAATGTAGTATAATGGCAATTTTTAAACTTTGTGTTTTTAAATACATTACAACTATACCCTCAATTCGCTTCTGACAAGAGAAATAAATAATAGTCCCTCTTGTGTGTATGTGTGGGGTGGGCAGGCATGGAATTGCTCCTTATACAGTAGAGTCTTGCTAATCCAACCTTCGCTCATCCAACGTTCTGTATTATGCAATACAGTCTGCTTCCTGCCCAGATCCACTACTGTTTCAATACATTGTGATGTTTTGGTGCTAAATCCATAAATACAGTAATTACTACATAACATTACCATGTATTGAACTTGCTTTTTCTGTCAATTTGTTGTAAAACATGATGTTTGGTGCTTAATATGTAAAATCATACCATAATTTGATGTTTAATAGGCTTTTCCTCAATCCCTCCTTATTATCCACATTGCTTGCTTATCCAACGTTCTCCCAGCTCGTTTATGTTGGATAAGCAAGACTCTACTGTATCTCCTGGAGAATACAGGAAAGCATTCTGAGTTTTTAAAAATTAAGTAAAAAATCCCAAAATGTGCAACAGGAGTATTTTCTCTTGCAAAGGGTTAGGGGGTGCCCAGAATCTGGTGCCAGCTGCCGGCCTACAGAAACAGATATTGTAATGGATCCCAGGTGAGTTAACAGGATTCCTGAAGAAGATGGGGAACGTTCCGTACCCTCCCTTGAAATGGCCGCTGAACCCATTAGCCCTGAAATATCGAAAGGAAGCCCGTCTATTGTGTGATTAGTAAGAGATCCTTATTTTTCTTACCAAGGGCCAGTTTTGTGTGTGTGTTTGTGTGTCAGGAGCGACTTGAGAAACTGCAAGTCGCTTCTGGTGTGAGAGAATTAGCTGTCTCCAAGGATGTTGCCCAGGGGATGCCTGGAGGTTTTGATGTTTTACCATCCTTGTGGGAGGTTTCTCTCAAGTCCCCGCATGGGGAGCTGGAGCTGACAGAGGGAGCTCATCTGCGTCCTCCCCAAATTCGAACCTGCGACCTGTCGGTCTTCAGTCCTGCTGGCACAAGGGTTTAACCAACTGCACCACAAGGGCCAGCGCTTCCCATCTTATTGTGTGGGTCTTGGAGGGAAGGATAAAACTAATCATAAAATAATAACCTTTGCAAATGTATCTAGTTCAGGTTTATAACTAATGAGATCCTTTGTGCTGATGGCAGGATATAATTAGCACTTGTGCGGTGTTAATCCTTTTAGAACAAGACTAGTTACACTGATACTTTTAAAACCACCGATTTCAAAGCCATGCTTAGCAAACTTTCAACAAAATGGAGATTCAGTGTGTCAGAAAAGAGACTCAAACAATGGATGCAAGTCATTACCCCACAAGTCAGTTAGGATTCATATCAGCAGCACTGTCTTCATTCAAAGGATTAGTTTTTAATTAGATTTGTGATTTCCCTCTCAGTAAACTTTTGTTTAAAAGGCTACTATAAGGCAAACACTGTATCGGCAAAGATAAATTGACCTTATTTAGAAAGTTACATTTCTTTCATGGAAACTGGCCTTTCTTTATGGTTTCCCTCCCTCCAAAAAAACCCCTTGGGCAATTTTCCCTCCCTTATGAAACAGCCATTCAGGTAGAGGATCATTGTGAATGACTTCTTAAGCTGAGAAACTTATTTGTAAAGCAGTGGCAGACTTTGGACATCCCAGTTGGCATGAGGAGAAAGGGCTGCTTGTTTCTGGGATGGCAAGCAAAAAGGCTGGTGCAGGTGGTGAACCATCAGTAAAACATTGTTGGGAGAAAAAACTTGCAGGTGCTAACTCTGCGAATGGATGTGTACTTCCTGGACTGAGCACAAGCGAAAGGCGTCTGCCAATGCCCAACAGAACTGCACTGTTGCCTTAAGAGTGAATCAAAAAAGATGTTTCAATGCTGTCGTCGGATCTCGATGATTTGCCACAGAGGACAAAAAGGCTCCTATCCAATTTGATTTAAATAGTCCGATCTCACTTGCGCGCTTGGTGACCAGATTCAATTGTGCTGGTGTCTCCTATGCAGTATGATATCATAGCTTCAGAGGAAGCCTTTCTTTGGAGGTCACATTAGTTTGTGCTGTGGATGCAATCATTTTTTGTGCCACGGACAATGTTTTACTGTGAAGATCTGGGCCAGATGGCTCAGTCACTTGCAGTCCAGAGCTAAACAGTCTCTTATTGTTGGGATAGTCAGAACCCATTGTCTACGGCTCATGAAACTCTAGTGCCCATCACTGTTTCAACATGAACGATTTAATTTTTGTGTCTTGGTAAGAATATGCAAAACAACCAGGGGTATGCTGTGGACTTTGAGAAAGTGTCGCTGAATTTTTAAATGTATGAGTATGGCCATTCTTAATCTACACACAACCACCTCCCACAGTACATGATACTGTGTTTCAAAAACCCATTAAGTCAACTAACTGACTTGCATCTGCATGGTTATCACCTCCAACCAACAGGGCAACACTTGATATTTAAGCATTCCTGATGCCATGTTTGTGTAACATAAGTCATGTATCTCAGTGTTTCCCAACCGGTGTGCCGCGGCACACTAGTGTGCTGTGAGCGATCGTCAGGTGTGCCGTGGGAAATTACACTGTAGAGAGAGAAAGAGAGCCTAGCAGGAAACTTCAGGCAGCAGAAATGAGGCTTTCCTGGCCGAAGCAGCAATGCCAGCCAGCCAGCCAGCCTGCCTGGCTGCAGTCAGGGAGAGCCCTCGGCGTCCAGAACTTTCCTCTCTCCCTCCCTCCTCTCTCTCTCCTTCCCTTCCTTCCTTCCTTCCCTCCCTCTGCGCACCAAGGGTTATCTGGCCGGGCTGCAGCTCCTCCTGCTTCCTGGCTCCTGGGCGCTCTTCTGCCCTCCTCCCCTCCGGCAGCAAGAAGGAAGAGAGGGAGGAGGAGTCCGCGGGAGCTGCCCCCGTCCGACCCTGCTCCCGGAGGCTTGAGGCGAGGCTTTCTGCCCTCTAGCCACTCCGCGCTGGGGAAGGGGAGCAACCCCTCATCTCCTGGCCTGTCCTGGCTGGGCTCTGGGTTCGCTGCAGAGCAGAGGCCAGGATGTGCAGCTCCACAACCCAGCTTGGTTTCTTCCCAATCTGGCCCCAAAGCGACAGCAGGGAATCCGAAGGGACACGGGGGGTAGGAGGCACTCCTGGGGGGCCTGAACCCCTTCGGGAAGGAGAGCTGGGGGTAGCGACAGCTGTGAGCCTCTGCCGCAGTTTGTTCTGAGGCTCGGAGCCACCCCGTATACTCAATTCTTATTAGTCCTGCTCAGCCGAGCCCGCGTGTGCTTCGGCCACTCAGCGCAGCCCTCCCCCATGGGATGGTGACGGGCCTCCTGCACATGGGCCTCCCGGGGGGTGGGCGAGAGGGGGGTTTGGCAGAAGCAGCAGTGTCATGAGGGGGGAGGGTGACAGTTAATAAAATGACAGTTAGAGTGTCATTTTGGTTGGTGGTGTGCCCCAGGATTTTATAAATGTAAGAAATGTCCCGCAGCTCAAAAAAGGTTGAAAAACACTGATGTATCTTACAACAGATGAAATGGAATAATAATAATAACAACAACAACTGCTGGAATTGTGAACTGGATGATCTGGACAGAAAAACAAGAAAACTGTTGACAATCCACTCACTACTCATGACACCCACGTAGTGATATCGACAGACTTTGCCTGCCCAGAAAATCAGGAGGCAGAGGGCTTCTGCAAGTGAAACAAACAGTAGAAGAAGAGAAAGATGCACTGGCAGATTATGTGAATGCAGTCAAGAACCAACATTGAGGGAAGTCAATAGTAGTAAACTGCTTCAAGTGCAAAAGACAAAGAGTGAATACCATAGAAACACAATCCAGAGCAGAAGAGAAAACTGGTGAAAGAAGGCTTTCCATGGACAGTTCCTGGGAAAAATTGAGAGCCAAATTGACAAAGAAAAACATGAATATGACTCACAAATGAAACTTTGAAAAAGGAGACAGAGGGCCTGATTCTGGCAGCCCAGGAACAAGCCATTAGAACAGATGCCATCAAAGCCAGAATTGAAAAGTCGATGACAGATCCCAAATTTATTTATTTACAGTATTTATATACTGCTTTTCTCGCCCCTGAGGTTAGAAAAGCGGTATATACTGTAGACTCTGCAAGGAAGCAGATGAAACAATAGACCCCACCCTCAGCTGCTGCAAGAAGATTGCGCAGACAGACTTCAAGCAGAGGCATAATCATCTGCCTGCAACAAAGAACTGGTGGGATCTCAAGCCTGAAAAAGTTACAGAGAGTGAACACATCAAGCTACTCTGGGACTTCCAGGTGCAGACTGACAAAGTTTTGGAGCACAATACTCCTGACCTCAGGATTGTGTTAAAAAACAAAGTATGGATTGTCGATGTTGCAATCCCTGGTGACAGCAGGATTGAAGTGAAACAACTGGAAAAGCTGACACGATATGAGGATTTAAAGATCAAACCGCAAAGACTCTGGCACAAGCCAGTCAAGGTGGTCCCAGTGGTGATCGGCAAACTGGGTGCAGTGCCTAAAGATCTTGGCCTGCACTTAAACACAATCAGCGCTGACAGAATTGCCATCTGCCATCTGCAGAAGGCCACTTTACTGGGATCTGTATGCATTATTCGCCAATACATCACACAGTCCTAGACACTTGGGAAGTGTCTGACATGTGATCCAATACAACAGCCAGCAGACACTCTGCTGTGGACTCATCTTGTTGTGTTTCAAATAATAATAATAATAGTAACAACAACAACAACAACTTATTTTGTGCCCTGCCACCATCTCCCCGAAGGGACTTGGGCAGCTTACATGGGGACCAAGCCAAGTCAAACAAAGATAAAAAAATACAAAAATTAAATACATATATATACAACATCATAACACATAATTAAAAACATAATTCTTCATACAACAACTAGTAGCTGAGCATAATGGGCGTTCCTGAATTAAGGGGTGAGGGAAGGCTTTTGCAATGCAACTACCTGAACAAGGGCTGATGGTAAAGTGTGAGAAGTAAATAATAAATTAAGGCTGAAAGGGCCAAGTCAGATTAATACAGTATAACTCCAGGGCAGGGACAATAGTAAAGAGCAAGAGTCGAGAGTGAGGTTATGGCTAAGGGCTAGAAATTATGGCCATAAAGGCCAATTCATTTAGTGAACCGATTAATCATAAGCACATTGGAACAACCGTGTTTTTAGGTCTTTACGGAAAGCGGACAGGATGGGCACTATTCTAATCTCTTTAGGGAGAGAGAAGGGATGGCTGGAGGACTCCAGTAGAACTTATGGAACTACCTGGTTTATTTCAGCATGAACTTTTGTAGATACCAACTCACATGTTCAGCACTGAAGAACAGCTATCCAGGAAAGCTCATGCTGAAATAAACCAGTTCATCCCAAAGCTGTGCTGGAATTGTTTGCCATCCAATTCCATTTTATACTGAAACAGATGGCTTTCACTTCAAGAAACCCAAAAGAAGAGGATCAACAATAAAAGAGCACTGATTGTATTAGAACAGGAATGCTACTTGTACTGCCTTTGGCCCACAAAAGAAAATTAGTACCATACTCAAATTAAATGCCCAGATGTTTTGATGTTTTATCATACTTGTGGGAGGCTTCTCTCATGTCCCGATTTGGAAGGTGAGGAAGCAGTCCAGTGGGGCTGATGTGGTCTTGATCCAGTTGGACTGTATCTCCAATCCCCCATCACAGGGTACATGTGGTTGTCCCTGGGGTCAGTCCAGAGCATTTCTGTACCAAACTGGCCCAGACTTATTTCCTTGGCTACCTGTTGCTGTAGAGGACATTGCATGGAAAGTGGAGTGAAATAGATTTCAATTAAATATTGGAAGAAACTACATCATGTGGAAATCTGTTTGACCGGAGAATATGCTCCCTTGAGAGGTGTTAGTTGACCTTTGCTGGAGTAATATAAGTACAATCTTATATGGCAAGCAATTTGTCAACTGCAAAATTTCTCCTTTGGACTAGATAAGTGTTGCTTAAAATGGTGGTTCATGGACCAGTGCCAGTCCATGAGCTTTTGGCTGCCACTCTGCAGCACGTTTCCAGGAAAGAAAGAAACAGTTGTCAATAGACACAAATAGGGTGCTCAGTTCTGGCACATTGTGAAAAAACTATCCTGCCAGTACCCCACATCAGATTGCTTTAAAAAAACAACCTGGGCTTGACAACTCTCAAGACTTCTTCCAGCCCTAGAATTTTATGATTCTGTAATTTAGGATTAGAGAGAATAATCCCTAGGTCAAATAGACTTCGAGACCCCAACACCAGCACCTCATTTTGGAAATACACATGAGAACGCAATATCTCCTTCCCAATATCTCTTTGTGAATTCCATTGCATAACTGCAGTATCTCTTTCCCAAAGACCCTTTGCGAGTTCCATTGCATAACAGTATAACTAGAAAATAGCTAAGAAAAAACAAAAAATTAAATGGGATAAAGATCATTATTTTCTCTGATGTTGCTCCTTTTCCAAATAACTACTTTGAAATTCTAATAACTATGCAGATTCACAGCATTCTAAGATCATCACATTACTCCAAATGAAACTGGTAAAGGTAAAGGTTTCCCCTTGACATTAAGTCTAGTCGTGTCGGACTATGGGGGGTGGTGCTCATCTCCATTTCTAAGCCGAAGAGGTGGTATTTTTCGTAGACACCTCCAAGGTCATGTGGCCAGCATGACTGCATGGAGCACCATTACATTCCCACAGAAGCGGTACCTATTGATCTATTCACATTTGCATGTTTTCGAACTGCTAGGTTGGCAGAAGCTGGGCCTAACAGTGGACCTGGTATTTGCATACAATGGAGGTGGAGGCATAGGCTATTTAATGCCTGGCTGTCTCTTCTCATACCTTTCTTGATCTTCTCAATATGGCCCACTCCTCCACCATTAGTGCTGTGTGAGTTTTACTGGTCACTTCACAACTGGGTAGGATTTTTACAAAATTGGCCTGCCCCATGCTGTATCTGGGGGACTTTGATGATTTATTCATTTATTTATGGTATTTGTACCCCGTAGCTTCTCACCCCCACAGAGGGACTCAGCACGGCTTACATTTGCAGCACTACAGGCCGCAACACCACAATAGAATATAAAATCAAAAACATCATATAATCAACATCAATATAAATATTAAAAACCATTACATTAAAATCACTACGTACAGCAATAATTAAAGCCATTGTCAGTCCAGTCAAGTCCAAAGTGTCAATTTACATCTGCTGCCCGAAGGCCTGGTCCCAGAACCACAACTTTAGCTTTTTTCTAAAAGCTGGGAAAGATGGAGTCGATCTTATTTCGTTTGGGAGTGCGTTCCATAGGCGAGGGGCCACCGCTGAGAAGGCCCAGTCTCTCATCCCCACCAGCCGCATTTGCGATGCTGGCGGGAGCAAGAGCAGGGGCGCCCCAGATGATCTTAGGCTGCGGGATGGGACGTAGAGGCAGATGCGTTTGGACAAGTAAGCTGGGCCAGTACCATATAGAGCTTTATATGTCAGTACTAGCACTTTGAATTGAGCTCGGAGATGGACAGGCAGCCAGTGGAGCTGACACAACAGGGGTGGTATGTTCCCTGTATGTCGCGCCAGTTAGCATTCTGGCTGCCGCCCGTTGAAACAACTGAAGTTTCTGAACCATCTTCAAAGGCAGCCCCACATAGAGCGTGTTGCAGTAATCTATTTGTGATGTAACAAGAGCATGGACAACCATGGCCAAATTAGACTTCCCAAGGTACGGGCGCAGCTGGTGCACAAGTTTTAATTGTGCAAAAGCTCTCCCAGCCACCGCTGAGACCTGGGGTTCCAGGCTCAGCGATGAATCCAGGATCACTCCCAAGCTGCGAACCTGCATCTTCAGGGGAATGTAACCCCATCCCACACAGGCTGTAACCCTATGCCCTGCTTGGCCTTTTGACTGATTGACCAAGAGAGGCATCTGTAAATAGGATGGCAATGGCAGGTAAGAGAGGAAGAATGTTAGAATCCAGTGTATATCTTAGAACCCTTTTGGTGAAATAGAGTGCTCTGGAGTGGCTCATAATGGTTCTGTGACCTGGGTGAGGAATGGCAAAGGAGTCTACCTTGAGGCAGAGGAATTTGCTCTCACTTATAAAGTCTTGGAAGTAGTGTCCTGGGTTTAGTGTTCAATAAAGTGCCAGCCAGAGAGCAACCCAACTAAGAGAAGGCTGAAGATTTGTCTACGGTTGATACATGGCCTCAGCTGAAACTGCATCAAGTTGCTTCCTCTCTTGCTCCTTATCAGGCTCAATTCTAAATTAAATTAGTTCTAGGTCAAAAAAAATTGTCCTTATTTAAACCAGCTTTGTGTGTCTGCTCTTGTTATTCATCAGGTCATCATCAGGAAGGTTTGGTCCTGGGCATAGGGTTGTCAGACTGAAAACTTCAGTGCACTAATAGTTGTATTTTGCCACAAGAGAGACTTGTTGAATTCCCATTCCTCCCCTACCCAGAAAGTTGGGTTGCTGACTTGAAAGTGGCTTGCTGGTTTGAATCTGTGAGATGGGGTGAGCTC
Source organism: Anolis apletophallus (assembly GCA_030556195.1). Taxonomy (NCBI): domain Eukaryota; kingdom Metazoa; phylum Chordata; class Lepidosauria; order Squamata; family Anolidae; genus Anolis; species Anolis apletophallus. The sequence continues at coordinate 43,877,714 of JARBWK010000004.1, read as the reverse complement.
CCATCTGTCAGCTCTAGCTTGCGGAATCACAAGAGAAGCCTCCCAGCAGGATGGTAACACATCCAGGCATCTCTGTAGATGGCCAATTCTCCCACACCAGAAGTGACTTGCAGTATGTTCTCAAGTTGCTCTGACACAATTTTTTAAAAAATTCAACAAGCATAGCCAAATAGCTTGATGGGGAACCTGGGAATCATTTACCTCCCAAAATAACTTATAACCCAATTCTATGTGTCAAATTTGGGGTGAAGGCTGCACCCCGCTGAAGCTTTACAATCCAGATTACCATATGTTAAACTGGAGAGGGGCCCTGTTAATTTAATGATTGAATAGAAGTGTTGATTTCCAGGCAACCAGGTAACAAGCAACACATATTGCAATCTTTTTATCTACACAATCATTAAGAGTACAGCAGTTCTCTATAGTTTTCATTCTGACAACCCAGGTAACATCAGAGAAGAATGCTGCCTGAAGTCCTGCATAGCTGCTGCCAGTCAAGATGGACAATAAATGGGACTAAATGGACCAGAGACAACATCTTATGTTCCCATAATTATTATATACAATTTTGCTGTGCTCAGCATTAACAAATACTCTCAGAAATATTCATCCAAGCAAGCAAAGGTGATAGCATTTGGCTTTGACTGTGGGGTAATTTCCTAGTAAATGCCTTGTGTTTTAGGTAGGCAGCTCTGTGGTCTTTCCCCTCTGCTTTGCCTCACTCCATCTGTGACTCTTTCTCTCTTTGCAATGTCAAAAGTACTCCGCTTCTCTCTTTAATTGCATCCAAAGCCAACCTTGACTGGCAAGGAGAAAGTCACTGACAGGTTTGGGCTCAGTCCAGACCTTCTCAGAGATCCTGTCAGCTGGCTGTTTGACAGCATGCAAATATATGCAAATGCAGGGGCACTGGATGAACACCTGCAGAAAGTGACCATCTCCTTTTTCTATCCTATACCTACCATGTAGCTGGCTTTACTTTTTAAAAATCTGGTTTGGTCCCCGTCAGTTTATTATGCATTTGTCAGCAGAATATGGGGCAAAAAGAAACTGCGCTCTTTGTCCCGATCAGCAGCAGAGCTCCACGTGGAACTAGAAGTGCCAGGGATCACGAAATGGCCTCTGTCCAGCCCTTGTGAATCTCACTTTCTGTCTTCAGGACCTTAGTTGCAGTGTCTGAACTCTTGCTGGGCTGCCCATGTCAAGCAAAGCCTTCTGTTTTCCTGGGAGTAAAGGCATCCCTCTTTGTCAACTTGTTACAAAATGAAGCAAGCTCATCTGAGTAAATGGAGCAGCTGGAACTGGGAGGCTTTTAAGAATCCTTTATCAGGCTGCATAAAATTTGCATGTGATTTCCACTGGCTGGACAAATGCTAACTAAAAATTTGAAACCTTGAAACATTATAAAATGCCAGGGGCTACACCTTTAACTGTTTGTCACTATTCAGAATCATAACCAAGCTTTATTGTTCCAGCAATTAAAGGTTAAGGTAAAGGTTTTCCCCTGACATTAAGTCCAGTCGTGTCCGACTTTGGGGGTTGGTGCTCATCTCCATTTCTAAGTTGAAGAGCCAGTATTGTGCGTAGACACCTCCAAGGTAATGTGGCCGGCATGACTGCATGGAGCACCATTACCTTCCAGCTGGAGCAGTACCTATTGATCTACTCACATTTGCATGTTTTCAAACTCTGAGGTTGACAGAAGCTGAGGCTGATAGGGGAAGCTGATGCCGCTCCCCGGATTCAAACCTGTGACCTTTTGGTCAATAAGTTTAGCAGCTCAGCGGTTTAACCCACTGCACCATATGTGTAATATCTTCTCCCACAATGCCATTCCCTTTTCCTTGTGTATCCTGTCTTGTTTACATTGCAAGCCTCTCTCCAGGGAACTTTCAAATTAGTAATTTGGTAGCCACTCTACTTTTTGGCTGAAGGATGTTGGTATAAACACTTTCAATTGTGTTATGGGAAATATATCTTTCACATTTCTTCTATGGGATTTAGTGTAATAATAATGATTAATCCCAGGCCAGTCTATTTAGCATCTAATGCACCACAGAGTTAGCAATGGTCATAAAGACGATTTGGATAATTTCATTATTATACATAATGCTGATGATTACACAGCATCCCTAACATTTGCAGTGCTTAAAAGTTTCAACATAAGTCAGAATGACAAGTTGTTGACTTCACAAATTCACAATTTAACTGTCAAAAGTTGGATGACTGAGCAATGTGAAATAAGCAGGAGAGAAATGGACAAAAAATTGTCAAATCATCATCTTAAATATTACATATTTTATGGATAGTCTTTGTGGAAAATGTCAGGGAAGTGATTTTATTTATTTATTTATTTATTTACTTCATTTATATCCTGCCTTTCTCACCCAGTTTGATACCACTTAAACTGCCATGGAATCAAAAGAGTAGTAGTTTTGCAAGGCTGCATATTTATTTATGTCAGGGAAGTGATTTTATTTATTTACTTCATTTTTAGTCTGCCTTTCTCACCCTGCCGGGGACTCAAGGTGGCTTACAAATTCCAGCAAAATTCAATGCCACACGGACATAACAATAAAACACACCCCATCACATTATAAAAACAGTTGAAACATATGAGCAATTAAAACACATAAACAGTAACACAGATTAAAACCATATAAAGTGAAAAGTCTTGATCTCATAGTCTTTTCCCAAAATCCATCGTATTTATTCAGGCTGTTGAAGTTTAATTCTGTAATATCCAATTTGTCAAACGCCTGCATATAAAGCCAGGTCTTTAGCCTTTTCCTGAAGACCAGGAGGGATGGAGCCAGCCTAATGTCACTAGGGAGGGAGTTACACAACTGAGGGGCCACCACTGAGAAAGCCCTGTCTCTCGTCCCCACCAGTTGAGCTTGTGAGGGGGATGGGAGCTAGAACAGGACGTCCCCAACAGATCTTAAGGCTCTAGTTGGCTCATAAGGGGAGATATGTTTGGACAGGTTGAACCAGAATTGCTTAGGGCTTTATAGGCCAAAGTCAGCTCTTTGAATTGTGCCCGGTAGCAAACTGGCAATATCAATTTTTTAAAAAATCTGAAATGGGAGAAGGAATCTAAATTGAAACCTGAAACATCAATCTTACTGAAAGTGAATGAGTGAGAAAGTGTAGGATAAACCCCCAAATGCCCAACAATGACTAGGCCTTGCATTCCCCTCCTCCCCCAAACCTAGATGTGCTGTACTCTTATCTTTCCTGCTTTGGGTAGCGTGTGCTCAAAGCGATTCTTCAATGCAGTGCCTTTAAAATTGCTTTCTCTTCTACGGCCCTGCTCCTTAGTTTGAAAGTTAGTTGGCTTCCTTCAGCCAGTTAAACATCACATAGTTCACACTCCTGCATTGAAACTTCATGACTCACACACAAAACCTTTTATTTACCGATAGGTAAAACCACTGAGCTGCTGAACTTGCTGACGGAAAGGCTGGCAGTTCAAATCCATGGAACAGGGTGAGCTCCCACTGTTAGGCCCATCTTCTGCCAACCTAGCAAATGTGAGTAGATCAATAGGTACTGCTTCTGCGGGAAGGTAACAGCACTCCATGAAGTCATGCTGGCCACATGACCTTGGAGGTGTCTACAGACAATGCTGGCTCTTCCCCTTAGAATTGGAGATGAGCACCACCCCGCAGCATCGGACACAACTAAACTTAATGTAGTCAAAGGAGACGGGATCAGGAAGACGCAAAGGTCGATGTGAATAATCAAAATGTTCTTTATCTCAATAATTCAGTGTAAATAAACATAAGCAATATTTTGCAATCGTCGTTGTGAAACAAAAATTATTCAAAATCATTCGTCTATATTAGACATAGTATTATGTGCAAAGAGAGTGTCTTGAAAAACCACGCTGGTAATAACCGTAAATAATAAATCCACAATGGGTTAAATTTCAATGGCGTGGTTTTCAAAAGGGTCGACAGTCATGGTCCAAGCCGTTTCGCCAATCCTGGCTTCCTCGGGACCCCAGACTCTATGCTATATATAGGTTTCACAGGTCCGGATTTCTGTTAATATAATATATACAAAGAGCAGGTAAGTCAAACATGCCATTCAATCTAATATGCCAGTACATGGAACTACAACATGGCGTGAAGCTAAAGTAAATCATACATACCAATATAATTATTATTAAGCATTTAGGTGTGGGCGCAGCCACCGACGCGATGTAACCGAACACTGGGAGATGGAAAGCAGCACCAATTTAACTCAATTTGGTTTCACAGGTGTAATCAGATTAACAGCTCACTGATTGATAAATGATCGTTCAATCCTCCAGGACACTCAGAATTAAGGTTGATTATCCAGAATTTTTCTCTCTTGAGTAGATGTAATTTCAAATCATTATGTGGCTTTGGGTCAACTTTTTCTAATACTACAACTTTAAAGTCTTCAAAGTGATGGAATTCTTTAAAATGGGTATATAGTATAGAGGAATCGTTCCTTGTTCTAAAGTGCGATTTGTGTTCCTGGACGCGGACCTTTAGTTCACGCCCCGTTTCTCCAAGATAGTATAAGGAACAATTGCAAATCAAACAATAAATGATGCGCTTGGATCCGCAGCTAGTCCAAGATTTAAAATGGAAGGTGTGGGCATGATTGCTAGACTTAATGGATGTTTGTTGACTGATATGTTTACATATCGAGCAACGGCCACATGGATGTGTATAACATTTTCCGATGTTATATTTTCTCAGTCTTTGAGGAAGGCAATGGCAAACCTTCTCTGAATCAAGCTTGTCAAGATCCAAAGACACATAATAGCAACACAAGTTGTCTACCAGATAGTAGTTTTTTGTTTTAAAGTTCTTAAAAGTGTCAGCTTCTAGCATGTATATTCTATCGTCTCAATGAAGAAGGTAAGGAGCGAGAATGGTGTAGTAATGTGTGTGTTTGACCAGGACTCTGGAAGGCTGGAGGTGGAATTTTTACTCAGGCATGGAAACCCAAAGGGTGATCTTGGGCAAGCATAGTCTCCAAGGGTAAAAAGAAGGGAATGGCAAACTTCCTCTCCATAAATCTTGCTAGTACAACTCTATGAAATAATTGCTTTAAGTCAGAATCAACATCAGGGTCCATAATAATAATAATAATAATAATACATAAGAAGATATCGTACGCTGGATATTGGTGTAATGTCTTCTGAGACAAAAGATCTGTCACAGCTTGTAAGTTTTTATTATAGCAGGCGTTTTGAATGATCTTCCTTGTTCAGTCGCTTGGGTATAACTGAGATAAAAGGATTAAATTCAGTGTTGCATTTCTTCTTTGCTATTTCCATTCAGCCAGTTGTCACTGTCAAAAGTATCTTCTCCAAACTCTACTCATTGTAACAGAACTGTAGGGTCACCAAACAATGTGAACTGCATAAAAACAAATGGCCCAGTAGAATTTCAATCAGGCCATTAAGACAGAAAGGGCTCTTGAGAAACTCCACAGGACAAACACATTCTTGAAAGGGCACACAGACATGAGAGTGCAAGCACATATGTGCATGTGTTCATACACACCCACTTCCCAAAAATATAGCCACCAGTTTCATGCATGTCTTAAACAAAGATGGCAATTATTGCATTTCTACAAAGTAGGGACAGCAACGTGGTAAGAATATGCAAAAGTCTGCAATATTCCACATACGTTCAGGTTTCATTGAAAGTGTTTTGAAATCTATACAAAGTTATCAAACAGACTTGAGGTTGGGTTTCACGCCTCCCCATTTTTTAACTGGAGCAGAGCTCAGACCTACTGAATTTTATTTCTTCACAGTGGATTTTCCAACATTGTTTATGTGAGAGTCCCTCCTTCTAAAGAAGGAATAAAAAAAAGAAAATAAGGACAACATTTCTAGTATTGGTTTCTCTTTCTTCTCCACATAGTTGGATTTAAGCAGCTGAATGCATTTTCACTGCTGCTGCTGCTGCTGCTTTTGCTGATGGGCTGTGGTCACTCAGGCAGCAGTAACTTTGAAAAAATGACCCGTCTACACCCAAACAATAACAGAATCCCCCTTTTTATGTTGGCAACACCCACTGCTTTCTGTTCATTTCAAGACTCCCCACGTAGATGCAACTGTTTGACCAGCCTTCCTCTGAACAACTTAATTAAGCAAAAGAAAAAGTGTCAGTTACTGCCAACCTCAGAAAAACAGAGCTGTGGGGGTAGAAAGGGTAGGCTGCCTTAACCCACATTCCTCAACTGGTTAACTAAAAGGGAAAGGGTTGCTTTATAGTGGTGCCAGGAATATTCTAACACCAGCTTGCCATTCAGATGATCAAGACATATTGTTTTGTACATCACACCAAACACAATTAGGAGCTTGCACCAACCTGTGTCTTAACAACTGGTATTAGTGTGATCCTGAGAATTACAAAATCTTTGTCAGTACACAGCATGTGCTCTCTCTCTCTCTCTCTCTCTCTCTCTCTCTCTCTCTCTCTCTCTCTCTCTCCCTCTCCCTCTCCCCATTCCCACCTCCTCCCACTTGTCATTCATTTCAAGCCATGCTAAGGCGACCAAACAGATTTTTAAACTCTTTGAAACTGGGAGAGTTGGAAAAAAAACTCACCATCCTTTCTCTATTCTCCTAAAACCAGATGCAGGCTGGGAAATCGCAGCGTGGGATATTTGTGGCTGACTCTCACACAAACAGTGAAATTTGGGGATATGCTGTCCACCAGTTATGGCAATGTCCTTACTCAGATCTTCTTATGCAAAGAGATAAGGACAGAATGACAGATAGGTAGATAAACCCAGAAACTGCACTAGCAAAAGGAAGATGTCTGGGTCTCTGTTGAAGGACTTGATTTGGCCAGGTCTGCACAGATGGAGAAATCTTTCACTCCACTAACTTCTCTGGTGGCATGTGTGCTGTATGTTATATAGGCCCAGCAATTTTCCCATGCTGTCAGCACTAGCAACTAGCATTGTTTACAGTAGTGGTCCCAGCTTCTTCTTCTTTTTTTACCAAGGCCCACTTGACCAGGGCCCACTTTGACCAGGGACAGCTTTGACCAGGGCCACTTTGAACAGGGTCAACTTGACCAGACCCCACTTTCACCATGGCCCATTTGACCAGGAACCACTTTGAACAGGGCCCACATTGACTACGACCCACTTGACCAGGGACCACTTTGAGAAGGGCCCACTTGACCAGGGCCCATTTTGACTAGGGACCACTTTGAACAGGACCCACCTGACCAGAACCCACTTTGACTAGGACCCACTTTGACCAGAGCCCACTTAACCAGGGCCCACTTTGACCAGGAACCACTTGACCAGGAACCACTTTGATCAGGGCCCACTTGACTGGGGCCCACTTTCCAACATTAGTACCACAAGGGGCAGGGCAGGTTAGCTCTGCAGAAAGGAGTGGAAATAAAATAAAATAAATAAAATAAAATAATTAAGAGGAAGTAGGTTTGTGGACCGGATTTTCATTCTCGTGGCCCACTACTGGTCCACGGCCACAGGTTGAGAGCCACTGGTTTACAGTGATGCAATGAAATGGCAAGGATGAGGGATCCTCAAGGCAAACCTAAACAACATCCTGTGTTGGTTCAGATTTCACTTGGTTCTGATTTCAAAAGGTCACCAGGCTATGAGAATTAGGTATTAGATACTTCTTCCCTAAGTTTTTCTCTGTGTGCTTCTTATTTAAACATTTTTGGTGGGTTTTTTGTCTGCCTCTACAAGAAATAAATATTTGCACTTAATATATGATTCACCTCCTTGTATTAAGTTGCTGCATGAAGTGCCAGCAACCATTCATAGTTGCCTAAACAAGGATGGGATATGTGCACAAAGATATATTGGGTGATATCTTTTAAAGCCAGGGGGAGGAATCTCTGTCAACCTGAGAGCCAAATTCAATTTTTGAGAAGTTCTCAAGATCTTCATACCAGGGCAAGTGGAGCCAGAGTAAAAGGGTAGCACCAAAAATACAATGCTATTTAGGTTAAAGCTTTTACAGTTAGCCATAAGGGAGACGTCAATGTCTCAGAATAAGGGAAAGCCTGTGCAAAACTTGGGAAATCAGAAAATTATATCATGGAAAAAGGGTAGGGGAAGGTGGTCTTCTGGGGAACAACATTCAGCCATATTGATATCCCAGGATACCCTGTCTCTGCTTAAGTATTCAGGGTTTGAATTGGAAAACATACTTGTATTTACAGTTTTGATTTTGCTGAGACATTTTGGGAGCAACTAAACTAATTAGAATATATTATTTAGCACCAGTAAACAAAAATGAAAACAATAGTATCCCATGTTGTTGAAGAGATATTTTAGACCTATTTAGACCATAAAGTGTTAGATATGCTTCAAATTGTTCAATTGACCTATTCTCATTCTCTAAGAATAAGTTAAGTCCTTGGCACCTACACAAGATTAACTGAGCTTGCTTATTTTGCTTCAGGGTAACAACTTTGCCCTCTTTTTCATTTCCAAAATCAAGTAGTAACCATTGAAATAAGTGAAATAAAAACAAAAAGATATTATACAGCATTGGGTTAAAATAATTTCAGGATTCCACATAAGACCATTAGTTAATATAAAATGGCATTCAGAACTGTTTTAGTTATGTTAAAAGCAGATGCACATAATGTATATTCTGGCCCTTTCTCATGTTAGTAAGCCTAAAGTCAAACATGCTGCATAAACCTAACAGCCAAACAATATTAAATGAGAAAGGATGAAAAATGCCTCCTTTTTTCTTTGCCATCTTCCTAAGTGTTTCATTCTTTCCACACAACACTACCGCAAGCCATAGACTTTATTGTGATTAATATCTGAGAAACTCGTTAACACGGCCAAACGTGATAGCTGGCTCTTGTTGGGTGAAATTTATGGCCTGATACTTCCTCAGGGAGACTTCCCACGTTGAATTGTTGGACACTACTGACCTTAGTGCCCAGCACAAGGCAAGGGGAGGGGTAGGATGGAGACGAGGATTGACACAGATGTCTGGGTAACTGTGGAAGGTGCAGATATCCAGAAGGAGAACAACCTGAATCGCTTCCATTGGAAGGGGCTGGTTAACAGAGGTCAGGGGGAGGCCTTCGCCTGCCTGTGAGCCGCAGTGTTTTGGTGCAGTTTGTTTTTTGATTAGCGCAGTTCATGACCGGGCCATCCCACCTGAATAACAATCAGTTTGATTCACAGCAGGCTTGGAGAGGGCACGGGATGCCTGCCGGGTGACGCATATGGAGCCAAGCCTGGGGAAGTTTAGGACCTTCCCAAACCCAGATGGTTCTGTTTGACACATTTGGCAACACACCAGAAGCAACCTATTGGGAGAAAGAAACCCTCAAGATGTTGCGTTGGATGTATTTACAGAAACAAAGCCAGATGGGAAAGGAAGTGTTGCTCTGTGTTAATGGCCATTCATGAAATGGGGATTCTGCCACTGCCATTGTACAAGGCAATTGTTAGCAACTGCCTTATATTCCCCACCTCTAAAACTATCTACAGGCATTGTGCTACTGATGCTTCCTTTATAATGAAAGAGGCACCTTGGCAAAGCCGGTGCAAACCTTCAGCCAATGTTATTGGTTTTGCCCTAGGGATCCTGAGAAAGAGAAAGCTTGGATTATTTTTGTCTAATGTTATCCAGGGGTTGTAATAGAGCAGATTACACCAGAAGCTACTTGCAGTTTCTCAAGTCATTCCTGACACTATTGTTAATGGAGCATATGTTCTTTATGTTTTCAGCTCTAAAGCTATGCCTAAAGCAGGTCATGGCCATTTTCCTCCTAAGCTGAAACACACTTTCAGAAAAGCCAGGAGACAAATGCTCTGTTGGCTTCTGTATTACTGGGGAGATATTAGCAAAGTTGAGAGAAAACTTGGCAGCCATTCACCAACAGAGGCAAATAAAGAGAGACAAGATCTTAAGAGGGCTCCTTATACATTAAATAATTTTGAATGAACTTGACATGTTTGGGTCCAGTTGTAGACCAGGGCTGTCCAACTGGCGGCCCCGGGCCGTATACGGCCCCCAGCCCCTTCCCACGCCCCCTACCCTCCTGCAAGATATCTGCTTTTTAAGATTAAAAAATATTTTTAAAATATTTTTTGGAATATTTTTTGGAATATTTTTTATTTATTTTTTTCGTGGGGGGTGAGGGGCGGGGCAGGGAGGAGGAGCAGGCTCTCTTCCTCCTCCTCCTACTTCCCTCCCTCCCCCCTCTCTCCCTCCCTCCTTCTTTCTCTCTTTCCCCCTTTCATTCCTTCCCCCTTCCACCACCTGAAGGAAAGAGGGAAGGAGAGAGTGCACGAGTGAGAGGGGGCGTGGCCAGAGTGAAAAAGGGGCGGGGCCGAGTTCGGATTATTTGAGTCCACAGTGCTCTCTGGATGGAGAACTACAACTCCCAAACTCAAGGTTCAGTACTTTCTGTTGCTCTCATGAGAGTTTAGGTTTGATTCAACATGGCTGAGGAATGCTTTGATTGTGTTTTCCCCTTATGGCAGAAGGAGATTGGACTGGATGGCCCTTGGAGGTCTCCTATTCTAGGAACCCATTGTAATCAATATTATTATTATTATTATCATCATCAGAGGCTGAATGGTCATCTGTGAGGAATGCTTTGATTGTGTTTTCCCCTTATGGCAGAAGGAGGTAGGACTGGATGGCCCTTTGAGGTCTCCTATTCTAGGAACCCATTGTAATTAATATTATTATTATCATCATCATCATCAGAGGCTGAATGGTCATCTGTGAGGAATGCTTTGATTGTATTTTCCCCTTATGGCAGAAGGAGATTGGACTGGATGGCCCTGGATGGCCCTTGGAGGTCTCCTACTCCAGGAACCTGTTTGTTATTATTATTATTATTATTAGCAGAGGCAGAATGAATATTATGCCTTATCATTCAGGGTTATAGGCCTGTGTGGAAGGGCCCTGGCTTCTTATTTGACTTCCTTTCCACACATCTGAATAAAATCCCATGTTATTTGCTTTAAACCAGATTATATGAGTGTGGACTTCGATAATCCAGTTCAAAGCAGGTATTCTGGGTTATATGGCTGTGTGGAAGGGCCCTGAGTCCACACTGCAATATAATCCAGTTCAAAGCAGGTTTTGTGGGGTTTCCTGCCTGGATATTCTGAGTTATATGGCTGTGTGAAGGGCCCTGAGTCCACACTGCAATATAATCCAGTTCAAAGCAGGGACTGGGACTTGAGACTGGGATTTTGGTGTTCATCTCTATCTCCAAGTCAAAGCCCCGGTGTCCTCCACAGACACCTCAAGGCGGGGGAGGGGCGGAGCCGGGGAGGGGGTGGAGCCAGGGAGGGGACGGAGCCTGGGCCGAGCCGGGGAGGGGGCGGAGCTGGGCTGGAGCCGGGGAGGGGGTGGAGCCGGGGGCGGAGGCAGACCCTTCAGCTCCCCAGGTCATCAGTAACTGGAATTCCGGCCACAGGTCCGGTAGAAGTTGGACAGCCCTGTTGTAGACTATAAAATAAAGCTTAACAACCTCGTCAGACCCACCTAAATCAGCATCTTAGGATGCTTCCACTCTGTCCTGGGGACGGAGACCCACACTAGCCATCACACAATGTTGTGTGACTTCTGCTGGAGGACCTGCCTCCTGCTGTGGTGGAAGTTTCGTCCATAACATAGGAGGCTTCACAATAACAACATGTTAAGCACCATTTATTGATATGGTTGAATGCTAAGGATCCAGTTGAGAGTTTAGGACAGTGGTTCTCAATCTGTGAGTCCCCAGATATTTTGGCCTCCAACTCCCATTAATCCTAACAGCTGGCAAACTAGCTGGGATTTCTGGGAGTTGTAGGCCAAAACACCTGAGGACCACAGGTTGAGAACCACTGGTTTAGGAGAACTTCACAGCATAAGAGGAACCATGCTGGATCCAAACAGAGGCACTTTCAGTCCATAATAATAATAATCATCATTATCATCTATGTGAGAATGAATATTATTAAAATCAGTAAGAATATAAGAAAGACATTGCTGGATCAAACAAAAGGCCAACTTACTCCAGCATTGAGTATACATTGGGTTTACCAACGAAATGCCAAGGGGAAGCCCAGAAGTGGAGGATAAGGAAAATACCCCCAAACTGGGAGGCAACATACCATTTATTCTGGAGGTAATATTTTATCCATTAGAACAAGTATCCTCATCCTCTGTAACAACTTTATGATTCCCCTTTTAAAGTCACCAAGGGTAGTGGTGACTCACTGCGTCTTGAGATAGTAATTCCATGCTTAGGTTGCTGTGAGTTTTCCTTGCTGTGTGGCCATGTTCTTCTGACATTTCACCCACATCTATAGCAGGCATCCTCAGAGGTTGTGATGTCTGTTGGAAACTAGGCAAGTGAGGTTTATATATCTGAGGAATGTCCAGGGTGGAAGAAAGAACTCTTGTCTGCTTGCAGCAAGTGCGAATGTTGCAACTGGCCTTCTTGGTTAGCATTGAATGGCCTTGCAGCTTCAAAGCCTGGCTGTTTCCTGCCTGAGGGAATTCTTTGTTGAGAGGTGTTAGCTGGCTCTGATTGTTTACTTTGGTTTACTTTTGGCATTTTTGAATGAAGAAGTACATCTTTTATCACTGCTTAGGGCAATTCATTATGTGCTCTATGATTGATAGAATAACTTTATTGTCATTGTAAAACTAAATTAAATGCTTTCCCCAGCACACACCACAGAATAACACATCCATCCCTCCGCACCCCAACCACCACCACACAGTCCCCAATGTCACTTGAAATTCTTTAGCCTTCTAAATCTAATGTCTGCAGGCACAAAACATGGCTGAAACTCTTCTTCAGTCCTCCTGTCACATGAAGGATGATACTTCAGTCTTTTGTCATCTGAAGTTAGTCTTCCTCTTTTCAAGCGAGAGGATTTGGGCAGTGCCTCTATTTTGCCCTGGAACACAACGTATTTCATGAGTGGGACAAGTATACAGCTTCTTCTCTGTGTATATCCACCATAAATTCTAAAACGCATAGCCATGGCTGGGACAAATTTTGTTGCTTTTTAGGCTAGCAGAAAAATATCACCCATCCTTTAATAATTTAAAATTAGACTCCAAGGCTTTAATAAATATCCATGCTTTATTTGGCATTAGAATGATATCAGCATAAGGCCTCAGAAGCTAGGTTATTTCAGACAATAGGAGTAAAAACTGGAGATCTGGTCTAAAAGAGTAAATTTCTCCCCAAGCCCTGTAGAAAAAGGTAGCATGATACTCATAGGCTAGGAGCCCCCAGTGGTGCAATGGGTTAAACCCTTGTGCCAGCAGGACTGCTGACTGAAAGGTTGACGGTTTGAATCCGGGGAGCAGGGTGAGCTCCCATTTGTCAGTTCCAGCTTCTCAGGCAAGGACATGAGAGAAGCCTCTCACAGGATGGTAAAACATCCGGGTGTACTCTGGACAACATTCTTGCAGACGGCCAATTCTCTCACACCAGAAGAGACTTGCAGTTTCTCAAGTTGCTCCTGACATGGAAAAAAACCCTCATAAGCTGTTTCCAACTTACTAAGGTTGACTCTCAGGTGTTCAAATGCTGCTCTTCTGATTAGTTGACTTGAGCATGTGACCCAAGGTGGACATTTTAAAACGCATGTATATTTGGATGTTATTTTGCTTAACAACTACTCTCTTTCCATATGTGTGTGTTCAGCCCTTGATGTCTGCTGGGGTTTGGTTCCAGGACATTCTATGGATACCAAAATCTTTCAATGCCCAAAAGAGTATTATAATGCCATTGATAAAATTTTGTCCCTTATACAAAATTGCTAAATCAAGGTTGGCTTTTTGGACTTAAAAAAATCTTTTAGTTTTTTTGTTCTAAGTACTATAGATCAGGCATGGGCAAACTTGGGCCCTCCAGGAGTTTTGGACTCCAACTCCCGCCATTCCTAACAGCCTCAGGCCCTTTCCTTTTCCCCCTCAGCCACTTAAGCAGCTGGGGAGGGGGGGAGGAAGGGGTCTGAGGCTGTTAGGAATGGCGGGAGTTGGAGTCCAAAACACCCGGAGGGTCAAAGTTTGCCCGTGCCTGCTATATCTATGCACAAGAGCTTGATATGAAAGGCACAGTCTGTTGGGATTATTTTGCTATTGTCTGATGAGTTAAAGACACCGCATAAAGCAGAGAGCGCTTAAAAGGGAAAAAAACACCAGCACGGCAGCTATGGGAGTTTGAGTTAGCAATCGGACAAAAGAAAAGATGCAGGCAGAGTCAATGTTCAAGGCAGCCCGCCCCCATCCCAAAGTGCATGTATGCAAATAACAACTCAGAAACACCAAAATAATATAGGAAAAAAGCTTTACTCACAAACTTGCATGAAGTTCATACAGGTAAAAATAATTGGTTGCAGGTATAAAATCTAAGATACAGGTAGAAAACTACATCTGGCCTGAAGTGTATAATAAGGTCTCTGCAGCATGAAAACTACATCTCCATGTGGGATAAGTCCATGTGGGACCACGAAGAGGGAAGGAAGCATGCTGAAAAACAAAAACCAGAGAACAAGAGACAAAGGCTTGTCTCCCCTTTTATACCTTTTTGGGATCAAAGGAATGTGTATGTTCTGAAGCACCTGTGTCAATGCTGGATGATTCCCTAACCCCAACATGTAAACTTTATGTTTCTGTTTAGGAGCACTCTGTGATCCTAAACAGAAACATGCAAGGACCTAAACATTTCAAATAATTGCATGCAAAGATAGCTAGTTTATCCAATGCAGTCTGAACATTAAATAATGCAGGACTTTGTGCTGGGGGTTTAGATCTTTTCCCATAAAATATATCAGTTTTTCCATGAAATATTTCAACAACAACAGGGGAGGTGAATGACTCTAAATTAGTGTTTCTCAACCTGTGGGTTCCCAGATCTTTTGGCCTCCAACTCCCAGAAATCCTAATAGCTGGTAAACTGGCTGGGATTTCTGGGAGTTGTAGGCCAAAACACCTGAGGACCCACAGGTTGAGAACCACTGCCCTGAATGTTACTTGGTTAGGAAATCCATTCTAAGGTTTAGGGCCTATCTACAAATGAAAAAAAATCCTTATTCACACTATATTTTCCTGAACCACATCTATCTCTTGTTTATGTTATTAGCACTACAAAAGCAGCCACATATATTCCCTGAGTAAACTCATTTTGATGTGAGCTTGCTTGCACCCCCCCCCCCCCACTTCTCATTTGTACTACTGGCAGTCCCTGGGTTTTTCCTTCCTGTCATGTGTGTAAATATACATATTTCTACTTAAGGTATATTTGATCCTCTTATGTGGAAGTGCACTAATCTTGATATACTAATATATTGATCTACAAGTATCTGCATGCACATTCCTTCTTTTTTAGACAAATTATTGATGAGTTTAAAATTCAAAATTCAACTTTGACTGAGCATATTTCCTATTGGGAACAATCCCATGTGTTTCTGACCCTTGTGATCTCTCACCAATCAGTTTAGGCCACCCCTCACTCCTCCTCCATCTCCAATAAAAAGCCACTTATTGATGATGGCCTAATAAAAAAGATCTGGATCTCATACAGTTCTTCAGCTTGAACGCGGGGTAAAAGCCAATTCTTTTAAAAGTTTTAGGACCAAAGAACCATTTGGGATGTAAATAATCATGAACATTGTGTGTAGAATAGCGGCTGATGTGAGGTGAGTCCATTTTTTGTCCATGTGAGGGGTCCTTAGTTGGAATCTTGAAGCAACTCTCCAAGGTGCTGAACTGCATCTTTAGGCTAGAATCAACACTTCAAATACATTTTCTCAAATTCAGACTATGAACTGAATTGGAATCCTCATACTTTTGACATTGGAAGCATTCTGTTAACCTGACTTGGAATCATAAATTTTCACTGTTCAACTTGTTGCAAGGTGTCCAGAAATCGGTGACTAAATTCAGATCCACCTTCTGTTCACCCCTAAGCTTATGGCACCTTTCTGACACAGTTCATAGATAAAAACTAATACTGAGTTGTTGAAGGATTTCATGGCTAGAATCATTGGGTTGCTGTGATTTTTCCGGGCTGTGTGGCCATGTTTCAGAAGCATTCTCTCCTGATGTTTCACCCTCATTTATGGCAGGTATCCTCAGAGGTTGTGATGTGTGTTGGAAACTAGGTAAGTGAGGTTTATATATCTGTGGAATGTCCAGGGTGAGAGAGAAAAACTCTTGTCTGTTTGAGGCAAGTGTTAATGTTGCAATTGGCCATCTTGATTAGCATTGAATAGCCTTGTAGCTTCAAAGCCTGGTTGCTTCCTGCCCGAGTGAATCCTTTGTTGGAATGTGTTAGCTGGCCCTGATTGTTTCCTGTCTGGAATTCCCTTGTTTTCTAAGTTCTGCCATAGGTGTGGGTAAAACTTCAGGAGAGAATGCTTCTGGAACATGGCCATACAGCATGGAAAACTCACAGCAACCTAAACTAATATTTTCATGACTCAAGGAACTAAATAGTTCTAGGATTTTAACAACTTGCTCCAGGTGGGTATGAGCTCCAGCTGCCTACTCTGGACGGTGAGGCACTATGTCCATCATCCTTAGTAAAGAGCCTGCGGGTCCAATTGGACCCTCTGCTGACAATGGAGGCTCAGGTCTCTGCGATCAGCAGATCTGCCTTTTTCCACCTGCAGCAGGCTAGGCAGCTGGCGCCCTATCTCACTGGAAATGACCTAGCCACGGTGATCCAGGTGATGGTCATCTCGAGGCTGGACTACTGTAACACCCTTTACATCAGTCTTCCTTTGCCGGTCACCCGGAAGCTTAAACTGATGCAAAATGCAGCAGTGAGACTCCTGGCTGGAGTGCCGGCCAGGGCTCATATTACTCCAACTCTGCAGCGATTGCACTGGTGGCCAATGGATCATCTTCAAGGTGTTGGTCTTGACCTTTAAGGCCTTGCATGCCCCGTGTACCTAAGGAACCGTCTACTCCCATATGTTCCCCAGAGATCTCTTCGATCTGAGGATCTTAATCTCTTGCAGATTCCCTCCCTGCAAACCATTCACTTGTCATCAACCAGGCAGAGAGCTTTCTCTGTGGCAGCTCCATGCCAGTGGAACAATCTACCACCTGAAGTTCGAGCAGTGAGCGAGCTACCGGCTTTCCGGAAAGCTTGCAAAACGGCATTATTCCGACAGGTATTTACCCTTTGACCACTCTTGGCTATAGCAGAATACCATTGAAGTAGTTTTATACTGCATTGTTTTTATGTATCTATGTTGTAACTTGATGTGTTTTTCTGATGTAGTTCGATACGCTGTAAACCGTCCTGAGCCAACGGGAAAGGACAGTATACAAATAGAAATAATAAATAAATAAATATTGCCAATAGGTCATTAACCAAAGATGTTTCCGGTTTCTAGAGTAAATGGGCTAAATCACAATTATTATCTTGGCAAGAGCAGACTCACTCAACCAGTTGCTGAACAGTAAGTGAAAACTCCAGTAGATCTGTTTTATTGGTAGGCTTACTCTAGTTGGAAGCAACAATAGAATTCAGGGCTAAATCTGTAGCACAATAGTTGTTTCAGAATAATGTTGGCCTACATGGTGGAAGGCGCAAGCCCCGATGATGAGGACCAGATGCTTCTGGAGTTTTCAATTCCATCAGAGGTAGAGAAGGAATATACACATCAAAAAAGGAAAGACGGGCTCTTGCTGTGCTCGGAGGAGGACATCTTAGTGAAGTTGACGCAGGAGACTCAGTAACACTGTTAATATCTGACAACCCAATCCTGAGCATGTTTGCTTGGATGTTATCTCCGTCTAGTTGTGTGGGATTTCAGCATTAATATTCTCATGAGTGAATTTGCAGACTTAATTGGCCAGCCACCAATTTTACCAACATGATTTTGATATTTTTCATTTAATAGTCCTTTTTGTCATTGTGTGATAGAGCTGAAACATTTAAATCTTTAACTACGTATTTATACTTCTTTTCCAGGATTCCCTTTCACTGCATTAGTTGCACCATGGTTTCTAAAAAGACTTTTTCTGTGCCTAAACATCCCTCAGTTTAGGCACAGATTCATCCATTTTTTTCACCAGCCTTTTTCATCAATTTTCAAACTACGCACGGCTGTGTGGCCTTCAGGGTCCAGCAAAGCAGAGAGAGCATTTATTTCTTTTGAACAGATTTTACAAGACAACCCATTGCCATTAATTTTGAAAGCATATGTGCCACGTACACCCTTCACTTCAGGACTTTATTTTGTATTTAACGAGCTATTAACCAAACAACTCAACCAATTAACGATAAGGTTTACTATGAACCTTTGGAAATGATTTACAAGTTAATGTAATTTGAATCAACTAAATTAGTTCTTAAGCAACCGAACTGAAGATCCATAATATGAAGTTAAAAATGGAGTCTTGTGGAATGTTTCCACTTTTGCAAACAGAATATCATAAGAAAATACAAAGATAGTATTTAGACCATTGAAGATGAGTGATATTAAAACATAGTGGCATGCATTAAAACTTGGGTGTTCTATAAATTGGATGAAAATAGGATACTTTTCAAGGATTTGGGTCAGATGGATAATTCTGCATATTGACTTTGGGATTGGCTGTTAGAAGTTACACGAAATAACCGAGCTTTTGGTTATGACAGCAGCATTTTGTAGCTACCGGATTATAGCGATTCTATTTTTGTTAAACCTTTTTTTAACTTGATGGAATTACAAATTTACTTGTAGGAATTATTCATGGACTTCCATGAATAAATATAACTCTTAGCGCCATCTTATTAACTAAAAGCAATTTAGAGATAAATACAGTGCATGTTAATGAAAGGCAAAGAATGGAAAATTGTTTAAGTGGCCAAAGAAACTTTATCCTATTGTGATGCAAGCCAAGCTATGCCAGCTATATGTAAATGTATGCAGTAGCTTGTGTGCATGTGTCCACTTTGAAGTTGCCATCTGAATTTAATTCTGCCTTTGTGATTAAATCAGGCCATTACGTTTAATCTCACTTAATAGTAAGAAACGCTCTTTGTTGTTTTCTATAGGCAACATATTCTGCCCCTAACATATACAGCTTGGCATTCACACTTTACTATTAATCCCCGATGGCTGATAATTGCTTCATCTCCAAGTTCTCTGTCCAATTCACAAGAGAACTGATTGCAACTATTCTTCCCCTATACATTAATGCACTGTTTTGGTCTTACTTCTTTGGCTCAGTGAACCCTATCAAGCTGTCCACATTTTCTGGGCATGTGGATGTATTGTACGTTGCTAAATTAAATTCTGGGCTGATCCCCCCCACTGCCGCTGCTTCCTCGACCATCAGAATCTATTAGCACTGCAAGTTAGCTGGTTGACAACTAAGGCTACTTTCCTACTCAGGAACCTGAAATAAAAAGGCAGCAGTGTGTGTGTCATGTGAAATGATGAAATCTTCTGCCCGCTGTCTTTCTATTTATACTTCCATTACCACAGCTGGATCAATGGAGTGGCTAGGATCTTCCTTTGTGGATCTTTCATGTTTCAGTTGGGAACTTTCTCGCATATGGAACAGTCACCAGGAAATTAAAATATGACTGAGCCCCTGTTGGTGTATAATGTGCATGCAAGTTCACTGACACATATAGTCACCATAAACAATGGCGAAGAATATTGGAAATAGCAATTCAGTGATATTCGAAGAACAATATTTCTTCTTCCTTCAACCCCTATGCAATGTAATTTACTACATGATGGCTTCCATGACAGGTTTGGTGAATCTGCTCTGAGGTTCATTTCAGATTTTAAAGCAGCTATCCAAGAAGCCTCTCTCATGGTGGAGATGTGTTTGGTGAATCCATTTTTATGCATGAATATTTTCTACCTCACATAATGGACACAACCCAATATAGAGTTATTCAAATCTGTGTCCACTGATATCTTTGGCATGGCATGTCCAAATTACCTAGGATCCTGGGAAAGGAATTAGAAAACTTAACTGTAAAGGAAAGCAAAACAGAAGATTTATCGCCCTATTTCTGTCACCTTTTTATTTTGCTTTGTACATAGTCTGCATTTTGCAAGGATGTTCTTCAGATTGCATTTTGCCATTGCAATTGATTTCAGGTTCTTCTTTGATACGATTAGCTTTACTCCAATTTTTGATATTAACATTTCATGCTCTGGTTGAATATAGAAACTGGACTTAAGCTACTGTCTGCATCTTGCTTCTGAGTTACAGTAACAGTGAGCTATAAAAGAGTGTCAGGTTACACCTACACTGTAGAATTAATGTTGTTTGACAGCATTTTAAGTGTCATGTTCCAATGCTATGGAATGATGGATTAAAATCCTATCACCAGATAATTCTGCCATGTTTCAACCAACACGAATCCTTCCAAGACACTTTCAAATCACCATGTGATTGCAATGAATTAAAAACACAACCTGCATCATGTCCTTTTGCTTATGTGATCCAATCGTCTGTCAGAGGACCTACCCATACTCCACAGTTATAGCACCACGATTCCACAGTAATGGCTATGGTTCCAATGGAACCATACTGCTATTATTATGGAGCATGAAACGGCCCAGAGTCCCAAGTCATCTTTTGCCATTTTTCTTGAGGATTGCCCATACTCCCAGTATAATAACTACATGGTATCACTGGATGACAAATCCTACCTTGAATAAGTAAGGATATGTCAACTTCATTTAAAAAATTGGAGGAAGTGAAAGAGGGCTCTCATGTCAGTGGGGTATTCAACTACTCTAGATTTAGTCCAAGATCTTTTAAAATCAATTTTCGTTATTATGTATGTATTGGTTGTTGTATTCAGGCATTGTCTTTTTATGATTGGAATCTGCCCAATGAGTCCCTTTGAGGAGATAGGGTGGAGTATAAAAAACAATTATTATTATTATTAGGTACTAATGCCACCCTTTTAAATGGTTGAGCAACTTTAAAGTTCAGGCTGAAACTTGGAGTGGATTCACTCCTATCTACGTGGAAATCTCTATCTGTCACTGGATGCATTTCATTAAATGAGAACCTTATGCCCCCCAATTCACAAGAAACTGCTTTTTGAACAAGCTACATTGAAACAATACGCCTGTGGTGTGTTATGCAATATCCACCTAAATTGTCATTTAAATGTATTTTGTACCACCACCACCCCCCAACTCCAAAACCACAATTAAACTTTGCCCAGAACTCCCTTGAAAATCGGCTCACTAAGAGCTCTTCCACACAGCCATGAACCCACAATGTCAAGGAAGATAATCCACAATATCTGCCCTGAACTGGGTTATCTGAGCCCACCCTGCCATATATTCCAGTTCAAAGCAGATAATGTGGAATTTTATTTGGGTGTGTGGAAGAGGCCTAAGTTAAATATCACTTCTAGTGCTTGCCTGTTATATCCAGCCATCGCACAATGTAACAAATGAGAAGCTTAAATTAAAGACAGTTGTATTAAGTGGGGTCCTCTCCAGATGTAAAGGCATTTTCCAGACCAACTTTATGGGGAGTAAGTAAGAATGAAATTAGCAACATTGTATCAAAAGTTACTTTATTCCAGACTATCAAGGCGATAATATTGCACCAAAGGAAGCAGATTTGAAGGTGTACAGCTGTAATATCATTCCTCTTTAGCATGTGTTTTGTTTAAAAGTCTGATGTTGCCAAATTGTATGCATGCTCTACTTACAAGTACATTTCTATTTAATTTAATGCAGCTGACTTCATCTTGAGTCTATATAGCATATTACTTTAACATTTGAAACATGGCCATCCAGTTACACACTAATATTTCAGTCAATGGCATGAGCGGGCTGTGACTATTCTGCTATTTGTCTGATCAAATTATAATAGTACAGCTGTATATCTACTGTTTTTATTGGAAAACACACAGGCAGAGTCATTTAGAAAGTGAACAGAAACCATCAAAATGCTAACATTTGGACATAAGTGCACTTAAAATACCAGAAACATCACTTCCAGAATGATATAGCTTCATTTGTTTAAAGGACCAGGAGACTGCTTCTGGAAAACTCACAGCAGCCCCGTGATTCCAGCCATGAAAGCCTTTGACAATACATTTTAGAAGACTTTTGATAGAATTCTGTATATCCCTTTAAAAAATCACAATACTTTAAGAATATTGATGCCCAGAATAGATATGAACCTAGTGCTAAAACCAGTAGTAGTGTAACAGAGGGAGCTATAACACTCGTGTGTTTAATTCAATTTGGCATATAAGACAATGCCATTCCTGTTTTGTCCCATCGCCACTTTTAGTAAAATGAGGATGCAATCCTATGCACACTGAGCTGGGAGAAAATCCCACTGAACCCAATGGAACTTGCTTTTGTATAAGATTGAGCTCTATGGACTCTTAAATACATTGAATAGGAAGGAAGCTCTATTCAGTCCAGTGGATGTTTATCTTGCATGAGGAAATTTAGGATTGTGTTCTATGGCTTACCATCTTTCTCAGATGGTGCCAGGCTCGTTCAAATGAGTGGGACTTGCTTTTGAGGGAATGTGACAGATAGGATTGGACTCTGTGGGCCCTTCCACACAGCCCTATATCCAGAATATCAAGGCAGAAAATCCCACAATGTCTGCATCCTACAGCGTAGGTCAGGTCTGGGCAAACATGGGCTCTTCGGGTGTTTTGGACTTCAACTCCCACCATTCCTAACTGGATTATCGGAGTCCACACTGCCCTATCCAGTTCAAAGCAGATGATGTGGGATTTTCTGCCTTGATATTCTGGGATATAAAGCTGTGTGGAAGAGCCCTATGTCTCTCCAAAGCCACGGAGATACTGTCTTCCAATAATGCAACAGCAATGGAGATTAACCACACTACCACGTACAGTTAAAATCACTCCATGGAAGGTCAGGAGGACGCGGGGGTGTGTCTCTCTAACATTGCCAAATTGATTGGCATCAGCAATGGCGGAAAGAGATTTGCTGCTGGGTGAAATAAAAGTTGCAGGGATGCCATTTAGCCAAAGTGAAACAGTCCTAATTTTTTTTAATGTGTCAGAAGCAATAAGTTGCTTCTGGTATGATAGAATTGGCTGTCTGCAAGGACGTTGCCCCGGGGACACCTGTATGTTTGATGTTTTACCACCCTGCGGGAGGCTTCTCTCATGTTCCCATGTGGGAAGCTAGAGCTGACATATGGGAACTCACCCCTCTCCCTGGATTCAAACTGCTGACCTTTTGGCCAGCAGTCCTGCCAATACAAGTGTTAAACATATTACACCACCAGGGCTCCACAGTCCTAATGATTTCCATGGGAAACCTGAAATCAATGAGAAGTGTCCCGGTGCCTTTAATGAGCCCGATTTATCCTTGAGCTTCCTACCATCACAGTGTGCATAGCCGGCTTGTGACCTTAACCAGGGGTGCCTCTAAGTCTACACTGTAGTTTGAAAGAAAAAAAACCAAGTGAAGCCCTCCTTTCCAAAGCCTATCCACACTGCTGAATAAGAGCAGTCTGACCCCCACTTTAGCTGCCACAGCTCCATCCTAATCTTGGGGTTTGTTGTGGCCCCAGAGCTCTCTTGACAGGGAGCGGCTCCCCAGAAAGGACCGATCCCTGAATAGACAACAGCAGTTAATATGATGTTAAACTGCTGTTGTGTGGATACAAGGCGCACCTACACACAGGGCACATCTACATTATAGAACTGTTGCAACTCGACACATTGCTATGGAGTCCTGGGAGTTGTCGTTTCACAAGGTCTTTAGCAAAGGGCCCTTCCAGACAGCCCTGTATCCCAGAATATCAAGGCAGAAAATACCCTAAATGTCCTCCCCTGCATTCCAGATCCCAGGATTTCACAGGATGTGAATTTGACAATTTTCCTGCCTTTGTTTGCAATAGTTATTATCCTATTTTTTTTTCAAATTATCTTGCGTTGGCAGAAAAATCCCACATTATCTGAACGTGGACTCCGATAACCCAGTTCAAAGCAGATATTGTGGGAATTTCTGCCTTGATATCCTGGGATATAGGGCTGTGTGGAAAAGGGCCCTAAGTTATCCGAGTCCACACTCAGATAATGTGGGATTTTTCTGCCTTTGTTTTCTTTCGTATCAAAAGCATTGCATACATTAGCATAAAAAATAGAAGGCGCGCAGGAAGCTAAAAATATCTCTTGACCCAAAACGGGCAACAGCGACGGCATTGTCTGTAGCCTCCAACCGCTGTACATGAGGCAGGGCACAGTGGAGACGCATACAGATGCAGAGTCGTCGGTTATTCTGGGACAGAGGGCTGTGTGGAAGGGCCCAAAGAGGGCTGGTGGAAACACAGACAACCCCCAGGATCCCATAGCACTGAGCAATGGCAGTTGATGTGGTGTCAAACTGCATTCATTCTACATTGTGGAGCAGGCCTGGGGAAATATGGGCTCTCCAAGTGTTTTGGGTCAACTCCCACCTTTCCTCACAGCCTCAGGCCCCTTCCTTTTCCCCCTCAGCCGCTTAAGCGGCTGAGGGGGAAAAGGAAGGGGCCTGAGGCTGTGAGGAAAGGTGGGAGTTGACCCAAAACACCTGGAGGAGGTCCCAAGTTTGCGCATGTGTGCTCCACACTTGCTGTCTTCTTCTCCATAGATCTCCCCTCTTCTTTCTTCAGTCTCCATCCAGGTCCGACCCCCTGGATCTCCGTCCTAGTCCAGAGACCCCTTTGCCTGTCACTTGGCGAACTGGGCCAAACTGAGTCCAGCGGGCACCAAGTAGGGGAACTTGCACCCCGCGCATGCGCAGAACCCCGCTGCTGCTGCTGCCTCCAGCTGAAGGCTGCTGCTGCTGCTGCTGGGGCTCCTCCAGGGCTAAGGCTAGGTACTTGCCGCCCGCGCCTCCGCTGTTGCCGCCCGAGCCCGGGTGGTGGTGGTGGTGATGGTGGTGGCTGATGTTCCCCGGGGAAGCGAGGAGCACAGGGGCCGGGGCGAAGAGCGGGAGCCCCGCGGCGAGCAGCAGGCGAGGGCTCCCTCCTCCCGCTCCCGAGGAGGCGCTCACCTCGGCCAGGATCCTCCTCAGCTCTTGCAAGGAGCTGCCCAGGAGGAGGATGTAGTTCCTGGCCAGGAGCAACGTGGCGATCTTGGAGAGCTTCCTGCCCGGCGAGCTCTGGCAGTGCGCCGCCGAGTAGGGCAGGATCACCTCCCGCAGGGCGTCCATGGCCAGGTTGAGGTCCTGCATCCGCTTCCGCTCGCGGCTGTTGATCTTGCGGCGGAGCTGCTGCTGCTCGCTCGCCGGGAGCGGGCCCGAGTCCGGGGGCGCCACCTCGCCTTGGCCCAGCACCAGCACCGGACCCAGCTGGCCCTGGCCTTGATGCTGCCTATAAGAAGCCACCAGCTCGTACAGAGGCGGCTGCCTCAGCATGGCGCGGGCATTCAGAGCGGGCGAGGAAGGAGGGCGGACATGGCTCGAGGGGGGCGGAAGGGGCCCCTGCGGGCGTCTCCCCCCGGAGATGGGAAAAAGCAATGCGCGCTTGGCAAGGGCGCGCTTTAAACCCCAAGAGAAGGAACGTCAGGCGGCGGCCAATGGGAAGGCGCGCCGGGGACGAGCCGCGCGCCCATTGGCTGCCGCGCGAACTGGGGCGGGGTAACCGCTGTCCATAAGCATGCATGGAGTTGTTGACTAGGCAGCCTTCCCTCATCAAGATCTGGATACATTTTTGGAGGGTTGGTTTTTGGTATTTTTGGGGGGTATTTTTGATTTGATTTTGCAGCAAGATTTGTAGGCATGGGCAAACTTGGGCCCTCCAGGTGTCCTGAAGTATCTACATATCTACAAATAAGATATGTGTAGTGTCCATAGGAATTCCTTCATGTTTTTCTCAAATTATAATCCGACCCTCCAACAGTTTGAGGGACTCTCTGTTTAAAAAGTTTGAGGACTCCTGCTCTAGTGTGATGAAGTGGTGATGAAGTAGACCTGGCATGGGCAGACTTGGGCCCTCCAGGTGTCTTGGAGTTCAACCCCCCACAATTACTCTTTCCTTTCCTCCTGGGGCCTGAGGCTGTTAGGAATGGTGAGAGTTGAAGTCCAAGAACTCTGAAGGGCCCAGGTTTGCCCATGCCCGGTCTACTTCATCACTACATCATCACGCTATAGAATAAATCCACTTAAAATCCAAATTTGCCCATGCCAGGTCTACTTCAGGACACCTGGAGGGCCCAAGTCTGCCCATGCCAGGTCTACTTCAGGACACCTGGAGGGCTCAAGTCTGCCCATGCCAGGTCTACTACAGGACACCTGGAGGGCCCAAGTCTGCCCATGCCAGGTCTACTTCAGGACACCTGGAGGGCTCAAGTCTGCCCATGCCAGGTCTACTTCAGGACACCTGGAGGGCTCAAGTCTGCCCATGCCAGGTCTACTTCAGGACACCTGGAGGGCTCAAGTCTGCCCATGCCCATGCCAGGTCAAGTACTTCAGGACACCTGGAGGGCCCAAGTCTGCCCATGCCAGGTCTACTTCAGGACACCTGGAGGGCCCAAGTCTGCTCATGCCAGGTCTACTTCAGGACACCTGGAGGGCTGCATGCCAGGTCTACTTCAGGACACCTGGAGGGCCATCTGCCATGCCAGGTCTACTTCAGGACACCTGGAGGGCTCAAGTCTGCCCATGCCAGGTCTACTTCAGGACACCTGGAGGGCCCAAGTCTGCCCATGCCAGGTCTACTTCAGGACACCTGGAGGGCCCAAGTCTGCCCATGCCAGGTCTACTTCAGGACACCTGGAGGGCTCAAGTCTGCCCCTGCCAGGTCGTCTTCAGGACACCTGGAGGGCTCAAGTCTGCCCATGCCAGGTCTACTTCAGGACACCTGGAGGGCTCAAGTCTGCCCATGCCAGGTCTACTTCAGGACACCTGGAGGGCCCAGGGCCAGGTCAAGGACACCTGGAGGGCTCAAGTCTGCCCATGCCAGGTCTACTTCAGGACACCTGGAGGGCTCAAGTCTGCCCATGCCAGGTCTACTTCAGGACACCTGGGACACCTGGGGGCCCAAGTCTGCTCATGCCAGGTCTACTTCAGGACACCTGGAGGGCTCATGCCCAGGTCTACTTCAGGACACCTGGAGGGCTCAAGTCTGCCCATGCCAGGTCTACTTCAGGACACCTGGAGGGCCAAGTCTGCCCATGCCAGGTCTACACCTGGAGGGCCCAAGGACACCTGAGGGCCCAAGTCTGCCCATGCCAGGTCTACTTCAGGACACCTGGATGCCAGGGTCTACTTCAGGACACCTGGGGCTCAGGGCCAGGTCTACTTCAGGACACCTGGAGGGCCCAAGTCTGCTCATGCCAGGTCTACTTCAGGACACCTGGAGGGCCCAAGTCTGCTCATGCCAGGTCTACTTCAGGACACCTGGAGGGCTCAAGTCTGCCCATGCCAGGTCTACTTCAGGACACCTGGAGGGCTCAAGTCTGCCCATGCCAGGTCTACTTCAGGACACCTGGAGGGCTCAAGTCTGCCCATGCCAGGTCTACTTCAGGACACCTGGAGGGCCCAAGGGCCAGGTCTACTTCAGGACACCTGTCTGCTCATGCCAGGTCTACTTCAGGACACCTGGAGGGCTCAAGTCTGCCCATGCCAGGTCTACTTCAGGACACCTGGAGGGCCCAAGTCTGCTCATGGGCTCACCCATGCCAGGTCTACTTCAGGACACCTGGAGGGCTCAAGTCTGCCCATGCCAGGTCTACTTCAGGACACCTGGAGGGCATGCCAGGTCTACTTCAGGACACCTGGAGGGCTCAAGTCTGCCCATGCCAGGTCTACTTCAGGACACCTGAGGGCTCAAGTCTGCCCATGCCAGGTCTACTTCAGGACACCTGGAGGGCTGCAAGGTCTGGACACCTGGAGGGCCATGCCAGGTCTACTTCAGGACACCTGGAGGGCTCAAGTCTGCCAGGTCTACTTCAGGACACCTGGAGGGCAGGCCCATGCCAGGTCTACTCAGGACACCTGGAGGGCCTGCTCTGCCCATGCCAGGTCTACTTCAGGACACCTGAGGGCCAAGTCTGCCCATGCCAGGTCTACTTCAGGACACCTGGAGGGCCCAAGTCTGCCCATGCCAGGTCTACTTCAGCACCTGGAGGGCTGCTGCCCAGGTCTACTTCAGGACACCTGGAGGGCCCAAGTCTGCCCATGCCAGGTCTACTTCAGGACACCTGGAGGGCCCAAGTCTGCCCATGCCAGGTCTACTTCAGGACACCTGGAGGGCTCAAGTCTGCCCATGCCAGGTCTACTTCAGGACACCTGGAAGCAGGCATGTAGCCAGGGGGGGGCTAAGGGGGCTTCAGCCCCCCCCCCCGAAATTCTCAGGGTGGTCCGCGAAAAGGCCTTGCTGGTACATTATTTAAACTGTTATGTTTATTCATATCATGATCTGATCACCATGCTCATTATATCCCACATTAATGGGGTTATTGGGATAACATTACAAAAGGTTTGCTAGGGTAGACCCTCTTCCACCCAGTCTCAGCCCCCCCCCGACCAAACTCAGCCCCCCCTCCCCGAATCAAAATCCTGGCTACGGCCCTGATACTTGTTTAAATCCGGAAACTCAAGCTGGTGCAAAACGCCGCTGCTTGCTTGCTGGCGGGAGCATCAGTAAGGGAGCACATCACGCCCATCCTCCGGCAATTGCACTGGCTACCTATCGAGTACCGAATTGCCTTCAAGGTGATGGTTTTAACCTTTAAGGCCTTACACGGCCTAGGGCCTGCGTACCTGAGGGACCGCCTTGCCCCGTACATTCCCCCGAGATCACTACGTTCGGAGGAGTCGAATTTGCTCCTAGTACCATCGGTCCGCGCCTGCCACTTGTCTACAACTAGGCAAAGAGCCTTCTCTGTGGCAGCCCCGGCGTTGTGGAACTCCCTCCCAGACGATGCCCGAGCTATTACAGAGCTCCTCCCGTTCCGTAGGGCCTACAAGACTGCCCTCTTTAGACTAGCCTTTGGCTAGGCAAACTAGCCCAGCGTGATTCTCCTGTGTAATTGGTACCCTGGTCTAAGGAGATGCTACTGTATTTTATTCTGTGTTTCAGGATACAATGTCGCGTTTTTATGCTTGTGTTTTTATTGTATGGCTGCATGGACGATACATGTCAGCCTATTTTATATGCTGTTATCCGCCCCGAGCCTGCAGGGAGGAGCAGAATACAAGACCGAACAATAAATAAATAAATAAATAATGTTACTTATTATTTTATAAATAATATAATATAATATAATAATATATGATATAATATAATGTTACATTACATTGTAATTTAATATAATATATTATAATGTCAATATATTGTATTATGTTATAGTATAATAAGTGTAATGTAATAATAATAATAATATTATGGTATGGTGTGTGGAATATGCATTTGGTATTTATTTATTTATTTATTTTATTTGTCATGTTTCTATACCGCCCCTCTCAGCCTGAAGGCGACTCGGGACGGTTTACACAGGCAGTCTCTGCCCTCAATACAACACAGCAACAAGTCAACCCCCCCCCGGAAAAAAAAACCAATTTAACAATTAAAAACATACAATTGCAGCCTGGTATTGGTGTTGTTGTATTGTAACACAGTATAATACTGCCAATGATAATGAGATATAATAATTATATCATGATATTATAATTTGTATATTTGTATTACATGCAATATTGCTAACAATATTGCGATATGTTGTAGTGCGATATGATGTGTAGTGCTAATGTTGTGCTATGACAGTAATGTTAATTGTTGTTTTTTCAGTTTGCTGTAAACCACTCCGGCAATATTGTTATATGTACATTGTAAGCCACTCTGGCAGTATTGTTGTTTGCTGTAAGCCGCTCTGAGTCCCCTTCGGGGTTGAGAAGGGTGGCATATAAAAATAGTAAATAAATAAATAAATACATATCTACAAATAAGATATGTGTAGAATTCCTTCATGTTTTTCTCAAATTATAAGCCAACCCTCCAACAGTTTAAGGGACTGTAACCTGGCCCTCTGTTAAAAAAGTTTGAGGACTCCTGCTCTAGTGTGATGAAGTGGTGATGAAGTAGACCAGGCCTGGGCAAACTTGGGCCCTCCAGGTGTCCTGAAGTAGACCTGGCATGGGCAGACTTGGGCCTTTGAGGTGTCCTGACTTGGGCTGATTGCAGCCCGGGAGATCACTCATAGGACCGATTTGTATTGGAACGCGGAAACGCGAAATCTCCTGTCTCAACCCTGAGTCTAAAATTGCTTCACTATCATCCTGGGGAGGAGCGGCTAGAAGTTTCAAGTGCCCTGAGGAAGCGGTTCACGCGAAACGGCCATCTTGGCGTCAGCTTACCTCCAGCCATAGGCGCCTGCCCACTCGGCAGTTTGCCAGCTCTTCCACGCTTCAAGACTCCCCCGTTGACTCAGACCATAGTTCGTGAGTTATTAGACTCCGACTATTTGCAGGGTTACACAGACTGAGTGCAAGCGTCGTTTTTGCCCGTTAGATTGTAAGGGCTTTTTGTGTCTTTGTTATTATTGCGACATGTATTCGCTGTACTTTGTGTGAATTGCATGACATTGCACCATTTGTGATATTGTTAAGCCATTGAGCACATATGCTATTAACACAGTAAAAGTGACTTTTTATGATGCTATGACTGGTTATTGACTTCTCCCTCAGTTCTGCCCCACTATATTCTATGGTATAGCTTTGTGTGTTATATTGTTGCTCAAGTGACATATTGTGTTTGAGTATTGGAGTGTCCTGAAGGAGACCTGGCATGGGCAGACTTGGGCCCCCCAGGTGTCCAGAAGTAGACCTGGCACCTGGACACCTGCTCATGCCAGGTCTACTTCCGGACACCTGGAGGGCTCAAGTCTGCCCATGCCAGGTCTACTTCAGGACACCTGGAAGGCCCAAGTTTGCCTATACTAGGTCTACTTCAGGACACCTGGCTCAAGTTTGTCCATGCCTGATCTAATGAGTGAAATTTGTCACCACTTGAATGCTATGGAATCGTGGTACTTAGCTTTTTTCTGCCAAAAAGTGCTAATGCCTCACTAAGCTACAATTCTCTGGATTCCAGTGCATTGAGCCATGATAGTTAACGTGTCAAACTGCATTGATTCTGCAGTGTTGAAGAATCGATGGAAAAAACTGTCATTAATGTACAATAGAAATGGCCAGTTAAAACTAAACTTCTTTTCAACATGGTTTCCTTTTATTATTTTTTATCAATGACAACAGGGAATGTCTGTCGTTCTTCACCATAGTCACATTTAGATTTATGGAGAGATGCTTCAGTTGAATGGCAAATTCATTGCTGTGAACCAGGAGCCGTGGTGGCGCAATGGGCTAAACCCTTGGGCTGACTGAACTGCAGACCTGATGGTCGGCAGTTTGAATCCAGAGACGGCGTAAGCTCCCATCTTGTCAGCTCCAGCTTCCCATTCGGGGACACGAGACAGATTCATGGATACTAAGGGAATCAGTAGTTACTGAAACGGACATCCAAGTGCCACCTCTGTGTTGATGGAGGCAGGCAGGATTTTCCCCGGGTACTGGTTGTGGGGGGTCGGGAGCAGGTGAGGGTTTTGCCCTCCTTTCTGCTAGAGATCCCTGTGTACAACTAGTGGGCCACTGTGTGACACAGAATGCTGGACTAGATGGGCTGAGGCCCGATTCAGCATGGCTCTTCTTATGTTCTTATGTTCCCACAGGATGGTAATACATCCGGGCGTCCCTTAGGCAACATTTCTACAGACGGCCAATTCTCTCACACTAGAAGCAGCTTGCAGTTTCTCAAGTCTCTTCTGACACAATAAAAAAGGCTGTGAACCTATAAACCCAAGATTTCATGTAAACCCTAAATAATTTTCGTTTGGAGGAAATACAGTGTGTCTGGTTTCTTTCTGAATGTTTTCCTCTCATGGCTTGTTAATAAAACAAAGATTACTAAAACCATGTGCAGAAATTATTGGGAACGCAAGCAAATCTATGATCCAGACTTTTCTAGTCTTCTGATCTCCGGATGTTTACAACTACACTTTCCAGCAGCCCTGACAACTGTCTGTACCATTCATCCAAAATGTCTGGACACTAGACTAGAGAAGTCTTAACAAGATTGTCATCCTGTTTCCAGCAGTAGCCAGATGGCTGCTTTTTGGAAGCCACATTTGTGTTGTATGAACTTGGAAAAGCTAGTTGTAAAAAAAAGATTCCTACTCCCAGAATTCCTCAGCAAATAAGGACCATGCCAGCTAGGGTTCCAGGTATTATGATCCAAAAAAGATAACTTCTCTAAGCTCTGGTTGATTGTGACTCCTTAGCTGCATCCATAGGAGTCTAGTGTCTAGGGGCCAAAATGCTCAAAGATTTAGAAGCCAAACCCTGTGAGGAACCGTTTAGGGAGTTCCATATGTTTAGCTTGGAGAAAAGAAGGCTGAGAGGGAACATGTTAGCCATGTTTAAATACTTGAAAGGAGGTCACGTTAAGGAGGGGAAAGTTTGATTTCTGCTGCTATGGAGACTAGGGCCCCCCAGCTGAATAAAATCCCACATTATCTGCTTTGAACTGGAAGTTTTGGCAGTGTGGACTCAGATAACCCAGTCCAAAGCAGATATTGTGAGGTTTTCGGCTTTGATATTCTGGGTTATATGGCTGTGTGGAAGGGCCCTAGGACAAGAAGCAGTGGGTTCAAATGGCAGGAAAATATATTCCACCTAAACATTAGGAAGAACTTGCTGGCAGTAAGAGCTGTTTGACAGTGGAATATGCTGCCTGGGAGTGTGGTGGGGTCTCTTTCTCTGGGTGTTTTAAACAAAGGTTAGATGGCCACCTGTCAGGAATGCTTTGATTGTGTATTCCTGGATAACAGAGATTGGACTAGAGGGCCTTTGTGGTCTCTTCCAACTCTCTGATTTTATGATTCTATTTAAATCTGAGGTTTGTAATCTAATATTGTATCTTGTTTCTCACAATCATTATGCTTTGCCTCAACTTTAAATATTTATTTTTTATTTATTTACTAAATTTGTATACTGCTCTTCTCACCCCGAAGGGAACTGAGAGCAGCCTCACAGATAGGCAGCAATTTGATGGCATAGAAACATACATACAATAAAATAGCATATACATTAAAACACAAATTAAAACCAATTATTAAAAACCATGCAGTTCAAACTCGTAATCCAAGGCCATTCCAGTTATCATTGCACTAATCTGTATTCACTTCTTGCACTAGAAGATTAATGTCCAAAGACTTGGTCCCATAATCAAGTTTTTACTTTCTTCCTGAAAGACCAGAGGGAATGGGCTGTTCTAATTTCACTGAGGAGGGAGCTTCATAGGTGAGGGGCCACCACTGAGGAGGCTTTGTCTCTTGTCTCCACCAACTGCACTTGCGAAGAGGTGGAACTGAGAGCAGAAGATCTTAACGTCCCAGATGGAGCATAGAGGGGACAAGCTGGGCAGGAACCATTTAGGGCAGTGGTTCTCAACCTGTGTGTCCCCAGGTGTTTTGGCCTACAAAACACCTGGGGAGGCCCTGCTCTCGATCTCAACCTTGTCGCAAATACGTTTGGTGGGAATGAGAGACAGGGCCTTCTCGGTAGTGGCCCCTCGCCTGTGGAACTCGCTCCCCAGCAAAATAAGATCAACTTCTTCCCTCCTTTCCTTTAGAAAAAAGCTAAAGGCGTGGCTTTGGGACCGGGCATTTGGTTGTTGTAGAGCAGCGGATGGACAATTTGAGTGGGATAGGGTTGTGTTGGCGGTCTCCAGATTGGCTGACAGCCTATGCATATGGAATGGGGATTATGGGGGATTTTGATATTAACTGTTTTAATCTGCTTTGTTGTATTTTTGATATGTTGTTGTTCTGTTCTTGTATGCGGCATTGAATTATTGCCTTTTGTTAGCTGCCCTGAGTCCCCCTTTGGGGGTAGAGAAGGGCGGGTTAGAAATGAAATAAATAATAATAATAATAACTCCCAGAAATCCCAGTCAGTTTACCAGCTGTTAGGATTTCTGGGAGTTGAAGGCCAAAACATCTGGGGACCCACAGGTTGAGAACCACCGATTTAGGGCTTTATAGACTAAAGCCAGCACTTTGAATTGTGGTCGGTAGCAGACTGGCAGCCAGTGAAGCTGGTGCAACAGGAGGGTTGTGTGCTCCCTGTCCATTCTGGTGAGTAATCTGGCTGCCACCCATTGGACTACTACAAGCTTCCAAACAGTCTTTAAAGGAATATATCTATCCCCTATATTAAAAGAAAGGAAGGAAGGAAGGAGGGAGGGAGGGAGGGAGGAGAGGGGAGGAAATGTAGTTGCATCTATAGAAACTTCCACATATAGCTCAGTTAATATAATAATAATACACTTTATTTATATTCCGCTCTTCTCACCCCGAAGGGGACTCAGAGCGGATTAAATCACACATACGGCAGACAATCCCTGCCGGAAGATGTACAGTTACAATACAACACATACATATGGTAGATGTGTTTCTGGATATTGCTGATTAACAGAAAATGTAGTACAAGAAGCAGGAAAAAAACATGTAAAGAACTGGGTTTGGTTCCAACACCAGAAAAAAAATGTTCAAAGGTTTCAGCAAACTTCGTATGCAAAACTAAATACAGTATATAAACATACGGACTGAAACAAAGAAGCTTTGCACAAGCAAACAAAACATTTTGAATTTTCTAGAGATCATTCAAGACCTTCTTCCAAAATGTGCCAGCGCCTGTTTCTTTTGTGATTCCATTGTTGGTGGTCAAACTTAAAGATCTATTTTTAAGACATGTTGGGGGAATCAGCTAGCAAGGCAGGCTTTTCTCATCTCCCCTTTTCTCTCTGCTTTGCTGTTCATGCATACTCAGAAAGGGAATCTGGAGGCAGCTGCTGTTTACCTTGTCTGTTGCAGACAGGAAGAAATGGCTACAATAGAATTGCCTAGAACAGAATCCTACTCTTTCCCGGCTTTCTGTATCGTATTGTTTACTTACTGCAACATGAAGCAGATATTTCCTATGTTAAATCCTGGTAACAAAAATGCAGCTAGAGAGAAGAAAAGATGGGTTGCTGTTGAACAAAGAGCCTTTGTTAAAAGGAGCTTCAACATCAAAGGCTTTCTTAACTGATGTCTCTATGATTTGAATATACTAGTAGGCAACCTTATGGGATGCCTACTGGATTGCTTCATGGCAGCTCTTAAAACAAACCTATATGCTTTAGAAATAACATTATCAGGATTTTTGGGGGGAATTCCTTCACTTTTTGTTGAATTGGGGGTAGTTTCCTGGGGTATTAAATGAGTTTTAAGAAAGGAAGAAGACTCTTTCAGCAGAGCTTTGCCGACCAACATGCTGTGTTTTAAGCATATACCACTGGACGAACTTCAAAAAAAAAATATAAGGGGAGAAGGCAACAAGTAAACCTGAAGTGTTTACTTGTTGCATCTAAATATTCATTCCAAACATATATTTGGGTTTCTTCATTTAGACCCCAGTGTCCCACAGCTCATCATCAACTATTTTGGACCATGCAACCTCATGTGCATGTATATGTATTTGCATATCTGTTATATGCTATGAACTGTTTATAACAGTTTAATCCTAATAATATAAATCTCCTGAGACAACTTGTAGATGGGAAAGAACACACATACATTTGTTTTAAAGATTTTAAACTAGGAATATACTGTTTATATTTAATCCTATTTAAAAGTTTGTATATTTTAAATGGTTATGCTGATGCGTTTAAGTTAAGCAGCTTTGAGTCCCCTTCAGGGGCAATAAAGCGAGGTATAAATAAATATTTATTTATTTATTCGGTTTTATATTCCGCTCCTCCCTGCAGGCTCGGGGCGGATCACAACAACTATTATATAAATGGGTTCACGTCATGTGATGTATACCTCAAACAAAGAAACCATACAACGCAGAAACACAATACTTGCCAACAGAAATAGGCCTCAAGCAAGGTACGTTTGTAGCAAAGAAACTTTCCCCCCAAAACCTAAAAGGCCCCCAAAACAACGAGTAAAAATAAAACTACATTTACCAGCATCCTCCGGGGCAGCCAAAGACTCACCCAGCCTCTACATTCTGAACAACATGATTGGCTGCCAATAAGGGCGGATTTGCATAACTGCTGCACTGGCCAGCCAACATGAAAATTCCGATCCATAATAAACTGCCAAAACAGAATAAGGAAAAGGCCTGAGCCAATCCCCAACACAAACACCCAAATCACTTCCAACCGAAAATTTACACCCCAAAAAATCACAGACCACGCCCAAAATTGACAGTAAGGCTTCATTAACTTGATTTCCCTAACTAGCCCTCACTTACTGGGAAGCTGTTTACGCTCTAAATTGACAGTAAGACTTCATTAACTTGATTTCCCTAACTAGGCCTCACTTACTGGGAAGCTGTTTACGCTCTGAATTGACAGTAAGGCTTCATTAACTTGATTCTCCCGACTAGGCCTCAGCTCATTGGACATTGTGTGTGGCCTGAATTGACAGTAAGGCTTCATTAACTTGCTGTTCCTAACTAGGCCTCAGCTCATGGGACATTGTGTATGGCCTGAATTTACAGTAACCTACCTTAGCACACAGAGCCCCAACCATGCATGATGGGACTTGAAGTACCACCATGGAAAATGGGATTTGTAGTACTTCAAAACCCATAATTCCCCACAGACCACTGTGGCACAGAACCAAGACCAATAAAGACCCAACTTGGCACACCATGCCCCCCATGACCCACACTCCATCCAACTGCAGTTTAGAGGAGGGCACACCGTGGATGATTGGACTTTCTCGCATCTCCTAAAAAGGGCACAGCAACGCGTGCTGGGTACAGCTAGTATAATATAATAATATATAATATAAGGAACCAACAAACATAGGAAAAATAAACATTGAGAGTTAGTCAATGATCCTACATCTATTCTGATGTTGGAATGATCTCTGACCAAGGCTGGATCTATACTGTGACATAAAATCCAGATTATCTGGTTTGAACTGGATTGTGTGGCAGTGTAGACTCATGTGGATTATCTGATTTGATAATATGGATTATATGGCTGTGTAGATCCACCCTAGGTTCATCCCCCATGTTTCCCACCGGCCATTGCTTAGAGCAGGGGTGCTCATACTTTTTCAGCATGGGAGCTACTGATTAAAAAACCAAGCTCCAAAGATCACCTACCCAGAAATGTAAAACGTATAACTATTTTCTTATTTATTTATATTTATTATTCATTTTTATGTACCGCTTCTTCCAGCAGGCTCGGGGCAGTTTACATGAAATGAAGTTATAAAACATCAACATTTCAATTTAACAACAACAATATAAAACAGAGCATAAAAATACATCCAACCACCCCATTTCTCCCACACTGCCATATTA
Organism: Anolis apletophallus; assembly: GCA_030556195.1. Lineage (NCBI taxonomy): Eukaryota > Metazoa > Chordata > Lepidosauria > Squamata > Anolidae > Anolis > Anolis apletophallus. The sequence continues at coordinate 43,840,328 of JARBWK010000004.1, read as the reverse complement.
CCACACATATTATCAGCCAGAAAGTAAAAAGAGAGGCTTTTGAACTGCAAGGCCATTTAATACTCAGCAAGGTAAACAAAGGGGCATGCATAAATACATCCAACCACCCCATTTCTCCCACACTGCCATATTACCACACATATTATCAGCCAGAAAGTAAGAAGAGAGGCTGTTGAACTGCAAGGCCATTTAATACTCAGGAAGGTAAACAAAGGGCCATGCAAAAATACATCCAACCACCCCATTTCTCCCACATTTCCATATTCCCCAACATATATTTCTCAAGGAACAAAGCAAGCAGAGAGACTTTGGACCTAAAAGGCCATTTTTAAAAATAAAAAGGAAACAAAGAGACATGCCAAAGTACAATCAAGCACCCACCCAATTTCTCCCACATTTCCATATTCCCCAACATATATTTCTCAAGGAACAAAGCAATCAGAGAGGCTTTGGAGCTAAAAGGCCATTTTTAAACATTAAAAATAAACAAAGAGACATGCCACAGAACAATCAAGCACCTACCCCAAAGTAAAAAGACCAACCTTTGAGATGCGATAAGGAAATGACCCCAAAGCGTCCTTCTTCTTCTCCTCTGTCGTTGCTCCTATTTCCATGCCGCCAGCATGCGTGCTGCCTCCAAGAGCTCACGAGATGTCCGAGAGGCAGAATGGGCGCTTCATCCAGGCCCGCCCCCTTTGGTCTCCTACGACTCTGAGTGGCTGGAGAAGGACGGAGGGAGGAGGAATCCAAAAGAGGGGTCCCATTCTGCCTTTTGGACTCTGGAGCTTTTGGAGGCGGCGCGCGAGCAGGGAGCGGGGAGGAGCAATGACGGAGGACTTCTTTGCAGCGTGCAGGGGCGCGTGAAGAGGACCAACAGCAAAAAACCTGGTCAGGGGCCTGAAGATCACCAGGATGAGGCCCGAAGATCACCCTGGTGATCGCGATCACCGTTCTGAGCACCCTTGGCTTAGAGCAATCTGTAGATCCAACCCTATGGATGTTGTAGTGCTCTATTTCCCAATAGTGCGCATAGAAATGTTCCTACATGTCTACTGGCAGAAACCAGCATGATGCAGTTCTGGGGTGGGCAGTGAAAATGAGGGGCAATTATCTGTCATTCCATTATGTGGCAGGTTGCAGTGCTGAAAAGCAGTCCCAAACACTTCCAGAAGTTTATCTCCCATTTTTCTTTCTGTGATTTTGAACAATTTTTGATCAATGGGATGGGAAGTAGGATGGTAGGGAAGGTTGAGTTTGGAAGCATTGTTAAGAAGACAATTGATCCAGTGGGCTTCCCATAACATTTTTTAATGGAGGCTTCAGGGTCCAGGGTGTTTGTTGTCCTTCAACCAAAAGGAATAACCAAGGGATTTGGAGGCAGTGGAAGCACCCATATTAGTGGGATGGTGAATCCCACTCTGCATTTTTATATAAGTTTCAGTGGAGATACCCCGAGTAATGTGCTTAGTTGGGAAAAAGGTTGGGAATAGCCTTGGATATTGCCTTTAAGGTTCAAACTAAACATTGGAATGGATTCATCGTCCCATTGACATGGATGGTACCAGTTGGCAGTGTTAGAGATAGTTGCCTGGAGCAACAAATCCTGTTGCCCAGTATCTATTGCCTGAGGTGGTCACCTGGAACTGTTAGCCCCGTCTGAGTGCCCTTCCACACAGCCCTATATCCCAGAATATCAAGGCAGGAAATCCCACAATATCTGATTTGAAGTGGGCTATCTGAGTCCATACTCAGATAATGTGGGATTTTCTGCCTTGATATTCTGGGATATAGGGCTGTATGGAAGGGCTCTCGGGGATCTGGAACCCATTAATGTCATGCTATTATGCTTTCAACTGCCATGGAAGCATCTATAAAGCCTAGAGGTTTCTGGTTACAGTAGGTCCAAGAGCTAGCTCTCTCTCTCTCTCTCTCTCTCTCTCTCTCTCTCTCTCTCTCTCTCTCTCTCTCTCTCTCTCTCATTATATATCTCTCTCTCAATATCCCTCCCTAAACTGCAAACTCCAGGATTTCATAGGAAGTTGCCATGGCAGTTAAAGCAGAATCATACCGCCATGACTTTGCAATGTGAAATAGCTTGTGGCATTGTTTCAGTAGTCATTGCTTTCTACTTGCAATGTGTTTTCCCAATAATCTTAATTAGAAATTATTGCATTCATTAGTCAGTGTTTTAGTTTTGAAAACAGAAAGCTCGCTTTCTGCTTTAAACCAATTTGTACTATTGAGCTTATAACATTATTGATACACCTGATATCATAGTAATCAAGCTGTGAAGTAACTGAAGGGGAAAATGTTGATCCTACCATTTTAAATAGAAAGCATTGGCAGGCACTTATTAAAAACAATATTTATTTATTTATAATTTATTTACATCATTTCTACCCCGCTCTTCTCAACCTCCAAGGGGGGACTCAGAGCGGCTTGACAAAAAGCAACAATTTGATGCCGATACACAATATAAATACAACATCTATATGCGCCCGCTGGCCCAGCTGGTTCGCGACTTTGGTCTGGAGTGTTATCAGTACGCTGACGACACCCAGCTGGTGCTGAGAATGGACGGCAGGCCAGATACCGTGCCCGAGGCATTTCCATCAATGCCTCGAAGCCGTGACTGGTTGGCTGCGTTCCAGCCGGCTGAAGGTGAATCCATCGAAGACGGAGATCCTGTGGTTGGGTCGCCCTGGTATGGGTGAGTGCCGGTTGCCTACCCTGGATGGCGAGTAGTTAAGCCCATCATTGGTAAAAAGCCTGGGGGTCCAGTTGGACCCATTGCTGTCCATGGAGACCCAGGTCTCCATGGCTAGCAAAACAGCATTCTTCCATCTGTGACAGGCTAGGTGACTGGCTCCTTACCTATCCAGAAATGATCTGGCCACGGTAATCCAAGCGACGGACATCTCAAGGCTAGACTACTGTAACACCCTCTACATTGGCCTTCCTTTGTTGACAATCCGGAAACTCAAGCTGGTGCAAAACGCTGCCGCTCAATTACTGGTGGGAGCACTGGTAAGAGAGCATATCACTCCCATCCTGCGGCAATTGCACTGGCTACCAATTGAGTACTGAATTGTTTTCAAGGTGTTGGTTCTGACCTTTAAGGCCTTGAATGGTCTAGGGCCAGTGTACCAGAGGGACCGCCTCACCCCGTATGTTCCCCTGAGATCACTACGCTCAGAAGAGAGAAATCTCTTAACAGTACCATCGGTCCCCTCCTGTCACCTCTCTACAACCAGACAATGAGCTTTTTTGGCGGCGGCCCCGACCCTGTGGAATACACTGCCGGATGATGTGCACGCCATTACAGAGCTTGTCCCATTCCGGAGGGCATGCAAAACCACCTTATTCAGGCTTGCCTTTAACTAAAGTTTTCCCAGATATTTGTAACCTGCCTTTCCTGATTATTGTTTTATGTATGCTAAGTAACTGTTATGCCTTTTGCTGTTCTTATGTGTGTTTTAATTGGTTGCGGTGTAAACCGCCCCGAACCTGCAGGAAGGAACGGTATATAAAATCGAATAATAAATAAATAATAATAAATAAAATATAAAACCATAAACATTCAGCATTAATATACAGTTAAGATTAACACATAATACACATTCACTTAAGTTAAAACAGTGTTCCGTCCACAACATGAGCATTGAGCCATATCCATCAACTTGCCATTACAATTCCAATCCAAAGTGCTGCATTGTGCTAATGTGCAAAAGCCTGGTCCCATAGCTAAGATTTTACTTTTTTCCTGAATGCTAGGAGGGATGGGGTTGATCGTATGTTGCTTGGAAGCGCATTCCACAGGTGGGGAGCCACCACCGAAAAGGCTCTATCTCTCATCCCCACCAACTGCATTTGAGAAGTTGGCGGGAGCAAGAGCAGGGCCTTCCCGGATGATCTTAAATTATGAGGTGGGATGTAGAGGGAGATGCGTTCGGACAAGTAAGCTGGGCCAGAACCGTATAGAGCTTTAAAGGTCAAAACCAGCACTTTGAATTGAGCTCGGAAGTGGATCAGCAGCCAGTAGAGCTGACACAACATGCTCCCTGTATGTAGCTCCATTGGACTAGTTACAGTTTCCGAACTGTCTTCAAAGGCAGCCCCACATAGAGTGCGTTGCAGTAATCTATTCAGGATGTGACCAGAGCGTGGACGACCATAGCCAGATCAGACTTCCCATATTCAGATAGTGATTATTGGTATTGTGCATTTTTAAGCATAAAACAACACCAAAAAAGTGAGCCATAATACATTTTCTGGATTAAAAAAATAAATGCTTTGATCTGTTAATACTCTGGAAGAATCTAATAGCATCTTCAAATCAGAAGAAAATTATATTATGCTTTTGTTGCTACTGAAAAGGGAAAGCACTGGTGAAAAAAATGCCTGTTTCCTTTTTGTCGCTTGGATAAATGTGTTCGAAATGAACACACACTTGCTTTAAACTTTGGACTAGGTTTAAAAGTGTACTTGTATATGAAACAGCCAAGCCCTCTGAAAAATTGTATGATCCAGTGTGCTGTGAAAATTGCACGCACCACACTATAAAATCCATTTCCAAGAGTTGGCTTTCCTCACAAGGAAAAAAGAAAAAAAATCTGTGAGCCATTTCTAAAGTTGGGAGCTTAAGCCAAGGACTATAGAGGCTTTCCCTGATCTAATAAAAGGAACCGTTTGCTTGGATGGCCGGGGCTGATTTATAGGACAGAGCCCACTGTCATAGTCAGGATTTGGGGAGGTGTTTGTGTTTCTGTCTGTATGTGTGTCCCTGCCTGCTTCCTTGCAACAAAACGCTGGCAGTTTAATTTGAAGCCTCAGTCAGGCCAGCTTCAAAAGATGGGGGCTTTGCTTCTGGGGTGTTCCAAATGGTTAAAATGAAGCCTTTCATAGTGACACATGGCCAAGTGTGTTCAAAGAAATGAAGGGAGAAAACAAAGATAGCTCTGAAGTCATTTCCCTGCACTGAATCCCAGCCATCCGGTTCTCCTCTTCCCTCATTGAATGGACAGAATGCAACAGGAAGAGTGGGGCTGAAAGAGAACAAACAAGCCAAATGTACTGGCAGGGAGACCTGAGAAGAGAAGGCAGGGTGCTGAATTTCCATTCTTTGCTCTTGGAATGGAATGAATGATAAATTATAGCATCGGAAAGGTAATAAATGTGTCTGGTGGAAAGGCCGTGGCCAAGTTCCGAGGACACCTGCAAAGATGGGGGACGGAGGGGCAGTGGGGATGGAGGTCCAAGCGGCCCTCTCTTTGTATTGAAAGCAAACAGCCATGCAGTGGATACAGAGGGATACTGTTCCCCATTTGTCTCATTCCTTTGCTGCTGGCTCAAAGTTCTTATCAATTTATGCAACAGCCGTGCCTGCTGCCCCTCTGCATAAAACACCATTCAGTCAGATCATCAGAGGGGAGGACAAGGAGAGGAACAAGCAACTAAAGAGAAAGAGCGCAGGACCTGAATGTATCCCAAGCTGTGCTGATACATCCATTTCCCAGCATCAGCCTGTGGTAGTGACAAGGAACCTCAGGCCCTTGAGCTGGATCCGATCCTTTTGGAATTGAAGTCAGAGATTCATGGTATTGGAAAGGATTACAAGGGCCATCTAGTCCGACCCATGCCATGCAGTAATCCACAGCTAAACATTCCTGACAGATGGCCATCCAACCTCTGCTTACAAAGCTCCAAAGTAGAAGAGCCTATCACCTTCCAGTACAAAGTTGAAAAGCTCTTGCCATCAGGAACTTCTTCCTAAGGTTTGGATGGAATCTCTTTTCTCGTAATTAAAATCCATTGATTTGTGTTTTGGTCTCTGGAGAAACAGAGAACAAGCTCACTCATCGTCTACTTAGCATGCCTTCTAATATTGAAAGATGGATATCAGATCAATGAAAGATAGTTGAACAGAAGCTCTACGAAGCTTTAGCTGCTCTTATTGCCTATTCCAGGAAAAACCAGCTGATTCCTAATCAATCCAAAATGCAGACGTGTGCTTTTCATCTTAGGAACGGACAAGCATTTTGAGCTCTGACCATTACCTGGGAAGGAATCCCACCGGAGCATTGCAGCACACCAAAATACCTGGGAATTACTCTGGACCATGCTCTGACTTATAAGAAGCACTGCTTGAATATCAAGCAAAAAGTGGGTGCTACAAATAATATACGAAATTTAGCACACCAATGCCTTAAATCAAGAAATAGCTTTCTAAGATCCAGAGATACTTGCAGGAACACTTCAGCAAGTGAGAGACCAAAACTCCCCCCTGGGCACACAGAAGGCTGGGCGACTTCCACACAGCTTAATAAAATCCCACATTTTCTACTTTGAACTGGAATATTTGGCAGTGTGGACTCAGATAACCCAGTTCAAAGCAGATATTGTGGGACTTTCAGCCTTGATATTCTGGGTTATATGGTTGTGTGGAAGGATTCCTAGATTGGCCCACAAATATTTCCAGGGGAACAACCAACAGCAGCTGAAATGGTGAAACAATTCCCAACTTCCCACCACTCCAACAACCACCATGTCAGACTACACAGAGACGCCATTGAAATCAATAAGCAAGTGGATAATTTCAACAGAAAGGAGGAAACCATGAAAATGAACAAAATCTGGCCACCACTATTAAAAAGTCTAAAATTATAACAGTAAAACAACACTCAAACACAGACAACTCCAGAGACAGCTAATCACCTCTCAACAAAAAAAATCCCCAGGCAGTAGCAAGCCACACCAAAAAAACTGCCATGCCATCAAATGCTAATCAAGGTGGCCAACTGAAACATTCCCACCTAGCTCCAACAGACAAGAGTTCTTTGTCCCACCCTGGACATTCCACAGATATATAAACCCAAATTTCCTAGTTCCAACAGACCTCACAACCTCTGAGGATGCTTGCCATAGATGCAGGCAAAATGTCAGGAGAGAATGCTTCCAGAACATGGCCATACAGCCCAAAAAACCTACAACAACCCAATTCCCACCTTCCTCACCCACTATTTTTTATTGTGTCAGAAGTGAACGGAGGGTACACTGCCTTGGTCCTTTCATTATTGGCTGCTACTTCCCGGCAGATGTCAGGTGGTGCAATACCAGCTAAACAGTATAATTTCTCCAGTGTTGTGGGGTGTAGATATCCTGTGATAATGTGGCATGTCTCATTAACAACCACATCCACTGTTTTAACGTGGTGACATGTGTTTCACACTGAACATGCATATTCAGCAGCAGAGTAGCAAAGTGCAAGGGCAGATGTCTTTACTGTGTCTGGTTGTGATCCCCAGGTTGTGCCAGTCAGCTTTCATATGATATTATTTCTAGCGCTTATTCCCCATCCACTGACATAAACACACACCATAGCACTATTATGACATCTCGATTTACTGGATTATGCCAGCAATGCTTCGGAGTGTCCCACTGTGCCAGTTTTTAACAGTAGGGAGAAAGCTTGATCACTAAAGAATAAGCTTCCTTTCTGTTGTACTGTTTGAAAGCAAAGTGGCAGTGGCAGAACCAAAGCTTAAAACGTTCTTGAACTCCTCTTCCCTTCCCTTCCAACCAAAGTGGCATGTTTGATCTGTTGTCTGGAAGAAGAGTGGGAGAAAAGACCTGGAAAGGTTTAAACAGTCTAAAAGAGAATGAATTAAGCACTGAGGAGGAGGCGTAACTTTCTGCATGAACCGTGCTTTCTTTTACTTGGCAGGCTGTCACAGTTCTTCCTGAGTCTTAAAACCAGGGCAGCTGCAGCACAATGCCAAACAAACTGCCACCTTTAAAATAGAGCATGCACCCTCCCTTCTCCAACTTGGCTTTTCATGCCGTGCACAAGCTTGCAAAGGCAGGAGCTCCTGCTGTCCCTGCTGCTGGCTTCAGGTTGGGAAGCAAAGCGGAAGAACAATCTCCAGCAGCCAACCAGCCGGGCTTTGCAATGGTCTGGTTTGTTGGCTACAGTATGTTCCAATTAAGAGGGATATCTGTCTGTCTGTCTGTCCGTCCATCAATCACTCTATCTCCTATAGCTAACCATCTCCTCCTTGAATCTGTCTATATCTGTCTCTCCTCCTTGAGTCTTTCTGTCTGTCTATCGATAAATATCCTCCTTGAACATGTGTGTGATAGATGGATGGATGTATGGATGGATAGATTCGCTCAAGAGGAGTCTCTTGGCAGGAGTCTCCTGGCTTTGCCTGTGGCCTGGGTGTGAGACCTAATCCCCAGAAACTTTGGGAAATGTTCAGAAATTATTTCATCCATTCCCTGCCTCTGATTAGCAAAGTGGTAGTTGTTTTGCTCAACCAACCTCCAGTCCAAACAGCAAAAGGAGGAGGAGTGAACAGGCAGAGAGGCTGCTTATATGGCCTATAAAGACCAGTCAGCTTTGGTTAACTGAATTCCTCCCATCAGTTAAATTTTCCCATCGCATTGCCCAAAGAGGTTGCACAAGGAGACAGGAATTGATGTATACTGGGTCTGATTATTTGTGGTACAACACAGAAAAAGTGTTATATTTGCAGAACTATGCTATAGTCGTCCAGCCATCTCCCATATTCATTGTTGGACTGCTACAGCTCCCACATGGCTATTCCACAGCTGCAGAAGAGTGAGGAGGGATACAAACATAGCCAGATACAAGCTGATGATTTCATCCATAGAGTCTGGTGACATAGTTATTGGATCTTCTCCAAACTATAGAAAAAAACAAATTAGTTGTAGCACAGACTTCTTAAATATAGGTCCCTCCAGTTGTTTTGGACTACAACCTTCACCATTCCTGATTTCTGAGAGTTCCAGGCAAATCTGGAACCAATAAACTCCGTCCCCCCTTACAGAATGAAACTTTCCCTCCATCCTGCACAGCAAAATGTGAACTAGGCTGTCTTGACAATTACCCAAGCCAAAGCACATCACTGCCGGCAGTATTGAAGCCGGGACCAGTTCTGCTCATGGAACTATGCATAACTTTATTTAGCTCACAGAGTTCCCTCTGATAGGAAAGCTAAAATCTGATATGGTTTCTTTTCCAAGTTTAAGATATATGTGAGGTTTATCCCTGTGATTTTTTAAAAAAGTACATCAGTATGTTTCAAGAAATTAGTGGAGCAGAATCAGCTATATCAATATAAGGTCAGTTAAAGGTATAGAAAATGATATGCATTTTCACAATTAGGCTTTATTCAAACAAGCAAACATTCTGGTTCTTGGAAATATACAAAACTATACACAATACATGAAATTAGGATCAATAAAATGAACACAGCACATGTTTTATCTTGACAATGAGACTGAAACCTGTAGAGCAATCCTTACCTGAGACTCAGGACCTATCTACAGTGGCCATATAATGCATTAAATGGTCAATATAGATGGGGTCCCAGTTATACTGAACACTAGCAAATATAGTACAATTGCCATATCTGCAAAGGGTATGTTTCTGAACTTATGATGGAAGCAGGAAGCTGTGAATAATAGAGTCCCCTACTGCAATGAAATATTTCCATCAGAAGTTACCATAGAGTCATGCTGGAGGATCTAAAAATTCCTAGAGATTATAGATTTTGTCAGATGCAGGTAAGTGAAACAATGGGTGCCTGTACCAATGTTACATGGGATGTGCTGTACATTCAGCTGGTTTATTTTGTTTGAAACCTTATGCTGATTTATTTCATTTTAAACCCATTCCAGCCATTCTCCTGAGGATAGCTGATAGCTGACATGCCTTTGCCACATTTACACTTTAATGTCATCATTTACACAGTAGGTTTAAATTATACTCCAGCTAAAGTTGGCCCATGGAATTCATTTTTCACTGGTGAGTCAACACTCAGGGAAATCCCAATGATTTCATAGGTTTGTTCTTTTTGGGATCCCATACCAGATTTAGTTCTCTCAGTATGTGCATTTTTTGGTATATTTCTGCGTAAATAGGAAGAAAAAACCCTTAAAATTGCCATTCAAGAAATTTGGATGACATGAACTCATATATTGTGGAGTGGGATACACATTGGTTATTTCTCTGGGAGGTTTTAAGTAGAAGCTGAATGGCTATCTGATGTTTGTGTATATTTATAGTTTATTTTTATTCCAGCATTGAATGTTTGCCGTATTTAGGTTGTGCTCTGCCCTGAGTCCCCTTCCAGGTGAGAAGGACAGAATACAAATACTTTAAATAAACAAATAAACAAACACATAAATAAATAAATCGGTTGGCTGCTTTGATTGCTTGTTCCAGTATGGCAGAAGAGGTTGGATTGGATGGCCATTGTGACTTCTTCCAGCTCTATGATTCTATATTTAGAAATCTTGGTAATGTTCTGTGCCTTTGTCATTTCCGATTTATGATGACTGTAACAGAAACTACTCTGGGGTTTTCTTGCCAGGATTAGTTCCTGACAACATTGCCTTTGCCTTCCCCTGAGTCTGAGAAAGCAAACCCAGTGGGTTTCCATTTCTGAACAGCGATTCAGACCCTGATCTCCAGAGTCATAGCCAACTACTACTCAAACTACTACATCATGCTGCTTCTCTTGGAAGTATTATGGTTCCTGATTTTACCATAGTGGACTTTGATGTAATGTTTATTAGAATGAGAAATATTACTTCGTTTCTTTTTTCTTATAAAAATTGCTCAAAGAATGGTTTGGTTCGTCTGAAATACAAATCACTAAGACTAACTCCAATGAAATCTATTGTCATGACAAAGAATGCCTTTTCGGAGATCAATGTGCTTTTCAAAATTACCTCTTGCAGTCGCAGGTGATGTGCCTAACAAGTCTGCAGGAGCAGATGAGAAATGTATGGGCTGTTAATAAACTGTAACTAATCGGTGAATACTTCTGGATTGTGCTCAAGCTGCTTGGGGCCACAGGTCCTTGGGAGAGCGCACACTTGCTCTCCCTTTATGCCAGCCCTGCAGAAGCCTGGGGCAGCCTCCCAGTGTTTGTTATAGTGAATAGGCATATGTCCCTCACACTGTCATGTAGCATATTCAATTAAGTTACACAATGATAGCTTATACCCGGGGCACTTTCAAACAAGACATTGTCACACTCTTGCTGACAGCACAAAAATAAATTAAGGCTGGCTTCCCATAACTGGGAACAATAATGTCTCAACATTTAAATCAGCAAGCACATGTAAGAAGACCCTTAATGCGGTGTTTGTCCTTATGAAATAAATGAGTTTTACAATTGAGGCTAAATGAGATGTGGTTAATTGTTTGCTTACATCTTTAGGGGCTTTTTTCTGAAAATAAGGAGAGGAACACATATGTGTGTGTGTGTGTGTGTGTGTGTGTGTTTGCGTGTGAGTGTGAATACTCGTATGAAAGCTCCAGGATTTTCTCTTCTATGGATTTCCAAAAATGTGTTGGATTGACTGGGTGCCTGATCTGCCTTTTGTGATGAATAAGAGTTCAAAGTAACTTTGAGTAAAATTAAACAATGAAATAAATGAACATAAGCCTAATTTTTTTAAACCCTTTTTGAAAATGTTAAAGAAAAATAGCCCATTAAAAGCTTTCTAAATGCCTTGAAAGAAATCAAACCCTGTTCGATTGAAGCAGCTAAGTAGGATCAGGCCTGATTAGTACTTTGATGGGGGACCACCAGGGAATACCAGGTGCTTTAGGCTATATCCAGAGAAAGGCAATGACAAGTCACCTCTGAGTATCCCCTGCTTTTAAAACAAAATCTGTGAAATTAATGGGATCTCTATAAATTGAGAGATTATTTGAAGGCATACATTAAAAGCCCCTTCTGCAACTTGTGAGGTCAATTGCTAAAGGATTGCCTGGTTTAAAAAAGCAAAACAACCCTGCAATCCACGAGAGTCTTCCAGCTAATTATTTCCACTGGTAGAGCAGGGGAGAAGGCACTCAGCACTGATTTCCCTCTTCTTCTTGCACGCCTGTGTTTTACTTACTACAGAAAACCTGGGAGGAGACCCTCAAGAAGAGTGTGAGAGCAATATTAAAGGCCACAGTGCAGGCCCAAAAATTGAACAAGTTGGGTTTTGGTGACCACTGCCTTCTTATGGGCAGAGCGGTCTGTTGCGTGTGCAAGGGTGACACACCTCGTGCCAAGAAATAACACAGACACAAGTGGTTGGATGAAAATGGCCACAACTCAATTTATTGAAAACAGGAACAAAGGGTTGGCAGCCACACATGGGTCCTGGATCAGGGTCGGACAGCCCCCACGAATGTCCAAAGGCGTTTGCAAGCCTGGGGTGCGAGCGGCCCAATGCCTGTCCACGGAAACTCAGCACCCCAGGGGGACTGGGCGTTATCCCCCCTTACAACCAGGGGGGCAATAAGCCAGCCTGATCCAGGGGCCATGCCACACGCCACACACCAAACACGGAGTTGTGACAATGAACATAATAACGCATAACCATGAACAGTGCAACAAAGAAGTAAGTAAAAGACAAAAAGGAAACCACAAGCAATGCAAAAGTAGGGAGGGTGGGAGGAAAAACCGGACTGGCCCCAGCGTGTGGCCTGAGCAGTCCCGGGCAGCCTTAAGTAAGCTGCCCGGGCGGAAGTGCAGGCCGGCCGGCTGCAAGGAGGGGGCAGGGCAGGGCCAGCCCCGTCATTGGCTGGCTGGCTTTGATGGCGGGAAACCTTCCCCCACCCCAGGGGCTTCTGGGGAGAAGAAGCCCCTTCTCCATCACCAAGATAGCGCGAGGGCAACCCTGCCCCGCAACCAGCTCGGCCGGTAAGTCAGCCAAGCCCCTTAATACATAGTGAGTGGAAGTTAGTCCCTCAACCTCTGTATGCCCACTAGCAAAACTACGAGTGGAAAAATACCAAGTACACAATCTCCAAGACTGTTCCATGGCCATTGTTGGTGGGGACTATTGGGGATAATGGATCACGACCTGTTAGGATTACTGACCATCGGGGTATAGATCATGAACTATTAGGATCACAACCTAATCAGGGTAGCAGAGTTTATTTAATAGGCTTGTGTTCATTCATTTCATTGTATAATTTGTGTTCATTCATTTCATTGTTTAATAATGGATGATCGCTGGGCATGTAGATATTTTGTTTCTATTTGATGCAGGCAGACTTTTTGTTTTTATTTTAGAGATAACAAGTTTTGTTTACTGATAACTTCATGTATTTAAAGATACAGGCACATTTCTTGTCAAGGGTTCAAAACTTCAGTAACGTTTTAGAGAGTTAATGTCTCGAACTTATAATCTTTAACAGTTTCTTCATAAACTAAATTGCTTTATACAACTCTTGTTAATAAGAGTTTACTTTCAAATAAAACACAAGCCTCAACAGTTTCTAACTTCCTAACATGAGCTGCACTCTGAAAGACTTCTGTCCTCAAGCTCATTCAAGGCTCTAACAGTCATTCCTCAACTGGCATTCCCTAACTGTCATCCTGTTTAAACCTGAACATTCTAAACCAGGGGTGGGCAACCTACAGCCCGCGGGCCGGATCCAGCATTCTAAACCAGGGGTGGGCAACCTACGGCTCGTGGGCCGGATGCGGCCCAGCAGCTGATTCTGTCCAGCCCGAGGAGAAGGGCATCGGGGGCGGGGCCAAGAGGAAGGGGTGTCGCTGCTGCCATCCCATCGCGGGCTCTGGGGCCTGTGTCGGCAGACAGGCTGGAGGAGCGGCGGCTTTGGAGTACCTGACATCCCTGGATGATCCCTGGATGGAGTGCCTGACATCACCTGATCGTCTTCCGGGTCGCCAGATCGAATAAGCCGCCTCAGATCGCCGACTGCTCCCCCTGCAGGCCCGAATCGCCTCCACTGGGATGGCAGGCATTCCATAGCAGGGCGATCAGCTGGGGAACGGCTGGGGGCGAGAGCGGGCGGAAGCCTGCAGCCTCCGATCATCTGCTGCCCTGCTCTGCTGCGGCGGTGGCTGGGTCCGCTTTGCCATCCTTTGGGCTGGGTCCATTGAGCCATTCCATCTTGGGATCCTTCCTCTCTTGAGGATGCTAGCCTTCATCTTGATTCACACCTTGTCTTCTTGAATTTAATTTAATTTTAGTGGTTTTTATTATTATTTTATAATAATTTTATAATAATAATATAATAATAATATAAAAAATAATATAATAATGTTATATATTATAATTTCAATATATTATAATGTCTATATATATACTATAGTATAATAATGATATTAATACTAATAATATATGAATATTTCTTGATATATTAATATTAATGATGTGTAATATATAGTAAATATAGTAAATAAATAAATAAATAAATTATGTAGATTAGAATGTAGTTCAGCCTTTAGGTGCGGCCCTCCATAATATTTTTTGGCTCTCGTGTAGACCCTTGGAAAAAATATTTGCCCACCCCTGTTCTAAACTGTCACTGAGTCAGTCAAGTGACCTGCAGCCCCTCCCACTGCTTTAAGAATATAGAGATAAGGAAACTGCAAGTCAAATAAGACATATACTTTAGGTTATAAAATGACACATTGCAAAACAGACAAACATCATATAGAGAAGGCTTGAGAAGGTTGCTTCCCCCAACAGGGACTCTGCTTGGACCTACAGGCCTCAGAACTACTTTACTCCATCAACATGTCTATGGCTGCAGCTTGAAGCTATACCAGTCCTCAAGTCAATGTCCAAGGGGCTTCTGGGTGTGGCAGAAGCTCTAACAGGGCTCTTTTCCTCCTATATTCCATGGATATACAAGTAGGTCCCCAAATTGAAAGCACCAGGTTGATCTCGTTCCATGGCAGGAGTGGCTTGCTGGATTAATTGGCAAAACTCAAATATTTCCTAGTTTGACCCATTAATACAAAAATAAAACATGGCCAGAATGGCTAGAAAAGAGAGAGAGAGGGGAAGAGAGAGGAGGAGGAGGAGGAGGAGGAGGAGGAGGAGGAGGAGGAGGAGGAAGAAAGTGTAATACAGTGCAAAATCTGTGGTGGATCTCAAGTTGCTGTTGTGGTACAATTCTTATCCTTTCTGACTTTTGGCCTTGATTGATAAAGATTAAGGTCCAACAACATTTGGAAGACAATGTTGTTGCCACCCATCTCTAAGGGTATCCATGTCTTCTCTCCCTGCAAACTGCATTGACCATATGATTGACCATATGATGGATATGAGCAGGTATAGGTTGCACTAGACATGGAAAGTGATTTTTTGTGGCAATGCATGAAAGCTGGAGTCTGCTGACAGCAATATGTGTAAACCTTGTGTATGTTGTAGCTCAGCACGTTTTTCCTTTCCAATCTTATTCTAACATGATTTAGGACGGACGGCAAACATTACGTCTTACTATTAGAACAGTCATAATTTACCATGGTTCTTGCTTTCTTTCTTCCCTTATACATGACCACATGCTTCCCCACCAAAATCAAACTTTCCATCCTGTATGTGAATAAATTGCTGAAACACTGTGCACACTTTCTGTATCTATTTCAGATTTCAATATTAATGTCAAAAAATACCTAGTATGGTTTTACATAGGATTTGTGCTACATTAGAACAGTAAAGACAAATATCACTTAAGTAAAATAAACATAAAATATTAAATAACAAAAAAAGATGTAAACATTAAACTAATCTGGGAATTTGCTATTGCAACACATCCAAAGAAGAAGTTTAAAACCAGTATAAAAAGTTTAGGACTAAGTATGTTCCAGTCTACTTGGTGTGTACACCATACCACAAGTGTGTTTAAGAACTGGCCCAAGTGTCCAGAAGAGCCTTGACTGACAATGTGACTTTTTTTTGCTAGTTAACACATACCTAGTATGCTTTATTATGCCAATTGTTTGCCTTAGATAGTTGAGCAAATAGTTTTCATTGTTGCCTATGGCTAGCATTGGGGTGACAACTGGGGGTTTGTTGGCGATTCCATGTAAGATTTGAGTTCGTATGCAGCGACACTGTCTACTTCCATGGATGTTCGAGAAAACAGGAGCCTTATGTATCTGTAGAGGTAGATCTTTTCAGACTTAAGACCCTGGAACCTCAGAGTATACAAATAATACCTATAAATAAAACCTCATTACTTTAATATACACAGCAGCTGAATGTAAAGAATCCTTGAAATTATGTATCAAAATGCAAACTGACAACTGCTTATCACTTTGGCAGAGACTCTGCAGGTACACTTTGATTCAGGTGTTGCATTCACCACAGAAGTCATTTCCATAATTATTTTCAAATGTTTGATCCATCAATTCCATCAATGGCCAATTAGACTGAAGGCAGGTAATGGATTAGACTAAACTTCCATGAAATGAACTGACAGCCTCCTATTCTCCTGATTAGTGAGTAGAATGTGCCCAAAGCTTTGTAATCCAATCAAAGGAGATGACTATCAATTCAAGATATACGTTTTACTCAGAATAAGAATGGGACCATTGCTTTTGCATCTGTAAAACTCTCATACAATTCCAACACTGTGATCAATCTGCTGTCTGGTAATGTCTTGTGACATTGATGGATTTCCTTCCGTTCTGCTAGGATTAAACCAGGGAATATATTAAACTCAAAGGCACACTTCTTACTTTCAAGGAGCACTCTTGTGCATTGGGCCTGATCCAATTGTGTTGGTTTTGGCAGGGGAATACAATGATTGATGATGGCTGGGAAGCTGAGGTCTGTTTAGGAATATAGTCTGAGAGTCTGAGGTCTCCTCAGAGGCTCCCTGCCGTGGTCTGGACATGCATGGGAAGGGACAATGGGGCTGGGTGGCCCATCCGGATCGCCCCTTCAAATGCATATGGCAAGTTCTGACCTGACAGCTCAAGAAGGGAAGGCAAAAAGCCGATGGGAAATTAATTCTCAAGAGTTTGTCAAGACATCTCCAACAAGTGAAGATAAATGGCAGAACAAAATTTCCAAAGATAAATCCAGGAAAGGGGATGAGTGGGGAGAGAGGCATGGAAGAGAAACTCTCTTTGACATTTATGTCTATTTGTTTGAAGAGCAAGGCATGGGGCACAGCACAAACAAAAGCTTGAGGAAAAGCCCACTCTCCGTAGATGCCAACATCCACACATGATATGAAAGGATCATAACTCAGGAGAACATGGGAGGAATTATAACTGTGGATTAATAAACATTCAACTATCTTTTTCATCAGCACCTAAACATATCAAAGTTTTTTGCTTTTGAAAAAAATGAAATGAGACTGCTTGCTTTCTATCTATCAATCTGTCTATCTACCCACGCATCTCATCCTGTATTTACTGAACAGAACTGAACTGAACTTTATTATTTATGAGTCGCCCCTCCACAAGTGTGCTCCGGGCGACTTACATAGCTATTTACTACCGGTCTATATGAGAAATCATTGAAGGACTGAAATATTCACCAACTTTCATTACCAAATATTACAGGTGACTTGTCTTTTTACATGAAAAGTCCAAACTAGAATTAGTTGGATGTCATTGAGATCTACCTGTCAGGTCTCAGCACTAAGCAGATTAGGGATGAGTGACAATTCTGTTAGATTTGAATGTTAAAAGAGAGACATTTGAGATTCTATTTTATTTTTAAAATGTGAATGTGGGAGAAATATAAGTGAAAGATTTGTCATTCCAGGGAGAGGGCTCTTCAACACCCAGTGTTGATTCCCTGTTTGAATTGAACCTTCCATCTCTCTCTCTCTCTCTCTTGTAGGCTTCTAATCATTACCAATTATGTGGAAGGTAGGTATATAATTCATAATGGGACTAGCTCTACCCGGTGAATGCTGTTCAACATTTTGTTTAGTTTTGATAATACCTTCCCAATATCAACAACTTGCCTTATAAATCTGACAAAAGAAGATGGAAAGACACACTTGCCTCAAGCAGACAAGAGTTCTTTCTACCACCCTGGACTTTCCACAGATATAAAAACCTCACTTGCCTAGTTTCTAACAGACCTCTCAACCTCTAAGGATGACTGCCATAGATGTGGGCAAAACATCAGAAGAGAATGCTTCTGGAACATAGTATACAGCCTAGAAAACTCACAGCAACCCAACATGGAAAGACTTCTGGGAATGCCAGCTAGTGAAGCAAGGGTTTACAAATCCATACAGTGTTTGGAAACAGAAACTTTTTTGTTGACAACTCACAGAATCTCCCAAAGAGGAATTTTTCAGGTTACTTTTTATTATCCAAGAACATACAAATGTAGGTAAAGCTGGTCAGATATGGTTATCTGAGGACAGCTTTGAATAAACCTGGGAAGAATAGGGTTGCAAAAGTGTACCTTTTTCATGCTAAAGAATTGTTTTGTTAATAGTTTAGACAAGAATAAATATTCAACTCAGCTAATGTAATAATGATTCTAAGTTTGTGAAATATAAGGGCCTGTTAAGTGCTCTTTCTGTGCCATATAATGTTGCTAGAAGCATGAATCAGCTAGTAAAAACGGGGAGGAGGATACATGGATGGATGGGGAGAAATACTTTGATTTGTTCCTCTCCTTTGAACAGTATTCCACTTGGTAGAGATCAGCTGGTAAAAATTCCAGGGCTGACAAGCCATGACCATCCCAAGTCCTGAGACTGTAGCACCAACACCTGAGACCTGTGGGTGACACTTTGTTCTGTTAAGGAATATGAAGCATCAACAACATTTACACAAAGTATGCCTTTTAAACAAAACCAACAAATTTAAACACGCACACACAGTTTTAAAAGCAATGCTTTTGATCTGAGATTTCTCTTTCTGAAGACTAGATATGGCAAACAAAAACTTGAGGCCAGGCTTTAAGAGCTGGAAATCCTAATTGCAGATATGTGCAGAGCTACCAAGTATTTAAAACAAATAATAGCAAAGACCCGTTTTTAAACCCATACTATTAACTTTAGAGCAGCCTTTCCTGACTGGGTTCTTCTGCTACAAACCTGATCTCTGCATCTAACAGGTGCATTGGCAGAGGATATTAGGAATTAGAGTCCAAATAACCCAGAGGTTTAGAAAAGCTGAGTTCAGAACTGAAGAGGCTGCAGATCCTTGAGATGGCATGGTATTTGTCAACTGGAGAGAAGTTCTATCCCTGGAGGCAGCAGCTGAATGTGGTCCTTTCAAGAGAAGGTGATTGATAGGCTTATAGATCTATGAGGGGGAATGATAGGGTAAATTGTGACAGGATGAGTTAGAGACAATGTTTCCCTGTACTATCAGATAAGAAGTACAAAAACAACCCCCTTGGGAGGTTGAACATGACACACTCTTTCAATGAGAGCTCTGGCTAGGAAGCAGACAGCTGATATCTCATAATTAAGTTGTTGTCATGTTGAGATTTTCAGAAATCTCCCAATATTTTATTAAGCATCTAAGAAGATCCTCTATTGACTTTTCTAAGGATTATCAGTGGCTTTGGAGCAGATTCCTGAACTTTGCCACCCACCCCCCTTTCTCCAAATTTTCTTTAGCTCAGGAAGAGAAATGCAAAACAAGGTGGTGATCAGACCAGTTGGAAGACAACTAAGCCTTCCCAGCACATATAATTTCCTCACCCCAAAATTGGGAATTGGGCATGTTGTTGAATTTTGGTTCCCAGTATTCCTCACCACTGTCTCTTAAATTAGCACTATCAGGAGTTATAGTCCAACATACCTGGAAAGTTGGGTAGTTGGCGACTAATATTAAAAAGATTTCAGAGCAGCTTTTAAACTGATTCCTAGGGGAAAGTCGACAGGAGCTGGGCAGCTTCCGGTTCGAGAGGGTGAAATGCCAAGTATGGAGGACGAAATCCACACACAAATGGCTGAGTCAACAGAAAAGATAGATAGTAGTAGTCGAGAGGTAGGACATGGTAGGCCTTCTACAAATTCTCACAAACAGCCAAAGTTGAAAGTGCACCAGAGAAATAAATATAAATGTCTGTACGCAAACGCTAGAAGCCTTCGAACAAAAATAGGGGAGTTGGAATATTTGGCAAAGGAAAAAAATATTGATATTATTGGCATAACAGAAACCTGGTGGACGGAGGAAAACAAATGGGACACAAAGATTCCAGGTTATAAACTGTACAGGAAAGACAGGAGAGGGAAAAATGGTGGCGGTGTGGCCCTGTACATAAATGAGGAGCTAGAATCTCATGAATTAGAACTTCAAGAAATTTCAAACTCACCTACAGAAACATTGTGGGTAAAAATCCCAGGACAAAAAACTAATCTAGCACTAGGGATCTGCTATCGCCCTCCCAACCAAACTCCAGAGGCGGACTGCTATCTGGAAAATGAAGTTAAACAGGCCTCAAAAAGAAATACATTAGTCATAATGGGGGACTTCAACTATCCCCAAATAGATTGGCCAAATTCTTGTTCTACGCATGAAAGAGAGACAAGGTTCCTCGACATGCTAGCTGATTATTCCCTTGAGCAGATGGTCATGGAACCAACCAGGGGAAAGGGGATCCTGGACTTGGTGCTAACTAATGAACAAGATCTCATTCAAGATGTCCTTGTAACTGAGCCCATAGGTACCAGTGACCACAACACAATAACCTTTAACTTAAGTTTGGATAGCAAACTGTCAGTGAAAACTAACACGAGACCTTAAATTTTCACAAAGGGAATTTCACCAAAATGAGAAAAATTGTAAAGAACAAACTAAAAGGAACATTAAAATAAATGAAATCCCTCCAAAATGCTTGGAAACTGTTTAAAAATACCTTAAAACAGGCTGAACTGAAATGCATTCCAATAAAAAGAAAGAGGCATGGAAAGTCCAAAAGGACACCAGTATGGCTTACAAATGAAGTAAAAGATGTGATTGGAAAGAAGAAAAACTCATTTAAGAAATGGAAGGCTCTTCCTACCGAGGAGAACAGAAAGGAACACAAGCTCTGGCAAACTAAATGCAAAGCAACAGTCAGGAAAGCCAAGAGAGATTTTGAGGCACACATAGCAAAGAATATTTAAAAAAACAACAAAAACTTCTTTAAGTACATCAGAAGCAGGAACCCAACTAGAAAAGCAGTTGGGCCACTCGACGACAATGGTCAGAAAGGGAAAATCAGCGAAGACAAAGAGATTGCTGAGTGGCTAAATGACTTCTTTGCCTCCGTTTTCACACAGGAGGACAGACAACATATGCCTTCAGCTGAGTCAGTTTTTCAGGGAGGGAATTAAAAGAATTAAAACAGATAGAGATAAACAAGGAGGATGTTCTCATATGCCTTACTAAACTAAATGTCAATAAATCACCAGGTCCAGACGGCATCCACCCCAGAGTTCTTAAGGAACTCAAGTGTGAAATTGCTGAACTTCTAGCTAAGATATATAACCTTTCTCTAAGATCAGGCACTGTACCCGAGGACTGGAGGGAGGCAAATGTAACACCGATCTTCAAGAAAGTGTAGCACCCATGGGCTCGTTCGTGCCACTGGCGGGGGGTGATCCGCCGGGGGTCCCGTTGGCAGTGGGGCCCGCACAGGCTGGAAGGGACTCGGAGGATGAGTTGGAAGGCCCAGAGCAAGATTGGTCAGCCGTGCCTTTGCCCAGTTCACCTGTAGAGAGCTTAGCCTGGGATCTCGAGTGGGAGCATTCTCCCGGGAAGGAGCGGACCAGGTGGAGATGGGAGGCAGCGAAGCAGATAGCGGAGATAGTTATGAATTCCCAAACGGCCGAGGTTCCCAAGAGCTGGCCGGGCAGCAGATGGAGGCTAGCGGCTGGGAAACTCCGGGGGAGGCTGCTTCTCAGGAAGATAGCGATACTAGGCTGGAAGAGCGGGGCCGTTCTCATAACAGGCGCAGGGACATAGAGGAGGGCAGGAGGAGCTGGCATCTGTCCCTAGACCGTCGCCGTTCGGAAAGTAGAGACTGGAGACGCCGGGCCCTAGATCGTCGGGGTTCCAGGCCGAGGGATTAAGAACAGCCCCGTGGGAACTGATCGTCAGTTCTCCGGCCACGTCTGATCTGAAGGGCGTGAAAGCGGAGTGAATCTTGGAGCCTAGTTTGGCTCGCCATAGACCAAGACCTTGCCTTGTTTGGGATTCGCATTGGTGCGGCTCCTGTGCTACGCCCGGTTGAACCGAGCCTTGCCAAGTTTTTTACCACGTTTGCCCTTGCATCTACCTTTTGGGACTTTGCTTACTTTGCTGAACTGCAGCTTCGTGCTGATTGCTTTATCCTATGAACTTTTTAAGTGAATTGCTTTTTTGGATTTGTTTTTACTCAATAAACATAGTTAGCCTTTGCTACGTCTCCGTGTGTGTGTTAAAGGGGCAGTTCTAAGTCGGTGATTGTGACAGTAAGGATCCAGAGGTGATCCAGGAAATTATAGACCAGTCAGTTTAACCTCAGTTCCAGGCAAAATGATGGAAACCATTATTAAAGAAAAAATTACTAGGCACATAGAAGAACAGGCATTGCTGAAAGAAAATCAACATGGTTTCTGCAAAGGCAAATCATGTCTTACTAACTTGTTAGAATTCTTTGAGGGTGACCCAATTGATATTGTTTACCTTGACTTTCAAAAGGCTTTTAACAAAGTCCCTCACCAAAGGATCCTAAATAAGCTCTTCAGCCATGGAATCAGGGGACAGGTCTTGTCCTGGATTGGAACCTGGCTAAACTGTAGGAAACAAAGGGTGGTAATAAACGGACATTTCTCTGGGTGGAAAGAGGTGAGAAGTGGCGTACCCCAAGGCTCAGTTTTGGGTCCGTTACTTTTTAATTTATTCATTAATGATCTGGATGTAGGAGTGAATTCTGAGGTAGCAAAGTTTGCAGACGACACTAAATTGTTCAGGGTAGTTAAAAATGAAACTGATTGTAAAGAGCTCCAGAAAGATCTCTCGAAATTGAGTGAATGGGCAACAAAGTGGCAAATGCATTTTAACCTAAACAAGTGTAAAGTCATGCACATCGGGGCAAAGAACCCCAACTACACCTACCAATTGATGGGGTCAAAGCTTTCCGAGACAAACCAGGAAAGGGATCTTGGGGTTTTGGTGGACAGCTCAATGAAGATGTCAACCCAGTGCGCAGCAGCAGTGAAAAAGCAAATTCTATGCTTGGCATGATCAGGATGGGAATCGAAAATAGGTCAGCAAACGTCGTATTACCTCTCTACAAATCTATGGTAAGGCCACATTTGGAGTACTGTGTACAATTCTGGTCTCCGCACCTCAAGAAGGATATAATGGAACTGGAAAAGGTACAGAAAAGGGCAACAAGAATGATCCAAGGGATGGAGCGGCTCCCTTATGAAATCAGGTTGCAACGCCTTGATCTTTTCAGCCTTGAAAGACGGCGTTTAAGAGGTGACTTGATCGAAGTGTATAAAATCATGCATGGGATAGAAAAGGTGAATAAAGAAAAATTATTTTCTTTGTCACAAAACACTAGGACTAGAGGGCATTCCCTGAAGCTCCAAGGTAGGAAAATTAGGACTAATAAAGGGAAATATTTCTTCACCCAGAGGGTCATTGGGTTATGGAACTCACTTCCAGAAGAGGTTGTGACAGCTGTCAGCCTGAACAACTTCAAGGCAGGATTAGACAGATTCATGGATACCAAGTGTATCAGTAGTTACTGAAAAGGACATTCAAGTGCCACCTCGGAGTTGGTTGAGGTAGGCAGGATTTCCCTGGGTACTGGTTGTGGGGGGTCGGGAGCAGGTCAGGGTTTTGCCCTCCCTTCTGCTCGAGATCCCCGTGTACAACTGGTGGGCCACTGTGTGATACAGAATGCTGGACTAGATGGGCTGAGGTCCGATTCAGCATGGCTCTTCTTATGTTCTTATGTTCTTAGTTCCCATCCCTTCTCTTCTGAGAGGGAGAAGTAGAGAAAAGCAGAGTATGATACATAAATTATAGCCCTTTCTTTATTGGTGGGTTATATTCAGAGCTAAGGAAAGATAGTTTTTTGATTGATAATGCTCAGAAACCGGCAGCCAATAAGTATGGTGGTAGTGGTGGTGGTGGTGATGATGATGATGATAATTTATTTCTATCCCACCCTATCTCCTCAATGGAGACTCAGGGCAGTTCACAACATACATCGGCAAACATTCAATGCCGTAAAGTGTGACCAAAAAATAAACAAACCATAAATCAAAATACAACATATTAGACATCAATATCAGACAACAGTGAAATGTTACAACAAATTGGCTGAAGTATTCTTGGAGTTAGCTCTCCAAAATAACTTCTGCAATATCTTATTCTTTTAATGAAATCAATATTGCAGTTCAATTCTATTAATCAAAATGAGGTCTTTGCAACAGGCTGCAGCCATACTGCTGTTTTTAAGAGATTTTAAATTGATGGTACAGATCCCCGAATACCCATGTCAATGAATGTGAGCCAATGGCCTCCTCAATGAGAAGAGCACAGGCCTTTGGTTGCCATCCCACCTTGCCAAACCTGTTCCCCTCCTATAATCATCCGGAAGTTATGCGGACACATGAATGCAATGACATGGTTAGGCTTCCCCCAGGGCAGCCAGAGTCCCCTTTGATAGAGGGAAAGTGCCAGCTTGATTGACTCATTTGAAACTGGAAACTCTGCTTCTTCCTTCCCCCTTCCTACCGCCTGCTGCCTGTGTATTCTTGCAACCATCTGTTATGGCCTGGGTTGCATTAGCACATTAACACCCTGCTTTACCTAAATATTAGACTATGTTGAATACATGCAGCGGAGGTAACAATGAGACTAGCCCTTTCTTCTTCAATCCCCATTCATTAATCATACATAAAGATACAGCCCAGAGTGAGCCACCCCCACCCCATTCCATCAGTAAGAATATTCACATGGAACAAATGTAATTGATGTGAGGGCAGAAACACATTTACACCAAACTTGGAGAAGTTTTTGGTTTGGACAATGGTTATCGGCTCTGTATTGATTTGTGTTTTTAGCAGGCAGTTCTGATTTAATAAGGCATAGTCATAGAAAGGGACTCCTCCACTATCCTACCTATTTCCCCTCAAAGAATCTTTCACCTTTGATAAGTTGACAGCTTCTAGATCAATTGAGATATGCTTACGTAAAAATAAGTGTGCAATAGATATTGTGTTTAGGAGCTTTGACCTAGCCAAGTTACACCTGAGGCTATTGATTCTCTTTTCCCATGACAACCATGTTTGGAAATGGGACCTGAAGACCAAAGATGCAATATTTTCTGTAGATCACTGTTACGGTAGCTTAATATTTGAGATGTTTTCGTGGTTTGGTTTAATGTATATGTTTATTTTGTTGGATGAAACTTTATGTGGCATAGAATTGTGCCTATATATGTGAGCCGCTCTGAGTCCTGTTTGGGGTGAGAAGGGTGGAGTACAAATGTGGTAAATAAATAAATAAGATCTGTTCTAAATATCTTTAATTGGGAATAAGGTCCATGAAACTCAGTGAGGCCTACTTCTGAATAGACATGTTCTGGACTACCATCAGGAAAGGAATTGTGGACTACGTGTGGGCTATTGAGAGCATGGGCATTGACTAGTTCTGGGTGTAACACAGCTTAACTATAATGAATAACTATAAATAAGCTAGTCTAAACAGCAGTTTGACCTATAAGGAAATCAAGAAATGTGCCAACAGCTCTAAACTGATGAAAAACAGTCAAAAGTCAAGAGATCCTGGTATGAATTGTCATTTCTAAGATTTTAATAGGAGGAGAATTGTTTCTATGTGTTGTAGAGCTGATGATTTAGAGAGGATGGTGAGCTTTTCTGTGACACAAAGTGATTCAAGTCTGGGAAATGATGGTTTTCTATGTGAGAAAACTGGCTTGTAAAGTGCATGGCTTCAAGACCATTCTGAAGAATCAGAAGTCACAGCAGCAGATAAGGAATCAAGTGAAGAGCTGAGTGATAAGGAAGGTTCCCAGGAGAAACCACCTGGAGGTCAACAAAAGCCTTTATTTACAGATCAGAGCAGAATAGATTACGTTGTTCAGAGATATTACATGGAAAAGTTGTGGAGAAAATTTATGGGAACTGAATAATTTCATGGATGTCTATTAAATAGCAAGTTGTTTATCTTAAGTTCAGTTCAGGCAACATAGCGTTAGAGTGAGAAGCTATTCTGAGTTCTCTGGTTTTTGGTTCAAGTCAAGCCTTAGTTTTGAATTTAAAATATCCTGGAAATTTTCTATGCTCCTGTTCTTGTATTCCTGTTCAAGTTTTTACTAGTTATGCTTTTTTGCTTGTGGACTTATGCTGTATCTGTGATTTCTAGCTGTTCCTGGACTTTGTCACCTCTGAAACTTTATGAGACATTTGGATGACTGTTTGGTTATCACCTGTTACTAAACTTTTTGGATTATATATCTTCCTTTCTTATTCTTGATATTATATGCTTTTAATGTGACCCCCCCCCCCCCCCAAAAAACTGTTTGCTTATATTCCTGGAAACTTGTGTGGAGCGGTGGTCATAGGTAACATGATTGCCATGTATAAATATGTGAGGAGAAGGCATAAGGAGGAGGGAGCAAACTTGTTTTCTGCTGCCCTGGAGACCAGGATGCAGAACAATGGCTTCAAGCTACAGGAAAGGAGATGAACATTAGGAAGAACTTCTTGACTGTGAGAGCTGTTCAGCAGTGGAAATCTCTTCCCTGGAGTGTGGTGGAGGCTCCTTCTTTGGAGAATTTTAAGTAGAGGCTGGATGGTCATCTGTCAGGGGGAGCTTTGAATGCAATTTTCCTTCTTGGCAGGGGATTGGGCTGGATGGCCCACGAGATCTCTTCCAACTCTATCATTCTATGATTCTATGAATGTCTCTTTTCTAGCTGTGATCTGAGTGGATGGGGAAAAGGATAAAATGAGCTGACAGAAGATATAAGGAAGGAAACCAAGCATCTCCTCCATAGATTATATAGCTCATGCCAATAGTGTAATAGCCGTGTTCCTGAATAAAAGAACAGACCATACTGGTATGAGAACATTTCTGATCTAAAATAAGCTAGATATGCATTCTGTCAGAATGGGATGCTTCTCTGCAAGACCAGAGTTTTAAAAGACAACCGGATTGAAGACAGACACCTGCTTCCTTGATCATTGTCGCTAAACCACATTTTGTCATGTCTGTCTCTTCTGAGAGGAAGGCATCGCTCTTTCTAAGTATCAGAGCTTTAGTGAAGCTAAATCTTGCCTTGTTATCTTGGGCAAGTAAATCAGCCCATCACCTTTTCCTCCATCACTTTATGCTGTCCTAAAGAGAGGAGTTCAAGAGCCCGTGGTGCACGTCTCAACTCAGGAAAGAAATATTTTCTTTTCTTCTTAGATCCATTTTATTCCCTTCCCAGCTATTTTTGCCTTTTAATATCCATCTTTTAAGTTCTACACCACTCACATTTACTGTGTCTGGTTCACTTTGTAACATTTCCTTACTACTCTTTAGAAAACCATTGGAAGATTTGGACTGATTAGAAGTAATTATGTTTGGTTTTTAAAAAAATCCGTATCAGTTTAATCAATGTATGGAATCCCAATACATTTCCATATGCGTTAACAGCTTTGAACATTAAAAGAATATATAATTATATGCACATAACTTGGGATAAGCACTTGACTTTAAAATGGTGGTGATCATATTTATGTTGAAACCACATGCTTGCTTTAATTTAGATGAGCATTTATATTTAAAGTAAATTCAAGGTAAAATGAAATCAAGGTAGAATTCTTAATTTTCACTTAATTAATTTATTGCCTGCTCTGCAGCAGAAGAAGCAGGACTGGAAATCATAGAATCATAGAGTTGGAATAGACCTCATGGGCCATCCAGTCCAACCCACTACCAAGAAGCAGGAAAATCACATCCAGGTCCTTACAGGCTTTTCTTTGGCATAGGGTTGGGATTCATGCAGCCCTCCAGACGCTCATGTGTGGAAATGAAAAGGGGCCAACCAAGGGCAAGGTGGAAGGATGGTATCCTTGAAGTGACTGGCTTAACTCTGAAGGAACTGGGGGTGGTGACTGCCGACAGGGAGCTCTGGCGTGGGCTGGTCCATGAGAGTCGGAAGCAACTGAACGAATAAACAACAACAACAACTCCCATCATGTGATTTTCTAGATCTTGTTGGACAGTAAGTCCTAGCATTTTGTCCTCATAGGTTAAACCAGCTGGGTCTGTTGGGAGGTGTTACACATGAGCATCTGGAGGGCTGCATGAATCCCAGCCCATACAATGTGGTGGGAATGTGGCGCAGCTGGCTGGGAGTCAGCTGCATAAGATCTCTACTGATCAGAAGGTCATGAATTCGAGGCCTGCCCGGGTCGGGATGAGCTCCCGACCAATTGTGTAGCTCGTTGTCTGTCTATATATGTTGTATGTCTATGGCATTGAATGTTTGCCTATATATGTGCATTGTGATCCGCCCTGAGTCCCCTGTGGGGTGAGAAGAGTGGAATACAAATGGTGTAAATAAATAAATAAAATAAATAAATACAAGGACCTGGATCCTTTTGCAGTTGATATGCAGGAGGGGAGACAAAGTAAAGCTAGCCTGCTGCAAAGTGAAGCATATGGGTGGCCTCAGTTCCTCTAATTCTGTAACATTAGACAATCCAATTTAAAGGCAGCATCTACAGCAAATATAATAAACTAGTCTCTCTGGGATGCTCATCACGCTAAGCCATCAGGTGAACATATGGGAACAACACAGGGCTGAAGATAGGATGGCACTGCCCTGCACCCGGTCATCTTCATCCTAAACCCAGCCTTTAGCATAGCTCTTAAGAGAGTTGCAACTGCCCCCCGCCCCTCCCATTCCAGCCAGGACATCCTGGGTTTCTTTGGAATTTGCAGTTTAAAGCATGGCTTTTAAAATCCTCAGCCAGAGAGCTGTAGTGTAGCACCAGACTATTAATTCCAGGATTTCCGAGTATGATATGTGAAGCCATGAGCAGTGAGGAACAGCTCAGATTCTCTTCTCTGATCAAAGAAGTTTCTCTTTCATTCTGATTGCTTTCAGAGAAGTGTGGGGATCATATGGTCTCCCAGATGTTGTTGCACTCCAATCCTAGGCAGCCTCAGCTGGCATGGCCAATAGGGAAGGATGATTGAACATGCATTCAAACAACACTCAGAGCTAAGGATAGAAACTACATTGACTTTTGAAATGGTTTGAGCAAATAGAAGGGACTCATGATAAGATAAACTGGGAGACAGGTTTGCTGCATTACAGGCAGAAGTTCAACAGGTAATACTTTCAATGCAATTGAATCTGTAGCTGGTGCAACTGGATCATCCCCCAGTTTATATGGATGCTACTAGTTGTACCAGTGGGTTAAACCACTGAGCTGCTGAAGTTGCTGACTGAAAGGTTGGTGGCTTGAATCTGGGGAGCAGGGTGAGCTCCTGCTGTTAGCCCTAGCTTCTGCCAACCTAGCAGTTTGAAAATATGCAAATATGAGTAGTAGGTACCGTTCCAGCGGGAAGGTAAGGGTGTTCCATGCAGTCAAGCCTGCCACATGATCTTGGAGGAGTCTAGGGACAATACCGGCTTTTTGGTTTAGAAATGCAGATGAGCACACACCCCACCCCAGAGTAAGACAGGACTAAACTTAATGTCAAGGGAAAACCTTTACCTTTTATAGTTGTACTAGCTACAAATTGATTCATGGTCTCAGACCCCTTCTACACTGCCATATAATCCAGATTATCAAAGCAGATGATCCACATTATCTGGTTTGAACTGGATTATATGACCACTCCTTGGGGGAGGCCCGCTTGTCGCCCCTGCCAGTCTCACAGACTTGTCTGGTGGGCATAAGGGAGAGGGCCTTCTCTGCTGTGGCCCCCTGACTCTGGAATTCCTTGCCCGGAGAGATTAGGAAAGCCCCTACTTTGGAGACCTTTAAGAAACACCTTAAAACCTGGCTTTTCGCTGTGTCTTTGGAGAGTAATTATTTAATTTTTAGCATTGCTCTCTTTAATGCTGCCGATCTTGGAGTCTATCCCCCCCCCAAAGGATGCTACTCCGCTTATCTCACCCTGAGTTTTTTTAACACTTTATATGTGTGCCTGTGGCCCGCCCTGTCCTTGTGATTTTGACATTTAGTTGTATATCGTTTTTTATTTATATGTATGTATTTTTATTGTGTTATTGCTGATGTTTTTGTTTTTATTTTATTGCAATTTGTTGTTTGGGGGGTGGCCTCATGTGAGCCGCCCCAAGTCCCCATTGGGGAGATGGGGCGGGGTACAAATAAAGTTTATTATTACTATTTATTATAATCCAGTTCAAAGCAAATAATCTGAATTTTATATGGCAGTGTAGAAGGGGCCTTAGTTTAGTAAATTTGACTTAATTTAAAAGAATTGTCCAAGGTGCTGAATCTTTGAGCGACTGCAGTTCAATACAATGAATACACTACTATATAAAATCCAGATTATCTGCTTTGAACTGGTTTATATGGCAGTGTAGACTCATCTAATGGAGTGCAAATCAGATAATGTGGATTATCTGCTTTGTTAATCAGGATTATATGGCAGGGGCCATCCTTTAACATTCAGGTTGCAATTCAGAGCAAGTTGATCATCTCCCTTGCATGGAAGTTGCCAAAAGAGAATTGCGGCAGCTTCCTGTGTTAAAAAGGGAAGCAAAGGTTAAAATCTCTCTGGACAATTTCTTGCCAGGATCCAGAGTGAGAATCGTGCAATCAACCTGGTCCAATTTCTTCCATTGCCTTTATGGAATGTACCACCAAATAGCAGGGCAATATTTACTCTGAGGGAAGCTGGTGGTGCTATAATGCACTTTGCTTCTAATGGTTCATCTACTCTAGAATTAAATGCACTTTAACTGCCATGGCTCAAATCTAGGGAATCCTGGAAGTTATAGTTTTACAAGGTCTTTCATCTTTTCTGCCAAAGAGGGTTAGTGCCTCAAAGCAAACCTCAAAGCCCAGGATTCCATAGCATTGAGCCCTGGCAGTTCATGAGGCATCAGAAATGCATTATTTCTACTGTGGAGATGCACCCCAAGAGGACTTCACTGAAGGCAGGTCATTCAGGGTTATGGTTGGTGACATCATCACCAATGCTTCCTCTTCATCCTGGAAGGAAGTGACGAGTGGAGTGCCACAGGGTTCTGTCCTGGGCCCGGTCCTGTTTAACATCTTTATTAATGACTTAGGTGAAGGGTTAGAAGGCATGATCATCAAGTTTGCAGATGGCACCAAATTGGGAGGGATAGTCAATATTCCAGAGGACAGGAGCAGAATTCAAAATGATCTTAACAGATTAGAGAGATGGGCCAAAACTAACAAGATGAAGTTCAACAGCGACAAATGCAAAATACTCCACTTAGGCAGAAAAAAAATGAAATGCAAAGAAACAGAATGGGGGGCGATAAAAGATCTTGGAGTCCTCCTGGACAACAACTTAAACATGAGCCAACAATGTGATGCCTCGGCAAAAAAAAAAAGCCAATGGGATTTTGGCCTGCATCAATAGGAGTATAGTGTCTAGATCCAAAGAAGTCATGCTACCCCTCTATTCTGCCTTGGTCAGACCACACCTGGAATACTGTGTCCAATTCTGGGCGCCACAATTGAAGAGAGATGTTGACAATCTGAAAGGTGTCCAGAGGAGGGCCACTAAAATGATCAAAGGCCTGGAGAACAAGCCCTATGAGGAGCGGCTTAAAGAGCTGGGCATGTTTGGCCTGAAGAAGAGAAGGCTGAGAGGAGACATGATAGCCAAATATAAATATGTGAGGGAAGGTCATTGGAAGGAGGGAGCAAGCTTGTTTTCTGCTGCCCTGGAGGCTAGGATGCAATGGAACAATGGCTTCAAATTACAAGAAAGGAGATTCCACTTGAACATGAGGAAAAACTTCCTGACTGTGAGAGCTGTTCAGCAGTGGAACTCTCTGCCCAGGAGTGTGGTGGAGGCTCCTTCTTTGGAGGCATTTAAACAGAGGCTGGATGGCCATCTGTAGGAGGTGCTTTGAATACAATTTCCCTGCTTCTTGGCAGAGGATTGGACTGGATGGCCCATGAGTCTCTTCCAACTCTATCATTCTATGATTCAAAGTCCTTAGAGTTTCACTGCATTTTCCAAGCTGCTTGGAAACCTCGCAGGATCAGAGGGGTGTGTGTGTGTGTGTGTGTGTGGGTGGTGTAGGTTCAGCAAGAGACTTTCCCCAAGACACTGTTTATTTTAGCAGGAGGTTGTGTGAACCGTTTAGCTCCTGTTTTCAAGTGCAAACCACTTCGAAGGTTTTCCCTTTTCGTCAAACCCGGGGGAATTGAACTCGGAGCCCTTCCACGTGGAAACATAACCTAAAAGGTTCGGTTTCCAAAGTGACAGGTGCTGAAGATGAAGCTTACCTGGAAACGGCGCCTTCTCTGGGATTTGGGAAACGTCTCCCAGGCAGATACCTTGAGGGCGGCTATGGAAGGAAACCAGACTTTGCGCATGCGCAGAAGGGCTCGATGGCAGGTTAGTCCCTCTAGGCATGGCCTTCCAGGTGTTTTGGACTTCAACTCCCACCATTCCTCACAGCCTCAGGCCCTTCCCTTTCCCCCCTCAGCCCCTGAGGCTGTGAGGAATGGTTGGAGTTGGAGTCCAAAACACCAAGAGGGCCCAAATGTGCATATGCCTGCGCTAACCACCATTGAACTTCAGAGGCCCCCAAGAACTTTGGCTGTATTTACACTGCCATAGAATGCAGTTCAATCCAGTTCAGAGGGCATAATATGGGTTCTACCCTGCAGTTCGAATTGCATTGTATAGCAGTGTAGACCCCCGCCTCGCTCACGAAGGGGTTTTGAGGCCATCCAGCCGCATTCAGACCCAATCTCCAGGTCATAAAAATGTGTTTGGGATGGCACTTGAGGATTATCTACCTCGGAAGTGAGTGCCATTGAATTCAATCCCCTACAAAACTGTTATTTCGAAATCCTTCTTCAAATAGGCATCTCCTGTGTATTTTGCAAACAGGAGAAAGCTTCCTATTCCCATCCGCAGGTGGAAATTTCGAAATGACTTTAGAGTCGTCTTCACAACCTCTGAGGATGCCTGCCATAGATGTGGGCGAAACGTCAGGAGGGAATGCTTCTGGAACATGGCTAAGCAGCCCGGAAAACTCACAGCAACCCAGGGGTTTAAATAGTTGCCTTATTATCACTTTCCCCAGGAGCCTCCCACCCCCACCCCCTCAGCAATGGGTTAAATCCTTGTGCCGGCAGGACTGAAGACTGATCAGTCGGAAATTTGAATCTGGGGAGAGCAGGGATGAGCTCCCTCTGTCAGCTCCAGCTCCCCATGAGGGAAGCCTCCCACAAGGGTGGTAAAACATCAAAACATCCGGGCGTCCCCTGAGCAACGTCCTTGCAGGCGGCCAATTCCCTCACACCAGAAGCGACTTGCAGTTTCTCAAGTCGCTCCTGACGCTGGAACCCCCGCGCACTCACCACTTTTCCGGATTTTATTGGGGCCCCTTCTACACTGCCATATGATCCAGATTAACTTTATCTGCTTTGAACCGGATTATATGAGTCTACACTGCCATATAATTCAGTTTAAAGCAGATAATCTGGATTTTACATGAGGGTGGAGAAGGGGCCTTCGACTGCCGGGTTTAGGGCGATATCTGGAGTGAAAAAGGGTTGGGTTGAATCAAGCTCGTATCCTCAACCTGCAGTCTGATCCTATTGAACTCAAGGACGTAAAGGTCTGTATAGAAATCCTCATAGACTGGGGCCCTACACCCTCCCTTCCCTCATAGTAAAAGCGCCAAAAGACTGGCCTATACGGGGCCATCTACACTGTAGAATCAATGCCACTTGATATCGCTTCACGTGCCATGGATCCTGGGGAGGGGTAGTTTAGTGATGAGAGAGGCACCCGTACAATTGGACAGTGAAGACTAAAGAGCTTGTAAAACGACAGCCCCCGTGATGCAATAGCATTGAGTTGCTGCAGTGAAGGTGTTGTCAATTTGCATTAACTCTACACTGGGGACCACGCATGGGCAAACTTTGGCTGCTAGGAATGGTGGGAGTTGAAGTCCAAAACGTCGGGAGGGCCGAAGTTTGCCCGTGCCTGGTGTAGACACACTCTTGATTTCTTTCCAGGATAGTTTCGGGGCAAACGATTGAACTAGACGAGTGGGCCCGATTCTGTATCCGTAGAGGAGGCCTCTTGAACCCTCCATAATTTTGTTCGAAGGGCAAAAAATATCCATTGGAGTAAGGGGACTATTCCGAAGGAAGGAGAGGGCGGATTGGGAACCTAAGTATGTGTCCCCTAATTTATTTTCTTGCCTCCATTGAGTTTCTTTCTCTTTCTTACTCCATTCTCTCCTTTCTTCTTTCTTCCTCTTTTTTCTTATTCTTTCTTCTCTTTCCTTTTTTTCTCTCCCCTTTCTCTCCCTTTCCCCTTTCTTTCTCTCACCCTTCTTGCCTTCTCTTCCCTTCTTTTCCCCTTCTCGCTCCTTTTTATTCTCTCTTCTTTCTCTCCCCTTTCTTTTACTTTTTCTCCCTTTCTCTCATCCTTCTTGCCTTCTCTTCTTCTCTTTTCCCTTTCTCCTTTCTTCTCTCTCCTTTTATTCTCTCTCCTTTCTCCTTTCTTTTTCTTTCTCCTCTTTTTCTTTCTCACCCTTTCTGCCTTCTCTTCCCTTTCTTCTTTTTCTCTTTTTCCTTATTCTCTCCCTTTCTTTCTTATTCTTTCTCTCTCTTCCCTGTCCCTTTTCTCTCCTTTCTTCCCTTTCTCTCTTTCTTCTACCCCCGCTTTCTTCTCTTCTTTCCCGCTTATGGACCCACGCCCATCTCCAAAAGAAAGGAGCAGAAAACCACCGCAATACTTCAGTTCCTTTGTTTTCTTTTTAATTATCATCATTCCTTTAAAACGTCAACAGTGAATCCATTTCCTTTCTTTTTCGCAACCAAACAATAAATATTATTTAGCAACTTTTTCCATTTCTTTATTTTTTATATATTTTTATAAAAATAAACAAGTGATAAAAAAATCTCTCGAAGGTGACAGCGCGAGGAAGAGAAGAAAAAGGAGGAGAAAAGAGAGGTGGTTGGGAAAGAAAGGGAGAGAGGAAGACTGCAGCAGGAGCGGGCCATCGGTTAAGGACAGAAAGGGAAAGGAAGGATTCTGGATAGGAAAGGGGGGGGGAGGGCCTGGAGCCCCAGAAAGGGGTTGACGGAAGAGCCGGGGAGCAGAGGGGAAGTCTGGGGCCGCATTAGAAGAACACCTCCCAACAAAAGATTCCCCCAGGCAGGAGGCAGGCAGGCTTTGAAACTGCAAGGCCATTCAAATGCTAGTCAAGCTGGCCAATCGCAACATTCACACTTTCCTCCGGCAGACAAGAGTTCTTTCTCCCACCCTGGACATTATTCCACAGATATATAAACCTCACTTGCCTAGTTTCCAGCAGACCACCCAACCTCTGAGGATGCCTGCCATAGATGTGGGCAAAACGTCAGGAGAGAGTGCTTCTGAAACATGGCCATACAGCCCAGAAAACTCACAGCAACCCAGTGTCCTATTTGTCATAAAAACTTAAAATTGAAAGGCCCATGGAGTCCAACCCCGTTCTGCCCTGCAGGAACACCCAATCAAAGCACTCCCGACTGAAACACCTCTGCTTGAAAACCCCCAGAGAAAGTAATCAACTTCAGAGTAGGTCTCGCCCTCGGGAAGTTGTGGTAGCTCGGTCGGGGCCCTTAAAGGTAAAGTTTCCCCTTGGCATTAAGTCTAGTCGTGCCCGACTCTGCGGGGTGGTGGTGCTCATCTCCATTCCCAAGCTGAAGAGCCAGGCGTTGTCCATAAACACCTCCAAGGTCATGTGGCCAGCATGTTGTGGTGCCTCGGTCGGGGCCCTTACTTGGCTTCAAGGGCCACCTCCAAGTCCCCATCTACACCGACCAAACTTTGAGAAAGCCCTTAATGTGCATCAGTGCTCTGTGGTTTGTGTCATGTGCCAGGATGACCCGTGTTGTCATCTACAATAGAGAGAAACCGCCTGGTTTGAAACCGGCAAGGGGTCGGTATGGAGGCGTCTCAAGGCGATGCAGCTGCGTGGGAGCCAATTGGGAAGCGCCTGAAGTGGACTCTCAAGTTTCTGAAACCCCTGGAGTGACTTTGGATACTTTTCGACTGGATTCTAACTCTAGAACAGGCATGGGCAAAGTTGGGCCTTCGAGGGGTTTTGGACCTCGACGCCCACCGTTCCTCACAGCCTCAGGCCCCTTCCTTTTCCTTCTCAGCCGCTTAAGCGGCTGAGGAGGAAAAGGAAGGGGCCTGAGGCTGTGAGGAACGGTGGGCGTCGAGGTCCAAAACCCCTCGAAGGCCCAACTTTGCCCATGCCTGTGTTATAATGGCGTCCACTCTTTCAACCTCGTTTCTGGGCTTCCCTGCTTGTGGCTTGGCTCCCATTGATGGCCCAGCTCTTCCCACTCTTGATCCCTATCCCATCCTAACGCCTTTCAACCCAAACGGCTTCCAATTCTGGATTGAGAGCGTTCAGAAAGGCCTCTAGGAAAACCGGTTTCGATGCGCGTTTGTGGA
This sequence comes from Anolis apletophallus, assembly GCA_030556195.1. Classification (NCBI taxonomy): domain Eukaryota; kingdom Metazoa; phylum Chordata; class Lepidosauria; order Squamata; family Anolidae; genus Anolis; species Anolis apletophallus. The sequence continues at coordinate 43,803,873 of JARBWK010000004.1, read as the reverse complement.
GGGTGTCAGGAATAGTGGGAGTTGAAGTCCAAAACCTCTGGAGGGCCCAAGTTTGCCCGGTCCTGTGTTATAGGACCTGTGATGGGACTGGACTCGTTGGGTCCCCAGGTCGGATCAAAAAGGAGGGGACGAAAGGCCAAAAGGTCCCCGAGGAGCCCGGAAATTGGCACACCAGGCCCGCCAATGAGGGGCCAGCATTTACAGAGTCACGACTAGTAGAGTCCGAGGAGGTGGAAGCGGGAGAGGCGCCGGGCGGGTATCCTCCTCCGTCTCCCGCTGGTGGGGCGCTCATTTGGCGTCGCTGGTGAGTCTGGGCAGCCCGGCGGGGCCGTGGTGGTGGTGGGCGGGGGCGGGCAGCTGGCACATGCTGCAGGGGCAAGGCATGCCCCCCCAGTGCTGGAACCCGCTGCCCAACGGGGCCGAGGCGGCGGCAGAAGCGGAAGGCGCCTTGAGGAGGCCGTGTCCCGGGCGGAGGGCGCTGACGGCGGGGAGAGAGGCGGCGGCGGGAGGCAGGAGCGGGTGGTGGGCGGCTGGGTGTCCCGGCAAGGGCGCCGCGTGGGCCACCATGCCTCCCGGGCAGCCGGCGGCGGCGGAGGCCGGGTGGAAAGCGGCGGCTGCGGCGGCGGCTGCGGCAGCAGCGTGGTGCCCGCCTCCGTAGATCTCGCTGAGGAGGCGCTTCATCTCCTCGAGGGAGTTGGTGAGCATGAGGATGTAATTCCGGGCCAGGAGCAGCGTGGCGATCTTGGAGAGCTTGCGCACCGACGGGCCGTGGGCGTAAGGCATCACCTCCCGCAGGCCGTCCATGGCGATGTTGAGGTCGTGCATGCGCTTCCGCTCCCGGCTGTTGATCTTCAGGCGCAGCTGCTGCAGCTCCGGCTCCGTCATCTGCTTCTTGTCCTTCTTGGAAGAGGAGGAGGAAGAAGAGGAGGAAGAAGAGGAGGAAGAGGAGGAAGGGGACTTGAAGGCCAGCTTGTCCACCAGCACCACTCCGGCCGCGCTCAGCTCCAAGGCCGGCTCGCTGGGGGTCGAGCTGGACACCGCCGCCCCCGAGGAAGAGGAGGAGAAGCCGCCCACGACTCCGACGCCCGCCTTGCTCCGCGCCGAGAGGAAGAGCTCGTCCGGCTCCGCCGAGGAAGGGCGGCTTGAGACCAGGCTCGCGTCCGAGTCCATGCTGGCCTGGGAAGGCCTGGCGGGGTGGAGGAGGCAAAAGAAGAAGAGGAGGAGAAGCAGAAGAAGAAAGAAGAACAGGAAGAAGAAGAAATAGGAGGAGAAATGGAAGGAAGAAGAGAAAGAGCGGGAGAAATAGAAGAAAAAGGAGAAAGAGGAGGAGGAGAAAAAGAAGAGGACGAGAAATAGGAGGAAGAATAGGGGAGAAGAAGAAGTGAGAAATAGAGGAAAAATAGGAGGAGAAATAGAAGAAGGACGAGGAGAAGGAGAAGAAATAAGACGAGGGGATACAGGAAGAAGAGGAAGTAGAAGGAGGAAGAGGAGGAAGATAAGAAATAGAAGTAGGATAAATAGAAGGAGAAAGAGGAGGAAAAAAGTTGTAGAAAGAAGAGAAGAGGAGGAGGAAAAATAGGAAGAAGAGAATTAGAAGAAGGAAAAGGAGGAGAAGAAATAGAAGTAGGAGAAATGGAAGAAGAGGAGGAGGGGGAGAAATAGAAGAAGAAAAGGAGGATGAGAAAAAGGGGAGAAGAAATAGGAGAAAAAGAGGAAAAAGAAGAAGGGGAGAAGAAATAGGAGGAGAAGAAAAAGTAGGAGAAAGAGTAAAAGAAATAGAAGAGGGGAGAAGGAGGATAAATAGAAGAAAGAAGAGGAAAAAGGAGAAATAGGAAGTGGAGGAGGAGAAACAGAAGGAGGATAAATAGAAGAATAAATAAAAATAGAGGAAGAAATAGAAGTAGAGGACGAAGAAATAGAAGAAGAAAAAACAGACAAGGAGCGTCAGTGCGGTGGAAAATACAATAAAACAAAAGTAACAAAACTTTATTTGTGGACCGCCCTATCTCCCCAGAGGGACCCGGGGCTGTTTCCAACATATTATAATATAGGGCAAACATTCAATACCAACGAAAAGACATATATACATGTAAACAAATCACATCAAAACAAAATACATCAAACAATATAAGCAGCCTAACTTTAAACCTAATAACAGACGGAAATTAAACCAGGAAATAAAACTTAAATAGCCCAAACAGGCATAACCATATGGTATAAATTTATCACAGGGAAAAACTAACAACTAAAACCTTATTAAGAGGTGGGATGGTTTTCAGCAACGAACAGGCTGAAATCAATGCGGGTGTATCAGATACCACACTTAAGGACCAAACAAATAGGAGCTAAAGTTACAAAGGTTTTGTTTAGGAGGTAGAGGTTGAGGGGAAAGAGAGGGGGGTGAGAGGGAGAGGGAGGGAGAGGGAGGAGAGAGAGAGAGGGAGGGAGAGAGGAGGGAGAGAGAGGGGGGGAGAGAGGGAGGGAGAGAGAGAGGGGAGAGAGAGAGGAGGGAGAGAGAGAGAGGGGGAGAGAGGGAGGGAGAGAGGGAGAGAGAGAGGGGGAGAGGGAGAGAGAGGGGGGAGGGAGAGAGGGAGAGGGAGAGAGAGGGAGAGAGAGAGGGAGAGAGAGAGAGAGGAGGGGAGAGAGAGGGGGAGAGGGAGAGGGAGGAGAGAGAGAGAGAGGGAGAGGGAGAGGGAGAGGGAGAGAGAGAGAGAGAGAGAGAGAGAGAGAACTAGGATGCTATGCTCTAGCCAGGCTGAGTTCATTCCGGGCTGAACAAAGGAGTGGAAAACTTCAGGAAGGGGGCTGGAAACTTGGGGAAAAGTGGAAACCGGAGATATATCAGTCTAAACCAGGCCGGAACAAACTTCAGGTGTTTTGGACCTCAATTGCCACAATTCCTGACAGCCTCGGGCCCCTTCCCTTTCCCTGTCAGCTGCTTAAGCGGAAAGGGGAAAGGAAAGGGATTGTGGGAGTTGAGGTCCAAAACACCTGGAGGGCCCAAGTTTGCCCATGCCTGTTCTATAGGATAGATGGCATGATGCAGAAAGCAGCCCAAAGCAACGTCGGGAAAAGTTGAAATCTGCTTTATTTATTCCAGAGAACCCACTCTTCCATAACCAGGCATGTGGGGGCTAAGGGGCTTCAGCCCCGAAATTCTCAGGGTGGTCCGCGACAAGGCCTTACTGGCACATTATTTAAACTGTTATGTTTATTCATATCATGATCTGATCACCATGCTCATTATATCCCACATTCATGGGGTTATTGGGATAACAATACAAAAGATTTGCTAGGGTAGACCCTCTTCCACCCAGTCTCAGCACCCCCCGAACCAAACTCAGCCCCCTCCGAAACAAAATCCTGGCTACGGCCCTGTCCATAACTATCGGTTTTTATAACTTTGCTCACAATGAGGAGAGGTCAGAGTTTTCATCAACAAACACACGCCCAATGGCATGGCCCCATCTATCTACACTGACCATGGAATAAATACCGTTTCGAATGAGTACAAAAGAAAATAAATGTCGTTGCTTATATTTATTTATTTATTTATTATTTCCACTTCTATACCGCCCTTCCCCGTAGGCTTGGGGCGGTTTACATAGCCTAAAAAAAAGCACAATCATAATATACAACAATAAAACAAATATAACACAGATTTAAAACAGAGATAGGATTCGGAAGTTTCAAGCTAGCTTCAAACTACATTCAATGGCCAGCGCGGATGGGGGTCTTGGAAACTTAAACACAACCAGATATGGGTTGCTGTAAGTTTTTCGGGCTGTATGGCCATGTTCCAGAAGCATTCTCTCCTGACGTTTCGCCTGCCTCTATGGCAAGGATCCTGAGCGGTTGGAGACGGCTGGAAACTAGGAAAATTGGGTTTATATGTGAAAGAACAACACGCCAAAAAAAGGGGGGGAACTCCAGACAAGAAACAATCAGGAACAGCTCATCACCTCTCAACAAAGCGACACTTTGAAACTGCTAGGCCCAGATCTACAAGCCCCATTTTCCTACTTTCCAATAGAGCTCACAACCTCTCAGGATGCCTGAAATCGGTTCTTTTCGAGAGCCGTTGGGAAAGAAAAGGGCTTGGAAAACATTGGTTTAAAGTCCCTGGGCTTGGGAAAGATTGGTTGGATCAGGCATGGGCAAACTTGGGCCTTCGAGGAGTTTTGGACCTCAACGCCCACCGTTCCTCACAGCCTCAGGCCCCTTCCTTTCCCCCTCAGCCGCTAAGCGGCTGAGGGGAAAGGAAAACGGGCGTGAGTCCAAAACTCCTGGAGAGCCCAAGTTTGCCTATACCTGATCCAACCAATCTTTCCAAGCCCAGGGACTTTAAACCAATGGTGGATGCTGGGCAAGGGGAAGGACTGGGACGGTCCACTTACAGCTGTTCGCGGGGGGGGGAGGGTCTCTCTCTCTCTGTGTCTCTCAGCCCCGTTGCCTTAACGCCGCTGTTGGATCAATGTCATCCAGAAGCGCCTTTTCGAGCCTCGCGGGCGTTTTTATATAGCTGCGCCAGGCGCGAAACGCTTCTGCTTGTCCCTGGACGGCGGGATGAACCAATGAGCGAAGAGGGGGAGAATTTTGCTCAATGAAACTTCTCCCTCCCGCCGCCTAAGAGCGTTCCATTGCGCCCGCCCACTCCTCGCGCTCCTAGCCAATGGAAGCAAAGACACCCCCCCCCCGGGCCTCGCGCTCTCCCCTCATTGGCTGGGAGCGCGAGGCGGGGACACCTCGCTCTAGCTTGGCAATGTAAACACTCAGGGGCCACAAAAGCCCAGGCACTTATCTCGAGCCCAGCCAGGCGGGCAAGCTGGCTCGCCTTGGTGGCCCCACAGAGTCCTTCCCTCGCAGGTCCAAGCCTCAAGTGAGATGAATGAGAGTCCCTTGATCTGGGTTAAACCCTTGTGCCGGCAGGACTGAACGCCGACAGGTCGCAGGTTCGAATCCGAGGAGAGTGTGGACGAGCTCCCTCTGTTAGCTCCAGCTCCCCATAGCGGGGACATGACAGAAGCCTCCCACCCCCCTCAGCAATGGGTTTAAACCCTTATGCCGACGGGACTGAAGACTGATAGGTCGGAAGTTTGAATCTGGGGAGAGTAGAGATGAGCTCCCTCTGTCAGCTCCAGCTCCCCATGAGGGAAGCCTCCCACAAGGATGGTAAAAGATCAAAAACATCTGGGCGTCCCCTGGTGCAGCGTCCTTGCAGACGGCCAATTCCCTCACACCCAGGGCAGTAGCCAGGATTTTTATTGGGGGGGGGGGCTGAGTTTGGTTGGGGGGGGGGCTGAGACTGGGCGGAAGAGGGTCTACCCTAGCAAACCTTTTGTATTGTTATCCCAATAACCCCATGATTGTGGGATATAATGAGCATGGTGATCAGATCATGATGTAAATGCACATAACAGTTTAAATAATGTACCAGTAAGGCCTTCTCGCGGACCACCCTGAGAATTTCGGGGGGGGGGGCTGAAGCCCCCCCCTGGCTACATGCCTGCTCACACCAGAAGCGACTTGCAGTTTCTCAAATCGCTCCTGACACTGAAAAAAACCCAAAACAACCCACCACTTTTCCGGATTTTATTGGGGCCCTTTCTACACTGCCATATAATCCAGATGATCAAAGCAGAAAATTCACTTTATCTGCTTTGAACAGGATTATATGAGTCTACATTGCCATATAATCCAGTTTGAAGAAGATAATCTGGATTTTACATGGGGGTGGAGAAGGGGACTTAGACTTAAACTCTCACCACAAATAATAGCCGGATTTTAGAGAAAATAAGTTTCTTAATGTAGTTTGTAACTATTTTTCCCCTCTGGTAGTTTTGAAATTGCAGTGTGACAAAAAACATTTAAACACCTGCATTAAATAAAAAGTAATAATAATAATAAACTTTATTTATACCCTGCCACCATCTCCCCCAAAGGGGCCTCGGAGCTGCTTACATGAGGCCAAGCCTGACGATACATTACAGCAAAGAATACAAATCAACAAAATAACATCACCATGAAATAAATAAGACATTCAAATCAAATAAACGGTGCAAAAATAACATGGCAAAGTATCAAAACACATTTAGCAGGTATTTGTGCTTTTTTAAAAAAGCTTGGGACATTTCTTCTTTGTACTACAACTCCTAGGACCTCACCACACTAGAGAATGAATCCACTTTCAATGCGGGTTCTTCCTCCTGCAAAATTCTGGGGTTTGTATTTTAGGGAGGAGCCTTTAACAGCCTCACTGAACTACAAACCCCAGAATTCTGCAGGATTTAAATTGAATTCATTCTCTAATGTGATGAAGTCCTAGGAGTTGTAGTACAAAGAAGACATGCTCCAAGCTTTAAAAAAAAAAACACACACACACAAATACCGGCTTACTTTTTTATTTAATGCAGGTGTTTAAATGTTTTCTGTCACACTGCAATTTCAAAAAAAAAGTTCTGCACTTCATTAAGAAACTTATTTTCTCTTCAAAGGTGATGCGAAGCTTAACTAATGCAAATATTGCTTGAATGTGTCTGTGGGTATGTGTGGAAAGAGAACTTGAAGGCAATCATTGCTTGTTCATATATGTGTGCGCGTGCTTGTGCCACACACACAAGCCATACTTAAATAGTAGTATTTTTCATGATTATTTTAGTTTTATTTCTATTTTCTTTTGTATTTATGAGTCTATTGATGCTAATTTACATCGTTTTGATTTGTGTGTTTTTGTTGCCTTTTATATGTAAACCGTTCTGAGTCCCCTTGGGGAGAGAGGGTTTTATATAAATAATTTTTATTGTTATTAATTATAGTAATTATTATAATTATAATAGTAATAACTAATATTATAATTAATATTTGCATTATAATAATTATAATAATAATATAATTATATAGAAAGATATAACATTATATAATTATGAATATATAATTAATAATTAATATAACGAATGGTATTTGCATTAGTTAAATCTCTCATACACACACACTTTATTCAGAGAGACACAGTAGCCTATACATAAACTTTGCTCCTTTGATGACCATTTTATACTGAAGGTGAAAGTGCTTCAGCTTTTTCGATTTGATGAAAATGAAACTTTCTTAAATGAAAATCCTGGCCACATCAAATCTGGGCAGCTACTGGCTAATGGGGATGTCGTTTTTTTCCTTGGAGGGTGGAGCCTGGGAGCAGTAGTGCCACTTAAAATCCGGTTTCTGCCTCTTGCAGGATTCTGGGGTTTGGGACAATTTCTGCTTGGAGTTACCTCCTTGTGCTCAACACCACAGTCCGTTTGGGCTGTTTTCTTTTGATTTCATTGCCTTCTAGAGGAGAGGAATTCAGACTATTAATGCCCATCACTCTTAATCTTTTTTTCACACTAGAGAAAAAAATCCACTTAAAATCTGGTTTCTGCCTCCTGCAGAATTCTGGGCTTTGTAGTTTAGGGAGGAGCCTTTAACTGCGTCACTAAACCACAAACCCCCAGAATTCTGTAGGAGGCAGAAACCGGATTTTAAGTGGATTTTGTCTCTAGTGTGATGAAAAGTTGACCATTGAAGTTAAAAGCCGGGATCGTTTTGGGGGGGGGGGGGAGACTCTCCTTGGCGATCCTCTGGCTGGATGCAGCTTTATTTGCCATGACTCAGTGCCACGTTATCCTGGGATTTGTAGTTTGGCGAGGCACCAACACTCCTTGGCAGAGAAGCTTAGATACTTTGTAAAACTACAGTTCCCAGGATTCCATAGTGTTGAGGCAAACACTTTCATTCTATAGCAGGCATAGGCTAACTTGGGCCCTCCCTCCAGGTGTGTTGGACTTCAACTCCAGACATGTAGCCAGGGGGGGGCTTAGGGGGCTTCACCCCCCGAAATTCTCAGGGTGGTCCGCGAGAAGGCCTTACTGGTACATTATTTAAACTGTTATGTTTATTCATATCATGATCTGATCACCATGCTCATTATATCCCACATTCATGGGGTTATTGGGATAACAATACAAAAGGTTTGCTAGGGTAGACCCTCTTCCACCCAGTCTCAGCCCCTCCCCCCCTCCGAAACAACCTCAGCTCCCCCCGAAACAAAATCCTGGCTACGGCCCTGCCTCCCACCATTCCTAATAGCCTCAGGCCCTTTCCTTTTCCCCTTCAGTCGCTTAAGGAGATTCCATCTGAACATTAGGAAGAACTTCCTGACTGTGAGAACCGTTCAGCAGTGGAACTCTCTGCCCCAGAGTGTGGTGGAGGCTCCTTCTTTGGCAGCTTTTAAACAGAGGTTGGATGGCCATCTGTCAGGGGTGGTTGAATGCAATTTTCCTGCTCCTTGGCAGGGGGTTGGACTGGATGGCCCATGAGGTCTCTTCCAACTCTATGATTCTATATCTGTTCTATAGTGTAGCTTTGCCCTCATTCCTGTTTCCACTAGAAATCAATGGGAAGAGTCAGGCATGATTTATTCCAATCCCATCGATTCTCCTGGATCCGTTCTAAGCAGGACGAACCCCGGAGTCTTTGGGGTGAACCCCATACTAGGTGTGAGATTCAGGGGTGCATCTTTACTGGAGAATTAATGCACTTCGAGGCCACTTGAACAGCCCTGGTTCAGTGCTATGGACTCATGGAGAAGGAGGAGGAGTCTAAGGAGGAGGAGGAAGAAATATAATTGATTGCTTACTTCAGGGCTGTAGCCAGTTTACCAGCTGTTAGGATTTCTGGGATTTGAAGGCAAAACACCTGCAGGGCCGGCAGTTGGACAGCCCTGGTACTTGGTTCAGCCCTATTTTTTTCTCAGAAGGAAGTCTTTAATGAAACGATGGTCCCTTCTACACTGCCATGTAATTCAGATTATCAAAGCAGATAATACACAGTATCTGCTTTGAACTGGATTATATGAGTCTACACTGCCATATAATCTCGTTCAAACCAGATAGTCTGAAACTTGGCTGTTCCAGTGTGCCTTTAGTGACTGAATGTAAGATTAATTCCTGACCAAACTCTGCATAAAAGGCCTTCAGAAGCACTTTATTTCCTGGTTTGTGCAACTAAATCTCACCTTATCCCGTATCCCCAGTCCTGATATATTTAATTGCCCTATCACCCAGTGGTTTAAATTATTTTACCTTGAAATTGGCCCTGCCCACTATGCTCATGTTTACTGTGTTTTTAATGTTCTAATTTTATAATGTTGCATTGTTTATTTATATTGTTTTGTATTTTATGTATTTTTTTCTGGTGTTTTAGTGTTATGTGTTATTTTGTGTAACTGTACCGATGGGCATTGCCTCATGTAAGCCGCCCCGAATCCCCTTGGGGAGATGGTGGCGGGGTATAAATAGAGTTTAATAATAATAAAAGTTTAATAATGTATATGGCAGTGTGGAAGGGGCCTCAGACAGTCAGAAACTGAGCCTCTGGTTTCCCTCCTGAGCAGTCCTGCTTGCAGACCAGAGGGATTGTACCTTGTAAATTTCCTGCTGCAGGTCTTTCAAGGCACAGATTCCATGCAGATACTGTCACTGGTGTCCTTCCCCATGAATATCACCCATATTAGCATGGGAATGATGACACAGCAAACCCAGAGTTCTCAGTGGAAATGGTTTTTAGTATCCCTTTGGGACAGAAGGAAAGTCTCATTTGGGAAGGGAAGGGGGGGAGTAATACCTTCTTCCCTGTCAGAACAAACAAGAGGTCATTAAAAACAAAAGGGACCCCTGAAAGCACCAGAATTTGTTTGATCTGGGAAGCCAAGCAGGCTCAGCCCTGGTTAGAACTTGGATGGGAAGCAACCAATGAGTACCAGGTATTGTAGGCTATACCTCAGAGGAACAAACTGGCAAAAAACAAAACACAACAACAAATAGTTTTATAATGTTTCCATTACCTAAGACAGTGTTCCCCAACCAGTGTGCCATGAGCAATCATCAGGTGTGCCGTGGGAAATTGGAACCTCCAATACCCTTTCTTCCCCCTCCTGCCGAACACTTTTTCTTCTCCACTCGGGCTCCCTTCTTCCCAGCCTCGCTCTGCTCGCTTTGCCTCGCTTTGCTCTGGGGCGAGTCTGCGCAGTAGTGCCCGCATGGGTCACACCTTCCTCCCTCCCCTCCTGAACACGCTCACGCTGCCCCCTCGGATCAAAATGGTGGCAGAAGCGGCAGTGTAGAAGAAAAAGTAAGTGTTCGGCAGGAGGGGGAAGAAAGGGCACGAAGGGGAAGGGGGAGGAAGAGGTCTCTGTCGAAAGCTGGCATGGGCAAACTTGGACCTTCCAGGTATTTTGGACTCCAACTCCCACCATCCCTAGCAGTCTGAGGCTCTTTTCCTCCCCCCCCTCCCAGCCACTTAAGCAAGAAAGGGCCTCAGGCTGTTAGGAATGGTGGGAGTTGGAGTTCAAAGCACCCAGAGGGCCAAAGTTTTCCCATGCCTGTTTTAGAGGGACCTTAAAATGGTGAGCCTCCTTCCAACATTGTGATTCTGGATAGAAAACAAACAACAACATAATATAACATGGTTTAGTCCACAGTGCTCTCTGGATATAATAATAATAATAATACTTTAATATTTGTGAGTCGCCCTCCACCACCGGTGCTCCGGGCGACTTACATCATTTAAAAACCCCAAAATACATCAATGTACATCAATTTAAAAACATAGATACAGACGGCAAGGAGAGGCTCAGTCATTCAAGGTACCGATCAGGCCCCAAACGCTAGGCGGAAGAGCCAGGTTTTCAGGTCTGACAGGAACCTAGTCCGGGTCGAAGTGGCTCTGAGGGCGGGTGGCAGTGAGTTCCAGATCATGGGGGCCGCCACGGAGAAAGCTCTCCGCCGGGTCTCCACCAGCCGAGCCTCTCGCACCCCTCGCACCCTTTGGAGTTGTAGGTGAACTACAACTCCAAAACTCAAGGTCAATGCCCACCAAACTCTTATAGCATTTTCTCTTGGTTATGGGAGTTCTGTGTGGGAAGTTTGTGTCTTTCTGCCATTCCTGCCAGGATATCTATGTTGTGTTCATCGAAACAAGCCCAGGTTTCACACTGAGTGTATAAATACATTTTAAAACATATTAACTATATGTATTACTGTGTTAGGGTGTCATTTTGTGTCATTTTGGTTGGTGGTGTGCCCCAGGATTTTGTAAATGTCAAAAATGTGCCACGGCTCAAAAAAGATTGGGAAACACTGACCTAAGGCAACTTTATAACATTCATGGTATTTATTTATTTATTATTTCAATTTTATATTCCGCTCCTTCCTGCAGGCTCGGGGCGGATAACAGTTCATCTGAACGCAATGATCTCGGGGGAGAATACGGGGTAAGGCGGTCCCTCAAGTATCACCAAGTCAACAGGAGACACCAGGAAAGAAATAAAAAATCAAAACAAAAGTTGTTGATATGTATATATAGTCTGCCAGTGGGTCTGGGTCAAACAGGTCCTGCAGGCTGATCACTTATTGGTGCAGGATAAGCAAACCAGGGCAGGGGGAAGAGAGAGTCCTCCTTGGAAACTTCCTCCACAATTGGGCATGAATATCATTGGGCATGAATAGTCCAGGTATACATTCCTGACATATTTCCTTTCCATCTTCCACACTTCATGTCAGCTTTATGTACTTCCTGGAAGCACGGATGGATTTAGGCATGAGCTAAATAAGCCATAGCAGAGGGTCTCAGGTTGATAGGGACCCTTTGACTCCCGGCATTATTTGATTTCACTTCTGCTCATCTTTTTAAAAGTGTAAAAAATATGCTGCTCTTCTTTCCCAAAAGACTCAGTATCCTGGCTTTCTTGTTCTTCCGCTGTTTCCTCCTCCTGCACCACCTCCTCTTTCTCTTCCCTACTTCTTCCTCAGGACAACCCTATGAAGTAGTAGGCCATGGATTAGAACCACTTGGACATCAGGTGGGAACTTGAATTGAAAGTGTTTTAGTTGCAACCCAGCAACCTACTGCCTGAAAAGAAAGCTAAGCCTAATGCCACCTTGAGAAACCAACTAGGCTGACTTGAATTTCAACTTATTACTGCCCTGCTAGTGGGCAGGGCAGCATCCTCTCAAGGATTACAGATTGGGTTTGTGGAGCTGGTTGGGTGCACACTTAGTTGCTGCTACTCACTGCTCTTGGGTATTTGGTGCCCACTGTTCACAAAGGATACTGACACATGAGACTAATCCAGGGTCATCCAGGCAAGTCACCAAGCAGCCGAATGAAAAATAATACAAGCCAGCAAAATCAAACTTTTTGTAATAATCAGAAATCTGAGTAGCACAGTTTAAATATTTTTTATGCTGATTTTAAATATGTTTTTATTTTTTCCCCATCAAGTCAACCTTTTAAAATATGAAGAATGGTATATTACCACTTTGCTACTGTAAAGTCTGCACATTTCACATCATATTCGTGTAACACAAGCCAACAAGTATTTTTCATCAGATATAATTTTACGTCACTCTTATAGAGTTTTTTGTGTGATGAATTCAGATCTTTGTTTATTTTTTCTTTATCATGTGTAGTTTTTGCAATGAGGCTAATCAAATAATTAATGCATTCATGTACTGTTATCAATAGAATCTAATTAACCACAAACTAACAAGTATTTTTCATCAGATATAATTTTAGATCATTCTTACAGAGTTTTTCATGCTGAATTCAAATCTGTGTTTATTTTTTCTCTATCATGTGTAGTTTTTGCAATGAGACTAATGGAATAATTAATGCCTTTATCAATTAGATTCTATTGAGATCAGTATGTAAATGCATTAATTATTTGATTAACCTTATCACAAAAACTACATGTAATAGAGAGAGAAAAATAAACATGTAAACCGTTCTGAGTCCCTTCGGGGAGGGAGGGTGGTATATAAATAAATTATTATTATTATCCACACTTCATGTCATCTTTATGTACTTCCTGGAAGCACTGATGGATTTAGGCATGAGCTAAATAAGCTATAGCAGAGGGCCTCAGGGACCCTTTGACTCCCAGCATTATTTGATTTCACTTCTGCTCATCTTTTTATAAGTGTGCAAAATATGCTGCTCTTCTTTCCCAAGAGACTCAGTATCGTGGCGTTCTTGTTCTTCCTCCTCCTGAACCTCATCCTCTTTCTCTTCCCTACTTCTTCCTCACGACAACCCTATGAAGTAGGCCATGGATTAGAACAATTTAGACATCTGGTGGGAACTTGAATTAAAAAAGTTTTAGTTGCAACCCAGCAACCTACTGCCTGAAAAGAAAGCTAAGCCTAATGCCACCTTGAGAAACCAACTGGGCTGACTTGAATTTCAACTTACTGCCCTGCTAGTGGGGAGGGCAGCATCCTCTCAAGGATTACAGATTGGGTCTGTGGAGCTGGTTGGGTGCACACTTGGTTGCTGCTACTCACTGCTCCTGGGTATTTCACAAAGGATACTGACACATGAGACTAATCCAGGGTCATCCAGGCAAGTCACCAAGCAGCTGAATGAAAAATAACACAAGCCAACAAAATCAAACTTTTTGTAATAATCAGAAATGAGAGTAGCACAGTTTAAATAATTTATATACTGGTTTTAAATATGTTTTTATTTCCACCCCATCACATCAACTTTTTAAACTATGAAGAATGGTATATTACCACTTTACTACTGTAAAGCCTGCACATTTCACATCATATTCATGTAACACAAGCCAACAAGTATTTTTCATCAGATATAATTTTACGTCACTCTTGTAGAGTTTTTGTGTGATGAATTCAGATCTATATTTTTCTCTATCATGTGTAGTTTTTGCAATGAGGCAAATCAAATAATTAATGCATTCATGCACTGATATCAATAGAACCTAATTAACCACAAACTAACAAGTATTTTTCATCAGATACAATTTTAGATCACTCTTACAGAGTTTTTCATGCTGAATTCAAATCTGTGTTTATTTTTTCTCTGTCATGTGTAGTTTTTGCAATGAGACTAATGGAATAATTAATGCCTTTATCAATTAGATTCTATTGAGATCAGTGTGTAAATGCATTAATTATTTGATTAACCTTATCACAAAAACTACACGTAATAGAGAGAGAAAATTAACAGATCTGAATTCAGCATAAAAAACTCTATAAGAATGATCTAAAATTATATCTGATGAAAAATACTTGTTGGCTTGTGTAATTTTGAAGCACAGTAAGGGGAGAGGAGAAGGAACCCCCTTTCCTTTCCTCTGAAGTTATTTAGTTTCCAGAGTTGACTGAATAAAAAAAAGTGTTTTCCATCTGTTAAAAAGACAAAGGAGGAAGGGGCCACTGAAATTCCATTGAAAGGGAATTCCACAACCCGAGAGCAGCCACTGTGCAGGCCCTGCCTCTCTCTCTTTGCTGTTCTCATTGAAAGGGATGGACTCAAGGATCTTCTCTGAAAATTAAAAACCTGAGACAGGTTTATGTGTGGAAAAACAACCCAAAAGGAATAAGGAAATGGATTAGATTCTGTGAGCAGTCTTCCATCCTTTTCACAGAGCCCCTGGTAGTGCAATGGGTTAAACCCTTGTACCGGTAGGACTGCTGATGGAAGCTCATCTGTCAGCTCTACCTTCTCATGTGGGGACATGAGAGAAGTCTCCAACAGGATGGTAAAACATCTGGGCGTCCCCTGAGCAACGCCCTTGCAGATGGCCAATTCTCTCACACCAGAAGCGACTTGCAGTTTCTGAAGTCGCTCCTGATACACACACATACACACAAATCCTTTTCATCAGAGTGGGTAGGATTTTTTATAACCCTGTGCAAAACATATTTATATTTATATTCAGTAATCAAGAATGGCTACAAGAAATCATGGACAAAAGGCCTATGAGAAAGAGGTGCCCTTTCCCATGGAAATGAGTCCCACTGAATTCAATGGTTTTTGCCACTGTGCACAATTTGGGTTTTGCCTAAAAAGAAAAAGAAAGAACAGGACAAATGAAGCATCTTTCCCTCTCTGCTCCCATCATACTTTTACAAAAATGATTCCTGGCTTAAGGGAGAGATGGTAGTGGTTAGGATGTCTCTGTGGGACTTAAAGAAGTTCAGGATGACATTAAATGCATTAATGGGGTAACAGCTGAACTAAGCTTTGAGAAAGAACATATCAAAGGCTATCGCCTGGATGACACTCCTGCGTGTGCCCCATGATGTCAAAGGTTGCTGCAAATATACCCCTTCTTTTCTGGGTGGCATTGTTTGGGGTACTGGCCCCAGCAGATGGCCCAAAACCGCACCTCGGGCCTCGCAAAGAGGGACCACATGTGAGGAGGCATCGATGTCTCATTAGCAAACGGGGGAAAGCAGGGATGAGGTGGGGAGGGAGATAAAAAAGAATACACAAAGACATTTACATATTTACATTGTTTCTTCCTCATTTCAAATTCTCCTTTAGCTGAAGTGTCAATGTGCTTGCTTTTCTCCTTCTGTTTGTATGTTTACTTGTGCTAAATAGATTATGATAATCAGGCAGATAAATGCATGCAACTGTTATTATGGCATTTAATCACAGAGTTTTTCCACTGGAAGCCTTCATTAGAATTCTCATAATCTCACTTGTTAGTGTAACAAACAGTAATAAATGCCAAGGAACTTGGATTAAGTCAGAGACATTCAGACTTTAAAGGAGGAATATGGAAATGCTGTCAAATCTCTGCATTTATTTATTGAAATGTCACATAAATAGTTTAGGACTTTAAATATCTTACTCATTATAAGGGATATGGGAGCAGTGCAACCTGAAGACAGTAATTATAGTTTGGGTGGTGCATTGGAACCATATGCCTCTCTCACAGATTCATTGCAACTTAGTCGAACTGTGGGTTTCTTCCGTGTTCATCTATTTTGGCATGCACATATCTAGGATGATTTTGTTCAGTTGCAACTTAATGTGGAACACCAGCCAAACAGGGAAAAATGCAGTTTCTCCCAGGAATTATGATCGAAGGATTGAAATCTAAAGCAAGCTCATCCTGCTGTGTTCATACATTGATAACACAGCCACTTTTTGGAAGACTAGGTCCAGTCCCGGTCATTTTGCCTCTGGGGAAAAAAAAGATTATAGATCATTTCATCTATTACAAAATGTGAAAGGATGTATCCAAAGTGCTAGTTCCCTGCAACAAATATATTACTAATTCTTGGTGTATTGGTGAAAAATGGTCCACCATATTCGGCACCTTGAGAAACACTGCTGTAATTAACTTTCCTGAACTACAATCACATGTATACAGAGTGACATTGTTGTTCTTATTATTGTGTGTTTTGCAGTTGTTTCCAACCTATTTCAATTTAGCATGATTTATTTAGAGGAGTTTTGCCATTGCCTTCTTACATACCAGAATTAAACTGATTTCATTCTCATTTCTTCTCAGGGTATCTCAGGGATTGTAAATTACATATCTCAGGATTTTTCAAATTACAGATCTCAGGATTTTCTAGGATGGAGCTGTGATAATTAAAGTGGCATGGAACTAATATAACTGATGTGTGGATACACCTTTAGTTATACTTTTGTTATTGAGTAAAGGCACTGATTACAAGACACTGTCAATTTATGAATCATTTCAATGAAATGGATTGCTTACCTTGCTGTAGTAATAATTTATTTATTTATTTATTTATTTATTTATTTATTCGTTCGACTTAATATACCGCTCTCTCTGGAGCCCAGAGCGGTTTACAGAGTTAAAAACAGATAACCACATAAAATGCAATAAAACCAGATAAAACCCCCAGTTAAAATCAAATTCCAGCAGAACTGCAATGGCAGTAGGAATATGCTGACAGCGACACAACAGGATGCTGATAACACGGCATTGGTTATGGACCAAATGCCTGTCTGAATAGCCAGGTCTTTACGGCTCTACAGAACGGCATTAAGTCCCGGATGGCTCGCAGCTCTTCGGGGAGGGTGTCCCACAGGGTTGGCACAGCTACGGCAAACGCCCTCTGCCGCATGCTAGCAAGTCTATAGACCTTAATGCCCGGCACATCCAATAGATTGAGCCCCTCTGAGCGCAGTGATCTCCTGGGTACATAAGGGGTAAGCCGCTCCCTCAGGTACACTGGCCCCAAACCATATAAGGCCTTGAAAGTTAAAACTAACACCTTGAAGGTGACCCGGAATTCAATAGGAGGCCAGTGCAGCTCACGCAAGAGTGGAGTCACGTGGGCAGATCTTGATGCTCCTGAGAGCAGACATGCTGCAGCGTTCTGCACCAGCTTGAGTTTCTGGATCGCCGACAAGGGTAGGCCAATGTACAGTGCATTACAGTAATCGAGCCTATAATAATAATAATAATAATAATAATTAGACTTTTCTATCTCCCCCGGGGGACTCAGGGTGGTTTACACATACAAAGGCAAATATTCAATGCCCGGCATATATCAAAACATCAAAACATTATAGCAATAAACATAATAAGTAATAATAACAGCATTGCACTAATCAAATCAAATTAAATATCAAAATAAAAACATGGAACAACTAATCACTAAACAAGTACATTTAAAAGTATGGTCAACAATAAAACATCTTACATAATCATACTAAGCTACAGCAAAATGCAATTAAAAGGTAGTGCCTTATTTAGTTTGATGAGGCTTGTCACCAAGTGTAAACAATGACACCTTAAACTGAACAAGACATATATGGCTTCCCTTTTATCCCTGCTTCCATCCTTGCTACTTCTGTATTGTGTGTATGGTAGCCTCCTTGAGGGAGACATTTACCTCTTATTTAAAAACCACACACAGCACTGGTTGGACTGCTGCTGATAATGTTGTTGTTGACTCTGATGTTAATGATAAACATTTTTGAAAAATAAGGTGGATGTTCAAAAACACTTTGATTATTGTGCATTCTTGCATGGCAGGGGGTTGGACAGGATGGCCAACTATATGATTCTATGAAAAGGATGTTATATAAATAAGTTTCATAAATAACTTTCAACATGGTCAGTATGCTGTAAGTGGATTTTCCAGGATATTTTCTAACTAGATATTAAGAGTAAAACCACACTCATTTAGCTTCAAAAAGCTGACTATCTGAGTAATCTCTAGAATAGTGTTTCTCAACCTGGGGGTCTGGACCCCTACGAGGGTCATAAGGGGGTTTCAGAGGAGTCACTAAACGGCATCAGAAAACATATATTCCTCATGGTCTTAGGAATCCCTTTGGCAGAGAAGGCTGAAGATCTCTCTGTCTGTCCTTCTCTTCCTTTTTGGTAACAGACAGAGAATCCTCCCACCAAAAGCCTTCCTCTGCTGTGATTGGCTGGCCACTCAGCCAAGCAGAGAGTTGTTTTTGAGATTCCAAGCGAAGAGGGGAGAGCAGGCATGCTCAGCACATGGCAGCATAGTACACATGCATGAGTCAGAGAGATCGCGTGAGGTTGGAGGGAGGCTCATGCCAGCGAGTCCCTTCAAAGCATGGGGGTTCTGTGTGGAAAGATTGGCCCAACTCTCTCATTGCTGGGGCTCAGAATGCTCTATGATTGTAGGTGAACTATAAATCCAAGCAACTACAACTCCCATATGTCAAACTTAATTTTCTCCAAACTCCACCAGTGTTCACATTTGGACATATTGAGTATTCATACCAAGTTTGGTCCAGATCCATCATTGTTTGAGTCCACAGTGCTCTCTGGATATAGCTGAACTACAACTCCAAAACTCAAAGTCAATGTCTACCAAACCCTCCCAGTATTTTATGTTGGACATAGGAGTTCTGTGTGCCAAGTTTGGTTCAATTCCATTGTTGGTGAAGTTCAGAATGCCCTTTGATTGTAGGTTAACTATAAATCCCAGCAACTACAACTCCCATGTGACAAAATCAGTCCCCCCAACCCCACCAGTATCCAAATTTGGGCGTATCAGGTATTTGGGTCAAATTTAGTCCAGTGAATGAAAATACATTCTGCATATCAGATATTTACATTATGATTCATAACAGTAGCAAAATTACAGTTATGAAGTAGTAACAAAAATAATTTTATGGTTGGGGGTCACCACCACATGAGGAACTGTATTAAGGGATAACAACAACTACTGTATTTTTATATCCTGCCTCCATCTCTGCAAAGGAACGGTGGGCGGGATTGTCAGTGGGTGGGATGGTGTACAACAATTTAGGACATAGGGCTAGTGAGGAGAGTACATAGGTCATATAGCAGCAATAAGGATAAGAGCAATTTGGAAAGGATCATTTTAACTGTAGATACTACAGTAGTAAAGCGCAAGGACAAGATTTTAGGACCTAGGAGGGTTGAGAACCACTGCTCTAGAAGGACAGTAATTACCTTCTGCGGCAAGCAAAACGTCTGGCTCCCTATCTCTCCTGTCGCAACCTGGCCACGGTGATCCAAGCCACGGTCATCTCGAGGCTTGATTACTGTAACGCACTGTACATTGGCCTACCTTTGTCGGTGATCCGGAAACTCAAGCTGCTGCAGAACGCGGCAGCTCGCCTGCTGCTGGGAGCTGCAAAAACGGCCCATATAACACCACTCCTACGCGAGCTGCACTGGCTGCTGATTGAATTCCGGGTCTCCTTCAAGGTGTTAGTTCTGACTTTCAAGGCCTTATATGGTTTGGGGCCAGTGTACTTGAAGGAGCGGCTTACTCCATATGTACCCAGAAGATCACTGCGCTCAGAGGGGCTTAATATGCTTGAAGTCCCGGGCATGAAACTCTGCAGGCTCTCTACCTCATGGCAGAGAGCATTTTCAGTGGCTGCGCCAGTCTTATGGAACTTGCTGCCGCCGGAGACGCGAGCCCTGCGGGACCTGATGGCTTTCTGCAGGTCCTGCAAGACCTGGCTGTTCAGGCAGGCATTTGATGTTTGACCGGCGCATGATTAACAACTTGCCACCCTGCTGTGCCACTGCCACTTTTGTGTGAATCAGTAATGTCTGGTTATGGTTTTATGTGACTGTAAGGGGTTGGGTTTATTAACTGTTTTATGATGTTTTATGATGTAAATGTTATGTGTTTTAAAATTTTATGTGCTTTTACATGCTGGAAACCGCCCTGAGCTTCGGGAAGGGCGGTTTATTAAGTCAAAATAATAAATAAATAAATAAATAATTGAGATGAAGCTTCTCATCACCAGAAGGCACTCCTTTACACAGTAATGGAGCTGTTCCATCTGCTACCATCTATTATATCAATCACATCCACTAGCTTCTGTCTGGAAACATGTCCCACAAGTTTCCACCCATCAAAATCCATTGACTTCCATCTATGAATGCTCATTGCTTCATCTCATTGACTCCACACTTGGAAGTTGTTCTCTATCATCTTCAGAAACTGTAGTTCCAGCCTCACAATGTCTTGACATCAATCTTTGGCAGCAGCTAGGTGCACTCATATACATGCTGACCTTCTGACCAGAAAGTTCTGCAGCTTAGCGGTTTAACTCACTGTGCCACCACAGCCCTGCCATGTTTAGAGAGTTTAAATAATTCAGGAAGTCTGCTCCAAGCAAGATTATTATACATTCTGCCAAGTGCTCAGAAACATCATGGCGGTATGATGACAACAATGACGATGATAGCAAATATTGTATCTATCATGTAATAACAGAAACAAACTGTGGGCTCTGTTTACTTTTCAAGATGTTTTACTGCTCTGAGGAAGCTATCATGTGCAAGAAACAATAGTATAGAAATAATATAAACTGACCTTTTATATAAACATAATTACGATTTTTCAAAATTTTTATTTAAAATTGTCCAAAATATTCTATTGAGGGTCACCCTCTACATTTTATGAGAAGTTCACTGCTTGTCAAGGAGGCTAAGATGTTCTGGGGAGGCCCTGCTCTTGGTTGCACTTGCTTTGCAAGTGTGGTTGGTGGGGACAAGAGACGGGGCCTACTCAGTGGTGACTCCTTGGCTCTGGAACTCTCTCCCCAGTGAGATTAGATCGGTGCCCTCACTCCTGGCCTTTAGAAAAAGAACAAAGACATGCTTATGGGATCAAAATTTTGACTAGTAATGAAGCAAATATGGAATATGTGCAATCAACATTGGGAATGGCCCGGTCAACAAGTTGGATAATGTGATTTTAATGCTTTTATTAAGTGTTTTAATTTTTATATTTCAAGTTTTAGATGCCCTTTTATCTTATCTTATGCTGAATTATCCTATTGATTTTATGCCATTGTATGTTGTTGATTTGAGTTTTGGTTTATGTATGCAAGGCAATGAATTTTGCCGTTATTTTTGTGTAAACTGCTTTGAGTCCCTCCCAGGGGTAAGAAAAGCGGTATATAAATACTGCAAATAAATAAATAAATAAATAGTCTAAAAAATTAAATCCCTTCATATTTGAGAGCCTGGTTTTGAATGCCAGAAACATTAGTATAAAATAAAAAGTTCAACGAAGGTAAATGTGCGAGAAACGTGTGCAGTTTATTTGATCATAAAACAGAGTGTCCATCCTTGACAGAGTGTTGTTTGTGATACAAAAAAACCATTTTTTTTAAAAAAAATGTCCAGAAAGTAGCTGCTATGCATATTCTCCTGTGATATTATGCAGATATATGCACACACCTAACTTTCCCAATCTGTCGCAAAACAAAAAACGATCAGGTGGCTACAAGACTGTATCAAAATAGTTTATTGTTTGGGCCTAAGGCCATGACAAAAAGCACCACATGCATACAATAGTAATTATCCTCAAAGCAACAGGCACCAAAGATGCTAAACAGAAACTATACTCATGCTCCCATAAAAAGCAAAAACAATGCAAGTCAACAACAATTAAAGTACATTTTGGGAGAAAGTCCAGTTAACCCTGAGAGTTTCCTCAGTAGTTGATGGCAATTTTATCTAACTCTGCCTCTCTGACCTTTTTTGCAGATAGAGCCAAAACGGCTACTTTGTAAGTGTTGTTTGTGATACCAAAGACAAGAATGAAAACGTCCCGAAAGTAGCTGCTATGCATATTCTCCTATGCTATTATGCAGATATATGCATATACCTAACTTTCCCAATCTGTCGCAAAACAAAAAACGATCAGGTGGCTACAAGATTGTAAACTAGCAGACTTTGATTTCTTTCTTTTCTTTTTCTCTGCCTCGTTCCCTCTCTCTCTCATTCTCTCTCTCTCTCTTTCTTTTTTCCTTCGAAGCACTTTCTCCCTGCGCTCATTTTTCTTCGGCTGCCTGGGTGGTGGTGCAGTTGTGATGTCTTGAATACCAATAGTGAAGTTGAACATATGTGAACCTTTCCTAATCCTGCTAATCTTCCTTCAAAAACCTTTCTGAAAGTCTAGGCAACAACCAGATTTGAAGGGGGGAGAAACTACTGAGCATTTTAATGACAAATAATCTTTGTAAAGGGGGAGCTGGGGTTGCTGCCTCAGCTGGAGATGGAGCTTATGAACTACAGCAGGTAGAAATAACTGCCGTATTACCTCATGTAATCTCCACCATTCAGGGTCAGATTACGCCTGAATGCAAGATGAAATAGACTTCTCTTTTAAACAGGGGACTTTCTCCCTTCAACGGCTATTAGCCAGTAATTAGTTGTGACACAGAATTATCAGCCACACAATGGTAACGGGAGAGTTACAAGTCCTTTGAAACTGATGAGAGAAATTGAATTGATGCTACTTGCCATTTTTTTTTAAAAAAGTTATACTCCATTGTTCTGATTACTCCAATTCCACTCCTATCTCCACTCTTGATGGCATTACCGCAGCACTAGAGAGTGTAAAGTCCTCCCCAATTCAGATTTCTCAGGCCGTAGCCCTGGAGGCTGACACACATCTGTTTTGCTGAGCTGGTGAGATTTTTTAAAAAACCCTTTCCTTTGATCTCATTAGCCATGATATTGTTGTGATGACTTCAGTTTTGCATTGAGATGTTAGTCCCTTATGAGAAGGGGGGAACGTTCCCAACAGGATCATTCAATCCACTTTCCCCTTGTGATTGGGATTCTTTTTTCAAGTCAGAGATGTAAACAGAAAGACCCTTACAGTTAAGCTTCTGAGTTAGTCACCTGTGCAGCTTTGAAGCCCATGTTGGAAACATATCAAGGCTAATTTGTAAAATATAGCAGCTCAGGATCAACATCCCTTTCATGATGGATGCACAACTGCTGGTGTGCAACTACTGAGGCTGGATATGACATATATTTTGTGGACAAAATCTCAGGAGGGGAGGTGTTGACAATGTACAGCAAAGAAGCAACCAATATGCTGCCTCAGAGCATGGTGGAGTCCTATTTTGGAGGTTTTGGCCATCCATAGGTGTGGGTTGATTGGGTGTTCCTGAATGGCAAAATTGGATTGGACTGGATGGCCCTTAGGGCCTCTTCCAACTCCAGGATTTTATGATACATAGGGCACTTATAATCTTATATCCTAAACCCTGCATAGTAATAACACAGTTCCTCTAATAAAAGACCCTTTGTAGTCCAAAACATATTAGGTTGGATTTAGCTCTCCTTAACTGTAGGGAACGGCACTTCAGGCAGGAAGCAGCCAGGCTTTGAAGATGCAAGGCCATTTGATGCTCATCAAGGTGGCCAATTGCAACATTCACACTTGCCTCAAGCAGACAAGAGTTCTTTCTCCCACCATGGACATTACACAGATCTAGTTTCCAACAGACCGCGCAACCTCTGAGGATGCCTGACATAGATATGGGCGGAATGTCAGGAGAGAATGCTTCTGAAAATGACCATACAGCCCGGAAAACTCACAGCAACCCAGAGCTTCAGTTGTTCATAACTAGCATATTTCCCATTTATCTGTACTGACCCATTTAAGGGAGAAGACAGAAGTTTGTTTGGTTTGCATTTTGATACAAACTTCGTAGATTTTGATACAAACTTTGGAGATTATCACACTACACCATTAAAGAGTTGATATCTCACTTTAAATTCCATTACTGCCTCCTACTGAATTCTGGGATTTGCAGTTTAGGGAAGGGCCTTTGAAATTCTCTGCCAGAGACGTCCTGGGCCTCAGTAAACTACAAACCCCAGGATTCTGAAGAGGCAGCCACAGGATTTAAAGTGCGATACCTTCTCTTTAAAATGTAGTGTGACAATTTCCACTTCAGAAATCAGTTGACCTTTAGTATTCACACTTCATAGAAACTTCACAATACAGTTGGCCCTCAGCATCCATTGAGGTTTGTTTCCAGAACCCTGTGGATATCAAAATCTGTGTGTGCAATGGCTCTTACATAAAATGGAAAAAATCAAGATTTGCCTTTTTGGAATATTTTTTAGAAAAGGACGGAAGGATATTTTCAAGCCATGATGAACCTGTGGGTATCAAATCTATGAAAATGAAAAGCCACCTATATACAATAATAGTATATATACAGTCACATATTTTTGTAATGCAGGATCTCAAAAATACATAAAAATGCTCATGTGAGGGAAATTTACACATATGAAAATGCATATAGTAAGTGCCACAGAAAATAATAATAATTTATAACCCACCCTTTCTCCCCGAAGGAACTCAGGGCGGAAATATGTCAATTAGTAAAAACTTTGCAAAACCAATTGCATTCAAAAGAGAATTGCTTGCAAATTATGTATATTAGGAAAACATTGGGTGTGTATGTTGAG
Organism: Anolis apletophallus; assembly: GCA_030556195.1. Taxonomy (NCBI): domain Eukaryota; kingdom Metazoa; phylum Chordata; class Lepidosauria; order Squamata; family Anolidae; genus Anolis; species Anolis apletophallus. Next base: position 43,779,284 of record JARBWK010000004.1, on the reverse strand, counting down.
AGAAATGTATGAATCTACACACACACATAATTGTATTTATTTATTTATTTTCTCGATCTTGTATACCGCTCCTTCCAGCATTTGCAAAGTAATGCAGAAATGGAACAGAATAAATTGAAAGCTGTGAAAATGAAGAACGGTGAGAAACTGAAAATGACAAATTAGCTCACCCACTCTAAGTTTGAACCCAACCCATTGAGGCCGGGGGTTTTTTTTGTTTTGGTTGACGTTTTTGAAAATCAGTTTCTACGTCTTATTACAGATTGTACTTTTGTCCACTAAAACATATCTAATAATTGTTCTATGTATTATCATCCATAAAAATAATGGCAAGGAACACAAGAGTTCTCCAGGCTTATGATTTGGAGGACAGAATGAGCATTCAAACCGGTTAAGGAAAATTCAAGTGCCAAATAGGAATTGTGAATAGCATTTTTCAAATCAAGTTTCTCAATTTGCACATTTACACCAGAGTAATCTCAAATATATCACAGTGGAGTAAAATGTGTCTACTTGTGTTGCATAAAAATAATTTAATAACAGATTTGCAAATACTTTTACCATGTTATTGTCCTGGATTTAAAGGAATATTTACGTGGGATCCGCTGGTGCTGCTGAAATTAAGCTTTTGAAGCCAGCCGTTGCAATGGTATGTGGTTCTACTTATGTGAGGACAGAGCCTTTTCTTTCAGTGAAAGTGTTTATTCTAATTAATGATCAATTTATTGGTGGACTTCCTGGCTCTCATTTTTTCCACATTGTAGGCAGGCCCTTGGAACAACGCTTGACCTCTTCTCAACCTTTTGCCTTGACTTACTCACATAAATCTTGAAACCACTTTAGTTTGAAAAGTTCTTTCTGTATGTAGGGCCTTTGATACATGAACATGCTTGATCACAAAATTATACTTCTGGGGCTATTCGAAAACTCTGTCACTTGTGGTGCCATATTCTTTTATTCTAATGACAACGTAGCAGTAATTTAGCAAAAAACAAAGGGAACCAAAAAGCCAAAAACAAAACCACAATCTAGCTGCTCTGAATATCTTTTTAAAGAGGCATTCTGATTGTTTTCTCTGAAATACTTACCGTTTCCCTGACATATAAGATCAAATACATACCATAAATGTAGGCCTGGAGCCTTGGGGAATATATATGGTATGAATGCTTGGTCCTTAAATCAGAGTGTTTATATTTTAGGTTGCTGTTGTCCCATTAGAGAAGGTCCCATAGTAACAAACAAAACAAAGCTGGCCTCACCTTAAAGAACAAAACAAACAAGAAAACAAATAATATTATGGGAAGTGCATCTGTTATATAAATATCATCATAGGGACTATTCAAGACAGAAGTCAATAGGCAGTGAATTGTACAACCGCGAGTTTATTTATTTACAAGGCAACCCTGCATGGAAATCTTCAAGACTCCAGTATTTTTATCCTATGTTCACCTAGGCCCCTAAAATGGTTAGAAACCCCTGCAAATATGGTGAAAATTCCCCTTAGGTCCCTATAGGGCGAAGATAAGCTTTTAAGAATTCCCCACTAAATGGGCGAAAGAAGGTGTAGTTGTCTAAGCTTTGATAATGGATCCAGACTTTGAATAGTTGCTCATCTTTGGGTTAGCCACGTTGATCCTCTTTTAACAGAAAATGGGGTAACAACAATAACAACAACTATCTACACAAACAATAACAACAACTATCTACACAAAGCTACAGGGAGAGCATAGCAAGGAATCCAAAATCATCTATACATTGTCTAGGAGAGTCTGAAATCATCCATACATTGTCCAGGAGGGTAGTGGCGATTTCCTTTTCCTTCATTGGCCACATTGAAATATGCCCACTACAAAGGCCTATAGCAATATTCCAGACTTTTAAAAAAACCACACAAAACATATACAGATTTTCAAACAGATTTTGGCCCCTGTATCCTTCTCTGCTTCATCCATGGTGCAACACCATGAATGTCAACATCTTTCCATTGTAGCTTTGAAACACTGTGTCTTGTTGTTCCTAGATGCATGGTGGCTACAAGTTCTGTCCTTCTCAATGACAACATTCACATTGTTGGGTGTCTGCTTGACTAAGAAGGGGGGTAATGAAGAGATCCAGTCATGGATGATGTCTTTTCACTACAACCCAGTGTCACGTATAAGTCTTCAAGCAATGAACTGAGTTAACTTCAGGACAAGGCTTTTTGTCTCCATTTATGAATACCGTTCACCATTCTGTAAGACAGTATCCCCCTTGTTTACATGCCTTCCAGTTAACACAATACTAAAGAACATATTGAGGTCATTGCTGTTGGATCTGTCACTGTCATTTTGGAATAACAATTTTCCTAGGACTTTCTCGTATGCTTTTGATTTTGAAATGCTCACTGAAATATTTACTCATGCCTGGAATACTGAAGAACCAGCTATAGACCATTTGTCAGGCTTAAAAGCTCTAATATCAAAGACTACTGTGCACCATATTAGTCTTCTTTGGAATTGCCTCTCTTCTCCTCAGGAGAAACAATAACAACAAATCTTTGGGGGAAACCATACCATCTTCACAGGGCCACTCAAGGCCTTCTTTCCTCAGGCCAATTCGGAAGGAGGTAGTGGATCAGAACCCTGTTGAGATCCTAGAGGAGTGATTTTCAACCAGTGTGCTGCGGAACACTAGTGTGCCATGAGAGATCATCAGGTGTGCCGTGGGAAATTATTTTCGAACTTCATTCATATATAAACTATAAGGCGCATCTGTCCCTTTAAGAACTAGAATCATAGCACTCTCATGTCACCTAAGAAGTGATGCAAGAGTGCTATGGTCGCACCATCTTGGATTCGCTCAGACAAAGTAAACAAAGTTAGAGTTAGTGCTGCAGCTGCATGTCAAGTGACAGTGGCAATTTGGGATCACAGCAAGACAAGGGAGTGACAGTGATGGAGAAGTTTTTGAGAAGGGAAAATGCAAATGCCGAACAGGGCCCTGGACAAAATTATGACACAGATGAGTAGTGGACAAAAGAAAAGACGGGGAGCTCGAGGCAATACAGCGAAAGCTATCTTTCATTTGGATTCACTTTCACCAGAGATGCGACGGCACCAACTCCACTGTGCTTGGTGTGTGGTGAGAAGCTGTCCAATAGCACCATTGTGCCAAGCAAGCTTAAACACCATCTCCAAACGAAACACCCTTCCGTTCAAAAAAAGCCGATGGACTATTTTGTACTCTTACGTACAAACAATGAGAAACAGGCAAATTCTTTGAGAAAAACCACAAAGGTAAATGAGAGAGACATATTAACTATATGTATTACTGTGTTAGAGTGTCATTTTGTGTCATTTTGGTCGGTGGTGTGCCCCAGGATTTTTTAAATGTAAAAAAAAAATTGTCGCGGCTCAAAAAAGGTTGAAACTCACTGTCCTAGAGGAAGGAAAGAAGCCATTTCTCTCACAAAGTCTTCAGATATGCTCTGAGGACTGCTGACTGAGTAACTCTGAGAGAAAACACCCTCATCATAGTCTTGTTAATCTTGTCCCAATCCCTGCTGGACAGCTCCCAAGCCTCCTACCTCAGTCTCTGCAGTTGCTGCTGAGATCCCCTTGGACAGTTCTCTGGCTGGGATAAAGTGCATTTCAAACTTCAGTTAAACTTTCAAACACACACACAAGCACACCATTTATGTATCTCAATGAGCTTTATGGCTTTCGTTCTAATGTAAAAATTATCCATTGAAGGAAAGTAATCTTCAAGTGTTTTCTTACCTAAAGCTAATCCCCCATAGAAAATATGCATAGGGGTGTAGTAGGTTTTTCAGGCTGTATGACCATGTTATAGAAGCATTCTCTCCTGAAGTTTCACCTGAATCTATGGCAAGCATCTTCAGAGGTTGTGAGGTCTGTTGGAAACTAGGAAAATTGGGTTTATATATCTGTAGAATGTCTAGAGTACGAGAAAGAACGCTTGTCTGTTGGAGCTAGGTGTGAATGTTTCAATTGGCCACCTTGATTAGTATTTGATGGCCTGACAGTTTTTAGGTGTGGCTTGTTACTGCCTGGGGGAATCCTTTGTTGAGAGGTGACAAGGGGAATGCCACAGTAATCATGGAAACAGAACAATACAAAGAAAAGATCAGACAACTCCTGGATCCCACAATATACAAAAAGCTAAAACAAGACCCAACTTCCAAAATAACCAGAAAAACTAACACTCTGATCAAGAACTCCTCAAGCAACCACTGAGCTGCTGAACTTGCTGATTGAAAAGTTGGCAGTTCAAATCCAGGGGGTTGGGTAAGGTAGCTTCTGCCAACTTAGCAGTTCAAAAACATTTATTTATTTATTTATTGGACTTCTTAGCCACCACTCCCAGGTGGCTCAAGGCAGCTCACAAGTTCGAGGATAGCAGGGTACAGTAATACATAAAAACAATAAAACAATAAAACCGCAACAATAGTAAAACATAACAATAAAACACTTAAAAATTTGCATTGAGCAACAATATTTGCTCGACCAGTATGTATCTAGACTGACTCCATTACAAAGCCTGCCGAAATAGCCAGGTCTTGCAGGCTTTCCGGAAGGCCAGAAGGTCATGGAGTGACCTGGCCTTCGGTGGCAGGGAATTCCAAAGCGTGGGGGCAATGATGGAGAATGCCCTTCTCCTCATTGATGTGAGGTGATAAGCTTTAGCGTTCGGAACCAGTAGAAGATCTTTGTCTTCCGATCTCAGTGATCTCATGGGACAGTATGGGGTAAGGCAGTCCCTCAGGTACACTGGCCCCAGACCATACAAGGCCTTGAAAGTCAGAACTAACACTTTGAAGGTGATCTGGAATTCAATAGGCAGCCAGTGCAATTCCCGCAACACGGGTGTAATACGGTGGCCCACAGGCGTGCCTGTGAGCACACGGGCTGCGGCATTTTGCACTAGCTCAAGTTTCTGGGTCACCAACAAAGGAAGGCCAGTGTAAAGAGCATTACAGTAGTCCAATCTTGAGATGACAGTCGCTTGGATCACCGTGGCCTGATCGCGGCGGGACAGGTAGGGGGCCGGCTTCCGAGCCTGGCGGAGGTGGAAAAACGCAACTCGGCTGACCATGGAGACCTGGGTCTCCATGGAGAGCCAAGTGTCCAAATGGACTCCAAGGCTTTTTACAGAAGACGACGGGCATAAAGCCACGCCGTCCAGGGTTGGGAGCTGGAGATCCCCACCGTCCGGGCGACCTAGCCAAAGGATCTCCGTCTTTGCTGGATTCACCTTCAACCTACTGGCTCACAGCCATCCAGTGATGGCCTCAAGGCAGAGATGGAAATTATCAGGTACAGAGTCGGGTCGGCCCTCCATCCTCAGAATGAGCTGAGTGTCTTCAGCGTACTGGTGACACTCAAGCCCAAAGCCGCGCACCAGCTGGGCAAGTGGTCGCATATAGATGTTAAATAACAGAGGGAAAAGAATGCCCCCCTGGGGAACCCCAAAAATTAGTGGGGAACCTTCAGAGACCACCTCGCCCCTCCTCACTTGCTGTGTCCAGTTCCGGAGGAAGGAGGACAGCTAGTTCAAAGCCATCCCCCTCACCCCAGCCTCGGCAAGACAGTGAGTCAAAAGATCGTAATCAACTGTATCAAACGCTGCTGTGAGGTCCAATAACACGAGCAGCGCCGATCCACCTTGGTCCAGATGGCAACGCAGCTGATCTGTGATGGAGACCAGAACCGTCTCTGTCCCATGCCTCAAACGGAAGCTGGACTGGAAGGGGTCTAGCCAAGTTGCGTCATCCTAGAAAGCCTGCAACTGCTCCATTGCTGTCCTTTCAACCACCTTGTCCAGGTACGGTAAATTCGACACTGGGCGGTAGTTGGAAGGGATCGCCGGGTCTAAACCCGGTTTTTTCAGCAATGAAGAAACCACCGCCTCTTTTAATCCCTCTGCGAACACTCCTTGCTCAAGGGAGGCATTGATAATATTCACCAGAGGGTCACGTAACCCCTCCAGGCTAGCTATGAAAAGATCAATAGCTACCTCTTTGGCTGGAAGGTAACAGCGCTTCATGCCACATGAACTTGAAGGTGTCTATGGACAATGCCAGCTCTTTGGCTTAGAAATGGAGATGAGCACCTCTCCCCAGAGTCGGACACAACTAGACTTAATGTCAAGGGGGAACCTTTACTTTTACCGTATCATTTTAAGTGTTGGGGGCACCCTGTTTGTTCATTTGTTTCCATTTTGCATAGCCTTTCTTAAACTTTCCAAGGTGAAGAACCAAAAAACACTTGTGACAAAATAAGCAATAAAAAGAAATAATAAACACCACACAAAATGTATAAAATAATGAGTGGAAAAGTGTCTTAAGCATGTTTTTGAATGTAGAGATAGTGTGGGCCATTTGCAACTTAAGAGGAATGCAATTCCGACTTAGGAAGTGATGTGCAAGAAACTGCTTTTCTGTGTAGCCAAGAAGGTCCTCTCCTGTTGAGTTGAATAACTATTCAAGTTCACATAAAGACAGGAGGTCCATCACATAGTTGGTCTCAAGCTCCTTAGAGCCTTGACGGTTAAAACCAAACCCCAATCTTTGAACTATGATTGAAAAACATTAGACACCTGATCCTTGAAAAATCATACCTCACTTTGTAAAGTATAGTATAGAAACATGTTTGTAAGTGAACATTTCCTGTAGAATCTATGTCCAGTGTTAAAAACGAAGGGCATTTCCTTCTTTCACAAAAGCAGATGTGTGTTTGTAGTGTGCTTTCAAGTCACCTGTCAATTTATTGAGCAGACATTCAGCCCATACCATATTGCCAGTCCTAACTAAATTAGGCCTACTTAATCAAATATAATTGTGCAGACTCGCCATTCAATAACTAATTCAGTGGGTCAATTAAGATTGGGATCTGGGCCATGTATTTCTGGTATATTGCATATTGCAAGGACTTTGCCCAGGGGACGCCCGGATGTTTTGATGCTTTACCATTCTTGTGGGAGGCTTCTCTCATGTCCCCGCATTGGGAGCTGGAACTGACAGAGGGAACTCATCTGCACTCTCCCTGGATTTGAACCTGTGACCTGTCAGTCTTCAGTCCTGCCGGCACAAGGATTTAACTCACTAGCTTGGTTGGCACATAATAATAATCATCATCATACTTTATTTATAACCCACCCTCTCTCCCCAAAGGGACTCAGGGTGGTTCCATATTATGAAATGTATTTGAGCCTCAATGGCTCAAATGCAGAACACTTTCTTTTTGTTAGGAGTCATCTGGGGTATCAAGTGCTGAACTGGCCCTGGTTTATATGTGCCAATTCCTTACACTCAAAGCCTCCCAAAGCCATGACCCAATGGAAGCCAACAACTTTAATTTATTAGTGGGGCACTCCTTCTCTTCTCGTATTAATAGTAATTTACAATGCTCAATGCCCTCATAGTCACCTTTCCCTCATCTCAAGTAGGTGAACACAATGTAATTGTCTGGGTTGCAGAAAAAGGGATGCTTTCTTCAAGGCCCCATTAATTGGAAAACAGCACACAACTGACAGGAGTGCAGTGGGGATGATTATCAGCGCCAGATGAGAGCCATTAACAAAATGGAGAGTGTCATCTTCAGAGCACAAATATTTTCCCTTTCCATAATACCCTCTTAAGGGGACCTGAAGTGGATGCGCATGGTCACAAGTTCTCCCGCATCGGCACCACCAAACATTTTTACTACTCTTCTCACAGAGCGTTAAACAGCCCAGGCAGCTTTTACTACTTACAGTCTATGTGTTTTTATCCTCAAAGACAAAGAATTTGCATGCCTTTACTTCCTTAGTCAGTAATCTAATGTGGACGGGGCGAGGAGCAGTACTTTAGCAGTAAGAGTTTTTCTACCTTGGCTGAAAAATCTTGCAAAAGTGTTTCCAGAAGTTTGTTGTTGTGAAAATTATCTCATTTTCTTTAAATTCTGTTTTTATACCCCTCTCCTCTTTTTCTCTCCACCCCCCCTTTTTTTGTGTTCAGAAACTCTGTGTAACAGAAGATGGGTTTGTAGGCCTGAATTGGGAGAATTGTTTCACATCATCAGCCTATTCATGCTTTCCCCTCCCCTGTTGTAAAACACAAGCCATTGCCAATGGAACAGTGATGGCATTGTACTGCCGCACTATACCACCCAGATTTTACCTCAGTGCTCTCCGATCCCCTTTTTTGTCTCCAGTCAAAAGAGTGCATTTGCTCAGGGGAGGGGAGGGCTGTCCCTATTGCTTCCACTAACATGGAGGCTAAAAGAAAGATTGATGGGAGAAAGTTCACCTAGAAAACCAGGATAAATTTCTTGCTCGCCAAGGCCAGTTGTTCCATTGTCCAGGGGCCATGTTTTTTGTTAATTATCTCTCACTCTCTCCTTTTATCAAGGAAACTGGCAGCAAAGCATGGAGAAAGGAACAGGATATAAGGGTCAGGGGGTCCTATTTGGCCACCTAGGTATTCTATTTTAGATGCCGGGTTAGGCACCGCTAGCTTGGGAGGTAAGGGCTCTTGAGAACTCTCAGCACTAATTTTTTTAAAAAAATCATACATTTCAATACTAACACTTGACCAAAAAATGGCAACATTAAAATATAGTGCAAGGAGATTTTAATACCCATATGCACACACGGAGACGCGCACAATTTGCTTCCACCAGCATGTGTTGTCAAGGAAATAAACTTTCACAGGCACAGGCATTAAACACACAGCTGCTAGATTTGGCTAGCCAAGACACTGGTGGTAATGACAATGATGCTTAGTGGCAGCAAACCAGGTCCAAACATAAATAGGACTGCATGAAAGGAGAGGAAATGGAACAAAACCGTTCCTTGGGTGCCACTGGCAGAGGAGTAACATCAATTTTGAAGAAAAAAGCCAAAGGATTCCCCTGTTTCCACACACTAGTAAAGGCATGTAAATTCATAACTCGCCAACAATGTACCTTTGAAATGCAGCTGCACTCCACCAATAGGCCTTTTCTATCACTCAGAGAAATTGCCCTGTTTTAAGAAAGAAAACAGCTATTGAAAAGGCCATAAGAAACTGTAAAAGTGGGGAGGGATATTTTGTGCGGATGGCGGTCGGGATGGAGGAGGAACTGTACTTGTTTTGGCAGACATGACTGATTCAGATTCCTATATAATGGAACCTTCTTCTAGGAGTCTGGCTGAGTCTGAATGGTTAGAGGACCAAGCAGAGCCTGCTCAGACCAGTCACACTTGGAGAACTGTTTGTGAGGTTGAGAATGAACTCCTGCAATGGGGATTTATTTCTCCATGCTCAAAGTTATCCAAAGGGATATAACTGGGCATTTCTTGGGTGGCCGTGGACATACAGTATCTTATTTTAAGGCAATGCTTCATATGGGGAAATAGCCTATGAACAAAAGAGCCTAGTATAAGTAGACACTCCATTGTGAAACAATGGGCCACTCTATTGACGTTACTCAGAATACCTTACAGATACAGATTTGGGTAACATCAAAAATTACTCTAGAGAAAATATGTAAGAGGTAGTAGTATTTGGCTCATGACTGAGTACGCACTCACAGAAAAAGCAATTGCCACATATAACACATAATCTAATGTAATATGTAATTGGTTGTGTAATGATTTATGGGAAGAGGATACAGTCACTTGAGATATACAAGTCCATCAGTTTGAACCATCAGGTCATAACATATAGTAAGACCCCATATCTAAGGGAGATGCATTATCAGTTCAGTTCAGTTAGGCAATCCCTCATTGACTGAGTAAGATTGTCTTCCAAGTTCGGTGTACGGGAGGTGGGTACGTAGGTGGCTGTGGAGCCCTATTCTTGACCTGCAAGTTCTCCTGCAGTGAGGGCATCAGTTTCCAGACGGGAGGCGGTCCTGGTCGGGGTTGGCTTCATACGCCTTCCTCTTGGCACATTTCTCTCTTTTGACCTCCATTCATGCCTCTTCAAATTCTACAGCACTGCTGACCTCCAGCTAGAGTGCTCAAGGACCAGGGCTTCCCAATTCTCTGTGTCTATGCCACCGTTTTAAAGGTTGGCTTTGAACCCATCCTTAAATCTCTTTTCCTGTCCTCCAACATTTTGTTTTCCATTCTTGAGTTCGGAGTAGAGAAACTGCTTTGGGAGACGGTGGTCGGGCATTTGGACAATGTGGCCAGTCCAGTGGAGTTGATGGCACAGGACCATCGCTTCAATGTGGGTGGTCTTTGCTTTTTCTAGGATGCTGATATTTGTCCACCTATCTTCCCAGGGGATTTGCAGGATTTCTCGGAGGCAGTGCTGATGGAATCGTTCCAGGAGTTGCATGTGACGTCTGCAGACTGTCCATGTTTCGCAGGTGTATAGCAGGAATGGGCGGACAATAACTTTATAAACAAGCAACTTGGTATCCCTACGGATGTCCCGGTACTCAACCACTCTGTGCTTCATTTGGAAAAATGCTGCACTCACAAAGTTCAGGCGGTGTTGTATTTCAGTACTGACCGTGATTACCTGAAACCACAAATACAACTGGATGCCATTAAATTATCTGGTGTCTCTTAGCATATCATAAAGTCACCCTGGAGGCCATAGAAAATTCCTAGAGAGACCATTTGTGTGGGTAAGTGAAACTGCTGATTTGGATTCTGCAATTTTGGGGGTCTTACTGTATCAAAAAGCATGCACAGAACAAACTTTTGGACTTGTACAAGAATGAAAACGAGTTCGCATAAACTATTGAAAATCCAGTTAGCTTGGGAAGAAGAAAAACCATAGAGAATAAAACCCTTTGCAGCCTCACAATCGCCATTTCCATTGACAGAACTGGCAAAAATAACTCACATGACAGTTCTATGTACACATCAGAGCATCACTGATCTCCTTGTATCACCTCCAATAGCCACAAACATCTATGGGTTAGGGAATGTTCGGAGATTCGGGTACTTTCTATTTTACAATTGTATCATTTCAGACATTCACATCTAATATTTGCAAACATTTGTAACGTGGCAGAATTGTCATGATTGCCAGACTTCTACAACTTGAAATGTTTGGCTATCTCAATTCACTCAATGTTTTTGAAAGAACCTGCTTACAATGTAGATATAATTTTATTTGCCTAAACGTTTCATCATGAACTGATGCTCTCTATTTATAGAAGATGATAGTATACTATCATTTACTTACTGCAGTTGTGTTTACATTGGACAGTGTCTTTAAAAGTGAAGACTCCCAATGCTTTTATTTAGATGGGTTTTCAGCATTTTTGTACTAATTCTCCAATGTTGCTTCTTACTTATACAACCAAAAAGAAGAGCTTTTAAAAAAATCTAATTAGAGACTACCTCCTTCCTTCTGAAGTGATGCAGTGTTTGCTTTCCCCATATGCTTTCCTCCTTTTATCTTTTAAAAGATTATTTTCTTATCATTGAATGGATCAGCCTTTCCATTTTACTTGCCAATTATTAGTCAAAATGCCACAAAATGTTGCAAGACATGTTGGGTGAATTTAGTATTTTCCCCAAAAACTATTAATATAATTATTTCAGTTAATTTCATATCAGTTTATCTTTCTTTCCAGCGGAGCTGTGTTGGTGCAATGCGTTAAACTCTTGTGCCAGCTGAACTGCTGACCTGAATCCATGAGATGGGGTGAACTCCCATCTGTCAGCTCCAGCTTCCCATGTGGGGACATGAGAGAAGCCTCCCACAGGATGATAAAACATCCAGACATCTCCTGGGCAATGTCCCTGCATACAGTCAATTCTCTTACACCAGAAGCGACTTGCAGTTTCTCAAGTCACTTCTGACACGATAAAAAAAAATCTTTTCTGGTGCTAAATATTTCCAGATAGTTCTTCTGTCTACAAATCAGTGAAGTTATATTGCTGTGATGTCTTCTAATTCCACCCCCCACCTTGATATATAATTCTTGTTTTTCAAAACGTTAAGTCCTATTCATATGGAGGAAACCTAAAAACCCATTAACTTGGTCTAAGCAAGCTTTCAAATAACATGGCATCTATGAAAGAGAAAAATAAAAGAACGAAAGGACAGTTGAAGTATTGAGGAAGAAATCACTAAGAAATTGTTTTTAAAAATAACATATAGTATGATACCTCAGGATATTTGTGATTATATGGCACCTTCTTGTGGGTCACATGCTTTATAAGTGAGGCAAATAAAATAATAACCAGTATAGGACTCTAAATACAAATGGTAAGTGTATTTAAAGTATTAAATAAACTTTGTTCACAATTTCATTATAGTTAATGCTACTATTCTCGAATTCACTAAAAGTTGTGTTCCCAGGGTTTCTTTTTCTTTCTTTCTTTTGTTATAGATCAGCCATCGGAGGCTGATGGTTTAACTGATAATTTAGAGAGGATTGTGAGCTTTCCTGTGGTACAAAGTGATGGGCTCTCAACTCGGTGAGAAAATTGGTTCAGAAAGTTCAGGGCCTCAAGGGCATCCAGGGGAGTCAGAAGTAGCAACAGCATATAAAGAATCAAGTGAAGAGCTGAATGATAAGGAGGGCTTCCATGAGAACCCACCTGTAGCTATGGAGATCAACAAAAGTCTTCATTTACAAATCATAGCCAAAAATAGATTACACCATTCAGAGAGATTACATGGGAAAGTTGTGAAGGAAATTCATGGGAAACAGAATGATTTCACTGGTATCTGTTAAACAACATTGCTTAATTAAGGTCAGTTCAGGCAACACTGCATTAGAGTGAGAAGCTAAGCCTGAGTACTTATGTTCCTGGTTCAAATCAAGCACTGATTTTGGATTTAATATATCCTGGAAGCTTTCCACATTCCTGTTCATGCACTCTTGTTCAAGTTTTATTAGTCATACCTTCTTGATTGTTGACTTGCGCTGTACCTGTGATTCCTATCTGTTCCTGGACTTTATCACATTTGGAACTTTATGAGACATTTGGATTATTGTTTGGTTATCATCTGTTGCTAAACTTTTTTTGGATTATATATATATTCCTTTCTTATTTCTGATTTTTCATATTTATGAGTGGGCTTTCCCCCTGCAGTGAAGCTAGTGACCACTCCACTTCTTGACCGGCCTCAGACTGGACAATCTTTCTATGTCCACACTGCTGACCTCCAATATGTTACCTCAGCAACTTCACGTTTATTGGCAGGGTACTGTCTCACCCCTTCACCATTTAACTGACTGGAGTTTTAAAACTTCTCAGTGACCACTTGACCACGCTGCCACCATTTATCCGGCTGACCACTGACTTTGAGGGCCACCACCAATAAAAGAATCAGGAGAGGTGTTTTCCTTTTAAGATGCAAACAATTTATTTTGACACAAATGGGTACAATCTTGGTTGGTTTCAAACTTCCTTAGAGGTACAACTTTTTCTGTTACATAACACAATGGGGACCTATTATAGGGTTTCCACTAAACCTCTATAAACCCCTGCAACTTTAACTAGGGTCTCTATACCCTTTAACTGGACTGCTCACTAGCAGACCTTAAGACACACACTAACACTGGACCGTTCTCTTTCAGTCCTTAGGACACTCTAAACTAGAACATAACTCCTCCCCCTCTCATTTGGCAGTTGGCTTCCCGCTCTTTTCCAACTGTAGAATTCAAACCTGAACATTCTACTAGCCTCTAGCCCTGGTTGCCATGGCGACAGCTCTTCTAAGCTTCTGCCATGCCTCCCTTCTGTTTCACCCACAGAAACAAACCATAGAACATTCAAAACAACATACATTTTAACACATGTCACACAACATTTACACACAAATAATCAACATCATTACACCCCCACTCCATTGTCATCAGCTGACTGATGTGTGCACTTGATCATTATTAATTTAACCATTTAAAAATATTCTTTAAAATATTCTATAGGAGAGTAGGTGGTGTTGAGAAGCCGGATCTGACCATGGTGGTCCATGCCTTAGTTACATCCAGTCTGGATTACTGTAACATGCTCTAGATGAGGCTGCCTCTGAAGAGTACTTGGAAACTTCAGCTGATGCAAAGAGCTGCAGCCAGGCTGTTAACTGGGACTGGATACAGGGAGTGGACAATCTCCCTGTTGCAGCAGTTCCACTGGCTACTGGTCTGTTTCCAGGCACAATTCAAATTGCTGGTTATGACCTTTAAAGTCCTAAGATGGTTCAGGTCCAGGCTGTTTGGCTGACCGCATCCTCTTGTACGAACCTGCCCAGGCCCTGAGATCTTCAGGAGAGGCCATTCTCTTGGTCCCACCTATTAGGAAAACCAGGAATCTCTACAGGCTTTTGGAAGCATGACCCTTTTGGAGATTAATTGGCATTCACACTATTTGGAATAACAATAACCTTTTAGAAAAGGCATGACCTTGTTAGAGATCGTAACCTTTCTGTAAAGTATGATCTTCCTCAGAAGAGTTAAAAACTTGCTTGAGTCAATGTTCTTGTTAGGGATAAATATTCACTCATGCAAGGCAATTTAGGCTTCTTGGTTGTTAGACTGATATGTAATACACAACGCTATAGCGTAAAGTTTCTTAGGGCAGAACTGAGGGAGAAGTCAGACAATCAACATTATGTAGTAAAAATCACTTTTAGTATATTAATAACATATGTGCTCAATAGCTTCACAATTTCACTGTGGTGCAATGTCATGCAATTTACACAAAATACAAAATACAGCGAGTAACACAGATAGGTGCAGCCCTTACAATCTACCGGGCAAAGACGACGCTCGCACTCAGTCAAAGTCACCCTACAATCAGCCAGAGTTTGTAAACTCACGCACTGCAGTCCGAGTCACTGGGGGAGCCTTGAAGCATGGAAGAGCTGGCAAACTGCCGAGTTGACTGAGTGCGAGCGTCGTCTTTGCCCGGTAGATTGTAAGGGCTGCACCTATCTGTGTTACTCGCTGTATATTGTATTTTGTGTAAATTGCATGACATTGCACCACAGTGAAATTGTGAAGCTATTGAGCACATATGTTATTAATATACTAAAAGTGATTTTTACTACATAATGTTGATTGTCTGACTTCTCCCTCAGTTCTGCCCTAAGAAACTTTACGGTATAGCGTTGTGTATTACATGGTTGCTTAAGTGGCATATTCTGTTTGAGTATTGTTAGACTGATATACCTGGTTATCTCTCTGAACCCTTAGGAACAAAGATATGCCAATACACAAAATCTATAGCATATCTTTAGAGGTGTTATTTCAGTGGCCCCAAAATCATCTACTCTTCCATAAAATATATTGCCTTCAAATCATGCTCTCAAGAGACCAAAAAAATGAGTAGTCTTAATTAAAAGTTAACATAGATGATCTACCTACACATTTAGCATACACATGACAGATTGTCTTCCTTCCCTCCCACTTCCTTGTCCTGTGATCCCTTCCTTCTCACTGCCACAGCCAAACTTTCATGGCCCAGCCAGCAGCCCTGCAACAACTAGAAGAAGAAGTTGGTGGCAGCACTCCATGTCTAAAATCAGGGCAGTAAATAAAGATCAACACTCAAAAAACAGGGGAATTCCAAACAGGAAAAAATCAGGGCCAGCTAACACCTCCTAATAAAATATCCCCCAGGCAGGAAGCAGCCAGGCTTTGAAGCTACAAGGCCATTCAATGCTAATCAAGGTGGCCATTTGAAACATTCACACTTGCCTCAAACAGACAAGACTTCTTTCCTCTACCCTGGAAACCACATATAAACCCCACTTGCCTAGTTTCCAACACACCTCACACCTCTGAGAATGCATGCCATCGATATGGGTGAAATGTCAGGAATATGCTTCTGGAATATGGCCGTACAGCCTGAAAAACTCACAGCAACCCCCATCATTGTCCACAATGAATCAACAGAGCTGCCCTGGACAGAGGTCTTGAGCTGGATGGTGAATTAACACCCCACCAGGTGTCACTCCGCTCCCATGGTGTTATCTGGTGTGGTCCATACCCACTAAACTTACCTAGGAACACCTCTGAATCTCAGAACTGAGTAGGATGAAGCCACAGCAGTTAAAGGCAATCAAATGAATGGATGAAGCCACAGCAATGAAAGGGAATCAAATCGCTACAATTGTATAAAATGGATTCATCCCAGAAAACAAAAGAGGGAAAGAAAATGTCTGCAGGCTAGAATGATGCGGGCAGGGCATGTGGGTGGCAGAATGAGCAAATAGAAGGGAGATAATGCAAATTAGCAATTAGTGAGTATAGGCACGCAAAGGTTGCTCACTTTTAACAATACAATAAGGAGTGATGTTGCCATCTTCTTCCTAGGAGGATATTTTCTTTGGAACCAGAAAGCGATAGTCTCTCTTGACTTGTGAAAATAATGCACTCTTCTTTTTTGTTGCCTTACTCAGAATCCCACTGGTGTCCTTGTTCCTTTTTTATTCCATTCCATATTGATCTCTCTTTTCTTCTCATGTGGAAATTCAGGTATTGTACACTTTTTATGCCTCAATTAAAATGTTTTTGTGTATATTTTCAGTTGTCCATAAATGTTTGCATGGCTTTATGTGCAACCACCCCACCACCCAAAATATTAAAATATACTGTATTTATTTATTTATTTACAATATTTATATTCCGCCCTTCTCACCCTGCAGGGGACTCAGGATGGATTACAATGTACATATACATGGCAAACATTCAATGCCACAGACACATAACACATATAGACAGACAGTCAGACTTTCCAACTTTTTCTGGCCACCAGGGGAGCTGTCGCTTCACTGTCCATCTGCGACACTGATGAAGTACTTCCTCATTCCCTGCATGCTTGCTGGAGATTTTTATTAGCCTCCCCACACATTAGTGATACCTAATTTTCCTACTTCACTGATGCAACTGTCTTTCGAGTTGCAAAGGTCGACAACAAGCTACACAAATTGGCCGGAAGCTCACTCCGACCCGGGCTGGCTTCAAACTCATGACCTTTCGGTCAGTAGTGATCTTAATGCAGCTGACTCCCAGCCAGCTGTGCCACAGTCCCAGTGCACAGTCCCTGTAGAAAGGCAGAGACTTCCAATGCAAAATGGCACCTTCTTTGCCATCGGTCTTGGGTGGCTCCTTTTGTAGGGAATGAAGAGCTCAAGGATTTTTTTTCTATCCCTAGCCCTGATATCCCGAAATCCAATTGGGAGTCACAGCTGGAGTAAACCTGTTGACTTAATAAAACTCATTGGCTCACTGCGCCTATCTTAGGTGGGAATAATAACTGAATTGAAGCCCAGAACTGTGTAATGTTTCATTTGATTGCCTGTCAATATCAGTCTGCTTGGGCCGAGAGAAAGGTTTCCCATCTTTCTCAGTGTCCTGTCTCAAGAAATTGTTCAAACTTGTGGCCAGAAATTAGAATTAACAATTCACAAATAGCTAGTTGTTTCTATTTCATTTATTTTTTTTGCAATAGCTAAAGCATAGTGGAGTTCCATTTTGGCTGTAACTTGGTGAAGGATAACTAACTATTCCATTTTGTGTCATAACTGTAGCCTTTTAATTATTTTTGCAGTTACAAGAATGTGTGTTCACTAAATGGTGGAGGAGAAAAAAAATATTGGTTTAAGTGTTGGGCCATGTTTTACCCCATGTTTTGTCAAAAGTTGCCCTTTACCTGTTTAAAGCATCTAAAAGGAGAACAGAGTGTATTGATCAAACTGGTATACAGTGTAAGGGAGACAAGGACATCTGATGTATATACCTAAGATTAAGGTACATTTGGTTATAAGTTGGCCATACCCACTTTTCCTCTCTGTACTTATAGATTTATAATTCAACTTGGACTATATGTATACTGTATGTTGTGTTTATATTGCCTGTTTTGATAAGGCCAATTAGCTGATCAATAAAATCATTTCATGTTTTGTTATGTGTGTTGATATACTGATGAGGTGGAGAATGATTGGTTTCACAAGACCTTGGCTTTTACCAATCAGATTTGTTTTGGACAGTAATTAAAAACAAGTTTTTTATTTCTGAGAAACAAGGAAGCAACTAATAAAATTATAAAGATCAAAGCTATAATCACAACAACCTGTTTTTGGGATCCTTGGAATGCTAACTGTGATTACTTGTAACTTATGTGTCTAAAAAGAAGTGTTTGAGCACCACAGATGGCACAACAGGTGGTAAAACAGAAGATGAATCGGCTTGGGATGCCTCTGTTTTGCTCCTCGGGCTGGTTTTGTGAACGGGCCCCTGCTGAACTCTTCTCCTGTCAGACTTTTTGTACCCAAGGATCAGAGGCAGAAGGCCTGACAAAGGAGGAAGAAGTCTCTGGCAAATTTGATTTATTGTTCAATCGCCAAAATCCAATTGTTAGTTCTCACTAGAATAGACCTGTGGAATCAAAGCGAAGTCAAGTTTTACATGAGTTTCATTGTTTCAGTGGGTGTAATTTGAGTGGGCAAGAGTAAATGAGTTGAGATCAGTATAAAGATCTTTACCTGACTTTGCTATGAGTCATGGTGGCTAACAGCAATTAAAAAGTCAGGGAGGAATATTTTTTAAAAAGCAACATATCACATTCAGAAACAAAGACTAATATACAAGTGGGTTTAAAACATGGGGTGGGGGAGGTAACAATATACACAGTAGCAAGAAAATAAAAATGAACGACTGGTCAAAACAGGAAGTTTTACACCCAGAGTCAAAATGAGTCATAAGGGATAATCCATTGCTTGTTCTGAACTCAAAAAGTGAAGACAATCAAGAGAGATAGGCTTGGGCAGGATGCTGAGAGTCCAGTGTTGGGCTTATGGCTTTGCAGCTTTTTCAGATGTTTCCGATACTGAAGCTCTTAGAGGAGGCACATAACTATGTTTTTTTCACCTCTGTCTCTCACCATAGTTTATCCCATTCAGCAGAAATCACTAATCCACTGCAAAGTATTTTTAGGAAGGAGCAAGAAAATCCACTTCCCCAGGCCAGTTGCATGTACCACATTCAACTCAATAATACACAACATCATGAAAACTTCTGATCAAATGATTCTGCAAATTTCATACACTTTTAGGTAATTATTTCAGGTATTATTTTTGTTGTAGTTGAATTCTAACCATTTTAGACAAAGTTCCAGGAACAAATTAAACTAAAGTTATTGCTTATATTTTTCATTTATTTTAGTGAATAACTACCACAGTACCATAAACCCGGTTACTAACAGGAGCGCTGCACAGGGAGAGAACCATTCCCATGTTGTGGCAGCTCCACTGGCTGCCAGCCTGCTTCCAAGCTAGATACAAATTGCTGGTCGTTACTTTTAAAGTCCTAAACAGCTCAGGTCCAGGCTATTTGTCAAATCGCATCTCTTCTTAGGTACCAACTCAGACATTGCGGTCAGCAGAGAAGGCCCTACTCTGGTCCCCACCCCTGTCCCAAATGCAGCTGGTGGGAAAGAGAGAAAGGGCCTTCCCGTGATCCGCCTCCCACCTCTAGAATTCCTTCCCTAAAGCAATAAAAATGGCTGCCTCCCTCCTCTCCTTCAAAACCCCTAAATTAAACCTTATTTTTTGTAGTTTGGCATATGGAGAGGAGAATTATTAGAAGTTTACATTACTCAATAGTCCCATTTCTAATTTGTCATCATACTCTGTCTTAGTTGGTTTTGGCTTAGTTGACTCTGCTGATCTTGCCGGCTCTATTGGTTCCATTGGCTGTATTATATTTTAATAATGATTTTAAATCAATGTCAAATGTTGTTCATATAATTTATGTTTAATGTCTATTATGTCAGATGTAGATTAACCGATTGTTTTATGTTTCCATTTGTGTATTGGATCTGGCATTGAATATTTGCCATCTTTTGTTGTAATCTGCCCTGAGTTCACTTGGGAAGAGAGAGCAGAATATAAATAAAGTTTTTATTATTTTTATTTATAAATCAGGTTTCTCACAAAAATTAGGAGATGCTAGATATCTCACCCATTATTTAGTTTCTGTAAAAAAAATATCTGAGAATACAAGGGGAACATTTCAGGGAGCTAGATAGATGTGGGCAGATCTTAATGCATGCGTGAAAGGAAGAGAAAGAAAGGGGTATTTCTAGGCTTTTCTTAGACTTCTATAATATTTTTTCTTTGGCCTCTTGATTTCAAAATATTTATGTAATGAAAATGTTTTTGAAACACTAGTTTTGGGTTTCATTTGAAACCCACTTTTTGAATGAAGATGCATTCAGAGAAGAGACAGAACTTGATGTCCCAAGTTGGGAGTGAGAGGGGGCAAAACTGAAGCATTTTTCATTATTTTAGCCATTTAGTGGACAAAAATACCTCAAAATAAAAAAATGGGGGCCTGAGGTGGGTCCAAGGGTTCTACTTTCAGACTCTTCATATTGTGCAATGCCTTCCTTCACAGTCATGGAAATAATTGTTAGCATTAGCTTTCAATAAAATGATTTTCTCCTTTAGATCTGCCATATTATGATTTGTTTATTCATGTGGTATATGAGTATGTATACTGTATGGGATCGGATTGAAGTATTCAAGTACCAGTTTGTCTACATGCAATTTTGATTCTTGTACTATTGGTTTTAGTTTTGAAATGTGCAGCTATATGTCATATCTTAGGTCTGAATTCAGTTTAGTGTATGTTGCAACCAATGCAGAAATTGTTTTTACTGAGAAATGGATCAAGCATTTGATTTGCTTAAAGTATAAAGTATCACCACCTAAGCTGCAAATAAGCTAGCTGGCATTGCCCACCCCACCCCCACTCCCTGGCCCTGATGTGCGATGGGAAGTTGCTGCCAACTGTGAGAAAAATAAGATTGAACACTGTGAAAGCCATCCACTGCATGGCTACCAGCCTTCTCCCAGTAGACTCAAATCAAGGAAAAGTTTCATGAGCACCACCACTCCTCTTAATGTTCCTTCCACAAAAGCAAGAATATCCCTCTGGGCAGACAAAAATCAGGCAATTCCAACTAGATGGCCCCCATGAGGGACAAACCAAGATGGGCAATGTGGAAGCCCCTGAGCAGACTCCTAAGTGGGGTGAGCAGATCAAAAGACAACCTGGCTAAATGGCACTACCTAGATTGAAGAACCCTCCACCTTGTGCAACTGCGGAGCAGAACAAAAAATCTGCCCCTGTATGCTTGTTTACAATGCCTTGCCTCAAGCTACAGACAATGTGGTCACTGTTGGCCAGTCTAAAATTATTTAGCTATTTGCGTCCCCCTTATTTTATCAGATATACTAATTTATTTATAAAAAGCTTTTGACACAAAATAAAAAAATTAAGCTGCAAATAAATAAAATCAAAGGAGAAGCTGTGATGTCATATATAAATGTTCTTGTTCTGATTGTTTTGAAAACAGTTGTATTGTAATTTCTCATTTTCTCTCATGTAAACCAACCTTAGAATTTCTAAGGATGGTTAGTACATAAAATGTGAAATACAACATATATAGCATAAAACAGTGCCACTTATGCAAATTATGTTGCTCCTGCAGATAGCTGGAGTATATGCAAGGAAGAAATCCAACACAATTGTCACTAAACATCTAATGCAATTGGCTTCAAAATCAGTTCCAGAAATAATAATAAGTTGCAGAAGTGACAGTATGTCTACAGAACCCAATGACAAATACATTACAGCTTCTATAATAGGAAAAACCACAGAAAAACTGTCCATGCTCATTTTCTCTGACAATGTTATGCTGGATTTATGTCTATGTTTGAGTGTTAAACTGTGAATCTAGAGACCAGGATTTGAATCCCTGCTTGTCTATGAATAGGTGACCATAGGCAAGTCACACTCTCTTTGCCACAGAGGAAGGCAAGGGCAAATCCCTCTGAACAAATCTTGCCAACAAAATCCCATGATATGTTCATCTTAGGGCCCTTCAGACAGACCCTATATTCCAGGATCTGATATCAGGTTTTCTGCATTAAACTGGATTATATGAGTCCGCACTACCAGATAACCTGAGATAAACGGAAAACCTGGGATCAGATCCTGGGATACAGGGCCTTTCTGGAAGGCCCTCTATGGTCACCTTAGGTCAGAAGTGATGACAACAAAAGCTAAATGAAAGATGCTTTTCACTAGATGTCTAGATCTGATCAATTTTAACCTTGTGTATTGAACAATAATAGCTTAAAACTAATATCTAAAAATCTTTATCTATTTTTAAAGTAAATTTATGAAAAATCTTTAGTATATACAAGATCTGTGAGTAACATAAATGTAAATCTGAAGGGCTTACTTTTTCTTGGAAGTACAAAACAGAATAACGAATTGTGACATTTCATATTATTTTTATGTTATTTGTTGTGATTGTACATTTAGAATATTTGGTGTAATAATAATAATACCCACCTTGACCTCCACTTAAACGCAATCGGCACTGACAAAATTACCATCTGCCAGCTGCAAAAGGCCACCTCACTGGGATATGCACGCATTATTCACCGATACATCACGGAGTCCTAGATACTTGGGAAGTGTCCATCATGTCTTCCAATACAACAACCGGCATAGGCATTTTGTTTGCTGTGGACTCAACTTGTTGTGTTTCTAATAATAATGATAACAACAACAACACTTTATTTATATTCAGTCCTATCTCACAAGGGGACAGAAAGGATGTATGTTGTGTACATTTAGAGTCTTTTTATTTGGAAGTCATTTTGAAAAAATGAAGGAAGACATTTGGGAGTATGAGAGGTCTCATATCTTTAGAAAGAGTAGCATATAAATCAGTAAACTTTAATGTCAGTTTTGGTCACTTTCCAAAATAATAAGTATCTGTAGTTAAAACTTATTAAGAAAGTTTTAATTAAGAAAAAAAATTACAATGCAGAAACAGAAACTGTTTTCTTCTGTTCATCTGTTTGGCATAACTAAAATGCATTTTATGTACTGCAATTTTAATTAGAAAATCTATCTCATTCTACATCTTTTCATCTATAAGTTAACTGGTATTCAGAGATTAAACTATCATCTTATGCATGTTAAACTGCATCATTTACATAACAAATATTTAAATTTTAACAGGTGTAATTTAATTCATGATTCAGAAAGTACATCATAATCTTATACTGTAAGTAGATTATTTGTGCCTCTGCCAGGATGTAAACCAGTCCTTCTCGAACTGTTTGTACACTTTCCTCAGGAGAGAAAGGCCATGCTTCACGGTGTTGGTTTCGCAGTCTTGGTTTCTGTCTCTCTCTAGTGTCCCTAGTTCTAACATTGTTCACAGCTCATAAATAGGCTGGAAGAAGAAAAGGCAGGGAAAGGATGGAAACTAAAATGACAGAGTTGGCAGCAGTCAGTGTCCTCCGGCAACCATTGCTTTCTATTAAATAGCAGACGGATCCTAAACGACAACAGGCATCTTAGCTAACAATGGACAGCTCCCTGCAGCCTCAACACACTAGCAGGCAGAGCCTTTAAAAAGTGTGAGTGCATGCAAGAAGGACATAGGAAAACCTTAGACACAAAAGCTTTCCACAGTCAAAGGTGCTAGTAAATAATTCATGCTGTAGTACCAGGGCTATAAAACATGGATCCCCGAACACACAGATGCACAAGAACACAGAGAACCATCCTTGTGACTCCAGGTGTAGATGGACCTTTCCCTTCTTTCACTCTGAAGTTTCATTACACATGTTTTCCAATGTACTGTAGCAGGGCTGTAGCCAGGATTTTGTTTCGGAGGGGCTGAGTTTGTTTCGGGGGCTGAGACTGGGTGGAAGAGGGTCTACCCTAGCAAATCTTTTGTATTGTTATCCCAATAACCCCATTAATGTGGGATATAATGAGCATGGTGATCAGATCATGATATGAATAAACATAACAGTTTAAATAATGTACCAGTAAGGCCTTTTCGCGGACCACCCTGAGAATTTCCGGGGGGCTGAAGCCCCCTTAGCCCCCCCCCTGGCTACATGCCTGTACTGTAAATAAGATTGTCTTATACATGGCCTTTTTAATACTGTGGTCACCCTTTTAATTCTTTCCCTCCCCTTCCTTACCTTTTTGAAATGCTGCATCTAAATTCAAAATATTTCCTCCCCCCCCCCGTTTCTGGGTTTAATTTTAGATGCCTTACAGCCAAAGGAGTACCACCAGAATAGCACAAACTTCTTAAGCAAATCAAAACCTTCTCTGAAAATGGAAATATCTTTTGCGGAAAGAAATGTGTGGAGAATACATATTCTGATGTGATAAACTGTCGAAGAAAAGTTTCAAGATGTTCCTCCTTCTCTGAGAAAATGCCCTCAAAAAACAAAGTTAACAATAAATAACAACACAACTTTGCAACAGCTCATATCCAACTTTCGTACTGCAGAGAGTGGGAATTCAGTCTTCTGCAACAGCCTCCTATAACCAATTTAAAAGGTAAAGCTTTCCCTTTGACATTAAGACTAGTAGTGTCTGACTGGGGGGTGGTACTCATTTCTCCATTTCTGAAACTCTTCATCCACACCAGTGTTGTCCGTAGACATCTCCAAGGTCATGTGGCTGGCATGGCTGCATGGAGTGCCATTACCTTCCTGCTGAAGCAGTACCTATTGATCTACTCACATTCGCATGTTTTCGAACTGCTAGGTTGGCACAAGCTGGGGCTAACAGCAGGAGCTCACCCCACTCCCTGGATTCGAACCACTGATATTTCAGTCAGTAAGTTCAGCAGCTCAGTGCTTTAACCCACTGCACAACCAGGGGCTTCTAATAACCTATTTACTCTGTAGTAATCCCTTTCAGGTGAATGGCACTGGTCTAGAACAACAAAATTATTCATTTAAGTCTCCTATCAGAGACTGGTAAGAAATTCGTGCATTATTTTGAAAACGAATAAGCAGGTCTAGGTAGCTCATGCATCTAGGTTTTTTCCTAGTCAAAACTTGGTAATTTTTATTTATACAATGCATAATAATATTTGTAGCCTGATTGTCAATTTGTATACTCAGGAGTAGGTCAAACTAAGTTCAAGAAAAGCTCTGCCTGAGTTGGTGAGACCAGGGCACTAGTCATACCAAAACTGAAAATATTTACAGGATGAGCTAATGTTACAAAAAATATGTTGCTGAGAAACCAAATAGGAGATAAGATAAGGCGCTCCTCCAACCATATATGCATTAAGCAGGATTATTCGCAAACAGCGCTGAAGTGTTCTAGCCTCAGAATCAGAGACGCCTTAAAAGTAGTGTTAGTTTCTTTAATATGCCACCTTTTACCCTGCATTTGCAATTGCTGTCGGGCAAACATGGCAACACAATCTGTTCTTTCCATTTTGTTAATAGGCCATCCTGCCATTCCAGAGATGGTAGTTTCTAATGTAAAGAGGTGGTATTGTTTATTTAACAGTCAAGTGACAAATTATTTAATTAGCACATATGCCATTTGTCGCCACAGCTGTGTTCATTGCTCTTAATTGCAAAGCAGCCTTAATTTATTGCAGATATAGCCCTCCCTAATACTAGCATAGCAATTATTGTTTCCTTTCTATGCCAGCATTCTCTGTTAAAATTAGTCATTCCTCTGCACAGAACAAGTTGAGGAAACTCTTCATCTACCCCAGTGAACATAAATACCAGTCACCGTTTCTAATTTAAATCTTTCTGAATCAAGTCTCGAACCTTCATCTCCTCTTATAGAACAAAACATTCTCTCTTTTGAAACTGCCATTACCGATCCATTTGGAAACTTCAGGAAGGGACACCTGAATACATTACGAGGTGCATGGTCCTCTGCCTTTGAAGACATTCATTTCTGACATATGGTAACTCTCAGGTCTAGCACGTTGGTTTTTTTGCAGGATTTATTCAGAGTGGCTTTATTATTTACTGTTTACTATTTCAGGCCATTGGTTGGTTGCTTGATGGCTGTTTTACTGTGTTATAGTGTTCATTGAAGGCTTTCGTGGCTGGAATCACTGGGTTGCTGTAGGTTTTTTGGGCCATATGGCCATGTTCTAGAAGCATTCTCTCCTGACGTTTCGCCTGCATCTATGGCAGGCATCCTCGGAGGTTGTGAGGTCAGACCTCACAACCTCTGAGGATGCTTGCCATATTTGGCAATTCCATATTGATTGTGTATCTTTACAATATTTTTAAAAGACTTGGTACTGACTGAATAAAATAGATCAAAGACTGCTTAAAAATAAATTATTCTATTTCGAATGTGATCAATCAATTATTTCATTGCAAATGTGATCAATTAATAGAGACACTTTGAAGACTAGACTTTAAGCAAAACCCATATCTGTCTGTTTAACGATTAAATCAGATTGGTCCTCTCCCTCCTAGCATTTAGGAAACAATTTAAGATCTGGTTTTTCAAGAAGGCAGAAATAAAGGTAAATGGCAGAAATATAGAAATATGGAAGTAAAGGTTTTATGTTGTACCTGTGATTGTTGTTTTATAGTTTTGATCTATTGTTATTGTGGTTGGTTTGAAATGTTATTTATTTATTTAAAACGTTTATATTCCATCCTTCTCACCCCAAAAGGGACTCAGGGCGAAGCGCAACATATACACAGCAAACATTCAATGCCGGGACATAAAATAAACTATAAACATACATAAACACTAAAACCAATTATCGTGATTATATGTGATGTTTTATACATGTAAGGCATTGAATTTTGCCATTGATTATGTTGTGAATCACTTTAAGTCTCCCCAGGAGTGAGAAAAATGGTATATAAATGCAATAAACAAATACATAAATAAATTATGCATTTATCTCTTTTTATTTTTATCCTCCCAGATTCTAATAAAAACGGTAAGTTCACAGATATATGAACATTAATTGTATGTGTCATGTAACAATGCATATCTTACTCGAATGTTTCTGATATTAGTATCATTCTCATCATTGAAGAAATTAAGTTGCTGCTTAAGCAAGTGGCAAAATCTACCTTTCGCTGTAATTTGTTCTTCCGTAAGGGACAGGTCAAAGCCCACCTACAACCCATCTATGGCTACCAGGAAAGAAGGAAGGAAGGAAGGTTTCAGAAGGAGGAGCTATGTTCTGACTTTCAGGTGGAGATCGGTTGGGGTCCCTCCAGCTCTGCCTCTCCACCAGACGCCAAATCACAAACAACAAATGTAGCCGTATTCTCTTCCTCCCCTCCCCTCCCGTTCCCCACCTTTTTCTTCAATGTGGCATGCAAGGCCACTGCCAAAAACATATCCCGCACAATCAAACATCAGATGGTGACTCCTTTCCCACAGCTTGTGTGAGTGAAAACAGTGAAATTATACCCATGTTTTAGTAGCGAATCCCCTGGTGTTCAAGAGAGGCCGGCCCAGCACAAGGCTCTTGTTCTCCTGCTTTTTGTTCCTGGACTTGCACTGTTTTTAGCACTGGACACCATTCAGCCTCCATTCAGTATTGTATGTCACTTCACATATGGTTCATCCGCTGCAAATGGGTGCATGTACCCAGAAAATGCAGCTTTTCATTATGTATTCTCTATGTAACAGAAAAGATTAAGATGTAAGCCTGGTGAATGCAGCAGGAATTAGTTGGACAGATGAATAAGGGAAAAATGAATCTGGAATGACAGCGGATTTACTCTAATGATTGTGGGAGGGCGTTAAGAACTTGGTGGTAGGTTTCAGCCCTTTTAATCCTAGACTCTGTGTGTATTTTGGCAGGAGAAGCGTTTCTTCAGGACGGCATCTAGAGGCATACAGTAAAGGAAAAGAGAGAGAAAGAGTTTTAACCTGGTGCAGTCAAAAGATAACAAGAACGGCTCTCCGAATAGTATTTACAGAACTTTATATTGCTGCTGATATAATTTGAGCACATTTGATACTATATTTGAGACAGAGGGAAAAAACCCTCACTCTCCAGACATGATTGTATTATAGAGCCATTGCTCTTCAAATAATATCAGCAGACCTCTCCCAAAATAAAATTGTTGTGATAGTAATACATCGGGTTTAAAATTTGCAGTCCTGTGAATATGAACTCACATGTAAGACCCAAAAACTCCAAGAGAGTTCAGTGCATGTACTTCTGAATTGTTGTATACATAAAAATATACATATAAGACAGGACATTTGAATAGTCAACAAAAGGATCTCGATGTCATTATACTTCGCAGACATGAAAACTCTTTCAAAAAAAATCCTTAATTACATATGTAAAATTTATGGAACTAGCTGTTTAAAGCAGAGGAAATTAAAGTTCCCAATCTTCAATATTTAAAGGGCAACTTCAGTTGATCGGATATCAGCTAACTTTATAGTTTGATGCAAGGGAAAAGATAAATATAAAACAATGTACAACAAAAACTCAGTCAATTGAATTACTTTTTTTTTTTAAAAAAAGCATTAAACTTTTTACTTTCTATAACATTTTTCATAGGGAGGTATTTCCCTGATCCAGTTTTGCCCGAAAAATGAAGATTTGCATCACAATGGTGATATTTCAAAAGTATAAGCACAAAAGGCTCCAACATCAGAGACTATGTGATAGTTAGCCCTGCTTGGTTTCTAGTTCAAGGGTATTGGGAATGGGACATTTATTTCTTGCAAACATCAGTAGATACTGTAGCCTTATCGACGGCAAGTGCAAAAATATCAGCGGTTTATATATTTGTTGCAATAAGTATATTTATTTTCCCTGTGCTCAATTTTAAGGCATAAGCAGGATATTATGGCTATAGTTTAAATAGTTTTGAAAGTATAAGAGAACAAAGTTCTTAAACTGCATATAGTGTCATTCATAAGATAAATGCAAAGGACGTGGGGGAATTTCCTACTTTTTTCCCCTAGAATTTCTCAAGAGGAAAAGGTTCAAATGTATCCATTGAGAATTTTTATAGAACATCCTAAATAGTTATAAGTAATAAAATAAAACTTTATTTGTATACCGCTTTATTTCCCTGAGGGGACTCAGGGGGGTTTCCAACATAGGGAAAATATTCAATGACAGAAAACCATACAAAAATAAACATTGTAAATATTGTTTATAGTAATGCAACCTACATAGTAATCCAGGGCTTCTTCCACACAGCCATATAACCCAGAATATCAGGGCAGAAAATTCCACAATATATGCTTTGAACGGGATTATCTGAGTCCATGCTGCCTTATATTCCAGTTTAAAGCAGAAAATGTGGGATGCTATTCAGCTATTTGGGCCCCAAATGTAGGTAATTATGACCACATCCCATTGTTTTCAATGAGATTTAAGCATTTGTCAATTAACTTTTGTAATCAAACGGTGATAAATGTAGACATGAAGCATACAAGGCTATTTAGATGTTATGCATATATTTGATTCGTCATGCACTTTTTTGTCATATGGGAACCAAAACGTCTTATAATTCTAATGTATTTAAATTGTTTTATAGGGTGCATTTTAATGTTAATTTATGTTATTAATGTTATTGTGTCTTATTGGATTATTTTAACTTTTTTCATTTTCTTTTTAATTCTTTTGTTATAAGATTATTGTCATTTTTAGATTACTTTGATTTTTCATATGTCTGTATATACCTAGGGCATTGAATGTTTGCCTTTTTCTGTGTGTAAACAGCCCTGAGTCTTTTCGGGGAGAGAAAAATAAAGTTTATTATTATTATTATTGTTGTTATATATGTCAAAACAAAATAGCTTTTTAAATAGGAAATGCTGGGTTTTTTTAAAAAAAGTATTAAACAACAACAACCCACTTAAAACATTAATGTAGAATAGTTTATACTTGGCTATACTAGGCCTTTTCTTCGTCTACCATCCCAACTAATTCAGGGTCTTTCTTTACAGGTGTCAGGGCTTCCCTTCCTTTAAAAAAATTGTTTTCAAAATAAATAGACATCTGGTAGGCCATATTCCAGTTACTCAAATCTGGGCATTAATTTGCATAACATGCAAATTATTATAATTATGTAAATGACTAATTTCTGCAGATTAGACAAATTAATTGTCATATTTTTGTCCCACTGTGTTTCCAACTTCATGTCCTATTTTATGGTTTACAGCCAACCTGAGAGACCACTATAGAGTAATGTTTAAAGGACTGGACATGGAACAGGCAGATCCAAGTTCAAATCTCTAGGTATTCAATTTTAATTTTTGATGGTTATTGTTTTTAGGTGAGGGGGTGGAATCAGTTGTAATAATTGCTATGTTGGTGGTGTAATTGATGCATTGGAAAAGTACTGACTTTGTACATTGTACAACGTATATTTTTTCAGCAATATAAGTAAGATGTATATGTGTGTACAAGAGGATGCTGATAGGAAGATGAAACTTTACATTTATTCCACATACTCTCCACTGATATCAGCACATTTCTTACATTGGTATTCAAAGTTCTGTAAACCTTGCAAAAAGAAGGATTTAGGTTGTACCTCAAACCAGTCATCCATAACAGCCATGGCATCAGAAAGGGTGTGAAATTTGGTACCCTTGAGGTGTTTCTTCAGATTAGGAAACAGATAATAGTCAGAGGGAGCTAGATCCGGTGAATAAGGTGGGTGGTCAACCAGCTGGAAGCCTAGCTCCATTAGTTTTGCCATGGTTGCTTGTGCAGTGTGAGCGGAGGTGTTGTCTTGCAGGAACAAGATTCCTTTGGGCATCTTGCCGTGCCTTTTGTCCTTCAGAACTGCCTTCAATTGGCCCAAAAGTTCAGTGTAATACCTTGCATTGATAGTGGAACCATTTTGAAGGTAGTCCACTAGCAGCACGCCCTCCTTATCCCAGAACCCAGACGCCATCACCTTAGTGGCTGATTTTTGCACCCTGAACTTCTTTGGACAAGGAGAACCACTGTGCCTCCACTCCTTTGACTGCTCCTTGGTTTCAGAGCCATACAAATAAATTCAGGTCTCATCCATAGTGACCATTCGATCCAGAAAGTTCTTGTCAGTCCGGAAACACTGACAAATGGACTGGGAAGTTTCCACTCGCATGCTTTTCTGATCTGTTGTCAAACATTTGGGCAGTGCCGGCCCTAGGTAATTTTCAATTATAAGCAAACAGTATTTTGGCGCCCCCTTCCCAAACCAATCACTGAAAAATTATATATATATATATATATATATATATATATATATATGGATGGGGCATGGACAAATTTTGGTCCTCCGGGTATTTTGGACTTCCTACTGGCTGTTTGGAATTGTGGGAGTTGAAGTCCAAAACACATGTAGGGCAAAAGTTGGCCCATGCCACATATATTCGCCTTCCTTCCTTCTGTACTTTATAACTGTAATTTTGCTACTGTTATGAATCTTAAATTGAACATAATTAATGTATTTGGGGAAGTATGGAGAACGGATGATGGGATTTGCAGTACCTTCACCTGATTCAGCTCTGACTTCCACAGCCGAGACCCCCACAAATGACAGATCTGGACCAAACTTGGTACACAGAACTGCTATGACCAACAACAACAACAAATACTGGAGGGATTTGGGAGGAATTAACAGTGATTTAGGGGAGATGTAGTTCACCTACATCTAGAGAGCACTACGAATCCAAACAACTACGGATTTGGACCAAACTTGGCACAAATACTCAATATACTGACATTTGAACACTGGTGGAGTTGCGTTTTAATTGTGCAAATGCTCTCCTGGTGTCCACCAAAATCTGGGGTTCCAGGCTCAGCGATGAATCCAGGATCACACCCAAGCTGCGAAACTGCACCTTCAGGGGGAGTGTAACCCTGTCTAGCACAGGCTGTAGCCCTATACCCTGTTCAGCCTTACGACTGACCAGGAGTACCTCTGTCTTGTCTGGATTCAGTTTCAATTTGTTTGCCCTCATCCAGACCGTCACAGCGATCAAGCACCGGTTCAGGACCTAGACAGCCTCCTTAGTAGCAGATGGGAAGGAGTGGCAGAGTTGGAAATCATCTGCATACAGATGACACCGCACCCCAAAACTCCGGATGATCTCCCCCAATGGCTTCATATAGATGTTAAACAACATGAGAGACAGTATTGAACCGTGCGGAACTCCACAAGACAAAAGTTGTGGGGTCGAGCAGGAGTCTACATTTCTAAATACACCGGGGAAGGTCTCTGCAGAACAAACAAATGAACCAATACAAAATTCTCAAATATAGTTTATAATGTCCAGTAAACATCGAATAAACATCATTGTAGAACCTCAGAAAGTAATAATATTGTGCCCCAATGGGCTCCTACCCGTCGCAGATTTTGAGTCTAAGAATCACCAAATATAATCCGTAATCAGGTAAGTCCCCAGTGTCAATAATAACAATGGTGATAGTCAAAAGTGTGGAAGTATAAATGTCTTTCCAAATCCAAACGAGTAACAGCGTCCAGGTAGGTAGATCCACAGTGTTGAGGTTCAAATGAGTGCTGGTCAGTGACCGTAATAAAGTTTTGTATTGTAAATGAGTGTAAGCCGCAGAGTACAATCAGAAATCCAAAATGCTCAAGAAACAGAAGAACACAAGGGTGTGCGAACCCAAAATCATAACATTCGCCAAATGGTCATAATAAGGTTGGCCGATGCCAAATGGTCATAATAAGGGTAGCGACATCCTCGTCGGCCAACCTTATTATGACACAGATAAGGTAAAGGCTTTCCCATTTTAATCTGTGGCATCTGGAGGCAATGCTCAACTCTGGCCAACAAGGGGAGGTGCTCTTGTTCAATTTTCAATGCCAGGGTGCCTTTTTACCTTCCCACCAAGATAGTACCTATTGATCTACTCGCATTGCATGCTTTCTAACTGCTAGGTTGACAGAAGCTGGGGTGACAGTCGTAAGCTCACTCAGACTCATGACTTTGAACAGCAGCTTTTCCTGCAGCTAATGGTTTTAACCACTGTGCTACCGTGGCCCCACATTTTCCAAAATTCTGAGGTGTTACATCATGCATCTACCTTTCTCAGCTCCCTCTTTCCTCGGATTCATGCGGAGGTGCTTCAGGGAGGGCAATATGGGTGCAAAGCTCTGCTTGAAGAATGTCTTGCTTGTGCTTATAACTTGCTCTACTTCCATTTTTCTCTTTCCCCTCCCTGTTCACATGCTTCTCTCCTGTTCTTTGCACACTACTGCTGTATCTCCTCCCCTTCACTCCTTCCTTCACCTTGTAACACCATATCTTCCTTTGCACTTTGCCCCTCTTCATGCCTACATCTCCTGCATCATTATTAGACAGATTCATGGATACCAAGGGAATCAGTAGTTACTGAAATGGACATCCAAGTGCCACCTCTGTGTTGATGGAGGCAGGCAGGATTTTCCCCGGGTACTGGTTGTGGGGGGTCGGGAGCAGGTGAGGGCTTTGCCCTCCTTTCTGCTAGAGATCCCTGTGTACAACTGGTGGGCCACTGTGTGACACAGAATGCTGGACTAGATGGGCTGAGGCCCGATTCAGCATGGCTCTTCTTATGTTCTTATTATGTCACTGCACCTCTCCTTCCTTTTCCTCCTCTGCTCACTTCAAGATCTCTCCCCCCCTTCTCCCTTCCTTGCTTCACATTACACAACCATAGTGCACCCCTCCCTTGCTACTTCTGCTCCACAACTTACAACACTCATTCTCCTATCTCTCCCTTAAAAGATTCATATCTGTGTCCAAATCTTGGGGGGGGGGGTCAATTTTTTAGATTATACCTTATCCCTTGGGGGGGGGTATCTTCTTTGCATGGCATTTCATTTCCTTCTTTAAAGAAGACGGAGAATTTGCTCACACCCATCCCACAGGATTGACTCCTCCTCTTTACAGTTCAACCATCCGCTTAATTTCCCATCACACAGGTTGGTGATTTCACAGTTTTGAACACTTCTTTTATAGGGATCTTCATCTTCTCTGGAGTAGACCAAAAGACTTTTAACACCTTTTTAAATGATCTTCCCCCATTTGAAACCCTCCAGATTTAACATTCCTTTCAATGGGATCTTCCCTTCCGCTCTTTGAATCCCTCTTCATTTAATCCCTCCCAAAGAAACTTTTCTTAGCTCCATCTTAGAAGCTATAAGCTTATGTGAAGTCTTTAACTTATCTTCATAAATCTCACTCACTATGGAAACTTTAGTTCTCTAAGCACTTACATAAAATAAGAGTGCATCTACACTGCAGAATTAACAACAACAACAGCATTATACCATGCCACCATCCCTAGAGGGACTCGAGATGGCTCACAAAAAGCACTCAAGATGCAACACATAAAATACAATAAATGCATGACCAATATCACAATAACAATAACAACCACATAAAATCATGAAATGCCACTATTTTTTTCATGTCAGGAGAGGCTTGAGAAACTGCAAGTCGCTTCTGGTGTGAGAGAACTGGATGTTGCCCAGGGGACACTAGGATGTTTTGATGTTTTACTATCCTTTTGGGGGGCTTCTTTTATGTCCCCACATGGGGAGCTGGAGCTGACAGAGGGAACTCATCTGCACTCTCCCTGGATTCGAACCTCCAACCTGTCAGTCTTCAGTCCTGCCGGCACAAAGGTTTAACCCATTGCACCACCACCACCACTAGCTAAACCTCAATAAAGAATTAATGCAATTCGACACCACTTTAACTGTCATAGCTCAATACTATGAAATCATGGCCTTCTTCTTCTTCTTGTTGTTATAAATATATCCCACTTTTTCTCTCCATATGGAGACTCAGAGCAGCTCACATTAAAAGCAATTCAGTACAACTTAAAATATACAAACATTAAAACAGTTTTACAAGGTATTTCTCCTTTTCTGCCAAACAGTTCTGCTGTCTCACAAAATGACCACTCCTTTGATTCCATAGCAGTGAGCAATGGCAGTTAAAGTGGCATCAAGCTGCATTAATTCTACAATGTAGATGCAATTTAAACTTTGGCAACAGTCACTCTTTTTGCAGATTGTTTCTTTCATTGTATTGTCGAAGGTTTTCATGGCTGGAATCACTGGGTTGTTGTAGGTTTTTTCGGGCTATATGGCCATGTTCTAGAGCAGTGGTTCTCAACCTGTGGGTCCCCAGGTGTTTTGGCCTACAACTCCCAGAATTCTGAGCCAGTTTACCAGCTGTTAGGGTTTCTGGGAGTTGGAGGCCAAAACATCTGGGGACCCCCAGGTTGAGAACCACTGTTCTAGAGGCATTCTCTCCTGACTTTTCGCCTGCATCTATGGCAGGCATCCTCAGAGGTTGTAAGGTCTGTTGGAATTAGGAAATTGGGTTTATATATCTGTGGAATGTCCCGGGTGGGACAAATAACTCTTGTTGGAGCTAGGTGGGAATGTTTCAACTGGCCACCTTGATTAGCATTTGATGTTTCTTTCATGCTCTCACTTTTGTCTCTACTCCCCCCTCTCTCTCAAAATTGTAACTGTATGTTCCTTTAGGCAAGGATCTATATTGTGTTGATGTTACTTTGTAAACTGATACAATGTGTGTACACCAATGGCTTTGACATATGAATAGTAGGCTTGGTCTCTGCGATTTAAAAATTATTTGAAATCGGATTGGATTTGTAAAAAAAAGCTAATTTTGATGTTTACCGCACCTCGAGTGCCAACCCAGAAGTGGACTTTGTTTACCAAACCTGGGGGCCGGCATTTTTCTTAATTATTGTAATTCTTAATTATTGTAATCACACACCTTCTCCCTGTCTTCTCCTGGCTCCCCCTCGGTTCCCACCTTC
The DNA here is from genome assembly GCA_030556195.1 of Anolis apletophallus. Classification (NCBI taxonomy): domain Eukaryota; kingdom Metazoa; phylum Chordata; class Lepidosauria; order Squamata; family Anolidae; genus Anolis; species Anolis apletophallus. The sequence continues at coordinate 43,743,710 of JARBWK010000004.1, read as the reverse complement.
ATTCATCTTATTGCTACAGCCTACCTAGCACCTTCACCTCACCATCCTGTCCTCCTGTCCCTGTGAAGCTGCATGAATCCTGATATTTTCAAAAAACTGCCGAAATAGCAAGTGTCGCAAAAGTTTTCCTACGCGACCAGAGAGTTGATTTATGGCGCTAGCTAACAACCGTGACTTTGACTAACCGTCGCAAAAGTTTTCCTGTCTTGCCGCTTGTATGCCGGCAAGCTTGAAAGAAGTGCACAGAGGACAGCAGCCAAACAAAGCCATTGCTTAGGCTGTTTTAACCAAAAGACTTCAACTCCCAGAAGCCTCAGCCAGCTTGGTCAGTGCTGAGGGGTTCTGGGAAATGAAGTCCAGACAAAGAAAGAACACTTGGAAGATCACAGAGAGCCATAGTAGGATATCTGGATCCTATCCTTTTAAATAAGTATGCACACATTTGGGATGGGAATAAAACTAATCCTGACTGCTGGGCTGGAGGTCTTCAATTCCCACAATCCCTTTCTTTTGGGTCTAAGTGCCGAGGCTTCTGGGAATTGAAGTCCTTTTGCACCCTTCAGGGAGATCTTTCTGCTTCTGCCAGAGCTAGTACTCAGGAGTGGGGGGTTGTCTTCTCTATACAAATATTGATCTTCTCCTCCTCCTTTCCGCTTTCCTTGCAAAACTGAGAAAAGTTACCATTTTTGGACTCTTGCTTGGTGGTTGGTTTCTGGGAGTTGAAGTCCAAAAAGGCTATGGAAGTGCCCAGCGCAGCAGCGCCACACTTGGCTGCCTCTCTCTCCACCAGGATTCACAAGTGTCTTATTCAAGGACACGTCCCCACAGGATTTCTTTCCATGCTCACCAGTACAGTGAGTACTGCCACATGGCACGACAAAACTCAGATATATCCATCCATCATTGTGAAGTTGCTACTATGAAGACCTCTGTGTGAAGTTGCTTTGTAAAGTTGCTCTGAGTTTATTATTATGAAGTTGCTATTGTGTTGATTATTGTGAAGCTGCTTTTGCGTGGATAGACTACTACTCTTGCGGAAACCACCCCTGTAGACTTGCTTGCTTTCCCCTCACACCTTGCCGATACATTGTGATTGCACCAGCCTCCTCCTCCTCCTCCTTCCTATTTGGAGTCCCATCTAGAATTCAGTGTGGTTTATTCCAGTTTTGGCCTACAACTCCCAGAAATCCCAGCCAGTTTACCAGCTGTTAGGATTTCTGGGAGTTGTAGTCCAAAACCATCTGGAATGAGCATGCGCTGGAATAAGAATTTCGTTATTAATTAATGAATTTCGTTATTAATTAAGTTACATTTCAGAAATTTTTTGGAAATTTTTTGTAAGTCTTTCTATTACTAATAAAAAAATCCCCCATTTGATTTTAGAACCACTTTTTTTGGGATCAACCAACCCTAATGAATAGCATTGATTTAATTTGCTGCTGTTATTTTGGCTACTGCAACTTTTGCCAGTGCCAACATCAATAATTACTGTATTATTGCTATTATCATTATAGTTGTTGTTAATATTACAACAACAGCAATTAGCATCTCACATCAACTGTACATTTCATGCAAAATTTAAGCCACAAATGTTGTGTCTCACTGGATCAGTATTACTTACGAGGGGAAGACAAATCTTTTCATTAAGAACGATAATCTGTGGTTAATTTTCCTCAATTCTTTTACTGCTTTCTCAACAGGAGCCGTGATTTATTCTCACATTCTAAGATGAATCTAGTTAATAAGCTCCTTTTCCTTCAGTGAAATTAATTCCATGCTACAATTTAAACAAACATTACAACAGGAAAATAAAAAAAACATAAGAAAAAGGCACAAATACAAGGTGTAGATCACAACTTTCCTGCTGTCCCCCAAAGCCATGCCCCTTCCTTTGTCAATGTGCATATTCAGAGTAATGAGCACTATTAGGGCATCTAAAGTATCCTTCTGTTCTAAATACAGGGCCGGACCATGGAAAATCAAAAAACAAACTGCTGTTTGTAGGGGTAATAACTTTTCCCTAAGAGAAGAGGGATTGTGCCTTCAGCCTATTATCCTGGACTTACTTCTGGGTCTGTACCTCTTCCAAGGTAACAGAGAGACATGGATCACCCACATGACACATTACGCAGATGGATCACCCGCATTACCTTAAATCTTATAGGAGCAAAGGACCCAGAGAGACTGTCTCAAAACACTGAGAAAAGTCCACTGTTTCAGCCTGACAAGTTACTGGATAATTTAAGAGAGAAACGCACCCGACATCCTGTATTTGCAAGATAAAAAACATTCAATCTTGGATCTTTACATTATGAATGATTTCAGTGTTATCTGACTAGCCGCCTGATAACAGAGCAGCATTACAAATCAGGCTTGTAGCACAGGCTATGGCTAAAAGCAATAAACTGTTAAATGTCAGTTGACAAATCTGTTTATTTCCCAATATTTCTATCTTTTCTCTCCACTAGAAAAGTGTTCAAGGCAGTTAACAACAGCAGTAAAAACTAATTAAGCAACAAAACAATTGAAGTAACCTCTAACAGGGAATAGTACGTGCAATCCCCACAATCTGAGGTCCCTTCTACACTGCCATATAAAATCCAGATTCTCTGCTTTGAACTGGATTATATGGCAGCGTAGACTCATCTAATCCATTTCAAAGCAGATAATGTGGATGATCTGCTTTGATAATCTGGATTATATGTCAGTGTAGAAGAGGACAATGTCTCCTTTGCTGGAGCAGAAATGGGCTGTCCACTACGCTCATTGGAATTTGCTTGCAGATTGTGTGGATTATCTGCTTTGAAAATCTGGATTATATGGCAGTGTAGAAGAGGTATGAAAGTAACACAAGAGAAACTGTTCTTCTTCATTTCTTTCCACTGGATCTCTGTAGGCAAGGGTATTCCCAAGAGTTATAAATCTTGATCCAGAGCCATACCATTCAGTGTGAACAGAAATGTCCTCATTTAAGAGATGCATTTTAAATTATGTTGATACAATGAAAAATGTGTCACACCATCGTCAAGTGTCACCTTTATTGAGATATCCTTGTATTTGTTCTGTGGATTACTTAATCAGTTCAGTTTCTGTTATTTAAAAGATGTGTATGTGTCTGTGTCTTGGAGGTGCCACAGTAAAAAAAAATACTTCGCTATGTTCAGTCTTTTGATTGTGCTAATAATGTCAATAAAATCCCTTTCAAGATCATGTTGCAACACATCAAATTGTGAAAGTTTCAAAGGAAGATGAATATGTTTGGAAGGGACTATATGTTAAGTCAAAAAGGCAAATACAAGCTCAAAGGTGTCCCAGATAAGCGAAGGTGGAGGAAATGAATTACTTCATTGATACAAGAGGCAATATTTGGTAGTTATTTCTAAAAGTTTCTTTTCATGGGGAATTTTCCAAAAACATTTGACAGATTTTTTTCCTCTTTCTATGCAAGTGTGCTTTTAAATTGAGTTTACTCTGTTGTAAAGTGCCTTTCGTATTGCCATTTTGATCAGGGCTCTGCTTAAGAATATATTCTCTGTGCGTATCTGTGTATGCATTCAAGTTTTCTGTGTTTGCCAGTCAAGTCCCTGGCAGGAATTGGATCAGGAGATCTGGAGTGGCTTGCCCCACCATTAAGGGCCAGCATGAGTGGGGCCTAAAAGGGTGTTCTGATGCCATGCAGCAGGATTACAACCAGGAGAGAGTTGCACTGCCTCACTGGATAACCATCATCATCTGAGGCTGGTTGGAGGCTGTGAACAGGCCCAATAAGCCACGGCTTGTTCCTTCTGCTGGTAGGTTTTTAAGCACCAGATCCCACTCAACTAAATAATAATTGGCCAGTTTCAAATCTCCCAATTTTGGGCAAGGTTCTGGAGCGAGTAGTGGCCTCTCCGTTCCAGAGTTCCTTGGAAGAAACTGATTATCTGGATCCATTTCAACTTGGTTTCAGACTTGGTTATATAACGGAAATGGCATTGGTCACCTTGGTAGACAATCTAAGAAGAGAGCTAGACAAAGGGAGTGTTTCCCTGTTGGTTCTTGTGGACCTCTCAGTGGCATTCAGCACCATCGACCATTGCATCCTTCTGAGTCATCTTGTTGGGACCAAACCCAGAATGTGGTGCTGGGTGACTCCTGTTTGCCCTCTTGACCTTTGGCCTGCAGGGTCCCTCAGGGATCTATTCTGTCACCCATGCTGTTTAATATCTACATGAAACCACTAGGGGAGATCTTCCAGAGTTTTGGAGTTCGGTGCCATATTTATGCAGATGACACCCAACTCTATAACTCCTTTCCACCAAAAGCCAAGGATGCCATTCTGGCCCTGAATGGATGTCTGTCAACAGTTATGGGCTGGATGAGGGTAAATAGATATATAAATAAAAATAAATAAATAAATAAAATTCATAAATAAATAAAATAAATCCACTATCCTGCCCATCTATTTTTATAAGTATGCAGCTGTTTTGGAGTATTTCAATGTTTTTAGCCAGTGAATGAGGATGTAGCAATGAGTGGCATATCCTCTCTCTGGAGAAGGACCATCCTCTTTTTTTTGTAAAATAGCAAGTAATTGCTATGCAATAATAATAGTAATAATAATAATACAACATCATTAACAACAGGATACCATATCTACCAAAATAGTTAATATGTACTCTGGAACTAATCAGGATCTTTTCTCATATGAAATGTTGTAAATGAGCCTTTGAGTAGCACTGAGAGTATGGAATTGGAAGCTAGGAAGGGAAAGCGGGTGAAAGATGGGAAATTGGAGTTCTGAGGATCAGGCTTCATCCTGGGGGGAGTTAAGTCTTGACAGGAGATGGAGAGATTGGAGAGGGAGACAAAGGGCTACACCTGAAGCTGCTGTCGCAGCTGAAAGCACTAATGAGAGGGTGTTGGCTAGTTCCAGCTCTGATGAAGATTTGTGAATAAAAAGGGGCTTGGAATCTGGGGTTCCCATTTTCTACAATCTTTTCTTTCAATTTGGAAATGTTGCTGAAATGATTGTACAGAATTGCAGTAAGTTATTTAGAAGAGGAAGAAGAAGTGTGTATTCTTCACTGGGGATTCTATGAACCTAAACTTTTCATTTTACTTTGATATTATTGTCAGCCCTTTTATATTAGCTACATTAAAAGCCTGTAACAGTAATTGGATCTTGGAAATGCATATTTCATGTTGCAACACAGTAAGTCTTAAAGAGCCAGACCAGGTAGTAAGTCAAACACAGTTTATTTCAAAACAGCTCAGTCAACTCAAAAAATGGCAAAAAGAGCCAGGAACACTTTAACTTCAGTGTGAATGGCAAAACAAGTCAAAAACAATGACCAAACGGTGAAAGAGTCAATAGAACATAAAATCTGGATTATATCTCTGGAAAACCCACATTAAATCCCAAAGGAAAGCACTACACAAAGCAAAAAGCACGCATTGTCAATCATACCAATGTCGTCGTCAAATGGGAGGAGCAGCTGAAGAGACGTCAGAACAAGCCAATGGTCAAATACGGAAAACCAGCAAACCCTCAACCGAATCAAGTCAATGCCAGCGAGGGAGAAGCAGCAGAAGCGATACAGGCAACCAGGTCAATCATGAAGCAGGCAGTGGCAACCTAACACATAGGAAGGAATACAAAATGTAGCCGAAAGGGAAACAAACCCCGGAAACCAGCCCCTCCTATACCCAAGGTAACGTAGGGTCCAAACTCACGTTCAAGGGCGGTCTAAGGTTATTTTATATGGTAATCGAACATTACTTTGGCGCCCCCTTTGTCTCCGCTCCCTTTCCCTTTGCCTCCGCCCCCTGCCTGCCCAATTGCATCACGTGACGTGTTTACAGGCTTCTGCGCCTGCAGGAGCTTCTGCGCATGCCCAGAAGCTCCTGCAGGCACAGAAGCCGAAGCCTGTAAACACGTCACGTCAGCACTCCGTCCATATTCAGCACGCAGGGGGGCGGAGGCAAAGGGAGAGGTTAAGCCTCTCCCTTTGCCTCCGCCCCCTGCGTGCCGAAGTGCTGACGTGACGTGTTTACAGGCTTCGGTTTCAGCGCCTGCAGGAGCTTCTGGGCATGCGCAGTGGCTCCGGAGCTCAACTTCAGTTCCGGAGCCACCGCACATGCGCGAAAATCTCCGTGCATGCCCAGAAGCTCCTGCAGGCCAGGCGCTGAAGCCAACGCAGCAGCAGGGAGGTTTGCTACAGAGGCGCAGCCGGCTTGGCGGCGCCCTTCCCAGAAGATGGCGCCCTAAGCGGCCACTTACAGTACTTCGCATATACGTCGGACCACCCCTGCTCACGTTCTAAAGAGTCCACAGGAACCAGGAAAAACACAGCACAGCATATAGGACCCGACCCGGGCAGCTAGCAACACCTTGCTTACTGCAAAGAAACCTTTTTCTGACAAATTAGGTAAAGTCATCAGTTTTATGATAAGGGTATTGATACAGAAAATACCAACACGGGCCCCTCGTACACTGCCATATAATCCAGATAATCAAATCAGATAATCCAGATTATCTGATTTGAACTGAACTATACAGCCATGTAATCCAGTTCTAAACAGATAATCTGGATTTTATATGGCAGTGTAGAAGTGGACACATTCCCAAATACTGTACTCCTCTGGGCATTTTGCCTCTTCTCAGAGATCCCCCCCCCCAAAGGTATTCCTCATATAATGTTCAGTTACAGTTAATGATGTTTCTTCTGTTCTGCATAAGTGGCATCAACTTTCACATTATGTGGGTGTTTATTGTGTTGTGTAAAGGCTTCCAAATATTATTAAACAGCATCTACATATACACATGATGAAATTGTGTAAGTGTACAATAAACGCAAATGATGCTCACATATCACAAGGAAGCTTTGCTATTCATCCTGAAAAAAATTCCTCTAGTATGTTATGTTGAGCGAATTGGAGAAAAAGCAAAATATCTATTTGATAAATAAACCTGATTGAGGTCTGGTACAAATTTAAACCTGAATATATTCACCACTGAAACAGTTACCACTCTTTTCAAAACATAATGAGTAAAACAACTGATGCATGCATTCCATGTTATTGTTAAAAATGCAGCATGAAGGTGATGAGATCTATGGTATTCATTTTCAGTGTCAATTTTGGAGTCGATCTTCATGGAGCCACACTGGGGTGTCAACAGCTAACTGAACACAGCTTTCCATGCAACATATACAGGCTTAGGTCATGACCTAATAACGGTCAATCAGCCTATTAGTTTCGCAGCACGAGCATCAGAACCAGTTGGATGCTTGACTTTATTACATGGGAAGACCCTTACTTGAAAATGCCTTCTTTTCCAGTTGCTAGACATCCCCTACCATTTTGTAAAAAAAAGAAATAATAGGTAGCAATCTGTCCTTGAGAGCTGAGTGACTCAGTCTTTAAATGATGGTGTGACCTCTGCTATTTGAGAAGCTTGAGCAGGTATGGTAAATGAGGCATACCTGGAGGTTCAAGGACACCAACCATGTGATGCAAGCCAAATGTTCATGATGGCCCCATTAAAGAATGTTTTTCCGGTCCCATGAGGACACCTTTTCCGCATTTGGCGACTGACTTAAGAAGGAAAAAAAACCCTCTTTCTCTTGCTCCCTCTTACGCTGGTGGTTAGTTCATGATATTCTGTAATAATTTATAGTTTTCTATCATTGTTTTAAAAAAAATATGTGACCCAAAAATCTTGCTGCATTGAGTCCCCTGAGAATATTGGGTCGAGGTTTTTGATCCCTGTTGCTCATTGATTTGAGGGCTGATGTAGTGCAAGGGCTCCTTATTAGTGGCGTCTGTCACTGCTGTAATGTTTTTGTTATTTTTCCTCATTTGTTCACTCTGACATCATGTCATTACAGAATGGTGCTGTTCAGGCCCTGCCTTGGCTGTTCGTTAGCGTGTGTTTAATGAGCAGCTTAATTGAGCTGTCTAGTAGGCCACCTGTCACCCTCCGGACTTATTAACATACTAATGGCCTGACATTGTATTCTCTGACAGGCAACAGGGTTTGCTGATTTGATGTCTGGACATGGGGGTTTTATGCAGGAATGAGAGAGGATATTGGGAAGGAGGTTTAAAAACACAAATTAACTCTTTGGTATCTCTGTATTTATGGCGGCCTGACAAAAAAGTTCAGCGCGGAGCCGAGAAAAGAAGCGGGCTCTGGTTTGCAACTTCTACATTCGTCTTGTGATTTTGACGTGTTTCTCCAGAAGGAAAATACATTGAGGGTACGAAGAGCAAGCTTTGCTTCTATTACAGTATTATTGTTGGTTGCGCCTTCAAAGGAGAAACCTTCTATAGCACAGAGGAAAGTTTTGTGACTAGTCTTTTCTCTACTGTGGCTAAACAAATGAAAGGCAAGAAATTTCCAGTTAAGGGATTTAAGTGCATTGCATTGTCCCACTTGTTGAATCCAGATGAGGACATTCATAGCCAGTGAGCACGCTGCCAAATTGTAAAGGTTCAAAGGAATGGCTTAAGTGCATGCAAGTTTAATCAAAATACTTGTTTTGGGAGGGTTTTTTGTTTTTGTGTTTTTTTCTTAACAGCAAGAGGTAGACCTTCTGTCACAGGCAGATAACACCACCAGATGGGGCGGCTTAGAGTCCAAAGCTACAATAATGGCATCCCATGCACACTTTGTAAAAAGAAAAAGATGCAGGGCATGCGGTTTCCTTGCTTTGCTTTGTTGCGGCTACTGCATCTTCTCCAAGTTAGAGACTTCATGGGAGATCTCACATTGTACAAGAGCCTTCTAAAAGAGCTGAGGTAATGGCAGCTTACTCCCCCCTCACACACACACACACACACACACACAGGCAATAACTGAGAGGGAAAGTTTTTGCCATGTGAAGCGTTTGATGTGGTTGGCAACAGCCAGTGGAGAAATCAACCAAGAGACAGTACAAAAATAAGGGACCTGTCAATAGTCACCCCAGATGCCACTGCAGGGGAGGATTGCATTGCAGGCTCTGCACCTGCTAGACACCTCATGCATGTCTATTCCAAGCATCTTTATAGCAGCAGCAGACAGCGCTGCAACTGCAGGACCAGCTCCAACAGCGAAAGAGAAAAGATCTACACCCTAGGTGTATACTTGCCTCCAGGTGTCAATAACAAAGAATCTGGAATTAATTTGAAGAACTAGATAGGAGGCACTATCCCAAAAACATAGGGAACAAACTTTCTAACCAAATGTTCTCTAACTACTCTTGTTAATTAAGGTTTCTAGAAAATACAGACTTCGTTCTGAGTTTTTGAGCTGAGCTATGTAAGAAAATTAAAAATCTTCCACCTATGAGGCTATTTCTATGGCCATTTGATATCTGTACTGACATTTTCTTTGGCCCAGTGGTTCCCAACCTGTGGTCCATGGACCACCGGTGGTCCGCAAGAATTAAAATATGGACCGTGGCCTCACTGTTACTATACTGTTGCAATGAGAGTAACTGGTCTCGCAAAACCCTTTCATAGGGCCAAGGCTTATATGGTTTTCTGTGGGCAAGCAGATGGCAACTACTCGATGGTGTATGTTCTGTATCAGAAACTAGAGCTGATGTGATCTATCCAATGCAATTTTCTGAATCAGCAACCCAAATAACCAAACAGAATCTAAAGTTAACCAAAACCTGATTTGTAATCCTTTTGGTACTAATGTTGGAGAGTGGTCCCTGGTCAAAGTGGTCCCTGGTCAAAAAAAGGTTAGGAACCACTGCTTTAGACTATGACATGCACACCAGTTTTGTGACATGTTATAACATATATTCCATACTCAGGATCTCCTTCCCCCCCTCTCCTCCCCCCTTTTATTTCTTTGTCTATCATGGCAGGGGTGTGTCAAGGAAACCCAATAAGAAAACTGCCCTTTTAAATGTACTGGTTAGACACTAGTAGAAAAGACATAGGAAGACAAGGAAGTGTGTGTGTGTGTGTGGGGGTTTAATAGCAGCTACACCTGTGCAATTATGTCTTTTCTCTGTATTCTCCGACTATTCTTAGATAGGGTTTTGGCTCCATTCAGTATGGAACACATTCAATAATATACATTAATGTCAAGACCATGTTTAAGAATTCACAAAACCAATTCAGCAGATCAAAATCCTCCAATTCTGGGAAATTCAACTCATGTTGAGTTCATTTTGGAGAGAAATGGCCATGTGAAATAGCGCCAATATTGGCAAATGTCAAATGTTCTGTTGGTCAGTGCATAACAAGATACATATAAGCATGGAGTCATTTTTTAATTTGTCACCAGCCAGGGAAATGTTTCTGTGGCTGAGTTGTAACCTTTTTTTGAGCACTAATTGTTCAGTCTTGCACTGAAGAAAAAAGAGTTTATTTCAGGCACAGAGCTAGTGGAACCATGAATGAACTCCACTCACAAACTTTTTATTCATTATTTCCCCCCAGAAAACATTTTATCTATATAACATTACTCCCCCAGCCTGCCTTGAATGGAGAAAAGAAAGCATTACACAGTTCAAGCAGTGGAACACTTCTTTATTCGTTTTATTTATTTATTTACCACATTTAAATACCGTCTTTCTCAGCCCAGAGGCGAATCAGGGCGGTTCACAGTTGGCAACAATTTGATGCCTCAACAATTATAAGCAAATAAACAATGATAAAATACAATTAAAAACATATAGCAAAAATATAAAACTATAAAAACATACAAAGCCATGAAAACATTATCGCAAGCGTCTCCTTGTCCTTCTTTAACAGCAACTAATAATGGCATGAATCTAGTGACTTGAAAAAATAATGTATCAGCTCTGAGATATAGAATATATATTCTTAAGGGAAATGACTAAAGTAAGGATTCATACAGTGTGAACTTTGAATTGAAGTAACCTTACAAAGTCACCTATGCAGAGATTCATAAGTTCTAAAATTTGAAGAGTCACTTTACAAGGAGCCATTCGCTTTTTTTGGCTTTTTCTTGTCAGGAGCGACTTGAGAAACTGCAAGTCATTTCTGGTGTGAGAGAATTGGTCGTCTGCAAGTACGTTGCCCAGGGGATACCCAGAGGTCTTACCTTCATGTGGGAGGCTTCTCTCATGTCCCCACATGAGAAGCTGGAGCTGAGAGTCTGGAGCTCACCCTGCTCCCAGGATTCGAACCACCAATCTTTCAGTCAGCAGTCCTGCCAGCACAAGAATTTAACCCGTTGAGCCACCAGGGTCTCCTAGCCATTAACTAAACACAGGCAAGACATGTGGGGTGAAACTTTTGCAGCATGTCAAAGCCTGGACCTCTGATTTTGGAATTCCACACTATTTGTTACATTAATTGGAGTTGATGAAGTTCAGTCAGCTTTGAGTGACTTAAAAGTATATGGAGAATACATGTCTCAAGAAGCTTGTGTTGACTTCAAGCCAGGTCCCCCAAGCCTCTTTCTTGTTTTTTTTTTCCTGGAGCAGACTTAGCACAGCTTCCTTTCCAAGGCTTTCTTTATCTATCTTAAATAAATCCAGTAAAGCTTTGTTAATATAATCTAATCCGAACAATGGGAAAGTGCTTTGTGGCATTTTGACCAGATGGAGTTATCCAAGTGGAAATGTGTCCTTCATGTGATGTCCCATACAGAGTAAACAGATACCTTTTATGGTAATATCTACATGCACATGAACTCAAGAAACAATTTTGAGGAAGGTAGATTTAGGACTTTGATACTAAAATCCAAAATTTTCTCTGTCTGTTCTCTGTCTCTCTCTCTCTCTCTCTCTCTCTGTGTGTGTGTGTGTGTGTGTGTGTGTGTGTGTTCATGGAGATATATATATATATATATATAGTATATATATATATATATACAGTATATCTATACAGTATATCTATCTATCTATCTCCATGTACTCTCTAGCTAAAATGGCTAATGGTTATGCTATCTGGAAATTGTAGTCAAAATAAATTCTGTAAATTGTAGTCAAAATAAATTTTATTGCCTCTGCAAATAGCAGAGCTGTAGCTTTAATCAGCATTTGAAAAATTGCTTTTGTGGACCACAGTTCCAACTCTCTTAGCCAGGATGACAGGTAGCCATTGTCTGTCTTCTCCCTTTTTAGTTTAGTATTAGTGAACATAAGCAAGCTAAAGATACTTAAAGAGTCAGAAAGACATGGAAAGCCACCTAGAGCAGTGCTTTCCAAAGAAGCAAGGTATTCCACACGATGGTGTTCTTAAAAGATGATCCTTAAATCATATGCTTCCAAGCAATTGTGTTTGGACTGGCGAGGCCCATTCTAGTGCCTAGTACACAATCTGTATCCAGCAGTTGTGCATAATTATTTTGAACAGAGGTAGCAGCCTGTGTGTTCTGTGACCAATTAGATTTCCCCACTCCAGTGACTATAAGGGAAAGAACGGATGGATTTTCCCTCTTATCCTGATCTCTTATTACCAATTTTCCTTAGCCACCTTTCCATTTTCACTGTATAAGGATCTGTTAAAGGACTCCTCTGTGAGCTTATGTCTGTTGCAAGTTGACATGGCACTATACCAAGTAGGAGGTGTTGGCTTGTATGCAGAATTTCAAAGCAGTTTTTGTAGTAAGTTACAATGCTTATCTGGGGATAGTCGATGGGAACATATGGCCCCTTCTGATTAAAATGCATAACTCGGAGGCTGGAAATGAATGCATAATGATAGTATGTATGCTACACATAGCCTCCTGGTAAGCAGCTGGATGCAGTGCTACCATTCAGTATTTTTTAATTAAAGGGCCAAAGAATTTCATATGGTTTACGTGAAAGAAAATAGAACCATTACATGACATTTGATTGGTCCCCAGGAGAAAAAATGGCATAGATTTTCCAGATACACTGTAGAAACATGTAAGCAAATTAAAAAATAGTGTAGCCGTGTTAGAAAGATTTGTTTCTTGTTTTACAAACATTTGATAAAATTTGAGACTACGGATCTGTCAGGTTCAATTTCCCTCTGTTACCTTGTTTAAGTCCTCATTTTGCTCAGTTTGCTTTCTAAATGACTTGCGGCTTTTAAAAATCTGCCAGAAAATTTCTATTTCCCTCATCACATATTTTCTTATGCAAGCTATTTCATACACATCTTCCGTTGTAATATTTTTTCATGTTATTTCCTATTCATATGTGTTTGATGTGCATACGTGCAGTGGTTCCCAACCTTTGGGCATCCAGGTGTTTTGGACTTCAGCTCTCACAGTTCCTAAAAGCTGGTAAGCTGGCTGGGATTTCTGGGAGTTGAAATCCAAAACACCTGGGGGCCCAAAGTTTGGGAACAACTGCAGAAAAGGGCTTCCCAACATTTTGTGAACCGTGAATCTTGAAATACAACTCCTCTACATATCTAGAAATGCCTGCCTGATTGATAAGCTCTTATAAAAAAATTGAACTGTTGTGCCAGCTCCACTGGCTGTCAGTTTGCTACCGGGCACAATTCAAAGTGTTGGCTTTAGCCTTTAAAGCCCTAAACGGTTCGGGTCAAACTTACCTGTCTGAACGCATCTCTCCCTATGAACCATCGAGATGTTTAAGATCCTCCGGAGAGGCCCTGCTCTCGATCCCACCTTCTTCGCAGGCGCGACTGGCGGGGACGCGAGACAGGGCCTTTTCAGTGGTGGCTCCTCGGCTTTGGAACGCCCTCCCTAGAGACATCGGATCAGCCCCCTCCCTCCTGACATTTCGCAAGAAAGTCAAGACCTGGCAGTTTGAGCAGGCATTTGCTGATGAAATATAAAGGTTTAATTAGATATATGGAATGATGACGATGTGACGGAAACTGATTTCAACACGACGCTGAGACTGCAATTGTATGTTTTTAATTGTTAATTTGTTGTTATATGGGGGTTTTTTTGTTTGCTTGTGTTGTATTGAGGGCAGAGACTGCCTTGTGTAAACTGTCCCGAATCGCCTTCGGGCTAGGAGGGGCGGTATAGAAACGTGACAAATAAATAAAATAATAAATAAATAACTGTGTTCTCCCCTAACTTTCTACAAGGAAGGCTAATGTTATACGGGTCTAAAGGGAGCCTTGGTGCAAAGAAAAAGTAATAAAGAATCTGTCAAAACAATGAATTCTTGGAATAATTAGAAATTAGCCACATTGTGCAAAACAGAAATATGAGTTAATATGCGGTTTTCAGAACTAGTGCAATAACTGCCTTTAAAATGTGGGTGTCCCACATACCATAGGTATCCATACAAAGCATTCCTGACCCAACAGAATTAATAAAATGAAAGTCTCTTTTTCAACATGATGTTTCCTTTGCAGTAGAGAGAAACAACCACATAAGCTTGCAAGGTTGTTTTTCAGCACTGCCAACTCATTGTGGCTTAACAAAGCCTTACTATCTTCCCGTTTCTCTAATGTACACAGACTGGGTACTTTTCACTATTTAAAAATGCTACCTGCCACTATCATGTGGGACAGAAAATAATGTTCTTGTATCTACCTGCAATATCACTTCAACTTTCACAAGCAAGCATAATATAACAGCATGAGCTAGAACGTGGATGGTGTGATAGTCCTTCTCAGTCACTTAATAAGGCTACAACCCTCTCATTACACAAAGAAATTAACCATAGCTACTCTCTAAAAGTAGTAAATGTCTGCCTCATTCAGGTACCTTTGTCATTTGGGGGGGGCAATTGTTTACACGTAACTGGTTGTTTTTAGTAGCGATTTCCTTCTTGGGCTGTAATCACATCCATTACGAGATCGCTTTGACAGGCAGGCTGAATTGTCACTGCCCATTTCCTTAGGTAGGCTGAGCTGCCACGGAGGTCACAGATCAGGACTGGGTCTTTCTATGAAACATTGACCAAGGTCATGGATTTAGCCTTCACCTTGTGATCTATGACAGGGTGGATATTGACGGACTCAGGAGAATAAATACCGCTGCCAATAATTCTACACTTATATTAACTTTTTTCTGATTTTCTGCAGATTTGACTAGGGCAGTGTTCTTGATTGAATCTTGCTTGATTTCTATAACTTACTCCCTTAAAGGTATGGAAACTGTTCCATTATTTCAAAGTGTGTCTTATAACCATTGAGAGTGAGTGGAGTTTTTGGATTCAATAGCTGATGCAATCCCTTCCAGCTCTATGCTTCTAACAGGCTCAATAAGAGAAATATGGCAATTAAGTGCTCATTTCTTTGGTCCCAAACCAGATCTGAAAGAATAACTAACAAAAGACCCGTCAAACACCTACTGTGTGAAGCTTTCTAGCATGAAACCTTTTCATTCTAAATCATTTGCAAACAACACAAAAATCATAAAAAGGGGGCAGTGTGTTCACGCTTTGTAAACTTCAACCCTATCATAGTATTTTGAACACATCAGCTCTTCTCTGATCTTAGAAACTAAGCAGGGGCAGTCCTGGATAATACTTGAAAGGAAGACAGCATAGAGTACATCTGCAAAGTAGAATTAATGCAGTTTGATACAACTTTAACTGCCGTGGCTTAATGCTATGGAATCGTGGGAGCTGTAGTTTTGCAAGGACTTTAGCCTTCTCTGTCAAAGAGTGCTGGTGCCTCACCAAACTGCAACTCCCAAGATTCCATAGCATTAAGTAAGACCAGTTAAAGTGGTGTCAGACTGCATTAATTCTACATTGTAGATGCACCCTTGGTAATTCAAGGGATCTCTGGGTATAGTCAGGAAAGAATCCTGTCTGTAGTCCTGACATCTCATCAAGTTAGGGGTTTTTGGCCCCTTCTTCCTCTTCTGGATGGAGCCTGTCGGGCACTATCAGACAATACTGGTTTGACCCTAACCCCATTCCTCCCAAAGTGCAGGGGAAGCATCACAAGATGAAGAGAAACCACTACCAGACTTCTGATTGGAAATTATCAATGTATTTGGGCCTTGTTAGACCATATCAGCCAATTTAACATCACTGGGCACACATTCAACGCACACATCTTAAAACCTTCATTGGCTTTTGTAAAGTAATTTGTATATTTTATGTTCATATTTTATGTCGGTTATAATTTTTGATAGATTATGTTTTTATTTAAGTTATAGATGTTGGTGGGCAGGAAAAGAGATTTAAAGATGGACTTAAAGCCAACGTTAAAAATTGTGGCATAGACACTGAGAACTGGGAATCCTTGGCCCTTGAGCGCTCTAACTGGAGGTCAGCTGTGACCAGCAGTGCTGTGGAATTCAAAGAGGCACAAATAGAGGGTGAAAGGGAGAAATGTGCCAAGAGGAAGGTGTGTCAAGCCAACCCTGACCGGGGCCACCTTCCATCTGGAAACCAGTGTCCTCACTGCGGGAGAACATGTGGATTAAAAATAGGGCTCCACAGCACCCTATGGACCCACCGCCAAGACATTACACTTGGAGGACCATCATCCTTGGGCTGCGAGGGATCACATAAGTAAGTAAGTAAGAGTTGCCATGTTTAGCTGTTCTTTTATGTGGAGTTATTCTGAGTTATTACATTTGTACTTATTGTTATTGAGACATTGAATGTTTGCCTTTTTGTTTGCTGGAATTCTCCCTGAGTCCCCACAGGGAGATAGGGCAGAATATAAATAAATAAATAAGTAAATAAATAAATAAATAGTATTATACAAGTGTGTTTTGAGTAGCTCTGATGGAGCTACCCACTCTTCCATCTGATGGGGAAAAGAAAAGCACAGCAACACGTGTTGCCACCTTTTCTCCTACCTGATGGGGACAGGGTGCCAATGTGCCTTGTTCCATCCCCACCATGTGATGGGGGAAAGAGAGAGGGTGCATGGAGTGGTGACTGGCAGTGAAATGGCATGGCCCCAGGGGCCAGGTGAAGAGTTGAGTCACTGTTGTTTGTTTGTTGCTTATTCGTTCAGTCGCTTCCGACTCTTTGTGACCTCATGGACCAGCCCACACCAGAGCAACCTGTCATCCGTCACCACCCTCATCTCCTTCAGAGTCAAGCCAGTCACTTCAAGGATACCATCCATCCATCTTGCCTTTGGTCAGCCCCTCTTCATTTTTCCTTCCATTTTCTCCAGCATCATTGTCTTCTCTAAGCTTTCTTGTATTCTCATGATGTGGCCAAAGTACTTTATCTTTGCCTCTAATATCCTTCCTTCCAATGAGCAGTTGGGCTTTATTTCCTGAAGTATGAACTGGTTGGATCTTCTCGCAGTCCAAGGCATTTTCCTCCAGAAACATTGTTAGTCAGAGACAAATTAGATGGTAGCTATATAGCTAGTGCTAGCTAGCTATTTAGTATCTCAAAATTATAATTTTAAAATGAATTTTTGAATGGGTGTGTGTCTATGTGTGTGGAAAATCCCTTTTCTATATACAGAAAATACTTTCAAGTTAGTGTCATTACTTCTTTCCAAATTGCTCATTATAGAGGAAGAACTATAGCACTGACAGGACTGGTTTTAATGACACCGAGGCCAGTTGTTGTTTTTCTAAAATGGCTAAAGCCATCTGTGTAATCATATGATATATAAAAACCATGTGGGTGCATGCAAATGTAGGTTTTAAAGTTTAGCCAACCCCCACACACACACACACACACACACACATACAAGCTTGTGGAACTATTCACAGAAATTAACATCATTACATTTGTCTAGTTTGCCAAAAAAAATTAAGATAAGGCCGTAAGCTCTTAATAAGGCTAGAAATAATAAACAGTGAGGCGATTAAAAGAACGTGAAATAAAATGTTTTAGAGAAAGGTTTCTACACAAATACTTTGAATGATGGACAAGGACTTTATGTAACGGTAAAAAGATTCCTAGCTTGTCTTCTCCTTAATATGCTAAGGTTGTTGTATGTAGAAAATATTCTACAAAAGGGCTGGGCTGAAGAACATTGCACTCTCAATCTGGACGGCCCAGTCAAGGAAAACGTATCAGATAAGGATGCTGTATAGTGGCAAGTGGGGGCTACTTTTCATACGGGAGAGACATGAACCATTAGTGTGGTGTAGAGATTTCAGTACTGAACTAGAACACTAGGAAAGAGTTTGAATCCCGTTTCAGTCATGGAAATCTACAGTGTCGCTTAAATAAATAAAGCCAAGAAAACCTAGGACAGTATCATCATAAATTAAGGCAGTGGTTCTCAACCTTTCTAATGTCGTGACCCATTAATATAGTTCCTCATATTGTGGTGACCCTCCAACCATAGTTGCTACTACACAACTGTAATTTGGCTATTGTTATGAATCGTAATGTAAATATGTAAGAAGTGTATGTAAGAAGTTTTATAGTATATGCAATATTTTAGCTGTTTTAACTGTATTATTAAGTGTTTTTAGTTAAGCTGCGCGGTTGGCAGGCATGTAGCCGGGGGGGGGGGCTAAGGGGGCTTCAGCCCCCCCCCCCCAAATTCTCCGGGTGGTCCCCGAAAAGGCCTTCCGGGTACATTATTTAAACTGTTATGTTTATTCATATCATGATCTGATCACCATGCTCATTATATCCCACATTAATGGGGTTATTGGGAAAACAATACAAACGATTTGCTAGGGTAGACCCTCTCCCACCCAGTCTCAGCCCCCCCCCCCCCCGAACCAAACTCAGCCCCCTCCGAAACAAAATCCTGGCTACGGCCCTGGCGGTTGGTATGTGCGTGATTTTACTTGTGCTTGTTTGTATCGCAATTTGTTGTGAGTCGCCCCGAGCTGCACGGGAGTGGCGACAGACAAGTCGAAACAAACAAACAAACAAATAAATAAATATCTGATATGCAGAATGTATTTTCATTCACTGGATGAAATTTGGCACAAATACCTGATACACCAAAATTTGAATATTTGTGGGGTTGGGAAGGGGGATTGATTTTGTCATTTGGGAGTTGTAATTGCTGAGATTTATGGTTCGCCTACAATCAAAGAGCATTCCGAACCAATGATGGAATTGAACCAAACTTGGCACACAGAACACCCATGACCAACAGAAAATACTGGAAGGCTTTGTGAACACTCACCTCAAGTTTTAGAGTTGTAGTTCACCTACATCTAGAGAGCACTGTGAACCCAAACAATGATGGATCAGTGCCAAACTTGGCATGAATACTCACTATGCCCAAATGTGAACACAGGTGGAGTTTGGGAAAAATAGACCTTGACATTTGGGAATTGTAATTTCTGGGATTTATAGTTCACCTACAATCAAAGAGCCTTAATCCCACCAACAATAGAATTGAGCCAACCGTCCCACACAGAATCCCCATGACCAACAGAAAATAATGTATTTTCTGATCGTCTTTGGCGACCCCTCTAACACCCCATCATGACTCCCCCCCCGGGTCCCAACCCCCAGGCTGAGAAACTCTAAGTTAAGGACATATAACAACAACTTTTATATAAAAATGTGGATCTGTTTCTAGCCATTTGTTGGTTTTGGATAGTGGGAATTTTAGTCCAATATATCTGCAGGCTGCCTGGTTGGAGAAAGCTTCTGTACCTCAACAAGCTGCATCTAGATCAGGCATGGGCAAACTTCAGCCTTCCGGGTGTTCTGGACTTCAACTCCCACACTTCCTAACAGCCAATAGGGTGGTAGGGATTATGGGACTTGAAGTCCAAAACACCTGGCGGGCCCAAGTTTGCATATGCCTGATCTATTCTAGACTGAGTGCAATGTAGACATCTTTACTCCACATAAGTGATTTCTTACATCGGCTTTTTGGCATTTGGAGGGCACTTGATTCCTCAAAGCTGGTTAACACAAGTTGTGACACAACAAGCCAACAGAGACCAGTAGGCATACAATTCCAGTTCCAAGACTGGAGAAGGCTTTGGAATAAAATGAAATCTCTCTACACATTGATATCAGATATTTTCTCTTAAAATTTTTATCATTTTCTAGTTGTTTTTAAATTTCACTTCTAAGTAAATATTTACAGGATTTTCTTGGCAGCATAACAGCCTGAATCCAAGTGCTGGTTTCAACTTAGTGGACCCATTGAAACAATCAGATTCACCTAAGTGTTCATCTACCATTTAACCATTAATTCAAGGAAGGATCAGGCCATCAAATTTGGGTCAATGTATTGTAACTTTATTTCAAAATCATTTCAGTGACAGTAGCTTCATTTGTGCGAACTGCATTGAAGGCTTCTGGAAGGCAGGTGGCCACGAGACTGGGAAAACCCAGTACATTTCTTTGTGCTATGTGCTAAAATTATGAATTTAGAAAGTCCAAGTCAAACTATAATTTTCAAACTATAGTCTGGATGCCCAACAGTCTGAAGGACTATGAACCAGTACTTCACTTAAAACGTTTGAGGATCCCTGGAGTAGGGTAAGTAAGACCAAATAAATTATATGTTGCATCAGAGTCTAACCGGTCTCACTCAAGAGAAACTTGGCCATGGTGCTTAGGAGCACAATGTCTATGCATAGTAGACAATATCTTATTAGCAATCTAGAGGAAAATGCAGATATAGAGCCTACTGTATTCTGCAGATCTGAATGAAGAAATTTATTTTATGGTGGAAGCATATCTATCTATCTATCCATCCATATTTCAAGTTGTAGCAGTCTGATAGCATGTTAAGTGCTATAACTCCATCCTAGAGAATCCTGAGATTTGTAATTTGTCGAAACAATTAGAATTCTCTACTACAGAATTCTAGTATGGAACATAGAGAACATGGACGAGAATTCTCTATCCCATAATTCCTAGTGCTTCACCAAACTACAGATCATCAGATTCTGTAGGATGGAGTCATGACAGTTGAAGTGATATCAAAGTGCTGTGATCACACAATGTAGATGTATCCAAGATAGCTAATAACACTGGGCATCAACCTCAGAAACCTGGCAAGAGTTTGGAAAAGTCACATTTTAATAAACATTGTCATCATCATTCAGTCAGTGCCTAAGAACTGAAGTTCCAAAAAAGAGAGTGTGGTATAGGTGTGTCCAGATAGTGTCCAGAGAGTGTGTCAAGAGGATGACAACTAAAGTGTGTTCAGAGGATGGCAACTAAAATGGTCCAGGGTCTGGAGAACAAGCCCTATAAGAAGCAGCTTAAAGAGCTGAGCATGTTTAACCTGCAGAAGAGAAGGCTGAGAGGAGACATGATGGCCATGTATAAATATGTGAAGTCATAGGGAGAACAGAGCAAGCTTCTTTTCTGCTACCCTGGAGACTAGGATGTGGAACAATGGCTTCAAATTACAGAAAAAGAGATTCCACCTGAACATTAGGAAGAACTCTCTGCCCCAGAGTGTGGTGGAGGCTCCTTCTTTGGAGGCTTTTAAACAGAGGCTGGATGACTATCTGTCAAGGGTACTTTGAATGTGATTTTCCTGCTTCTTCGCAGAATGGGATTGGATTGGATGTCCCACAAGGTCTCTGACAACTCTATGAGTCTAATTGTTTGAGAATGGACTAGGAGTCTAGGACAGTGTTTCCCAACCTTTTTTGAGCCACGGCACACGTTTTACATTTGCAAAATCCTGGGACACACCACCAACCAAAATGACACAAAACGACACTCTAACACAGTAATACATATAGTTAATACGTTTTTAAAATGTATTTATACACTCAGTGTGAAACCTGGGCCTGTTTCGATGAACACAACATGGCAGGAATGGCAGAAAGACACAAACTTCCCACACAGAACTCCCATAACCAAGAGAAAATGCTATAAGAGTTTGGTGGGCACTGACCTTGAGTTTTGGAGTTGTAGTTCACCTATATCCAGAGAGCACTGTGGACTCAAACAATGTTGGATCTGGACCAAACTTGGCATGAATACTCAATATGCCCAAATATGAACGTAGATTGAGTTCAGGGGAAATAGACCTTGACATTTGAGAGTTGTAGTTGCTGGGATTTATAGTTCTCCTACAATGTTTGTAATTTTGTGCCTTTATCGAGGTAGGTTTCTTAGGGTTTTTATACTTCAACACACTAGACTCTTCCCCCTCCCCTCCTAGAGGTTCCAATTTCCCACTTCACACCTGATGATCACTCACGGCACACTAGTGTGCCCCGGCACACTGGTTGGGAAACACTGGTCTAGGAGACCAGGATTCAAATCTCTGCTTGGCCTTGGAAACCAATTGGGTGACCTTGAGCAAATCATACTCCATTTCACAGCTAGGCTAAGGCAATCTCCCCTTTTGAATAAGTCTTGCCAAGAATACCCATGATAGATTCGATCCAGGGCACACGTGTCAAGTGCAAGGCCCGTGGACCCAATCTCATTTCATGTGGCCCCGGAGGCTTTCAATGCCAGGGCAACATATTCCCATTGATACAACCTTAAAATTATGAACGATCCTTTGAAGGCAAAGCTGATGTGGCCTTAGGTGAAAATGACTTTGACACTCCTGATCGAGTCACCATAAACTGGAAATGATTTGAAGGCATATATTTTAGTATTTTATTTGAAGAGCTTTCTTGAGACAGTATGAACTCATTCTTTATGAGTATGAAATTTAGTACCTGTTCCATTTTGTGTTCAAAGTGCAAAGCGCACAGCATTTGACTCTTTTCACTTTTAACAATTATTATTATATGATTTATAGCATCGTTTATGTAAGGTGGTATTAATAACCTAGGCACATGTTACCAGTTATCCTTCTAAACCATGTACAATTTATGTAATTCTCCTTTTGGTATAAACTCTGTTAACCCATTTCCTTTCTGCACTGGAATGAACACTCTTCTCTTCTTTGGATGCCATGAATTAGATCTAAAGTCTAATGGACTGTCTGCAAGCCCTGTGGCGCACATGTGACACATCTCTCACATGTCAGGAAGGTGCCATCAACAATATTCTTCCCTGTCCCAGCGATGAAAGACACAGAAGAGGCCAGGCACTGGGTTGAAAGAATAGCAGCTCATGGCACCATATGCTTTGAGCGCATGGACTGTCAAGAAAGGAATCCAACCTGCCTGTATTTAGAAGCTAATGATGGCTGAAACTCGGGTAGGAAAATTAGGGTTTTTGTTTTGGTGTTTTGCTTCTTGCAGTCTTGCACATATTGGTCTCTGCCTTCACTCCTTGTTGTGTGTGCCATTGGGGTCCAAATGTTATTAGGCCAGGACAAAAAACTTCAGGTAGCCTGTCCCTCCTTCACAATGACAACAGTTAGAAAAGCTAGGCTCCCGCTGGGATGGACAAGGCCCCTGCGAAGGGAACTCGCCAAGGTCAATGGTGGGGATGCAGGCATCTGCAGACAAGCACCCGCTCTCATCACCCCACCCGCAATTCAACACTCATGGTCATTGTTGCTTTCCACTGACCAGCTGCCTACGATCCCTGGACCAAAAACAAAATGGGTAACACAGCCGCCATTCAATGGAGATTAAATGCCTGAAATGAGCCACACCTCTGAACAATTGCTTTCTAGAAAGAGGAACAGCATTCAATAGCCCCCGAGCCCCATTGATCAGGTTATAAAAGAGGTGAAGGCCTGCGTGAAAAAGGTTTCACACCGCCCCTTAAACTAGCTCAGATTCTCTTGGCATCTCTTTCCATTCCCCCATTTTGACTGCCCATTTTGCCCACCGTGTGGTGTGATCAAGTCACGGCCTGAGATTCAAGCAGTGGTCTAAAAAAATGAAAGAAAAAAAGAATAGCACCACCCTGCAAAACAACTTATTCCTTGCTGAACACATTAGCACCATTATCAGTACAACTTTACTACTTAAAAAATTAGTTACTATCATTCACACTGTGCAATCAGCTGTTAAATCCTCATTTATGTTAATTTGAATTTGAATGTGCCACTGTGTGAAATGTTGGATTGCCATGTTTACAAATATACTACAGGTATTCAGAAATGTAGATGATACAAAACATGCTGTTTAATCTATTTGTGATGCAGTTTTAAATAAATTAAGCCTATTTATCTATTACTTAGCAATTCTAGGCACACATCCTCTTCATTTTCTACTTGTTACCACTCCTTCAATCAGATGTGAATTTAATAGATTTTGTATTTTATGTTTTTAATAACTGGTAATCTAAAGACAGAATTTAAATGGATAGATATTCTATACCATTATAGTTTAGATGGAATATATTTTACTAATCCATGGAAATATTGTTTCTAAACCAAGGAGTTGTATAAGGAGGAAAAGCACCTTCTTAGCTTGGTAAAAGTAGATGTAGTTTGGATAGATGTTGTCTTAGTATAAAACATTTTGTTTTAAACAATACACAATGTTCCCAAGAATTAAAATACAAAAAGACATGCATACAAGAAGCACTTTGACTGTGCCAGTTGCTTCAGTGATATGGCAAATTTTAAAAGTTTGAATAATTTGTAGGCAGTGCCTTAAGACCTGTTACATCCATCTACAAGAATTTGGGGCAACACAGACCAACAACAGTGTCAATCACAAAGCAATGCAGCTCTGTTATTATAGGTTGCAGCCTCAGGCAAAGGCAAACTGCTACAGCTTCTTCTAACTTGTATGTTCTAACTCAGTCTTTCTCAACCAGTGTGCCGTGGCACACTAGTGTGCCGTGACAGACCTCCTGCTGTGCCATGAGAAAAGCTCTCTGCCCCCCTTCCTCCCCCCCTCCTGCCAAACTCCTGCTGCTTGGAGGAGGAGGGAGGGCCGGGCAGTGGCGAAGAAAAAGAAGGGACCGGGGCGCCGCCTCCTTCAGCCGTTTCCCCAGCCAGCCTCCAATCCGCCATGACTCCCACCATGACTCTTGCCCCTCGCTCGCTGAAGCCGCATGGAGGAGGAGCCCCGCCCACTGAAGCCCGTCCACCACTCATGCTCCTCCTCTGTAGGAGAGCTGAAGCTGGGGGGAGGGGGAGGGGCGTGGCATGGCCTGTAGGAGAGCTGAAGCTGGGGGGGAGGGGCGGAGCATGGCACGGCCTGGCTCTGCCCCCTCCCCCGGCTTCGGCACTCCCAGCAGCTGCTTCAGCCTTGAGGGGACAGTGCCAAGCCAGCATTGTGCTGGCTCTGGCACTGCTGGCTTGGCATTGCCCCCTCAAGGCTGGAGCAGCTGCTGGGAGAGGTGAAGCCGGGGGTAGGGGGCGGGGCATGGCACAGCCTGGCTCCGCCCCCTCCCCGGCTTCGGCACTCCCAGCAGCTGTTCCCAGCAGGCCACCAATCCCCAGCCGTTCTTTACTGTGTTAGAGTGTCATTTTGTGTCATTTTGGTTGGTGATGTGCCCCCGGATTTTTTTTAATGTTAAAAGTGTGCCACGGCTCAAAAAAGGTTGGGAAACACTGTTCTAACTCATGAATACTCTTTGTCATCTTGGCAACATAGAATCATTGAGTTGGAAGAGACTTCATGGGCCATCCAGTCCCAACCCCCTGCCAAGAAGCAGGAAAATTGCATTCAAAGCAAACTTGATAGATGGCCACCGAGCCTCTGTTTAAAAGCCTCCAAAGAAGGAGCCTCCACCACACTCCAGGGCAGAGAGTTCCACTGCTGAACAGCTCTCACCATTAGGAAATTATTCCTAATGTCCAGGTGGAATCTCCTTTCATGTAGTTTGAAGCCATTGTTTTGTGTCCTAGTGTCCAGGGCAGCAGAAAACAAGCTTGCTCCCTCCTCCGTATGAATTCCGTTCACATATTTATACATGACCACCATGTCTCCTCTCAGCCATCTCTTCTGCAGGCTCTGCAGGCTAAACATGCCCAGCTTGTTCTTTAATCTTTTAGCCCTCCTCTGCTTCCAACTTGTCAAAATTGTTTGCAGTGCCCAGATCCTTGATCATTTTAGTATAAAAGCCCTCCTCTGGACACATTCCAACTTGTCAAAATCTCCCTTCAACTGCAGTGCCCAGAACTTTAGACAGAAATTAAGATTTTTTTTTTCTGAACTGAACTATAAGCCTACAAAAATAGGAAGCTTCGGATCTATAAGCATGTTTTCTCTTTGGGAGTCTGGCATAAACTGATGGAGATCCAATTTGGAAGCCTGTTATGTATACTCCAAATTGCTTAACAAGATAGAGGGAGGGAGGGAGAGATCGACAGAAAGAATTAAGAGAAAATTAGCTCTGAGTCCAAGGATGTATGGAAATAATGTGAAGTGCTTCATGAAATAATTTTAAAATATCTGATAAGATAAAATGAACACCTGGGTTAGCCATTTTAATGTAATGTATTTTAATTGCTGTTTAAGGTATATGTCTTAGTTTTTACTCATGTTTTAATTTATTATGTCCTATTGGATTGTTTATATTTTGTATTTCATTTCAGTGCTTAATTCTTTTATTACAAGTTTACTATTATTGTGCACTATTCTGTATTTATTTTTGATGTGTTTGTACTTATTTGAGGCACTGAATGTTTGCCTTTTTGTGTGTAAACCACCCTGAGTCCCTTCCGGGAGAGAAGGCGGTCTAGAGATAGATAGATAGATAGATAGATAGATAGATAGATAGATAGATGATAGATATTGCTAATTGTATTGTTTTTAGATGGTTGTTTTATTAATTGTTTTACTGTGTTTTATCTTGTAGCATTCATTGCCATGTGTACACCGCCTTCGGGCTGAGAGGGGCAGTATAAAAATATAGTAAGTAAGTAAATAAATAATCAATACACAAAAGTAGCATGGGGCAAGGTTTAATGGAAATTACAAGATGAACTTCTGAACAAGATTTAACTAAGAAACATATTGTTGGTTAATGTTATGATGAAGGACCTGCTTCAAGAAAGTTAGCAGTTTACAGACCGAGAGATTAAATTGGGGAATGAAAAATGGTGATCATTCAGAAAATCTACAGATGAATAAGAAATGTGGGTTTCTACATGCTACCTTTCGAGAAAATGTGCAAATGTTAGACAGGTTGAAGTATCCCACGAACTTGTTCCAGTTTGAGTCACATTAAAATGATATTGACTTTCTCAGTGCCTACATTTAATTAAGGGATGTGTAATTTAAATGAAGGGTAAGTAACAGTCGCAACCATTTCTACAGATCATTAAAATGCAATATTTCCTTTAATCTACTGAGAACATTTTTATTTGCTTCCCTTCATAATATGGCCTGACTGTTAGACTAGTCTAACTAGAAATAGATTGATATTCAGTTAAAGATAGTCTCATGAAACTGGCTAAATGCACATGAACAACATGCCCCTTTTAGCTTTCAAAGTGCTCTGTTTCTATGAAGTTGTAATCCAGTGGGACTTTTCATTTCTCAGCAGACAGCTTCTTTTTTTCTGTTCACACACCTTGAGACAAAGAGTATATTTAAGACGAGGGAACGGTTGAAATGGGCTTTAGGTTTTTGTGCAAGATGTGGCGCAAATTTATTCCAGAGAGTGCCTGAAATAGGCTTCAGAAACTGGATAGAGTGTCTTCTTGAAGAAAAGGCCTCTGAGTAAACTCT
The DNA here is from genome assembly GCA_030556195.1 of Anolis apletophallus. Lineage (NCBI taxonomy): Eukaryota > Metazoa > Chordata > Lepidosauria > Squamata > Anolidae > Anolis > Anolis apletophallus. Next base: position 43,716,412 of record JARBWK010000004.1, on the reverse strand, counting down.
GGCACCATTCAAAAGATTTGCTCTGACACTTAACAAGTGGTGCGGGAAGAAAGAAAAATCTGTTGTCAGGTTTGGGGTGTTTATCAGCTACCCTCAAGACACTTGACCTGATGCCGCAGACCCCCTAATCCGCTGATCTGCATGCTACAAGTCCTGCAGGACTCAGGCCCACAACCGCTGCTGAAATTAACTGGAGCACTTGTCCTAATGCGCTGATCCCTCGGTACATTGTCTGCCACTCACCTACTCCCCCTTCCCTTCCAGACAACTCCTCCGAAATTTAATTCTGCTCACAAATTGTGAAATAAGTTGTTTGGGCTGGATTTGTCAAGTGAATTGTCCTCTTAATGAAACAGTCTGTTCATTATACAGTTGTAGAAGGAAGATTTAGCGCTCCCATACTCCAAGACTCATGCAGGTTAACGTTTTTAGGCTGGTGGTTGACAAAAGAATGAATAGCCCTGTGCTGTCAAATCAGGCTTACAAACAGCTTGGCATACAAACAGTTACTGCTTGTGTGCATGTGGATTTAAGTCCCCCAGTTTCTTAATGCCAAAGATTTGTTGGTACAAATGGGTTAGCCATCAAATTGTTTACCAAGGCAATAAAATGACGAAAAAATCAGTTTGCGTTGGGCAATTCCCTCCACTTACCAGAAAGTAGCTATGTTAAAAGTGAGAGAATTATGCGGTTACTCCAGCATACATCATCTTGGTCACCTGAAGAACTTGCTTAATTCTTTGTTTCCCTCTTTATAGGAGCTGCAGAAACATTAATCACATGAATCATCACATTTCAACAACTTGCTCAAAATAACTTTTTTTATTGACAATGACCAATCTCAATAAAAAAGTGAAGAGTAGAGACATCACACTGGCAACAAAGATCCACATAGTTAAAGCAATGATATTTCCTGTAGTAACCTGTGAATGTGAGAGCTGGACCATAAGGAAGGCTGAGCGAAGAAAGATAGACGCTTTTGAACTGTGTTGTTGGAGGAAAATTCTGAGAGTACCTTGGACTGCGAGAAGATCCAACCAGTCTATCCTCCAGGAAATAAAGTCCAACTGCTCACTGGAGGAAAGGATATTAGAGGCAAAGATGAAGTACTTTGGCCACATCATGAGAAGAAAGGAAAGTGTAGAGAAGACAATGATGCTTGGGAAAATGTAAGAGAAAAAGAAAGGGGGGGGCGACCAGGCCCGGATTACCCATAAGGCCAACCTAGGCCATGGCCTAGGGGCACAAGCCGAGGGGGGAGGGCACAGATCACAGACCAAAAATAAATAAATGTTGAAACAAATAAAAACACTGTGGTCGGTCCCTGGGGTCTTTCCCAGCTTGCGAATGCCAAGGGGGATTTGGGTGTGTTGGTTGTGGGGAGGGTGCCTGGCTCTGTCCCCGAGTCCAATCCCAAGGGCCTCGCCCTCTTCTCCCTCCCTCCCTCTGCTCTCGGCTGCCCGGGACACTCCTCCTTCCGCCTGGCCACGGTAAGCGCCTGCTAGAGCCTCCTGGTGGCCTTGGCCTTCCTGCTCTGCTGCCTGGCGGGTAAGGAGGGGGCCGGCCCTTTCCCAGGGGGAGGGGGCGAGCGCTAGAGCTTGGCTTAAAGGGGGCGTAATTCCAAAGTGTGGCCTAGGGCACAAAAAAGTGTTAATCTGGGCCTGGGGCTGACTAAGGGCAAGATGGATGATGGTATCTTTGAAGTGACTGGTTTTTCTCTGAAGAAGCTGGGGGTGGCAACAGCCGACAGGGAGCTCTGGTGTAGACTGGTCCATGAGGTAATGAAGAGTCAGAAGTGACTGAACGGATAAACAACAACAAAAAATGTCACTACAGAGAGAAGTTTGAGAATTAATTTATTTTGGGAAAATGTTTGAATTCAGCAATAAGAGTTTTCTTCTAAATTGATATTGGAGTCAACGTGTGAAGCCATTGCACAGAACAGAAAACCAAAAGCCCAATATCAACATTAAATACCCCAAGAGTATTTGACACATTGCAATGCATGTTACATTTCAGTCGCTTTCATATACAATATAGCCCCCTATACTGGACCAGTACCTAGTTTCATCAGTGTGTATTTGAGAAAATATGTCCTTTCTACACATTTTCTACATCCTTCAAGCAATTATATGGCATGATACCACCAATAGTTACCATAGAGTCAGGGTCACATCATACAGTAAGCCTCAGTCAAAGATGCAATAATCCTGCTCCAATTGTAATTTAGTGCCTTGTGTGAAACAGTCCTTACTCCTTGTTGGCTTGTTTGAAGTATTGGTTTGATGTAACAACTCCTGGACCAGCTAACGACTTTGCTCTTATTCTTGCCTTGCTGGATAACTTATAACTTGGATTCTAGGGAACCATTAGCTTTTTTTTTTTCGTATCAGGAGCAACTTGAGAAACTTGCTGACTGTAGCATAGGACATTCAAAGAGGTTCCCTTGCATGGCAGTGGGTTCGACCAATGTTGTGGTCTCCTTAAATCTATGTTTCTGTGATTCTTCTGAGTTCTACTATAAACCATCTTGAGTGTCAAGATGCCAGAAAATCCAGACTGTTACCATTACAGAATGGTTAACAGGGTCCACCTGAGCCACAACTAGTGTATCCTGTACTGACAGAAAGGAGCGAAAATAAATAAATAAATAAATACCATTTAAAAATTGGGTCTAGCTTCTTAGATATTTTGTCCTTCCTCTCCTCCCAATTCTATTTTGTCTTTACTGCAAATTATTCCCCTTCAGCCTCAAAGACCTGCTTTGTGAAGTTCATGTTTTTGTTATGTATTTGAACTACATTAGTTAGTCTTGTATTAATATTTTCTGATTGTAGCCTGAATGGCTCCTGGTTATTCTGATTACTCTTTGTGTTCGGCATATCTGTACTGTTTTAATAATTCTACTCGTGTGGTTTACATTCTTTGTAATGTTACTGAGCATTTATTTCCATTTTAATATTGACCTGTTTTACCTCTATATATCATGTTTTAATGTATAATATGCCTTGAATCCTACTTTTTGGGGAGAAAAGCTAGATATAAATAATAGCAGCAGCAGCAACGAAACAAATATTCTTTCTTAATCCCTTCTCCTTGTAAGTAAATCTACTTATAATTGGTCTGTGCATGTACATTGTTAGGAAGAGCCACCATTCTAAATCCAGCACTTTATGATTGGAAATTGCTACTGATTATTGCTCATTTGTTGTAGCCTGGGACTTCTAGTGGGTAAAGGACCTGTTTCTTCTTGTCAGGGAGTCTCCGAGGTATTCTGTATTCTTCACTGATTTGGACAAAAATTCTATGTTGTAGGATTGTTTCAGGGCCCTTCCTGACATGCCCTGTATCTCAGGATCTGATCCCAGGTTTTCCATTTATCCCAGATTATCTGGCAGTGTGGACTCATATAATCCAGTTTAAAGCAGAAAACCTGGGACCAGATCCTGGGATAGAGGACTGTAAGGACTCACCCATTCTGAGCAGGCCGAAGCCTGAGTTGCAGTTTGGCTCCCTGGTTAGAATAGCTGGCATCCATCTTAGGAAGGGAGTTCCACACAGCAGCCATTAGAAGAAGGTAATTGTCAGAGACAGGGGGAGTGGCTTTAGGGCTCCTCTGTCTAGATACAGTGTCTCCCAGGAGATTGGCTGAGAACCATAGGGGAGGAGCTGAGCTGACTAGGAGGGAGAATTCCTGTCAGAAAAGTTTAGTCTTGAGCTAGGTTTTGGACAAGTAACATCCAAGCCTCAGCTGTCGGTCTGAATCAGTCTGTTCTATAGCAAAACACCTAGGGATTAGTCTGAACTAAGGGGTCAGGGTAGCTGACAGCGCTTAGGGTCAGAAGAGAATCAGGGTGCCGCTTAGAGTTTAGAGCCAGTAGGGCTGACTTGGGATAGTCAGTCAGGACACCTTATAGTCTCTGGATATAGAGAGAAAGGTGGGCTCTGAGACTGGGAGCTAGCACGAGTCTGTTAGCTCATTCAGACAAGACTCAGGGAACTTTTAGGGTTAGAAGTTCCAAGTTAGAAACACCTGTTCGCACTAGTTTGAACATTAGTGGGACACAGCTTTTACAGTCAAGTTTTAGCACTGACTGGAATTGCTTTTAAGATCTAAGAAGAAGAAACCTCTATCGAAACCAATACGCTCCAGCACATTTTTATATCAAGTAAACCATCACGCTGTTGAACAAATCTTATGTAACCATATGCTCTCGTTGCCTCTATAGAAGAACCACTAAGATCTGTGTCTTGTGTTTAAAGCCTGTTGAAGTTAATAAATTATTTTCTTGTTAACTTTGAAGAAAGCCTCCATCATACTTCTTCTCAGTTTCCTCTCAGTGGGTGATTGTAATAGGAGCCTAACTGGAAATCTTATTTAATTATAAAATCCTAATAAGAATATTAGGTTGGTGGTAGCGAGTTTTAAGAATTGGGTGGACCAAGTCGTCACAAGGACCTATCTGGAAGGGACCTCAGTCACATCAGAAATACCACTCCCTTACTAAGCTGTCTATTACGTTTCCTTCCTCAACTTGAGCTCTTGGATTTTTATGATATGATTCTAGTTTTTATGATGATGCCGGCACTGATGAAAAAAGGGTTATTACTTTGAATTATTTATATATTTTGGTTTGTAGAAGTACAAAAAGAGTTTGTAAAATAGGCCACCACCTTTAATGATCAGCAAAGCTCAGTGGCTTGAAGGATAATGGGATGGAAATCGTAAAAAAAGAACGCATAAGGAAGGAAATAAAGAGTTAAGCGCTTGGAGGTGTGTATATGTGAAAGAATACTAGATCAGTGCATGAACATGAACAATATGCAAGCAGTATGTAGGAGCGTGTACTTCCACTTTGTATTTCAAGTAGTAACTAGAAACACTCAAAACCCGTGATGGAAGATTGCGGCAAAATTACAATTATAACTGCCCCTCCATATTTGTGGTTTTGACTTTTGTAAATTTGATTATTTTTTCATTTTCTCTCTAGAAATCCAGTGCAGTTTTATGGTCAACTTCCTCTACTCTAAAGAGAACACTTATCTAGGAATTTCTTACTACCTTTAATGTGATTTTTATATTTGACTTGCGTTGGACGTTGACCATGGAATCATATGAGAAGAGTTAGAAATTCCTAAAGAGATGTCTTCTTAGATGTCTTTGACTCAATGGAAAAAGTGATATATTACCTGTAGTCACAATCCACTGTTCCCTCTGCAAATAAAAATTACATTTTTCAAACTTAAAAATAAATTCTGTTTTGGTTTGTTGACATTTTTGGCATTCTTTCAACATTTGGAAAGTCCCAGAGCAGGAAAATATCTTCTGAACCTTCTGCAGTTGTCCACACAACTAAACTGGGGTTTTACTCTATACCAAAATATAGACCCACCTGATCCATGAAATAATAAATTATTTCTACAAAAGAAGCAGCAACTACGCATGTAGACCTTGGTTTTGAAGACAAGGAAAGGCAGCTTGCAGAAAATGATCCCCGTAGTCTTCTCTAAGAAATATTTAGGGAGGTGTGAAAAAACTCACATTATAAATAGAAGGCATTTGAATAAAATAGAACAATGTAAAATTTATTAGGATGAGCATGAATGGAAAATAGGAGTGTTTTATACAGCCAGAGTCAACAGAAGTTCAATGATAGGTTTTCAGTATTCAGGCATAAGAACAAGCAACACTTCATCCCAAAGATGAAAGATAATTGCACAATTAGCTGCTTGAGGTCAATGATGCCAGTGCTGGGTGCTTCTGAGATCGAGATAATCAATTCCATGATGTATAAAAGACACAAAAGAAGAAACAGAAAGTAATGTTGTGCAAGCATTTCAATATTATAATGATCATTATTCCATGTTATAGCACAAGCATTTATTTTGATTACCAACTTTTAAATATTCCAGTTACGCTTTCTCTAAATTAGATTATAAAGGTGTATACATGACCATATTTTTTGCTTTCTGCTATGTGGCATCTCTGTCTCTAAACCAATATAAATGTCATAGGTAGTGTGATTAATACAGACTTTTCCACCATTACCCAAGGATAGGATCACTTTGTTCCTCAGTGTATGGACACAGTACCAAATTCTGGAAGGAGAATTTGAAGTATGGATGGCATCCCAGATGTATGTAGAACATCCTGTTTGAGGGTCTACTGAGCTCAGGCCTATTGAAACCAACATTGCAAGGGCAATGGTAAGGGGTCCAGTGGCTGCTCCTATGGCAAAGCTAGATTTACCATATATGTAAAGTTCAGATTTCTTTGTCTGGAGTATTATTGATGAAATCTGGAGGATATGGCTTTAGTTTACGTATATTTTGCAGATAAAGGTCTTTCATTCTTTTTCATTCATCTTCTGTGGAAATATTTCTTATTAATCTCACACAGTTTGTTTTGGGGCTGAGAGTATTGAGTGACATGCCCCAAAAATGATAAGTATGTGTGTGTGTGAGGAGAGACTTGAGAAACTGCAAGTCGCTTCTGGTGTGAGAAAATTGGCCATCTGCAAGGATGTTTCCCAGGGGACGCCTGTATGTTTTTCCATCCTGTGGGAGGCTTCTCTCATGTCCCTGCATGAAAAGATGGAGCTGACTAAATTGATGGGAGCTCACCCCACTCCCCAGATTCGGACAGCCAACCTTTCGGTCAGCAGTCTTGCTAATACAAGGGTTTAACCCATTACAGCACTGAGGGCTCCTATAATATATTCATGACTGCTAATGTGATGTAGTGGTTTCAGCAGTTAGGCTATGGCCCTGAGAGACCAGAAGTCAAATCCCCCATGAAAATCCATTGGGTGACCCTGGCCAAGTCACACTCTCTCAGCCGAAGGGGAAGGCAAGGACAAACCACCCCAGAAGGGTCACAAGCAAATTGACGTGAACACACATAATAACAATAACAAATAACAAATTATTTTCAATGTAAACATGATTAATGTTACACACAACTTATTTTGAAAAGCTCACTGAATCTATCTAGAAAGGCCCCATCTACACTGCTATATAATGCAGTTTGAAACTACATTATATTGTTAGTGTACACTTAAATAATGCATTTTTACTATACTGGACATATAATGCAGTTATCCTCCCATTGATAACAAAAAGTGCATGCAATCTATTTTATGCACCCTTACTTAGGTGTAAGTTACATTTTACATATGGAGGGCACTTCTAAGTAGACATTATGCTCATAAGGATGTTCAAATAATAATGGATTGGAAAAGGAATTGGTCCTCCTCTTGCAAGTAACCTGCCAGTATTGAGCCACATTCAAAACAGTTCCAGAGTTCTCCTAAAATTTCTCCTAAAATTTCTGTGTGTGTGTGTAAAAGATCACAAGTTAAATGGGTTAAATTAATTACTTAACATTTTCCATGTTCATGCTCTTTGTTTACAAACAGTTTCCTAGACAGCAGACAATGTGGTGTTTTAATAAACTCTCAGCCCAGTCTTAAGTATCCTCCTTGGAAGCAAGCCCCACTGCGTTCAATGGGACCTGCTTGATAGTAAATATGCTTTGGGTTCCAACCTACAATATAATTCAACTGCAGTAATTAGAAGAATTAATTTAGTGATGTTAAAATCAGGCAAGGCCTTGTGTTTCATTGTTCATCAATTATGGTCCTTGCCAACATGATGGCACATCATTCCCTCAAATTAAACACAAAAGGGACATTTTAAAGAAACCATATGGCTCTACTTCAAAAGTTGTTAGCTGGCAAATTGAGCACATTGACTAGTCCTCATTATCTATGAAACACATGAAAAGGTAGATCAAATGAGTGTGTGCGTGCATTTGTTTCTCTCTTAAAATTAAATCTAATAGAAAGAGTCAGCTTTAATTGCCATCATAAAGGAGAACTTCTCCGAGCTGCACATTGGTGGCATGGGAGAAAATGCTAGAATGGATGGCTCTTCTGGATGTGAGGCTCTCGGAGTTCTTTCTTTCTTAACTAAGGAAAGCAAATAGGAAGTTAATGATATCATCATAACCAAACAGAAACAGAGCTTTGTAAACAGTTGTTAAACCCCTGCTGAAAAGAGGAGGAGGAAGTGTTCAAAAGCCTGCCACAGGATGCCGACTGTTGATATAGAGTTACTTTATGACAATGTTTCCACTATAACGGTTTCGCTTGTTTCAAATCAACTCGGTCTTTTTTACCCTCCTTTCCTCTGCCATACTGGGCTCAGCTCACTCTCAGTGTTGAAGGCAGAGGTGGCCCAAGGCATTTTACTACCTCAAATGCCAAGATGGCATTCCTCCATATCCAGTGTTAAAGGTAAAAGTAAAGGTTTCCCCCTGACATTAAGTCTAGTCATGTCTGACTCGAGGTTAGTAATCATCTCCAGCATTGTCCGTATACACCTCCAAAGTCATGTCATTGGCATGACAGCATGGAGCACTGCTGGAGCAATACCTATTGATCTACTCACATTTGAATGTTTTCAAACTGCTAGATTCAAATAGTTTTATATAGAATCATAGAATCATATAGCTGAAAGAAATAGAATCACAGAATCATAGAGTTGGAAGAGTTGGCCATTCAGTCCAACCCCCTGCCAAGAAACAGGACAATTGCATTCAAAGCACACCCGGCAGTTGGCCATCCAGCCTCTGTTCAAAAGCCTCCCAAGAAGGAACTTCCACCACACCCTGGGGCAGAGAGTTCCACTGCTGAACAGCTCTTGCAGTCAGGAAGTTCTTCCTAATGTTCAGGTATAATCTTTTTCCCAGTAGTTTGAAGCCATTGTTCCGTGTCCTGGACTCCAGGGCAGCAGGAAACACGCTAGAGCCTTCCTCTCTATTACTTTTTCTCACATAATTATACATGGTCCTCATCATGTCTCTTCTCAGTCTTCTCTCCTGCACGCTAAACATGCCCAGCTCTTTAATCCACTCCTCATAGGTCTTGTTCCCTATCCAAAGTACCATTGGGTCCAATCCCATCACTCTGGGATACACAACTAAAACACTCCCAAAACATGGCCTTCCAACTTTTGCTTAATACTGCCAACATAAATTTTCTGCCACCTTACAGAGCAGTCTATTCCATCTTGCCAACTGAATTTTTTTTTGGTCCAAATCTCCCTTCTTGTAATTTGATTCTATTAATTTTGGTCTTACCTTGTGAAGAAGCAGAAAACAAATTTACTCTATCTTTTGCATGTCATCTATTCATTTTTTAAAAAATGGCTGTCCTATCACCTTTCCGTGTTTCCTTCTTTGTGCAAAACATACTGGACTCTTTCAATCATTTCGCACAGGACTCAATGAAACTCATAGGATCTATTATTAGTCTATGAATGTAATATAAAACTAGCCACTTGTGGCATTTGCAAAATTGCGTGTAACAGTTAAAATGAAACCATGCTGAAATCAGGATGAAACTTGATCTTCTGTTAATTGATATCTCCCATACAGATTTAGTAAGAAATAGCCAACCAGCTTTCTTCTCTCTATAAACACAAATTCTCATCTGTTTTCAAAATGTGCAGGCATCATATTTTTCAAAGCAATTTTCTCAGTCATGGCTTTGCACAGCAATTAATTGCTTCCTCTTGAAGCTTTAAATAAGAGATATCTTCAAATCAAGGATGGTGTCTATTAAATTTAATTAAGTTCTCGTGCTGCTTCATGGCAAAAAGATCATGGTGAAAGGCCAGGTTGAACTGAGAGCAGTTTCTGTGCTGCAGGAGAGGGAGCCATTCTGACAAGTGCAAAAGCATTGCAAATATATGATCCTCTCCCCAGAACCCTTGTAACCTCAAAATCCACTCTAGATGACTTGGGGGGAAACACCTTGGAGCAAGCTTTGTGGTAGAACATAAATAGTTCTTCAAAAATTGCCTTTTTGAATAACTCTTTCTTTCTATGTGTGTCTAGCTATATGTGTATACAGAAAATATATATTCTAGATATTCTGATAACTGTCATGCAATAAGTTTTCCCATGCTCTGTAACTCATTATTTATTAACGGACCTAGTTGTTTTTGTTGTGGTTGTCATTGTTTTGTACATTTAACTAGGAAACCAATCTTCCCTGCATGGTTTTTATTTCCTATACATTTGCTTAGCATAGTAAACAGAGTTACCCATTTAGAGTAACAGCACACAAATAATAACATTTCAAATAATAACATTTCACCTTTCTAGCATGTTTGAAACATGTTTCTTATATATTAGGCAGCCAATTAAGTTCATAACCCATCACAACCCATCAGGAAAGCTCTCTTCAAGATCCATAGAAAAGTGCTTTGTGCACCTCTCTTTCAATTTATTGCTATATGAAATCCAGATTATCTGCTTTGAACTGAATTATATGGCAGTATAGAATATAGCCTATAAAGCCCTTAATGGTTCTGTCCCAGTTTACTTGTCCGAATGTATCTCCCGTTGCAAGCCACCTAGGACCTTAAGATCGTCAGGGGAGGCCCTGATCTCAGTCCCCCACCATTGCGTTTGGTGGGGACAAGAGACAGGGCCTTCTCCATGGTGGCCCCTCTTCTATGGAATTCCCTCCCCAACGTAATCAGATCTGCTCCATCTCTCCCGTCCTTCCAAAAAAAGTGAAATCCTGGCTGTGGCATCAGGCCTTAGTGGACTAGACTGACTTGCTGGCAAAGTTACGGTTTTAATTAACTATGATGGATTGCTTTTATGATGATGACTGAAATCGGTGTTGTGTTTAATGTTTTTATATTGTTTTTATACTGTTTTTATTATAGTATGTATATTTATGCTTTTATTATTGTGGGCACTGTGCTGTGCCGGTTGTTAGCCGACCTGAGTCCCTCTGCGGAGGTGAGATAGGATGGGAAATAAATACCCTAAATAAATAAGTAATGAATAAATAATGATCCGCTTTGATAATCTGAATTATGTGGCAGTGTAGAAGTGGCTTTAGGCTGCATTGCTAAACATCTGTACCTGTGAGTCTTATTGATAAGACTTTCAACATGACGCTCTGCACTGTCAATTGTTAATTTGTTGTTATATGATTTTTTTGGTTTGTTTGCTTGTGTTGTATCAGAGACTGTGAACAGTGAATATACCAAATAAAAAATTGTGACTTCCTTCTGCATCACAACAAGATATGAATATACCAAGAAAATGGTGCTTTCCATCACAACAAGAGATGCCTTGTCTAGTAAATCCAGGGACCTATTCACAGACTCCTCTCCGTTGGCACCCCCTTGTTGTGGGGGAGAGGCTTGTGTATCCTAATGAAGTTGTGAGCTATGCTGGTGGTGACAAATAGTCACCGGTTGGGCCTCCTATGCCAGACAGGCCACAACCGAAGGGTCTGACAAAGAGCGTCAACGAGCAGGATGGGCTCTCTAGCCTTTTGGCAACCATCCTAAGAGAAGGAAAACTCTGATTTCAAATCTGGGCAGATGGTGCTTGTTTAATCCTGTAAGGTCAACCATCTAAAAGAAGGAAACTCAAACCAAACCTACGACCTGAGGACCTCGCTGCCACCATCCCAGCTTGCTAGGCCCCGGCAGACGAATCTTTGGTTTAAAGGGTGAGGCCAGTTCTGTGCATGCTGCGCTCCACCAGAAAAATCCATTGCACAGGCTTGAAGGACACATCCAACCTCCAAAACATCAATGCGCTTGTAGAAAGCGTGGGATGAGTCCTTCCTGAATCTTCATTTGCGAAGAAAAGCCAAGAAGAGAAGAAGAAGATTCACACACTACAGAGTGATGTGCTATGATCCCACTCTGATTACTGTGGTTCCATCGTTTGGAGTCTTGGGATTTGAGGTTCAGAGGGGTACATTTTAAATTCTCATTCACAGGGATCTTTAGTGCCTCACCAGTCCCAGAATTCCATAGCACAAAGCCATGATGGTTGCAGTGGAATAATAGTGCTATCATTCCACAGTGTGAATGGGCCCCAAGCACTCAGATTTTCCTTGCAAAAACCTAAATTCCATGGAGATATTAATGGTAACCCTGTGTATCTAATCATGTTGCTATGATGCTTTCAAATGAAGACAAAATATTTAATACACATATTCGTTTGAGAAACAATGTTAAATATTTTTCAGTTAGAATATATTCTTAGTTAGGCAAAGCAAGAGTCTGTAATCTACATGTTATGTAGACTCTGCATATTTATCATAGATAATGTGCCATTCCTTTTTTTCTACAGAGAAAGTAAAAGTCTTAATGATGTGAAAAATAATATTCTGCTGATTGATTTATAATAATGTTTGTGTCAGGATACATCAAGATACTAATGAAATACCTTTCTCGATAGACAAAGGTCTTAACACCCAGAAGGGCTGATTAAAGTAATGTCTAGTTAATAGCTACCAGTGGGAGAAAAATACCCCATTTTACAATAAGGAAGGGCTCTTAACCACTGGCTGTTAACAGATGCATGAAACCATACGAACTCCGCTTCACTTTGTTAGTCTTTACCACATCTCCCTGGAACTGTGACTAATCCTCTTTAAATGAACAACATCAGAGTCTTTGATTTGATGGATACAACACAGATAGAAGAGATACCTTTCTGCTTCTAATTACCTGCTGGCAGTAACAACAAAAGGTGTGTCCGTAACAAATGGCTGGCTGCTCTAGTTAATGTTGCAGTTTCACAATAGAAATAATAAGAGGAAAAAAATGTACCAACCCTATGCCTGGTAGTATTGTCTCATGAAAAGATGCTATTTGTTTGCTTAAAATATGTAAAATAAAATTTCAGGGCAATTTACAGCAATAAATACACATGGATAAAGGTGCAATTAAAAGTAGGAGGGATGGATGTAGATTTAACTGTCATAGTTAGAGAAAACGTGCTGAAATCCATGATTAACAGACATGAATTGTAAAAAGAGTGGAAAATTGATGATACTTAACAGAACTTCAATAACCATGGTGAAGAACAAAGGTGGTCAAACAGCTACTTCTTGCTTTCTCAACAGTATTATCATTGATTTTGTCCTGATCATAAATATGTGTTCCCATCTATTGTCCTTGTTGTTGTTTGATATGTGTTGTTTTATACATGTGAGGCACTGAATTTTGCCATTGATGATGTTGGGAACTGCTTTGAGTCCCCCTAGGGGTGAGAAAAGCAGTATATAAGTGCAATAAATAAATAGTCTGTAAAATTGAGGGTCTATTTGAACGTTTCATATTAGCTAGATGCATAGAAGCATGGCATTAATGTCACACATATCAAAATGTGGCCAGTGAAGAGTAAGAAAATCTGTATGTTTATTCTGAAAATTTGGAAATAATAATAAAAAATGACAGCTCTGTCCACACAATATAGCTTTTTTAAAAAGTTCTAAGCCATGTACGTTCTTCTTGTCTTTCTGTCTCAGCCCTCCATCATTACTGACTTTATCTACAAAATCAGCAGACTTTGTGGGGAGACTTCTAATACCACGCAAGAAACTATAATATGAATCAAAATGAACAAAGCAATTGAATGCATGTATAAAATGATAGCTTTTGTTTGGATTTCCCCCAGCAATGCACCTGCCAAACAGCCAGGGGCGGTCTAACCGTTACGCCAAGTACGCAGCTGCGTAGGGCACCATCTTGGAGGGGCGAATTCCCCCACCCGCCGGGCGCCGGTCAGCGTCCTGGCTGGCCCTGCCGATGTTCCGACCTCAGGCAGTGCTGCGGCTGCCTGCTTTTGGGCAGAGGCCCCAATGCGGCGGGGAAGGCCTGCCTCCCTGGCCTGCTGCTGCCTACTCAGGGGCCCTGAGGCGGTCCAAACTATACGCGGGGGCGCCACCTGGGAGGGGTGCCGCCGCACTGGCCCCACCGCCCACACCGCACTGCACCGCTGGCCGCGCCTCCGCATGCGTGGAGATTTTCGCGCATGCCCAGAAGCTCCAGGCGTTACAGCGCCTATAGGAGCTTCTGTGCATGTGCGAATCTCCGCGCATGCACACTGGCTCCCGAGTGCACCTCCAGCTTTGTATCCAGTGCGCATGCATGGAGATTTGCACATGCGCAGTGGCTCCAAAGCTGGAGGCACGCTCGAGCCAGTGTGCATGTGCGGAGATTCGCGCATGCGCACTGGCTCCAGAGCGTGACTCGCGCTCAGGAGCCACTTGGGGGAAATAATATTCGCTTCCCCCCCCCCCGGGATAGGTAGGACCGCCCCTGCAAACAGCTCTTCCTCTTTCATTTTCTATCTTTTCTTTCTTTTTTCCTTCCTCCCTCTCTCTCACACATACCTCTACATTTGTTGCAATAAATGGCATGCAAATTGTATAACACAGGTTCTTGAAATTGTCTGTATAACACAGATTCTTGAAAGTGAGTGAATAGACCACAATTACATTAGTTTCACTCATACACATATCCGTGGGAGCCTGGATTTCACATAGACACACAAAATCATGTAGAAAAGCAAACCCTGATGAAATAAAGGACCTTTCCCCCCAATAATACTATAGAGTCATACTGGAGGACCCAGAAAATCCCTAGAGAGGATATATCTTATCAGACATGGATAATTGAAATGGCAGGTACCACTCCCAGAGATACAGGGGTCATACTGCAATGTGTTTCCAAACACATGTTGGCAAACTAATCATTAATATATCTAAGACCAAGAGAAAAGGAATCAAGTAATATTATACAGTTCCATAGAAACATAACCAAACACCACCAAGTGCTGAGTTTAACAGGGCAGCTGGATGCAGGAGGTCCTTCTCCTTGCCATGTGGCTTCTCCCTTGCATTAGATTTTCGGTGGCATTTGTGCAGTGTCAGTACTTGTTGATTCCTTCCATTACCTGGCTTTAATTAACCTTCTAAAGTCTCTTTGTGTGGCTGGTGATGTCAGCTGCAGCTCTGAATAGAAGCCACCCCTGTCAATAATTTTCAGAACAAGCTCTTTCTGAATGGGCCCAATGAGCCAGGAGGCCGCTCCTTCTTTAATCCCGCATTTAATAGCACGAGCTGAAGACAAGCAGCAGCTTCTTCAGACTCTTTAAGCCTGATTCCATTTGACAGATCCAGCCCCCTTTTGTCAGCCTCACAAGGATAGTCCACCTCCATGTACTCAACATAAGATTCACTTCACAAGTGTCATTGAGATGAAACGGCCAGAATGCTGGGATCGGCAATGCCAGGCTTCGACCTGAATGGCTGCCACTGACACTCCTCTCCCATGCCTTTGTGACTATACACCTTCAGTGAATAAACCCATTTTATTTTCTAGAGCCCTCACGCAGCCACGGTTATCAAAGCAGAGCCAACAAATACCGCTGTAGTGCTTTCCCCCCACTTTCCCATTCCTATAAGCGAATGAGGACATCTTTGCATCAAAGCATAAAGGATTATAGATTTCACCATGGCAACAAAGCATTATAAATTCAAATGTAATGTTGAAAAGGCAGTTAGTTCTCATACTTAACATTTCAAAAGGGCATCATATTGTATTTTCACTTTTTTTTAAAAAACAAAAACTTGCAAGCTCATACATTGCTTCATTCTTATAAAGCCTGTTTAGAAGAGAGGGTTTTTTAAAAAGACTTTTACTTTTACACTTATTTAAATTTCAGTCTGAAAAAAATTCTAGAAAACCTATTCTGTTATCCTACATTTATACTTTTAAGAAAGACATATTTTTTTAGATGATAGAAAAATAGTATAGGCTGAGTATCCATTATTCAAAATGCTTCAGATCAGAAGTGCATTTTGGATTTCCCCCCAGATTTTGGGATACTTGCATATACATAATGAGATGCCTTGGAAATGGGACTGAAGTCTAAACACAAAATTCATTTCATATATATTTTTTTAGCATACTTTACACATATCCTCACCTTGACATTGGATATAAACCTCAGCCCGCTTTTGTGATATACTATACTATGCTTTATTGTGTTTTAATTGGTCCAACCCTTTGTGCCATATTATGTTTATTTGTTTATCCTTGGTTAAGTTCAGTTGTTTAGAAGTTACGGTATACAGTGGAGTCTCACTTATCCAACCTTCGCTCATCTGACATTCTGTATTATCCAACACAGTCTGCCTCCTGCTCGGATCCACAGCTGTTTCAATACATTGCAATGTTTTGGTGTTAAATTCATAAATACAGTAATTACTACATAACATTACTGTATATAGAACTGCTTTTTCTGTCAATTTGTTGTAAAACATGATGTTTTGGTGCTTAATTTGTAAAATCATAACGTAGTTTGAAGTTTAATAGGCTTTTCCTTAATCCCTCCTTATTATCCAACGTTTTCACTTATCCAGTGTTCCGCCGGACTGTTTATGTTGGATAAGTGAGACTCTACTGTATTTAATTTATTTTATTTCATGTTTCATTTTGATTGTTGTTTGTTTGTTCTTGGCATTGAATGTTTGCCATTTTTATTATACTTTGGAAATTGCTCTGAGTCTTTTGGGGAAGAGAGGGTGGGTTATAAATATATTATTATTATTATTATTATTAGAAACACAACAAGATGAGTCCACAGCAGACAAGATCACTCTGCTGGCTATTGTATTGGATCACACATCGGGCACTTCCCAAGTGTCTAGGACTGTGTGATGTATCGGCGAATAATGTGTGCAGATCCCAGTAAGGTGGCCTTCTGCAGCTGGCAGATGGTAATTTTGTCAGCGCTGATTGTGTTTAAGTGCAGGCCAAGGTTTTTTAGGCACTGCACCCAGTGTATCGATCGTCACTGGGACTACCTTGACTGGCTTCTGCCAGAGTCTTTGCAGTTTGATCTTTAAATACTCATATCGTATCAGCTTTTCCAGTTGTTTCTCTTCAATCCTGCTGTCACCTGGGATTGAAACATCGACAATCCATACTTTGTTTTTTAACATGATTGTGAGGTCAGGAATATTGTGCTCCAGAACTCTGTCAGTCTGAATTCGGAATACCCAGAGTCAGGGCCGTAGCCAGGATTTTGCCAGAGTTTGGTTGGGGCTGAGACTGTTGGAAGAGGGTCTACCCTAGCAAACCTTTGTATTGTTATCCCAATAACCCCAGTTGGGATATAATGAGCATGGTGATCAGATCATGATATAAATGTACATAACAGTTTAAATAATGTACCAGTAAGGCCTTTTCGCGGACCACCCTGAGAATTTCGGGGGGCTGTTATGCCCCTGGCTTGCCTGCCCAGAGTAGTTTGACTTGTTCATTTTCAGGCTTGTGATCCCACCAGTTCTTTGTCGCAGGTAGATGGTATCTGTAGCACAAGTTCCAATGAATCATCTGAGCAACGGTGTTATGCCTCTGCTTGTAGTCTGTCTACATGATCATCTTGCAGCAGCTGAGGACATGATCTATTGTTTCACCCACTTTATCCTTGGCGGGGGTTAACTGCTTTTATGATGTTGAGAGCAGGTTCAACAAAGCCAGAGTGGTCTCAACTGAGAAGTAGAACTAAGTGCACTCAACCCATTTTAACATGGTGAAACAAACTCTAAAAAAAAGGCTATACTGGTTCAGTCGTCGCCCAGGATAATAAGGACTGCGGCGAGTGCTTCTCCTGAGCACCTGTCCACAAGTAGGTGATAGGAACCAGGACCCACTGCTGAGCAACCAGGGCAACTGGAAGCAAAACAACTACAGAAGCGGCAGAAATTTTGAATGTCACAGAACCAAACTGTCATTAACAGCTATTATTATTATTATTCTACTTTACATGCACAGCCTGAAGGTAATTTTACACACAGTATTTTTAATAATTGTGCACATGGATAGCTGAGATAGGTGTCACTATCTCAGCTATCCATGTGGAAAATTTTGGGGTTTGGTGCATTTCAAATTTCAGAATTCTGGATAAGGGTTACTCAACCTGTATATGATTTTAAATTATGTCGAATGAGCATTATTCTGGATGATCCCGAGAATGTAAGAAGTTACTTAATAGATACTTAAAATGTTTATATTATATATTGATACATTATAAAACAACCAAACTTACATATTGGGGTTTGTTGTTTTTAACAAGCCATGTATCTCTAGAATTACTTCACAAGAGTAGCAACTGATAAATGAATTATTTGTAAGTATAGTCAGTATTCTCCCTGAAAAAGATAACATTCCATATACATAGAAAGAAGAAATCCATTCCTGAAGTTTTGGACACTCTTTATAAGAATGGACCACTTCTGAGTCCCTGCTTCACTCTGTCATATTAATGTTTTGAAAAGATATTTAGTAATTTTTATTTTTAATACATCCCCTTTGTTCCATCTAATTTTTTAAAAAAAAACAAACACTTGTGTGATTGTAAAACACAGCATGGACAGTGTTGCACAATGTCATGATCCACCTGATACCCATGATTAATAGTTTGAGGCTTACTGGGCATGGAAAAGTCACTTTTTGGAATGGCAATTCCCAGACTGCCCACCAACATGGTCATTCCCCATGTGATGGGGGATTCTGAAAGATTTAGTCTGCACAAGTAATCTTTCCAAGCTCTGCAGTCAAAAAATTAAGCAGAAATCCAAATCTTTCTCTTCCCAATACTATCATTGAAAATAAATGGAAGTCTAGTAATTGGCACAGAGGGATCATCCATTAGTGAACTGATGCAATGGCTCCAACCTCTCAATAGATTAGGGCTCAGAGTAAAGAGCGAAAAGTAACACTTCAATTCTTTTTATTTGTCATTTTTAAAATGTTCTAAATCATTCCTTGGCAGAATACTGAACATATCTCATGGTTGTCACAATATTCCTGATTGGGTGATTCCTGGGTATGTTTGGCATTTCGATGCAGAAGAAAACCTAAGGACAACATTGGGAAGAATTGTTCTTGCAATCTTCAATAAATTGAAACAGTGGGACCTCCTCTGGTTATACCGAACCCAAGAATAGTACTAAACTTCTTCTTATTGCACAAGATGGCCTATGGTTAATATCAAGTACAAAGTAGATGAGAAACCCTTACCAAGGCATTGACCCCAGATACATTGGCACTGTCTTTGAAGTTGGATGGCATCAAGGACCAAACAAAAAAATGGCAAAATGTATGAAAACAGTTATAAAATGTGAGGATTAAAAAACAGTTCTTGTTAGATGTCTGACATGGCACAAAAGAAATGTTGGATGGTGTTTATTGTCGTAGGCCTAGAGGCAACAACTTTCAAGAGAAACAAATTTTTAAGTGTTTAAAAATGTTTTTAATCACATTTTAAAATAATATTATTATATTGTTTTTAAACTTTTCTTAACAAGTGTTTTAATCTTTTTTAAGCCACCTTGAATCTCAACTTAGGAGAATATGATTAAATCCATTGATGTAGCTGGAGAAGCACTTACAAACCAGTCAAAATAGTCTGAGCCATATTTAGGTAATCTAGGACAATAGTTCCCAACTTCTGGTCTTCCAGATGTTTTTGAAAGCTTACCTGCTATTAGGAATTGTGGGAGCCGAAGTTCAAAACACCTGGAGAACCAAAGGTTGGGAACCACTGAGCCTTAGGAGATTCAACAGAAGACCTCATCAGATGGGCAAAATTGCCCATTCTACGACCCTTCAACCTCACTTGAGGCACGGAGCCCACCAGATTCCATCACACAAGTCGATCTACTTTGAGCAGGGCTCTGTTCCTCAAGTGAAGTTGAAGTGTTGTAATTGGCAGCACCAGTAATACAGGAGGTTTCTGGTGTTACATAGGACACAATGGGGGAAAGGTGGGAAACAACACCTCCCCCATGGGATGAAGTAGGGGCATTATGGGGCATGGGGTGAAGGGTCTCCCCCCCCCCCACAGGAATCGCCACAAGCCGTGGTGAATCCCATTGCTATCTCCTGGATCAGAGACCTCCATGCAACAAATAAAGCTGTTGTAGCCATGTCTAAAGCATTCCAGAATCTGTCATGAAAAGTCACCAAGTCATAGTCATGAAAGCCAAAAGGAATAGACTATCAGCCTCATCATCCTAGCGCAGTGGTTCTCAGGATGGTGGGTCCCCAGGTGTTTTGGCCTACAATTGTCAGAAATCCATCCAGTTTACCAGCTGTTAGGATTTCTGGGAACGGAAGGCCCAAACATCTGGGGACCCACAGGTTGAGAAAGCATGGATCCACTTCCAATCCAGTTTAGTGTAGTTTAGTGAGGCCCCTGAATTCTGCTGGAGGCAGAAAAAGGATGTAGAATTGATCCATGCTCTAGTCAGTGTGATGAGGTCCTATGAGAGCCAGTCCAGAAGATGGGAATTCTCCATGAGGACAAAGAGCACTGAAAACCAGGTATAATGAAATATTTTATGCAGCATATTCTTCAACATTTCACAGATGATGACCTGGATATATGTGGCCAAGTAATATCAGAGTTTGGTCAAGATGGAAAAGTATTAATTAAGGAAGAACACACAAGCTAGGAAAGGCTGTAGCCTTTCAATTTTGTTAGAGCCAACTGGGAAGCGCATGATTCTGCCACCATTCTCCTCCTCAATGAGCCAATTGAACACAAAGCACTTTTGCCATTTTAACTTGGTTTGCATCAAAGGACAAATGTGGAAGGTGAAGAGAAAACAGGGCATTTTAGAAGCAGCTGAAAAATTGGGGCAAAAAAGGATTAACTGAGACTGCTCTGACAAATCAGGACAGTTGAAGGTTATGTACAACAGGAACACCCGTGAGCAGCAGTCTTTCTTGTTGATTCACTCTGAACAATGGCAATGTCTCTTTGGTTTCTATCAATTTTGACTGATGCACAGGTCCATCTTCCTGAAGATTTTGCCAGTTTTGTCTGCCATTAGCTGCCCACTTTCTGGGGAAGGAACCATCATCTAGAGCAGGGCTTCTTAAACTTTTTCCACTCGTGACCGCTTTCCATCTAATAAATGTTTAGGTGACTTCAGGTATAGAAGTATATAAAATAAATACTTCTATACCTATATAAAAATTATATTTAAAAAATTCAAACATTTACTCAAAATAAATCAGCATCTGCAAAGCTTGCTAAAGAGACTGATTTTTCTTTTTTGTGGAGTGCAACTGAAGTATTTTCTGCAGACTCCACTGTAAACACTGCACATTGTTGATAACAGATTTCTGTCTATGGGTGTAATTCAGAAATATTTTACTGCTGCCATATTTTTTGACTCAATATTGAACTAAGAGCCATTAGGGCTCAGGACCCACAGTGATCTAGAGTAGGGGTTCATAAGCTTTGTTGTTTCATGAGCCCCTTTTCCAGTCAGGTGGCAACTATGGATACCTGCTCAGAATTTAATGGTAGATAGTTTTCTGACCCTGAACGTCGGCAGGTCTTTAAATTAAATTTTACTATTATAAAAATTATGTTTTAAAATTTTCACACAATTTCAATACCTGGTAACTTAACACAGTGCAACATCTGTTCAAACAGTCATTATCAGCAAACATGTAAAAAATAGTTTTCCCACGGCTTCATTAAACCATCTCCACCATCCTTACTAACCTTTCTGCAGGCAGTTATCTGCCTCATCCAGAGCACACTACATCAAAATAAAAATCAGACTTTTCCCACACTATAGCAATTATTAGTCCACAGTATACTGTACATAGTTTTAATTCAAGCTCATGCCCCCACTGAAATATTCAGGCTGCAGTGCGCATTGGGGGTGTATCTTTTGTGCTGCAGTGCGCATTGGGGGTGTATCTTTTGTAGATACCCCAACTTCAAGATAGATTCAAATTGCATTTTAATATTTTAATATTATTAAAATATTATAATACTATTAAAACAGGATTATTTTTATCTCATTGCAGTATGTCAGGCTTTGGAGTGCTTCCTTTACTGACATCCTCTTTGGCCATTGAGAATAAACCTCTGGTTTTCTACCTGTCAGTGTCTGATTTGGCCTTCTGGAAAGCTAGACATGCTGGGCTCCCAAACCTGTGATTTTAATGAAGCTGAAATCACTCAACAACTTCTTTGATAACTCCTTTCAAGTACTGTATCAAACTTTGAAGCAGGAAAGAAAGGTAAATAGTGCAGTTTAATGTTGATTTTATATAGCTGTGTGGAAGGGACCTGAATCGGCACTGCCAGAGAATCTGGGATTAGTTCTGATATCGAGCAGGAATTTAAAAGGAGCTCGCCCACAGAAGGCAGAGGCCCAGCAGAGGCCCGGCAGACCTACCAAAGTGGATCCGGTACTATGTCAAGAAAGAAGCACCCAATAGAAGATTTTCCCTGATTTTCCCCAAATAAATCTCACCAAAGCTGAAGAAAGTGCCACCGAGTTGTTTATTTCATTCCAGCTCGAGCGGATGTCAAACTGCAATCATTTGCCCGAGTCGACATGCCATACAGGGCAAAACATACCGTTTATATAGAGAAAACAGAACTGTTAGATTCAAACTTCCTGCTCCCGCCTCCTCTGCCAGCTTGATGCTGATTGGCTGATGTCATCAGCTGGAGGGGAGGCACAGCCGGCTAAGCCATGCTCCAGCCAATCAGCGAGCCAGTGCCGCTTCGGCTTCTCAGCCAATGAGAGAGAAGATGAATGGATTAATGGTTCAAGGTATGTACAAATGCCGGCGATAACTTCTTAAGTCCTCAAGCTGGCTTCTTCTATTGTCTTGAGTGTTTGAGATATACGTTCCTGTCTGACGCGAACGGCAAACCCTTTGTGATTTCATAATCCTGGATATTGATCTAGGGATGGTATCTGATCTGGGTATCGGCTGAAGGAATAGAAACAAAGGAGGAGGAGACAGTAGCACCCTAATCCCCCACGGGCAGGATGTCACCCTTTTTTGTTATGAATGATTTGATCATACCAGGGGACACTTCCTTCAGATGGGCTTACTCTTATGTCTGAAGGGACATGCCCTTTGTTATTGTCCATGCAAGAGTTCCAGTGGAGTCCTGTTGTTAAAGAGATTAACTGGCCCAGGAAATGAGAGATTCCGTGACCCTTGGCATGCTGGGTTCACGAAGAGGTGGCATTTCATATTTTCATATAGAGACATGGGGAAGGGAAAAGCATATAAGGTATACATTCATATAACAAGGAAAAAGAAATCGTATCAGCCCTCCCACCCCTTAGAGTCCATAATGATTCATTCTTCAAGAAAATAGGTTTTCAAAAGTTGATAATGCAGAAAAAGGAGTTCCAAAGTTCATGGTGCAGAGGGGGAAGACATTCATAAGGGCCCACGAGTTATGCTGGGCTCATGAGGAGCACTGAGAGTCAGGATCCTCCAAGGAAGAAGGAAACTATAAATCCCAGATCATTCAAGGTCCAGGGTGGCCACTCGGGGTCCTGGGTTCCCAGGGGGTTACTGCAGTGGGTTCCGCAGACCAACAGGTTCCCGGACATCAACAAGATGGTGGCAGGAACAATGTGGTGGCAGGGAGCCACAAATCGCAGTCAGCTGAACTCCACGTGGAGTTTTAGGGTGAAAATGGTTATTCTCAGAGCCTAGGAGTCCAGAATGCAAAAAGTGAGATAGCAGTTAGTCTTATAATTAGTCTAGGAGAAAAATGGCACTGGTTTGGAAATGACCCGTTGACCCGTGGATACAGAGGCCTCATGGGTCTCTGTATCCACGGTTCAGGGAAATGCAGTTTCGGCCTCCCCGGGATGCTAGAAGAGCATCCTGGGTGAACCAGCAGCGATCTGCAGCTCGGGAGAGGGAAGGTTCATACTGGAGAGAGTTACAGACAGTAAAAGGACACAATGTATCACTATGGAGAGGAGAAAGTTACAATTTGATGATACTTTATTGTGGGATTTGTTACAATGTTAGGGTGAGGGGAAGAAAGCAAGGCCACATTCCCAGCAATGCTGGCCCAATCAGACAACCAGAAACTGCAGAACTCCCTGCTGCAGGTCAGATCAGTTTGAACGCAGGGGGCTTTCTGTTGTCTGCTATCAGTTCTACAGTGTAGATGCATGCAAATGCATGGGTTTGTTTGTTTGCTTGTTTCCCCCCATAAATGCCCTTCCCGTCACTTTGGGCCCTTCCACACAGCCATATACTGTAACCCAAAATATCAAGGCAGAAAAGACCACAATGTCTACTTTGAACTGTGTTATCTGAGTCTACACCACCATGCATTCCAGTTCAAAGCAGATAATGTGGGATTTCATTCAGCTGTGTGGAAGGGGCCTAAGGGTGCATCTACACTACAGGATTAATGCAGATTGACATCACTTCAACTGCCATGCAGCAATGTCATTCAATCATGGGATATGTAGCTTGGCACCAGAGAAGGCAGAACTATGAATCCCAGGTTTGAATGGCATTGCTGTATGGCAGTTGGAGTGGTATCAAAACGCAGTAATCCTGCAATGTAGATGCACCCTTAGCCTACTAATAATACAGCAGGGAGCCTGGGCTGTTAGAGGGCTGTCACTGAGCCATGCCCTTGCAACGGTGCCCCCCAATGTCCTTCTGCTTCTTGCAGAGCTTTCTGGGAATTGTAGTCTGTGGGGCCAAGCCTATCCCCTTCAGAGAGGGAGGCCCTTTCTGGGCAGGGAAACACAACTCCCTGACGGCTCTGTGCCTGGCATTGTTCAGCCTATGGCGCTAAGAGCTGGCAGGATGGTGGCAGGCTTGTAAAGGATGCACTGGAGTGGAGTCGGTCCTGTCAGAGAGGGAAGTTTGCAAAGGCGAAAAAGGAATTGACTGCCATTTGTTGAAGTAGTTGTTCTGCGTATGCCTGTGTGCCTCGGGGAGGGAGGAAACTTGGGGCTTCATGGCGAAGGGGGTGGAAGTGCTCTTGAGGGGAAGCATCAGTTCTTAGCTATCAGTGCTTTATTCTGCATTTAAAGAGCATTTTGTCATACTGTTGTCGAGCATTTTAGAATGGCTGTGGATTAGGCCCAAGCCATTGTGGGTAGCTTGGTGAGAAAAGAAGCCAATATTCCAGAATAAATCTCACCAAGTTGAAGAGAAAACCACCGAGATGTTTATTTCATTCCAGCTGGAAAGGATGACGATTGCAGTAATTCTGCCAAAGAAATCGACATGTCTGCTAGGCAGGAAAATACAGAATATATAGATTTCAGATTCAAAAGTTTATATGCCCACTTCGTTGTTGTTATTGGCTGTGATGTCGGCAAGCCAGCAGAAGAGCCAATGGCAGCCTGAGCCCTGCTTTGGCCTCTCAGCCAATGGGGTGGAAGGAGGTGGGCAACAGGAAAACAATGAAGAAATATCCAGTTGACTGGTTTAAATTACTAATGTTTGCAAAATGGCTTAGCGATTGCTTAAGCCCTCGAGCTGGCCAGGGTTAATTGTTTAAGTTCCTTGGAAGCATCATCTGTAGTCTGTCTCAAATGGCCAGGTCCTTTGTTTTATCATCTGGAGATATGGGTGCATTGATAAACTTTGGAACTGGTTTTGGTCAGTAGGGCTGACATAATGGAAGAAGCTGTAGTGAAGTCCTAATTCCTCACAGACAGGAAAACACCTTTTGTGTTGGTGGATCAAGATGCCCAGAGGTCTTATCTCCAGATGGAATAGGCTTGTGCCCTCTGAGATCTGGCTGATAAGAACATTTGTTTTATTTTCCATGCAAATGAGCTTGGTGAAATCTTTTTTTAGAGGATAAGTAGCTCAGGAAGCCAGGTGAATTGCTGGATTTTGAAAACTGTGGCTTTTCCTTCATATTTCATAAATATAGACATACACACATATAATGGGAAAAGGGAGCATACAAGGAAATCATAAGGGATAAATCATGCAAGGTCAAGGGAGCCCTGTCAGCCCTCCCTCCCTCCACAGTCCACCAAAGGTTCATATAGATCAGTGAAATATCATAAAAGTTCATAAGGGTTTGGTATAGGGCCCCTAAGAGTTCCAAAGTCCATTGAAAGTTGATTAAAGGTTTCCAAAAGTTCGTAGAAAGTCCATAAGAGTGCAAGGGGGAGGTCACCTCCCGATATCAATACCTGCCTGTGGCTTTTATATTTCTTTTCCTCTCCATCCTTGACAGTTTGGCACCACTTTAATTGCCACAACTCAATGCTATTGAAGCCTGGGCTGCCCTCGGCAGTTTATTCCTTTCGCTGAGGAGGGGGCGGGGCTTAGAGAGTATTTGGAGCACATGCTCTGTATTGTGTTTTATCGTTTTGGGTCGTTAGGTCCTTGTCGCTTTGTGTTTATGTTTTTTTGTCATTAATGGCCACAGACCTGTGAGTTCTGTGGCCAAATTCGTTGTGATTTCGTTCAGTGGGTTATTTGTTTTTGTTTTTAACCTACTCATTAAGCACAGAGCACACACACACACACACACACACACACACACACACACATATATATATATATATATATATATATATATATATGATGGAGGTTACATATATTACAGTGCAGAATCTCATACATATCTCATTCCGAATTAAGCCTTAATAGGTTCAGGTAAATAAGTTTAGAACTGCCATATTAACAGGGCACGAATACTATAAGAAAAATATTTTTTATTTGTTTGCCGCCTATCCCCCAGAATCATTTAAAAGGGATAACATTGAAAACAATTTAATTTACCACATAAAACAGTCCAAAATCATTAGAAAGACATTCAAAGGTATTTAAAAGTCAGGACATGAAATAAAGCAAAAGAAAAGAAATAGATGAAATCCATAAATATATTGTCAACGGCTTTCATGTATGGAATCACTGGGTTGCAGTGACTTTTCCAGGCTGTATGACAAATACAGCCCGGAAAACTCACATACATACATACATACATACATACATACATACATACATAAATAAGGAAAACATAGAATAAGAGATGTTTTTAAAATAACCACATTTTGTTATGTCTTGCCACTTTGGATGTTCTGGTAATGATGTATTCACCTAAGTATGAAACTATTATTGCTGTTGTATCACATCAAATTTCATGATTTGACAACATAGCCTTAAAAAGTTGATTTGAGTGAAATTGTGCCATCTGCTGGCAACTTATTACAAAAATATTCAACACAAGTATTTATTTCCCCCCTGGTTCACCGACACAATCTTATTTCTAAAATCATATTATCTCTCAATGCAGTATAAATCTTGATAACTATTTGTGACCTACTTACTTGCACTGGCTGCATTCAGTTCTATATAAGATTTAAGTCAGAGGTTTCCCTGGTGCCCATTTGTCCAAAAGGTTTCACTCACTTTGAGTCTAGTTCACCATCATGTAATGAGTTACAATGGAGAAGCCAGAGAGAAAATGTGTGTAAGTTCTTGACCATTGACTGTTCAACCAGGAGAAACTGGTTCCCTCTGAACTACCAAAGTCTGTTTGCAAGAAGAAAGGGAAATAAGATGCCATTGGGATTCTCCTGAAGATGCCGCAGTGGTTCCCAACCTTTGGTCCTCCAGTTGTTTTCGACTTCAACTCCCAGAAATCTCAGCCAGCTTACCAGCTGTTAGGAATAGTGGGAACTGAAGTTCAAAACACCTGGAGGACCAAAGGTGGGGAATCACTGAAAGGATGCATCTAAACTGTAGAGTTCATGAAGTTTCCACACCACTTTACCTGCCATGGCTCAATGCTATGGAATAATGGGATTTGTAGTTTGGTGAACCACCAGCACTCTTGGCAGAGAAGGATAAATTACAACTCCTATGATTCCATAGCATTGAATCATGGCATGTAAAGTGGAGCTAAACTGCATTAATGCTACAGTGATGCATCCTAAGTTTAGACCCTGATCAATACTTCTCAGGGTTTTTTTTTAATGCAAGGGACCAGGAAATCTCTTTTCCTATTTGAACCCACTATCAGTGCTTTCAGAAGCACTGATAGTGCAACAATACACAAAATGCAATAAAATACATATGCATGCACATATAAAACAGCAACATAAACTTACATAAGCAATGTATTATAAAAACTTCATTAAAACCTCTATAATGTAAAATTTCAGTAAAACACTCCTGCCATACTAAGGTACTTTTTTCATGACCACATGCTTCAAGCACAAACACACTTGATATGTCCATGCAGAAGAATTGAATTATCTATCCCACCTCACTCCCAACTATAGTATTCATTCTGCAGGAGGAAGGTCTGACTGCTCTGTTTGAGGAAACCCCTGTCCATCCAGACACTGTCTGGCTTGGGTTGTTGTAGGTTTTTCGGGCTGTATGGCCATGTTCCAGAAGCATTCTCTCCTGACGTTTCACCTGAATCTATGGCAAGCATCCTCAGAGGTTGTGAGGTCTGTTGGAAACTGGGAAATTGGGTTTATATATCTGTGGAAAGTCCTGGGTGGGAACTGGAACTCTTGTCTGTTGGAGCTAGATGTGAATGTTTCATGTGGCCACCTTGATTAGCATTTGATGGCCTGACAGTTTTTAAGTGTGACTTGTTACTGCCTGGGGAAGTGTTTCTTGTCTGGAGTTCCCCTGTGTTTGAATGTTGTTCTTTATTTACTGTCCTGATTTTAGAGTTCTTTTTAATACTGATAGCCAGGTATCTTTCATTTTCATGGTTTCCTCATTTCTGTTGAAATTGTCCACATGCTTGTGGATTATAATCTATATATATAAAAGGGAAGTGGTCGTGCAATGGGGCAAATGCACGCCAAAACTACATTCCCCACACACACGAAAATCACAGGGCCACTCATCCATACCACTAGGTCCATACTCCACCCACGAAAACACCCCGAAACAACACACAACACCCCCAAAACATCCACCGAAAAACAACATAAATACGCATGCGCAAAACACTGCACACACAAAATGGCCGCCAACAAAACATTACAGTACCGAGCATGCGCAACTTCAAACCACATCCCAGCAAACCACAATCCACAACCCCCCTCCATAACTACCCACTACCCCACATAAACAACAACGTGCGCACACACCTCTTCCGCAGCCTTCTCTACCTCCTTCACCGCCTCTACACCACTCCCGAACACGAGCGGCCACTCTACACCCGGCGAGGGAGGACACAGCGGGGGAGCAGATTCCGGCAGCAGAAGCCAAAGGGAGGCGGGGGCGAGGGGTGAGCCTCCATTACGCTGCCGGCGCCGGGCATCCCCGGGTTGCGGAAGGAAAGCGGTGGGCGCAGGGGAGAGCCCTCTGCCGCTTCTCTTCCGCTGGCCGAAGAGGAGGCCGAAGGGTAACCGGGTGACCCCTCTCCCTGCGGGCTCCTCCTCGGGCAGCGGAAGAGAGGAGGCAGAGGGCTCTTGCCCGCTACCCGCTGCCTCCCTTCCGCTGGCCGAAGAGGAGGCCGCCGGGAAAGGGACGGCACGGCTTCCCCCCCGGCCCCATCCCCGGGTTGCGGAAGGGAGGCGGCGGCCAGCGTAGGAGAGCCCTCAACCGCCTCTCCTCCACTGCCCGAGGAGAGGGCCGCGAGGGAGGGAGATCGAGCGGTTCCCCATTGCCCTCCTCTTCGCCTCCTCCTACTACACATACACACACACACATAAATAAAAACAAACACATACACATACAAACATACAAACACATATAAACACACAAACACATACAAACACATATATCTACACACCTATACATACACATACACACTAATACATACACATATATACACACACATATATCACCACCTCTCCATATATACACATACATACATATACATACACAAACACACATATATATACACGTACTCAAACACAAAAACCCACAGATAACTACACACAAATATATACACACATACCAAGAACTATACACACACATACACACACACATACACACACACAAATAAACACAAACCAATACCTGCACACACACATACACACAAACCCCCAAAAAACCATACACACATACAACTAAAAACACACATACACACACATATATACACACACAACAAACATACTCACATCACTTCCACAACATACATACCCTGACATTCTCACATCACCAACATAGGGCACAGCAACGCGTGCCGGGTTCAGCTAGTTGATTCTAAATGTGGCTTACATGGTAGTTGTTAGAGTGGTCCAACATTTCTGTGTTCTCAAATAATATGCTATGTTAAAAAATATTTTTAAAAAACAACACTCACAACCTTTGAGGATGCCTGCCATAGATGCAGTTGAAACGTCAGAAGTGAATGCTTCAATCTAGAACATGGCCATATAGCCCCAAAAACCTACAACAACCCAGTGATTCCAGCCATGAAAGCCTTTGACAATATATATCAGACCTCACAACCTCTGAGGATGCTTGCCATAGATGCTAGCGAAACATCAGGAGAGAATGCTTCTAGAACATGGCCACAATGCTCGTGGTAATGGCCATATAGCTTGAAAAATCTACAACAACCTTCAACAATACTTTCTGGCTTCTCTACTTCTTAATATGCTAAATAGAGAAGATACTTCTTAAGTGAAGCGGGGATACCACCTTCAGCCTGAATGGTACCGTCATGGAAAAATGTAGCAGGTAGTGATTTTTTGTATATAAAAAGTAACAGGTGTATTTTTCTGCATGTACTGTAAGGTGGAAAGTATCCAGGGGTATCATTTCATTACCAGATTTAGGTTTTCAGTAAATAAACTGCATGACAACGGCCAGAGACTTTTGCCAGATGGCCTGTGGAAACTAATAGTCACTATTTGTAGACTACCCAGAATTTCTTCAATTGTAAGAAACTATTGATTGTAAGATGCACCCTAATTTCAGTACCACTACCACCAACAAAACTACATCAGATACACTTGCAATTCAAAGGCGCACCCCATTTTTAGAGATGTTTATATAGGAAAAGGTACGTCTTAAAATAGAAGAAATACAGTGTTCCAAAATCTGCAACCATGTACAGTACACAATGCTAGTGGTAATTGTTTTACTTATGGTACCCCTGATCCTGCCAATGAAAGAATCATAGAGTTGGAAAGGACCACAAGGGCCATCCAGTTCAACCGCCTGCCATGGAGAAATACACAAGAAAAGAACTCAATTACCCTTTTTTTAAAAAAATTGTGTCATAAACGAATTGAGAACATACTGCAAGTCGCTTTTGGTGTGAGAGAATTGGCTGTCTACAGAGATGTTACCCAGGGGATGCCTGGATGTGTTACCATCCTGCTGGGAGACTTCTCTCATGTCCCCACAAACAAGAGCTGACAGACTGGAGCTTACCTAATATAATGCTATCGTTATGATAACTGTTTTAACTACTTGACCAATTTCTCATTACATTATTTTTGTTCCTGAGTTATAAATGACATTTCCTAATTGGTTCTATCATTTATTAAACAGCAAAAAACTTCGTCTTTGCTAAACCTCCTGCAGCACATTTTGCTGTAGTTTTTCAATGAATATCTCATAGAGTCTCAACCAAATCAAAATAGTTTGTAGCACCTACAAAAACAAAGTTTCTGTAGTGTAACAACTACTTTTAAAATAAGTAGCACACAATTAAATGAAAAATACCAGGAACAGAATTTGTATCAATATTTGCAACATACTGTCAACATTTTATTTATTCATTTTATATTTTTATTATATATAAATATATATTATAGGGTTTTTTTTTTTAAAAAAAGGAGATGAAGTGGGTTAACCAGAATCACTTTCCCTGTCTATTGCAAAGAGACAGTACTGCAAAGTGGTGAAAAAAAGATAATCTTTTTCTAACAGAGCAGTTAGTTCTGACCATAATACATGATTACATATTAATTTTATTTATCCAAAGTATTTCTAATTGAAGTAAACAAGTAAAGAAATGAATCCCTGGATCTTGGATGGATTAAGCAGCTGTATGGATTAAAAAGAGCTCTATACCTGGAAAGGGATTAGAGCATATAAATTTCTATCTCCCCTCCACCCCTTACTTTGCATATTGGCAGCTTGTTCTGTACAGCCAGTATTAACTAACTCCACTGTAGGATTATTAGATCATTTTCCTTCTGTAAATTGAGTCTTTCAGACTTATTTGCGTTTTAAAGTGTAGGAACACATTCTAATAAAATGGGCATTACAGTGTAAAAGATACTAAGGCCAACTATGAAAGGATGTTATGAAGGGTGCTAAAACACAATTTCTCTCCTTTAAAAGGCAGTGCTTAAGAGAGAACTAACCCAAAACTTGATCATACAGTAGGGCCCACAGCACATTCAAAATCTGTTTACTTAAAGGTAATGTCCTTGGGGTTCATTAGGACTGTGTTAAGTGTGGTTAATCTCAAAAGTTCTCTGTACAAACTGCAACAGATTAACATTCTGTTTTTCTGCTCATATGAGCTGCCAAAACCACCTTACAACGAACTGAGCGAAAGATTTTAAAGCAGGGAGGGGATGGACATTTGTCATTGTGTATTCTAGTGTAGTAGGGAATTGGACTGGATGGCCCTCGTGATATTTTCCAACTCTAATTCTGTGAAATATTCAAAAATAATTAATCTGCAACTTGTAGGCACAAGTTATCAGCCTCAAAGCTGTTTGAAATTTGGATCCAATAAACTTCTTACCAGCTACCTGCTCTTCTGGATGGCTGTTGGCTATCACTCTTTGGAGCTTGCATAGCCTGACTGGCTTTCCAAAAACAAAGTGTCATATCCTGAGCCACCACATTTTTCTTTATTTACCCTATTTATACTCCACCTTTCTCAACCCCGTAGGGCTTACATATATAGCCGACGGCTTACATATATAGCCAACAATTCAATGCCATGTAAACACACTGTACATACATTAAAAATAAACATATGTATTAAAACCATCATTAAAAACATATCAAACGTTAAAACACTGATTAACAAAATCATAATTCCGAATTATCATTGCACTATTCCATAATTCTTTAGTGGGTTGCTAATGCTTGATCCCACATCCACATCTTTAGACTTTACCTAAAGGTCAGGAGGGAGGGGGCTGATCATTAGGGAGGGAGTTCCATAGCCGAGGTGCCACCACTGAGAAGGCCCCCTCCCGTCCCCACCAACTGTACTTGTGTAGGAGGCGGGATCATGAGCTATGCCTCCCCAGACAACCTTAACCTCCTAGCTGGCTCATAGAGGGAGATATGTTCGGACTTTGAATTGTGCTCAGTAGCAGACCGGCAGCCAGTGGAGCTGGCGTAACAGAGGAATTGTATGCTTCCTATACCCCACTCTGGTGAGAAATCTGGCTGCTGCCTGTTGGACTACTTGATGCTTCTGAATAGTCTTCAAAGGCAACCCCACATAGAGCACACTGCAATAGTCTATTCTTGATGTAACCAGAGCGTGGACCATCATGGCCAAGTCTGACTTCCCAAAGTATGGGCACAAGTTTTAATCGTGTGAAGGCTCCCCTGAACACCACCAGAACCTGAGGTTCCAGGTTCAGCTATGAATCCAGGAGAACTCCCAAACTGTGAACCTGTATATTCAGGGAGGGTGTAGCCCAATCCAACACCGGCTGTAACCCTATAGCTTGTTTGGGCTTGGACTGACCAGGAGTACCTTTGTATAGTCTGGATTCAATTTCAATTTGTTCACCCTCATCCAGATCATCAGAGATGCCAAGCACTGGTTTACCACATACTTCTTGGCAATGCTTATTTATAACTGGCCCCGCGCATAAGCATAAGGAAGTGGTAAACCCACACTAAGAATATGTGATATTTCTCTTTCATGTTAATGTGATAAACCCTGGAGTCTTAAAGTATTGAAAGGTTGCAGAGTGAAGCATTGAAGTTATTCTGCAACTGTAATGTACAGGTTTATAGTTTTTGTAGACACATGTAATCATACTGTAGTTATTTGAGAAACAAACTGATTAGAAACAACACAGAGAGACATGGAAACATATAGAGAGCTGGCCTTCTGAGGTTAAGCAAAGTGAGTCAATCTCCGGAGTGAACAAATTATGGATTTCATCATATGGTAGTATAATATTGTTTAACTTGAAACTTCCTTATAAATGCCTTTTTATTTTGATGTAGGGGAAGAGGTATTTGTGGGATATTCTGCCTATAACTTAGCCTTTCCATTAAGCGCCATTGCTATTTCACCTCAACATTGAGCGCAATGTTTTAAAATTGCCCTGAAAATACAAAATCTTCCACTAGACTTTGATTTAATCATAACAATGAAGAGCCACTAGATGGCACAATATTTCTACCTATAATAAATGCCAAATACACATTATTTTCTATCTTCCTTTGCCTGTAGTAATATTTCAAAAAAAACCAGATTTTTAATACTGGTGAATTCTATATAAATAGTGTAAACAAAATGATTGTATTCATTTTAAGGTATTGGCTTAAAATGTTTCTACTTGTCTGTTTCTTTTGCATTGTGGATAGGAACCAAAGAATTGCACAATGGTGCAATTTTCCCCCGTAAAAGAGGGTTTTGAACCTGTATTCCTTGAATCACACACAGAGACAATAATTTAGAAAAGGTGAAATTGAGATGATAGCATGACATGATGCACACAAGCATTAACTGTAATCTCAGCAGCCAGAATTTCTGTACTCCTGGTAATGAATTGTCCGTGTCTTCTATATTGCATCCAGATCAATATAGAAAAGTCTCCAATTTCTATTACTTCCAAGAATAAAAGGATTGTGAGCTCAAACCTATGTACATATGGATAAGAGCGCCTCTTCATATACAGACAGTCCTCAAGTTATGAACAAGATAGGTTCTGTAGGTTTGTTCTGAAGTTGAATTCGTACGCATTCATATGAATTTGGATCAGGTATATTTTTAAGTGTAACTCCAACCACACCACACAAACACACATACACACCCCTGTGGTGTTTGTTTTGCTATCTGCACCTTACTTTCTATCCCTGTAATAATTGGATTTTGAAAAATTTGGTCTGTTTTGGAAATGAGAACTAGTGATAAAGCTCCAGTGGAGATACATTTTCCCCATGATAACTTTTTCCGGAGGGAATTTCCCTTCCTAGGGATAAATTGCTCTCACTTCCGGTTGTCTCACTTCCGTTTTTAAATGTGAGCTGGATGTAAGTTGGATGTTTGTAACTTGGGGACTTGCCCATATATTATTTCTACCAGTGAGGGTGTAAATCACAGATTTTAGACCTGTTAGATGTTACCAAACTACATTTGGATAGGCATCTAAACTGCACTTCATATTTCCATTACTCTCATCTATTGCATTTAGTACCCTAGTTTTTTTGAACAGGAGAAAGTAAATAGAAAAGAGGCAAGAAGATGCTGCTATTTAATGCTCAACAGTGAAGATGTTCTGAGAGCAGTCAAACAGATTTATGGCTTTTCTAAGTTTGGCTCTGATTTCATGACATAATACTATTTTCCAATGAACTAGAAATCAATTTAGATTTAATTCAACTATTTTGTTTTGCAGGCATTTTAGATATACAAGGAAGCCAGCCTGTCCACAGTGACATGAGTCTAGTGTTGTTAAATTGATTTTGGAGTTAATCAGCACTGCTTTGCCATTTTCTGTGCCTTTATCCTTCTCAACAATTTCAGCCACAAGTCCAAATTCCAGTTTACTTCTTTGGCCAAGGAAATAAATAAATAAATAAATAAATAATACTTTATTTATATTCTGCCCTCTCTCCCCAAGGGGACGCAGGGCAGATTACAACAAAAGATGGCAAATATTCAATACAAGATCCAATCTATAAATAGAAACATAAAGCAATGAGTCAATACATTACATGGCTTGAAATAGTGATTATTTCCTATCTAAAGTTAAAAGCAAAAGAAAATAAACCGGGTACATAAACACAACCACTCCAAATGAGTCCCAGTAACCCCTGCAATATTGTTTGTGTATCTTACCATTAACATACATGTATGCATACACATTCAAATAATATTTCTAGATAGAGCAAGAGCAAACCTCTACCTGAGCATCTATAGCCCTGTTGAGTTCAGTTCCATCAGCCCTAGCCAGCAACAGGTAATGGTGAAGGATTGTGGAACTGCCAAAAGAAAACATCTGGAGAGCTGCAAACTTTTCATAGTACAGACAGCCCCTGATAATGATCAGAATGTGGTGTCCATCTCAGGTAGTACAATTTTTGTGTTATTTTACCAGGTTGTTGTAGACACAAAGGAGAGAATCATGCACACCAACCGTTCAAGTTTACTGGAGGAAAGACGGGATTAAAGAACTAATTTGATAGACTATTGCATTTTTAATTGCTGGAGAGTTGAGGGTGGTCATAGCCTCAATGTCAGAGTCCTGGCCACCAAACTACTGTTAAACAGCCGCAAAACGTATCATAGTGTAGGGAGTCCAAGGTCACCCACAGAAGTTATCCAAAATAAGGGTGAGGTACAAGAGTAGTCCAAAGTCCTTTCCAAGACATTCAAAGCCAAGTAATCTCACCAACACCAAGGCTGCAAGCCAAAATATAATCCACACACCGAAATCAAGATCCAGTTAAAGCAGTGGTTCTCAACCTGTGGGTCCCCAGGTGTTTTGACCAACAACTCCAAGAAATCTCAGTCAGTTTACCAACTGTTAGGATTTCTGGGAGATGAAGGCCAAAACATCTGGGAACCCACAGGTTGAGAACCACTGAGTTAAAGTCAAGGTTCAACAGGAGAGATTCAGGCTGTAGCAATTCCTACAACATTAGTTCCTATACCTAGCTGATCTAGTCTCCAGCTACTTATGCCACTTTCCTACTTTTGCCAGCTGTTCAAGCCTGGGTTGGGATGAGCTCCCACCATCAGCCCAGCTTCTGCTCACCTAGCAGATAGAAAACAGTAATGTGAGTAGATAAATAGGTACCACTTTTAGCAGGGCGTTAATAAAAAGGTGCCCATAAGAACATGTTGATGATTTGGGGATAACAAAGCTCCTCCGCATGGAAGATGGAGCGACAGCACTATTCAGTGGCCGGAGTTAAGCACAGCCTCCAGATGCTGGAGATGGAAAGGATGGGAAAGCCTACCTCTCTTTATGTCCTTGTTAATTGTATAACAGCATTGAATGTTTGCCGTATATGTATTCTGTAATCCACCCTGAGTCCTCTCAGGGAGATAGTGCAGAATATAAATACAAAATATTATTATTAAGTGATCCCACCTGTTGGCCCTCCTGAAATCAGTAGCAGGAGACAAGACACAGGAGAGGAACTTTGCCCTTCCCAGTAGGGCTCAGCCAGGCAAAAAGAAACTGCTGCAGGATCTGTGTTCTTCCGCATCAGTAGCTTTGGCCATCTTGACTACAGTCTGCTTTTACTTGGGTATGTTTGTTCCAGTTTTTAATCTATGAGATGTTGGAGTGTATGAAAGGTGCTTCTGTAGACTGCTGTCTCTTGTGCCAAAATTACTTAGCTGTGCAATCTCAGGGAGTCCAGTTGTCTCTGTGTGAACGTGTGCCACATAATTTGCTATTCTGATTCAGGCACTAAAATGTGCTTGGCTATTCCTGCATCCTCAAAACAAAACTCTTTTATTGGAAATGCAAAAGAAAAAATCCCTGTCTCTTCAAAGACTAGCTGGAAACCCAAGCTCCTCCAGCTGCCATTACTTTCCTAATGTCCCTTGAGTTTTCTTCCTTGAGCCGCTTATACTCAAAAAGTTCTACTATAAGGAAGGGACTCATCTCTGCATACAGTTCCTCTTAATGCAGACAATTGTCTGACAATTGGTGTGATTATTTTGCCCCTCTTGTTATCGGAGGTGACACCCCCCCCCCTGGACTCTGTAAAAGATAGTTCAAAACCAAGGAATTCATAGTTTTGTTGTCGAACAACGACTATGGGCTGGCCCCGCCAACCGCCAGCGGAGCCCAGTCCAGAGAGTTCGTGAATACCCTGGCGAGCCCGGAGCGACCTAGGTCTCCCAAACCTTCCCGTCCCCGGAGGTCAGATTATGCTCACCACGATACAAGGTAGAAGCCACGAAATTTATTCTGCTCAGCTGAGAGGATGCGACCGCAATTCCCTGATTCCGCAAAGTACGCATGCATTTACATTCAAGACATGAGTTTTTAAAGGTTACAGAGCTGTCAAACATTTGAATTTCCCACTCCGCCCCCTCCCGGCTGGCTTGTCGGCAATTGGCTGGAACGCTGGAATCAGCTGATGGGCGGGATGCAGGCCGGCTCCGAAGAACCTATCAGCGCCCCCCTCCATCTGCTTGACTGGCCAATCAGATGTTACACACCATATATGGGGTTCCGGGAGGAAAGAGGTTGGGCAAGCTGTCATCAGGAAGGATTATGAATGGGAAACAAGGGGAACCGATTTCCAGGTGTTGACCTGGGGCGAAAGGTCCGGTGTTGGCTTTTGTTATCTAGAAGTGTATCTATCAAGTCCATATATCCCTTCCTCATGTCTGAGTCGGGAAGAAAAGGGAACCTGATTAGGATGATCTAATCAGATGACTGGAATGACAAAGGTCCTATGGTGGGCTTTGTTTGGTTTCCGAGGCCAAACAGGGAGCCCGCTGTGTTCCATGATTATCTTTTGTCCAACACCCATGGGCTGGTCTAGATAGTGGAAACTCAGAGATCTAGGCAGTCTTGGGGTTAGTCAGGTGTGGAGACAGGAAAGAACCGAATCTCCATAACAAGGGCCTGACCAACAGTCTATTGCTCCATGCAAACACGAAATGGTGAAACAAAGGTTTGAGATGGCTCAAGGTATAGGTGAGACATATCCTCTCAGCAAACATGGCAAAACATAATTTCAAAGGCAACTTTTCCGGCTATCCTAGGGAGTGGGGTGGGGGAGGTTTACACAGGGTCAAAGGGGAGACTTGTAGGGTTACATTCCTATAGTTAAAATGACAGTAATAAACAGGGGTGCATGTGTGCAAAAATGAATCCTTTCGGATGCGGGCCTAGAACCCGGTGCCTCTAAGTTTGCAGCTGTCCGTTCAGAACACAGATGGGGGCCTCCAGCCCCCTAGGCCAAATTCATTGATCTTTCTTTTGACAGCTCAGTGGAGCTTTTATATGCCCTGAATGTCCTTATGAAAATATATGAAAAATGGGAATCCCTTGCCAGCGGGGTGGCACAGGGCCGCCAAATTGCCAGGCCTGGGTACCCCCAGCCGAGGGGCAAAAAAGGGGAAACTTTCCCTCCTCCCTTTCCTGGGCCTCGAACCGGTGACCCTTGGTTCCCCGCGGCCTCAACCTTGCTTGCTGAGCCACCGCGGTTCCCTTTGGAGTGCAGCTTCTCCTTGCGTATTTGAGGCGCCCGCAAGAGAGGGGGGAAAAGAAAAAAATAATAAAAATGGAAAAAAGGTGTAAAACTCTGGGAGTACCGAGGGGTCCTCCCTTGGGGGAGGGTCCGGGTCCATATTGTGTCTGGAAACAGGGTTGCGTGCAAGTGTCTGGGGCCGTTCACTCTAGGAACGACCTGCTGCGTGAAGTTAATGAAAAACTGTTGATTTTGCGGCGGGAGTTTTTTGGATTCGACTACAGTTTTACCAAGAACACCAGGCTGGAATGATCCCATAATCCCCTATCTTTCCCCCATGTGGGAACTTAAGGCTCTTCCCATGGCCCCACATGGCAATGCCCCACATGGTAACCCACACTTATGAACTTTCTTGAACTTTTATGGGATTTTTGCCTACTTTTGAAGGACTTTCAGAAACTTTTTGGAAACTTTTTCTTTTCAAACCCCATGGACTCTCCCCATGATTTATGAATTCCAATGGACTCTAGTGGGTGGGATGAACTGATATGAGATGACATGGTTCCTATTTCCCTTCTATATGAATGTATTCCCTATATGCTTTCCCCTTTCCTGTGTTCCTATATGAAAATATGAAATGCCACCTTTTCGTGACCCCAGCATACCAAGGCTCAGGGAATCTCTCATTTCCTGGGCCAGCTAATCTCCTAACACAAGGGACCCAACAGAAACCTTTGCATGGACAATATAACAATGGGCACGCACCTTCGGATCTCAGAGTATGCCCCTCTGAAGGACATGCCCCATGGTGATTTTGTTATTCCTGCCTTTGGGAGGTTTTGGATTTCCCATCTGAATCACTCATTATTTTCATCCCCTTGGCCAAAACCAAAGACAAGATACCATGAATAAATCCCATATCCCGGATTAAGGACTACCAGGGCAAGACCAAAATGTTTATTTCCTTCACTTGAGACAATACAGAAAGCTAGTTTGAGGACCCTCGGAGTAATTGCCAGAACTATGGACAAACATTAAGTCACTAAATCCATTCATCATTTCCTCCCAGTTCATTGTTTCCCACTTGGACCACCTCCTTCGCTCTCATTGGTCGAGAGCCCAAAGCGGCACTGGCTTCCTGATTGGCTGAGGCACTGCAAAGCCGGCTGCACCTCCCTGCCAGCTGATGCCTCCATCCAATCAGCATGAAGCCGGCAAAGGGGCGGGGGGGATTTGAACTTGGACAGCTGTTTTTCTCTATAAAAATGTAATGTTTTGCCTTGTACGGCATGTCAGCTCTTGGCAAATGATTGCAGCTTGACATCCACTCCAGCTGGAATGAAATAAACAACTCAGTGGCATTTATTCAACTTGGTGAGATTTTATTTGGGGAAATTTAGGGAAAATTAAATTGGTTCCTTCTTATCTCGGCAGGGCTATATCAGATCCTCTTTGGTGGGTCTGACTGGTCTCTGCCTTCATGGCAGGACCCACAAATTCTTGCTCAATATCACTCTGTACCTATCTTCTTAGGAAAGTTTTGTTATTTTCAAGGCACAATATAAAGGTATTATGTTGCAAATGGGGGGTTTGTTGGTGTGCAAAAAGGGCTAATAAATCCAGGTGTTTATTTTATGTGGGTATTAATGAAGTGGCGTAGGCCTCAGGCGTCTGTCCTGGTTGTCATGGCAGCCTGGCTTGCCAGCTTCCAGAAAATATAAAAGAACAGCAAGTGCAAGACCACACATTCCTCTCTGCCTTGTCGATTAACCAGGCTGTCAAAGAAAAGGAAAGCATCTGTAAGAACAGAGATAACATCTACAAAGGGAAGAGCAACACAGCAACACCACCTCAGTTGGGAAGCAACAACCGTAAGTGCTCTTTGTTTGTTTCTAAATTCAAATTGTTACAAAAACAGAAGGCAACACTTCACTGCAAAACAAGCAAATCGGACCATAGTAATGTTGTTTCTCTTGTCACCATGAGGCTTGCAGTCCCCATAAAATCTCAAACTTCGGTGTCACATTGTTGATGTTATGTAGAAATCTGTAAACTGTTCAGGAAGACAGATTTGCCAAAATAGGGTAGGCATGTGTTACATTTTAAACTAAGCCAGTCAACAAGCAATTTTGTATAAATATAAGCCCTAAATATGTGCCGCTAGGAAAGGCACCTTCTCTGCTCTTTCAAATTCTCTTAAAGATTGTATGAATTGAACTGTCTCTGAACCATCTTGAATCTACAGAACAAAGATAGTCAACCAAGACCTAAAAAAAATTAAATCAGTCTTTAGAAAGTTATTATGACCTGGATTACTTCAGGTCCGCCAATCCTGCAGTCGCCTCTAAATGCCAAAAATGCTTTCAGAAAAGTTGGGTGGTTTTCCTGAATGACAAAAAATGTAGCTCTTGGAGTTAGTCTGGGTTTTGCTAGTTGTAATGTCCAAATCATTAGGAGGCTGCTTAAGCAATTTCCTGGATCTTCACTAAGGATACATCTACCCTGAAGAATTGAAGCAGTTTGACGCCATTTTATCTGCCATGTCTCCATCCAATGGATTCATAGGGGCTGTGTTTTGGTGAGAAACCAAACACGCTTTTGACAAAGAAGGCTGATGACCTTGTCAAACTACAACTCCCATGATTTTCATAACATTCAGCCATGGCAGTTAAAGTGATGCCAAATTGCATTCATTTTACAGTGCACATGCACTCTAGAACTCTTCCAAGACTTAAAAAAAAAACAACACTGGTTAGCTAAGATGATCCTATGGTTTGAAAAAAAATTCTTCTCGGATTTTTTTACATGCTTAGAGTTATATGATTACAATATAAATATATACAGGATATAAATGTGTTTTGGATTTAGGATTTTTAATAACTTTGGAATACCTGCATTTGGATATACGTACATAATGAGAAGGGCCCCCTGGTGGTGCAGTGTGTTAAACCGCTGAGCTGCTGAACTTGCTGACCAAAAGGTTAGTGGTTTGAATTCGGGTAGCAGGGTGAGCTCCCACTGTTAGGCCCAGCTTCTACCAACCTAGCAGTTCGAAAACATGCAAATGTGA
Source organism: Anolis apletophallus (assembly GCA_030556195.1). Taxonomy (NCBI): domain Eukaryota; kingdom Metazoa; phylum Chordata; class Lepidosauria; order Squamata; family Anolidae; genus Anolis; species Anolis apletophallus. The sequence continues at coordinate 43,674,345 of JARBWK010000004.1, read as the reverse complement.
GTAGATCAATAGGTACTGCCTTAGCGGGAAGGCAACGGCACTCCATGTCTTGACCTTGAAGGTATCTATGGACAATGCTGGCTCTTTGGCTTAGAAATGGAGATGAGCAATACTCCCAGAGCCAGACATGACTAGACTTAATGTCAGGGGAAATCTTTACCTTTATATAATGAGAATTTTGTCACATACCTTTTGGGGGGGTGGAAATTGAATCCTTGGTTTATACCTTCTACATTATAGTTTTGTGACTGATGGCATTGTTTCATGGCATTTTAATATTTTACTGATAATGTATGCCAACTCTGTTATTTGGACTAGAATCTTGTTGGGACACTACATAGGCATAAAAAATAATTGCACAAGTAGCAATGCTTTTTCAAACAGTTGCTTATATGGTTTTTGGGCAGTCATCATTCATAATCATATGCCCAACCCCCTTTCACACTTTTCCCTTGGGTACGGTGGCTTCTTGGCTGTTGTGTAATGGTGAGGCTCAAGGCTTTGGTGTAGATGCATATGGGGCCCAGTATGCACTATGTTAGAAGTTGATAGGACCTTGGTTTCAGATTAAAAAATAAAAAATAACAACAGGTAATCAAGAACAAAGAGATAAAAGTTGTATCTAATTATAGCTTTGCCTTAGAAGAAAGTTCTGCTCATGTCAGCCAGAGTCTATTTTTGACCTATTTTTTACAATCTCCTGTTTTGACATGCAGACGAAACATGCTTTTTGAAGTTTGGTGGAATCCCTGTGACCGTTATCACCTGGAATAGAAAAGAGTATGGTGAAGTATTGCTGAAAATCAGGTGTGCAAGTTTCAGTGTACACAAGGACCTTCCATTGAGATAAAGCTCCTATTGCATACAGTCCTAACTCACAAAACAAAGTGCAGGGGAGGTAACATTTTATCTACTTGCAGAAACAAATGTAATATGTTATTGGGGAATCAAAACTCTGAGGGATAACTCAGAAAACCCTGCTTCTTGTAGGGCAAATGTATGCCATTAATGTGGTGAAGTGGGCGAGATTCCCACACTCACGGTCTTTCACAAGCCTAAGGTCATATGGATGTGGCCATGCCCTTGAGATCATCTCTTGGCATGTTGGTAGGGTACCAGGTTGGCTTTTCCACTCTGACCTTCCCTTCCTCTCCCTTTGGCTTTACCATGCAGGGCTGACAGAAGGAAAGTGAATTTCTCCTACCTCTGATCAGTGTTTAGCAAATATAAGAAAGCAAGATTAGACTCATGGGTTCCCCTTTTTATAGTGACCATCTGAGTTAGTTGAAGCTTAATGGAGTTCTGTACCCGCTGGTCTTAAACATTGCAGATGGTCCCTATGAAGCCATCTGTCATGATATCTTGGGCGTGCATTCTGTGAGATAGCAAAATGTGAGCAAAGGTGTTAGTTATGTGGGGATTCATTATTATTAAAATTATATGTGGGACTTTATGAAAATAAGCCATCAATATGTACACCTTGTTTGGAATAAGGAGGAGCACCTTGGATTTGGAAAGGGTAGGATAGTTATGTATAGCCAGGATTCAAAAATGGTACTCTATTTCAGTCTTTTTCAACCAGTGTGCCTAGACACACTCCTGTGCCTTTGCAGAGCTCCAGGTGTGCCTCCAGAAAAAACTTTTTGCCCCCCTTCCTTCCCCCCTCCTTTTGCCGCCGCTATTATTTTGTCCTCCTCCATGGGAGAAAAATCTTCCCTTAGCAGGGGGCGTCTGTCCGCAGACGCCCCCTGCTGCGAGGGAAAAGCGTTACGCAGCATGCAAAGGAGGAGAGGAGCCCAATGGGCGGCTCCAAAATGACGCTGCATCATTTTGGAACTGCCCACTGGGCTCCTCTCCCCGAACATGGCAGCATGCAAAGGAGCAGAGGAGCCCAATGGGCGGCTCCAAAATGATGCCGTGTCATTTTGGAGCTGCCCACTTGTGGATAACTTTTGGAACCTCCCACTTGCGCTCCTCTCCTGCTTCACATGCTGCCCTCTGTTTGTGGATAACTCCTATATAGTGAACTTCTATATATTGCAGATTATCCAGTACAGAGCCTAATCCAACGCGGTAAGGGAAGATTTTTCCTTTTTCTCCCATGGAAGTGCCAACATCATGTAGGTGCCAAACTGTACTCCGTTTTTCAAATTCACTATACTGATACATTAACTTTTGTAATTGTGCATATTGCTAGTTTCATTATATTATTATTATTTTGCCTACTCTTTGTCCCCTGCATATGCAGCCTGTTGTGTAAAAGAGGTGCTGAAACGCCATAAAACATTTTGTGTCATTTTGGTTGGTGGTGTGCCCCAGGATTTTGTAAATGTAAAAAATGTGCCTCGGCTCAAAAAAGGTTGAGAAACACTGCTCTAATTAATATCTAGGATTTCAAAACATTGGGTTCACATCAGTAACTGTGAGAAATGATGTTGTAATCCAAATGCATTTAGCCGCTGTACATTTCTCCAGTTTCAAACAGATTTTCAGCACTGCGTAGGACTGTACTCAACAATACAGAAAGCTTAAAATTGTGAATTTGGAAAATGTAGATTATTACCATTTGTGTAGAAACCGCACTTTCTCTTGTATGCTTGACTTTGTTTCTTCAACTCCCGGTTCATTCTGAATTTCTACCTCTTCCCCCACTTCTAGTTTAGGAGAGTGCTTTCTATCAGGACCAGTAGAAACATTTCGTGGGAGTGACAGGCTGCTATGTTACCACATGCTTGGATAAAACAAACATTGGCAGTGCAATCATTCCACTGGCATTTGCTAGTTTATCTAAAAGAGAAAAGAACTCCAGGACCTGAAACCTGTGAGTTTTTTTTCCAGCCTTACAGTTTCTTCTCCTTGCCATCTCATACTTTAATAACAGGGGGGAAAGTGGGGGGAAAGAAAATGTATGTGTGTTTCAAAGCCTACTTGCTGTTAGACGCTATGCAGAGCTGGGAACATGGGGCTGTCCCGAAATATTTTGCAGTCTGATAGAGTCCATTAGGACTATGTAAGAACTCCAATTATTAACTTAGGGTTGTGGTTACTTTACTGGCTGGTGAGGACACTCCTTGTTACCGGTTGGATACTATATTCAAGTTAGCAACACTTTTTAAAATTAAAAAAAGAATCTTAGGGTGTATTTACACTGTAGAATTAATGCAGTTTGACACTATTTCATCAACCCTGGCTCAATGCTATGGGATCGTAGGAAGTTGTAGTTTAAGAGGCCTTTAGCCTTCTCTGCTGAAATGGCGCTGATGCCTCACCAATCAACACGTCCCACAAACCCATAATATTGAGCCTTGGCAACTACAGTGGGGTAAACATGTATTAATTCTACAAGGTGGATGTATCATTTATTGTGCTTTTAATTCTGTTCTGCTTTCACGGTTGGTGGTATGCTTTACATTATTTTGATTACTAGGCTTTGAGGTTGTCTGGAGTCTTATTTTGAGGAAAAGGTGGGATATAAATTCAGTGAAACTGTAACTTTCTCGGGGGCTTGGAACTATAATTAACGACTTGTAAAAGTAACATTCTGATCGCTAATCTGAACATTTACGGTTTATCAGGAAACCAGAGCCTGAAGATATTTCTGAAATGCCAAGAAGTACTCGGAAAACATTTTCCTCTAGACTAAGGCTCTAGTGATGTATTTATTTGGATCAGACATTAAAGGGTCTGAGAGAAGTAACAGTGAGATGAACCATCTGTACATGCGTCTCCTGATGTAGTCTCCGACCTAGAAATTATTTACAGGAAAATAGCTAACTTTTTTTAGTACAGGGATGTGTGTGTGTGTGTGTGTTTTGAAGGCCCAGGGAGCTACTATCCAGTTCTACTGGAATGTTATTTATTGAGTAAATAGATAAGTTTTTAAAAGGCCCACATTCATACTATCTGTCTAAGGAGATACTGATTCCTATTCCCCCCACAGCAAATAATCCTGCCAACTAAATATGGCATATAAGGCTATACTGTTTAAGACAGCTATTTAAAAACAAGCTTTAAAAGAGCTAGTAAAAATAGTAACTTTTGCTATTTTAAATTCTAATCAGAGCTGTCATTATTACCCAACTATCTTTTGAATTAATGGCTTTGCTGCACACACTGTTATTTCTGTTGCTTTTTTTGTAGTCACTGATTATATCATTACATTCAGTGATATATGGAATTTATGATTTATGAGTAACATTGGTACAAAAAGCATTATCAAGGGCTATGAATTATCTGGTTTGAGAGGAGCTCCATGGGGATGGCCCCAACTCTATTGATGCTACTGGAGAAGGACTAAACTGGGACTGTCTTCATATGCAGTGGGTTTTCTGTCCCTTACTTTTGGATCTTTCTTATTTTTGATCACAAAAATATATGTACCTGGCTTATTATAATGACATTGCTGGTAGCCACAAATTTACACCAATATATTCTGAAGCTAAAGTATTATAAGGCCAGATCAGACACATACATGCACTGTCAGTGTGTTGGTGGCCGAAGTGTTAATTACTCACACATTTAATTTGGACGAAAATATTCACTTCTTTTCATGTGAAGAATGACTGGGGGAAGCTGCAATCTTATTTTTTTTATTTCCTTTATTTAGGGGTTTTTTTTACATCAATAGGTAAAACAAGGGGAACGAAGGGAGGAGGGGCGGGAGTAGGGTAGGGGGGGAAACGGGAGTGGGGGGATAGAGGGGGAGGGGTGAGTGAGATACACAGGGCAGGTGGGGAAATGACACAGTCACTGGTGCTCCCGTCCTGTATCGATACTTGCAAAGTTGGAGCCCTATGTGGGCATCAGGTCTGTTACCCCTTCACCTTCCTGCTCTGCACCTAAGGTTCTTGCTCTGGATTCATCCTTAGTCTCTGGGGTTCACTTCCTTTAGGTACAGCTTGACTTTCCCCCAATTGATTCTTTTCTTATAACTTTGGTCGGTGATGGAGCTCCTCAGACTGTCCAGGTCCATTAGGTCCCTTATTCTAAGAAGCCAACACTTTACCGATAAAGGGTCACTGTTCTTCCAGTTTTTTGCAATCTCTATTCTGGCTGCTACCGATAGAAAAAAGATCTTATCCTCGTTCTGCTCCATTTCACAGTCCATAATATTGAGTAGATAATACTCGGGTTTCAGTGCCAACTTTCTACCAAGGATGTTTTCCACATGGGGGTGTATATCCTTCCAGAATTTTTAAAGTATTCTACAGGAACACCAGCAATGCATGAAACTGCCCTTTCGTTCGCGGCACTTCCAGCAGGTGTCCTTCAGGGTGGGGTAGCATCTAGCCAAGCTCATCGGGGTGTGGTACCAATGGAAAAACATTTTGTACCAGTTTTCCATGATGTTGGTGAGCCCAGAATACTTTATTTTCTCCTTCCAGATAGTTTCCCATTCCTTTAACAGGAAAAATGTCCTAATTCTTGGGCCCACTTTGTCATCGTTTCTTTCACAAGCTTGGTTTCCGTATCCCATTCAAGAAGTTGTTTGTATAGTAGGTTTATTGTCTTTTTCTCAGATTTCATTATTCTCTCCCACACTAAGTCTTTTATGTTAAAATCCCTGCACACGTCCAGTTTATACAATTCTTTAATCTGGGCATATTGGAACCAGGTCACATCAATTCCTTGGTCCCGAAGTTCTTCCAGTGATTTGAGTGACCACTGGTTTCCTGTTTTGGAAATTAGTTGGCGGTATGTGAACCATCTGCATGGAGGTATGTCTCTCATATGTTGTGCTTCCAGCGGGGAGATCCATTGAGGGGTGGATTGGTAAAACTGACACCTATATTTGTTCCAGATTCTTAATAGGGCCGCCCTAACGAAGTGGTTTGAGAAGTTTTTCTCAATTAGAGCCTTGTCGTGCCAGAGGTAGGCGTGCCACCCCCGGCGCAAATCGAATCCTTCCACCGTTGGGATGTTGTTGTTTTTAAGAGTGGCCCAGTCCTTCACCCGACTCAGGGCTGCCGCCTCGTAATATAGTTGAAGATTGGGGAGCGAGAGACCACCTCTTTCTGTTCGGTCGCATAGAACTTTATGTTTTATTCTCGCTTTTTTGCCGCACCACACGAACTTTAGGATGTCCGACCTCCAAATCCTGAAACAATGATTGGACCTAATCACCGGGATATTCTGGAAAAGGAACATAAGCTTGGGAAGTACGCTCATCTTAATGACCGCGATCCTTCCGAGTAGGTTAAGATTCAGGAACCTCCACTTTTCGAGCTTGCTTTTGATGTTTGACCAAGTTGAGTCATAGTTGTTTTTTAACAGCTGATTGTTTTTAGCTGCAATCTTCAATAGAACAGCATTATAGAAAAGTAGGTGTTCCTTAATAGTGTTACAGTTCACCTAAAGAGCAAATGATTACATATTTGTTATTCAATTCTGATCACAAGGTGAGTGTTCGAATTCCTGTTTACTTTTTGGTTTATTTTTGGTCTTCTTTTTCTATTATATTATTATGTTGGTTTAGTATTACTTTTGTTTTCTACTGTATTTTTATATCTTTTTGTTGTATTGCATTATGGCTTTTTTCTGTTTAAAATTCTTTAATAATTAGATATTTATAAATACCAATAATATTTGTATATGTCTCAGCTGCAGCTCTTTCTCTTTTTCTCGCTTTTGTTTAAAGGAAAGATGCATCAAAGGAAGCATGAAGAACATGAACTGTGATTGATTGTAGCAGTTTGTGGGTGTTGTCAAACACATTTTCTGCTGTCAAATGCTTGTTAGTCACTACAGTGATATTATTTCCACAAATGCCAAATGAGGCAAGCACTGAAGTAATTTGAGTAGGAGTCTTGTGACCACCAAAGCACATGAATATATATGCATGAACAATCTATGCAGGTAACCAGTAGATCAAGCGTCAGTGCAGTGAAAAGTCTGGAGAGCAGAAGTTGCAGAAGAGCGTGGAGTTCAGAATAGGCATTTCATGGTGCGATGCTTGCTGAAACCCACATATACTTTTTCCCAGGACCCACCAATACTAGGTTCATGTTGTAGTGACAATTGAAAGAGCCAAACAAGCATTTCCAAAGGACTATCTTCACACAGAATGGCTTTCATTCAGCTCAACTACTGTGACTACAATCAACGCTTGAGGTGAGTAAGCAAATTGAAAAAAGTGGATGGATGAATAATGGCTTTTTAAACTTGAAATTTGTTTTGTTGTGATTTTATTTTTACTTTGCACAATCTATTTCCTAAAGGGAAGAATGAAAGCACTCATTCTGACACACCAGGGACTGTGATTCCAAAACACCCTGTTTGATAACACCACAGTCCAAGTCCTACATGGAATAAACCAGAGATCTTCTAAACCTTCTAAACTCACCTTTGGAAAGCTGATAGTAAACATTAGAATGTGGGCACTGACCCAAAACGTTTACTGTGCTGGGGTGACCGGTACATCCATAAAATGCTGTGTGGTGTGATTGGCAAGCCATAAAATACCTAGTTCACAAAACAAAAGAGACTAAAAGACAAACAACTTGGCCAAAAACTCAAGAATGAAGTGGAGTGAAAGGGCTACTTCCCAAATTGCTCCTTTATTTCCAATTTTCAAGTCCCATTTCTCAGAAGAAGAGACCTAACTAAAACTCTGTATACAAGACAGAGGCTAAGTTTGAGCCCCAAATGCCCTATCAAATATTTATTCATCACAGAGCAAAACTTAAGTTCAAAGACACACATGCATACCACACACACCAGTGCACAACATATATGCACAACATACCTGTCTTACCACCACTCTCACCCCAATGCCACCTTTCCTAGCCCTTTTCTTTTCTGCTTTGTCTTTTTCTAGAGCTTCAGCTTACAACTGCCCTCCATTGGTTGCTTATTGTAAACTACCCTGAGTCCTACCCTGCTGTTATTTTAGATTGGTAAATCCATCAGAGCACAACAACATGTGAGACAAATGTATTCAAAAGGATCTGCAAAAAATATGAGCTTCTATGCAACACAAATTTAGCTGAAGATGTTTTTACTTTGATTAAAATGGAAAAAAAATTAAAAAACTGGCAGGGGAGTAATTGGATCTGCTTGTTAACACACGACTGAACTCTTAGATATTTCTTACTGGATCCACTACCGAGGGAATTCTATTGACCTCAAAAGTTAGAGCCAAGATTATTTTGACCTTTGAAACTGAGCACCTCTGGTATATTTCACAAATGATGTGGAGGGAGGAAGTGGATTAAATAATGTTGTTTAGTAGGGGAAAACAAACTGAGTTATTAAAGATGGGGATAAATAGAATATCTGATGTATTTTTATACTTTAGGATCTTGTCTAGTTCTTTCATAGCTGACCTTCCAATTCCTAGTCTTCTTCTGATTTCTTGACTGCAATAGTTATTCTGGTTAAGGAGTGAGCCAAGGTATGGAAAAATCTTCAACGATGGTATTTCAATATCTTTAACAAATGTGTAAATCATTCGTGATCATTATTATTTTCTCTTTTTTTGTCATGTCGGGGGCAACTTGAGAAACGGCAAGTCACTTCTGGTGTGAGAGAATTGGCCGTCTGCAAGGACGTTGCCCAAGGGACGCCTGGATGTTTTGATGTTTTACCATCCTTGAGGGAGGCTTCTCTCATGTCCTTGTATGAAAAGCTGGAGCTGATAGAGGGAGCTCATCCGCACTCTCCCAGTATTCGAACCTCCGACCTGTTGGTCTTTAGTCCTGCTGGCACAGGGGTTTAACCCAATGTGCCACCGGAGGCTTTCTTAATGATAAACTGCAAACCAGCCTTTGCACTTTTTCCTTGATCTTCTTCAGTAATTGTTCCAAGTCTTCCTTGTTTTCTGTTTTTAGAATGTCAGCTGCATTCCTTAAATTGTTCATGTTCCTTCCCACAATCTTCATACCTCCTTTCTCTGAGTGTAATCCTGTTTTACATATGATAAGTCCAGTGTTCACATTAAACAGAGAAGGTGATAAAATGCAGCCTTGCCGGCTCTCTTGCCAATTGGAAACCATTTCATTTCTCCACATTCTGTCCTTGCAAGGGAAATTAATGCAATGATCTTGTGGTTACTTCAATCTGCTGTGCCCCCTTTCTTGGGGATTTGGAATGTATATCAAGTGACTTTCTAGTTTGAAGCAGTTCTGTTGGTATGCCATCTGTTCTTGGTGATCTATTTCTCCCAAATGGTCTGAGTGCAGCTTCTACTTTGCTTTCTGAAACTTGTAAGTTCAACTTCAAATGCCTCTTCCTTGAATGAATCTGTCACTCTTGCATCTTTTTATATAGTTCTTTGCATTGTTTCTATCATATACTTTCTACTTTGGTCATCTAAGGTTTTTCCTGTTGATAATACAACATTCCCACTCTTGGTTAAATTTTCCCTTTGATCTTTTATATCATGTGGAAGAGGTCTCTTCTTCTTCTTCTTCTTCTTCTGGGTTTTAGTCTGAACTAGAAAGGAGCTATCAAAACTGTTGAACCATATTCCCAAGAACTATTTAAATTTTAGATTAAAATTCAGAATTGGATCTACTTCTATATTGACATCAGAATCACTATCTACCATTGGATTAGTAGATCTTGAGATACATGAACAAAAAAAGGAGATAGTAGACTTGTCCTGGTGTTACTTAATGTAGACAAAGCAGAAATGCTCTTAGGAGAAGTTCAGTTCTTTCAATTGTAGAATACAACTTCTTCAAACAACAAGGCTGGATAAATAATAGTAATAATAATAATAACAATAACTTTATCCTTGTATCCTGCCACCATCTCTCTGAAGGGACTTGGGGTGGCTTACACAAGGTGCCTAAGAGCAAGACATGACATAAAACACAATATAAAATACAACTGAATAAAACACATGAGCATGTAACAACAGTATAAAATTCAGAATAAAACAGCACTCATCCATCAGTGGCGATAGCTAAACATGACCAGACTGTAAACAATAGGGCCAAGAAAGCAATAAATACAGAGCTGGCACAGTGGGACGAGGGCATGGGATAAATGATAGAGTGGCCATACATAAGGCACTTTTAAAGAAGACAATTTGTACTTTAAAACAATTACAACCTGTGCCCATTTTAAAGGGTAAGAGTCTTGAATTTACCCATTAACAGTTGTAGTAGCACTTGGACAGATAAAGAGCTCTTCTGTACCAGCTTCTCCTCTGCCATGAGATGCTTTGAATTTTCATTCAAAATGATTGTAATTGTTTTAAAGTACAATGGAAAAGTACAATATACAAATTTGTCCTGCTTTGCTCTATTGCTTTAGATTAAACAATGTGGAAGTGAAGGCCATTGAAGCAAAACTAGCAGTTTTATAATACTTTGTACAATAACAGCTTGATTTGGCATGTATATACATGCAGTCCACAAGTTATGAACAAGATAGCGTCTCTAGGTTTGTTCTCAAGTTGAATTTGTTTGTAAGTTGGAACAGGTACATGTTTTGTTTTCCTCCAGTGTCTGTGCTATTGTTCAGAAGATGCCACCTCCCTTTCTGACTTATGATAATTTAATTTTGAAAAAAATGGCTTGTTGTGGAAACAAAGATTGGTGAGAAAGCTTCAGTGGAGACCTCCTTTCCCCATGATGACGCTTGCAGGAGTGAATTTACCTTTTGAGAGGTAATTTCTCGCCTTGTTCCTGTTGTCTCACACCCATTCTTAACTACAAGTTGTTTGTAAGTCTGATATTTGTAACTTAGGGACTGCCTGTACTGTAGCCCAATTTATTAGATGCATAGAAGTACATGATATTGCTTGAATCATCATAACCATCAATAATAAGTACAGGGAACAGTACCTTAATCATGGTTATTAATAAATAATAGTTGGATGGTAACACAGACATTTTGTTTAAAAAAACCCCCACATGTAATGAGCCCTTTGCATGGGAGAATTGCAGGGATATAAGCAGTGGGGTGAAAGTCTGTGAAATACAAAAAGGTATATGGATCAATATATTAACATTGTTGTAAATACATGGTAGTTGGGTGATAACACAGATACTATACTTTTGTGAGCTCATTAACACATGTAGAAAGCCCTTGTCCCTATTCAAGCCACAGCATAGACATTTTAAGCTTTGATATTTTCTATTCATCTATTTCCCATTGAAGTTGTCTCTGAAATTCTTTTGTTTAAGAATATCTTTTCAGGTGCTGTTGCACTCTAACTTTTTGTAGCCCTAGCCAGTACAGCCAATTGAGAGGAATGATGGGAGTTACTTAAGTGATTCCGCGTAGCCTGAGGATGATGGTCCTCCAAGTCTAGTGTCCTGGTGATGGGTTTGTTGATGTCTGTGGAGCCCTATTCTTGATCTGCATGTTCTCCTGCAGTGAGGACATCGGTTTCCAGGTGGAAGGCAGTCTCAGTCAGGGTTGGTTTGATGCGCCTTCCTCTTGGTATGTTTCTTCCTTTCGCTCTCCATTCATGCCTCTTCAGATTCTGCAGCACTGCTGGACACAACTGACTTCCAGTTAGAGAGCTCAAGGGCCAGGGTTTCCCAGTTCTGCATGTCTATGCCACAATGTTTAAGATGGCTTTCAGCCCATCTTTAAATCTCTTTTCCTGTCCACCAACATTATTTTTCCCATTCTTGAGTTGGGAGTATAGTAACTGCTTTGGGAGACCATGATTGGGCATTCGGACAATGCGGCCAGTCCAGCGGAGTTGATGGCATAGGATTATCACTTCAATGCTGGTGGTCTTTGCTTTTTCCAGCATGCTGACATTTGTCCACCTGTCTTCCCAAGAGATTTGCAGTATTTCTTGGAGGCAATGCTGATGGAATCGTTCCAGGAGTTGAGTGTGACGTCTGTAGACAGTCCACATTTTGCAGGCATATAGCAGGATTGGGAGGACAATAGCTTTATGAACTATTAGTCTCCCTATGGATCAATAGCTCTATATAATTCCCACTCTGGGCCTCAGGGCAACTGTTAGGCTCAAGTAGAATAAAACAATTGAGTTAATGGGATATATGCAAGTTGACTGATCATTCAGTTGAGACAGTGAGTCTACTTTAGTTATTATTGTTATTATATTCATTTATACCCCACCTTACGTATCTCCCCCGAAGGGGGCTCAAATTGGTTGGGGACTCAAAGTGTCTCAAAATTGGGAATAGCAATTGTATTAAGGCTACTGTTTCCCAGAAAAATATTTTCTGCACAACAAGGATGTGAAAAAAAATTGACAGGCTGCTGATTTGGAAAAAAACACGAAGTTGAAGCTGGCTCCTAGTTCCTTATATAGCAGAGAGTTTTTAAAGAATAGGCTGAAGGTTCTGTATTGTTTTAATTGAATTGTTTTTAATTCCTTTTATCTTTTTTTATGGACTGGGCAAATGTCCAAGAACTGTACTTTTCCTGGAAAGAAGGGTTATAGGGTAGTTTGCAGAACCGAGAAGAAATGGAGTAGAAAGGAGAATTCTATCAGGCCTGCATTCTGGTTTTTGTGATGCTATGCAGTTAGTGCTTGCATTGTTATCCTCCATTGACTGGCTTCTGAATTTAAGAACAGTGCACCTCACCCATGATTTATTGTGTTCTGGCAACTTACTTTGTTAGGGAATGTGACCAAACAAATAAAACCTACTTACTTATTTCAGATCCCTTGAAGTGTATGCATGTTGCCAGGATGCTTAACTGCAGCTATTCCAGGAAGAAGTACCTACACAGAAGTTTCATTGGAAAAACAACAGATAAACTCTGTTCTGTACTTTGTGGTGACTGAAAAAAATGATTCCAGACATATATTTTATTTGGATGTTATATTAAAGACTGAAAAACTATTTAGACTGAGACCGATGAAGGAAGAAGAGAAATTCATCATCAAGAGTGTTTATTACTTGGCATACTTTCCATGCGCAGCATACTTCATCTCATTTGCTCTTGCCATGACCCTGGGAACCAGACTGCTACTCCTCCCCAAAAAAGTCCCTACTGTACCAAAAATATGACTTCAGGATTATTTGCTGCCCAGCCATATTAGTCTTGACTACTGCAAATGGAAACCATCTATAAACAGACAAGCTATAACATTGGTGGAGAAATATGCATCCTAAGTGCACTTGATGGTAATAATGCCACACCTACTCTCAGCAGCTCGTAATCTTCATAAGATCCACTGATTTAAATAATGAGGTTGCCTGTCCTATGAACACTGCAATGATGGTAGTATTTGACTACAGGCACTACTTCTTTCTGGTTGTCTTGTTAAACTTCTGTGAGGACAGTTTTGCACAGGGTCAAATGAACAACACACTGATTTTCACTAAGGAGAACGCAATTCGCAATTGCACATGTCCTGATAATATGAGTGACAATGACTGTGATTACAGTCTGGCAAATCTGATTTGCAATTGTAAGACTATTTTGCCCTCCATGATTGACAAGACCCATTACAGTAATCTGACCATTTGGTTCACAGAGCCATCCACACTGGGAATGCTGTTAAATTTTACAGCCATCTATGACCTGAAGCTCTCATTTTGTGGCTCTATTCCTGTATCAGCAAAATATCTGATTATTTGGGGACTACGGAGACTACGGATAAGAAGTGAGATCAATGGACAGTTGCAAGAGCAAAGCTTAACAATCTGCAGTAGCTCTGATTATGAGCCACATAGGACATTCAAGATGCCATGCGGCGACAGGAACATGAACAGTCACATTGCCATTTTGGACACATCTCTTTTCAATGGCTATGCCCCACTGAAATCATACAGTGTGGAAAATATTTCAAACATCACTGAACGCTTCCCACATCTGCCACATTTCGATACATACTTCACTAGAAATAACAGCAGCATTGTAACATTTATTTACTGAAACAATATCCTATTACTTTTTCTGGGAAGTTGAAATTAACAATAGTTCTAGGCCCCTTCTCCACTACCATATAATCCAGATTATCAAAGCAGATAATCCACATTATCTGATATGAATTGGATTATATGAGTCTACACCACCATATAATCCAGCTCAAAGCAGATCATCTGGATTTTATATGGCATTGTAGAAGAGGCCTTAGATTTCATATTTCTGTAAACTAGACAGGGAGCTCATCACCTTTCAACTACAAATGGTCAACCTTCCTTTGAAGCTTATCTACTACGAAGACCATATTAGTGGATGAGGGGGGTGTGTGGAAAAGAGGAGTATAAAAACACACTACACTACTAGGTAGGCACGTGAATTAAATCCTCTCAAAACTGCACAATGGGACAGTCTCAAAGGCAAGCAGTTAATTCCAATCCCCAAAACACTGCAGAGTCCTTGTCACAGCAGAGATCTTCTATCACAGCCTCTGACTCATCGCATTGAACAAACATTCTGAATTTAATCCAAAATTCTTTGGAGGTTTATTCTTTAGTTGCTACTTATAAATATTTACAAGTCTTCCCTTAGTATACAAAGATACTCATTATAGTAAAACCCTCACACACACACAAGAGTGGCAATGGATTACATATACAGAGAATCATGACGAAGTCTCTAAAATGGCAGATAGCAAAGCACATGGCAGAAAAGGAAGTGCACTTACAAGCCACTCCAATTCTTCCTCCAGGCGCAGGAAAAGACTCCACTGTCTCTCTAGGGCAGGCATGAGCAAACTTCGGCCCTCCAGGTGTTTTGAACTTCAACTCCCACAATTCCTAACAGCCTCAGGCCTTTTTCCTTTTCCCTTTCTGATTGATGCATTTCTTTGGCTTATGGACAAAATATTTGTGCTGGCCATTAATGTCAATTTTTTTAATAGAATTGCTCCAAGACATAGAACTTTGAACTACACAGACATGCACACATATAAATCATAAGATATTATACATGAAATAAAAATAGTACTGAGTAAATTCTAATGTTGCATTAAGATACCTTACTCTTCAAGGTCAAATGTTTTCCGACAAACCATGACATAGTTTTAGAGATGACTTTCATGCGTAGTCATCATACACATATCTCTTCTTGTAAGACTATGACTTGATACTATTTAATATTTCCCCTTGGATACAGCTCTTTGAAATATGATTTTTATATGTAGTATGAAGCCCAGTACATAGTTGAACAAGACTATCTTTATGTCTGTCTATCTATAGGTGATCATCCATGGCCAAATATGATTGTGTATCTTTATATATGATTTTACAATGTGTAAATTCACTCAACAAAACTACTTTCTTTGTTTTTTAATTATTCCTTGATTTTTGTGGTTGATTTATGAGTGGAATAAAGTTGGGAAGAAGTTTGTAATTGTTAAATTATTTTTTGCACTGCTACCCTATTTTAAAATATGTGTGTGGTGATATATTAAAACAGATCTTTCACTAAATCTTATTTCTTATTCACATTTGTTTGTTCTTATCATCCTCTTTTCACTATTATTCTCAACCTTCAATTACGGTACCATTTAACTATATATAATTTCAGTGTCCAGTTAATATGGGATTGACATCAGAATGCATCCAAAAGTCATTTCTCTGCATTACAATCAATTCCAAACAGGAATTTAAAGTATTACACTATACTTTCGATGTAGAAGGGAACTTGTAATAACTGGAAAGTGAAATTATACTGCCCTCTAGTTACAAAGGGAGCTACTGTATTTACAAGACAGTAACCAGGATGAAAAAAGAATAATGGAGACAGTAGCAATGATGAAAGTGAAATTTAATGTGAGGAAGAAAAAATTAGAACAATGTATAAAATCATTGTGGATAGAAGAACAGTAAGTATACATTAGGCCAAGGGTCCCCAAACTAAGGCCATTTCTCTGATCCTCATCCTAAACTTTAGACTTGAAGGCATGAAACAACAATCCTAATTAACCTGACTCTCCCAGCAACCAAAAGCTGACTTCCCATTGAAATCATAGAATCACAGAGTTAGAAGAGACCTCATGGGTCATCCAGTCCAACCCCCTGCTAAGAAGCAGGAAAATTGCATTCAAAGCACCCCTAACAGATGGCCATTCAGCCTCTGTTCAGAAACCTCCAAGGAAGGAGCCTCCACCACACCCCGGGGCAGAGAGTGCCACTGCTGAACAACCCTCACAGGAAGTTCTTCCTAATGCTCAGATGGAATCTCCTTTCTTGTAGTTTGAAGTCATTGTTCCATGTCCTAGTCTCAGCAGAAAACAAGCCTCCTCCCTCCTCCCTATGACTTCCTCTCATGGCTATCATGTCTCCTCTCAACCTTCTCTTAAGCTAAACCTTTCCAGCTCTTTAAGCCGCTCCTCATATGGCTTGTTCTCCAGATCCTTGATCATTTTAGTCGCCCTCCTCTGGACACATTCCAGCTTGTCAACATCTCCCTTCAATTGTGGTGCCCAGAATTGGGTGCAATATTCCAAGTGTGGTCTAACCAAGGCAGAATAGAGGGGTAGCATGACTTCCCTGGACCTAGACACTACACTCCTATTGATGCAGGCCAAAATCCCATTGGCTTTTTTGCTGCCATATTGGTAACTTTTTTGTTGGTGCTTCATTTTCAATATTGTATTGTTCTTTAATATTTTGGACACTACAAATAAGATATATGCAGTGTGCATTGGAATTAGTTCATGGTTTTTTAAAACTATAGTCTGCCCTCCAAATCAGAGGGACTGTGTACTGACCCTCTTCTTAAAATGTTTGAGGACCGCTGTATTAGGCAGTGTGTAAAAAATGCTACAACAAAGAACTGAAAAACTGGCAAAACAAATAATATCAGATGTATCCAATTGGGTGTTTCCAGGAATAAGACTGTTTGTGTTTAAACACCTTCCACACAGCTGAATAAAATCCTACATTTTCTGCTTTGAACTGGAATATATGGCAGTGTGGATAACCCAGTTCAAAGCAGATATTATGGTGTTTTCTGCCTTGATAGTCTGGATTTTATGACTGTTTGGAAGGGCCCTTGGAGAAGGAAAACTCTCTCCTCCTGCTGCCTTCGGGATATTTCAGTAGATATGGAGCTGGCATGGTGTAGTGGTTTGAGTGCTGGACTACAAGTCTGGAGATCAGGATTCAATTTCTCACTTGGCAATGGATATCTTTGGGAAAGTCACACTCTTGGGGCCTGAAAACCCCATAATCTTTTTCTTTAGGTTCATCATGTTAGGAAGACACATAGATAGATAGATAGATAGATATTTATTTACGGTCAAGGACCAACGTCACATTGTACAGAAAATAAAACAATATAAATGTTAAAACTCCGTTCAACTCTACAGTTTAACACCAACAGTATCAAGCCTATTGTGTTTCTGCGTTCAATTTAATATGCTGGTTCCTCGTAGCTAGAACGGCCATGAGATATTTGGCCACCAGGTTGGTTGTCTCCTTGTGTTTGTCGTCGAGCAGCCAGTATAGGTAGAATTCCTCAGATCTGCCAGGTAAGCGGGACAGTATTGGCGAGATTAAGGAGAGGCGGGCATCCACATACAGAGGGCAGTGAAAGAACACATGCTCTATAGATTCAACCACCCCTGCGTCGCAGGGGCATATACGTTCATGATAGGGTGTTTTTGTGTACCTGCCCAGTAGCACAGCTGTTGGCAGAGCATTAACTCGGGCCAGAGTGAACACTTTTCTGTGTTTCGGGTTTGTTAGATTTGTTAAATAATTTTGTGTAGCAAAGGGTACATTAGTACTGCATTTAAATAGTGGCTGGTATCTGGCACAGGCTAGGTGTTTTTGGTAATCTATATCCATTGTTCTGCGCCTTACTGCTACTCTGGCATTCGTATATCCCAGGAGGTCTAGTTCTTCTTTCTGTAACCCTGATAGTTTGAGGTTTCTGAGAATCGTGTTTTTCCATGTGGACCTAAAAGAGTCTGTCAGGGTTAGAGGGGCCAGTCCTTTGGGTAAGTGTTTTAACTTTAGCCAGAAGTTTAGTGTAAGAGTCTGGACTCGTGCCTCCATGGAAGGTAAGCCCGCTTCTAGGCGTAGGGTGTTATTCGGGACGCAGCATGGAGTTGCTAGGATACTTCTCAGGAATTTGGTTTGGACTTTTTCGAAAGTGTCCAATTTTTTGAAGGCACATACCTGTGCGCCGTGGAAGACACATAACTACAACTGGACTCATTAATAACCTGTGAATAACTTCTTTGACCCCTTTCCACCACTAACCATGTTCTTCTAAAGACTCCAAACTTTGGTTCATAACAGGGTCCTGTTTTCTGTCACTCATAGAAATCTAAGACACAGCTAGATTTAGGCAGGTTGAGAATCATTTTGATGCTGATGGCTGGTACTAAAAGCTCCTTCCACACAGGCATATAACCCAGAATATCAAGGCAGAAAATCCCACAATATCTTATTTGAACTGGGTTATCTGTGTCCACACTGTCATATATTCTAGTTCAAAGCGGAAAATGTAGGGTTTTACTCCATTGGGTGGAAGGGGCCCGAGATTAATGCCATGGCATTGAAATAAACTTTAACTCTGTCCCTGACTTTCCTGAGGAAATCTAACTCTGTCCCTAAATTTTGTGAACCCACAAAGTTCTTCCTTCTTTATTCCCATTGTCCGAGTGCTTTAGAGGCTCTCTCTCTGGCATTACTTCGCAAATGAAGATTCTTAGGAAGGACTCATCCCATGCTTTTTACAAGCACGTTGCTGACTAAAAAGGCCAGTCCGAAATATGCAAGTCCGATTGCAGAAAGCACAGCAGAAAGTCTCCTTGGGTGATGTTGTTTCCAAGTTGCAGTTCTTTCTGTGTTGTCTTCTCTATGAGACCTGTTTGGCGTGTCTTCTCAAAAGAGGCCGCAGCATTGTGGATAGTGTGTCTCCACGCCTCCCGATGTGAGGCCAGGGTGGACCATTGTTGGTGATCAATCTGGCCGAGCCTGAGATGTTGTTTCAGGGAGTCCTTATATCTCTTTTTTGGGGCGCCTCTCTTGTGCTGACCCATGGCAAGTTCATCGTAGAGTCATATCTTTGGGAGGCGGTGGTCCTCCATCCTAGAGACGTGCCCTGCTCAGCGCAGCTGTGTTCTCAATAGCATGGCCTCAGTGCTGGTGATCCCTGCTTGCTCAAGGACAGCAATATTCGCCACATAGTCGGTCCAGTGTATATTTAGGATTGTGCGAAGACAGTGCTGATGAAAGCGTTCGAGGAGTCGTAGGTGTTGGCGATAGGTGACCCATGTTTCAGACCCATAAAGGAGAATAGACAGTATGATAGCTCTGTACACACTGATTTTTGTGCTTTGCCTCAGGTGTTTGTTACTCCAGACTCTTTTGTGAAGCCTTCCGAATGCACTATATGCCTTTGCTAATCTGTGATAGATTTCTTTATCTATCTTGGCATCTGAAGAGATGATGCTTCCCAGGTAGGTGAACTGCTGAACGGACTTAAGGACAGATTTGCCTATGCTGACGTGGGGATGATGGTGTTCTTCCTGTGGTGCGGGCTGGTAGAGGAATTCCGTTTTCTTCAGGCTGACTTCCAGCCCAAACAGCTCTGCAGCTGCTGCAAAGCAGGATGTTAGGCACTGCAGGGCTGCTTCTGAATGAGCAAGAAAGGCAGCTTCGTCAGCAAAAAGCTCACGGACTAGATAGTTTAGAGTCTTAGTGCGAGCCCTTGGGTGGCTTAAGTTGAACAAGCTACCATCAGTACGATAGCGTATATATATGACGTCCTCTTCTTCGAGGTCTGCTGTAGCCCTTTGGAGCATCATGCTGAAGAAGATTGTAAATAGGGTTGGTGCAAGAACACAACCTTGTTTCACTCCATTAATTAGAAAGGGCTCTGAGAGAGCATAGCCATATCTGACTTGACTGTGCTGGCCCTCATGTGGCAGGATAATCATTTTGAGGTTTGTCCGAGTGTTTTGGAGGCTGTAACAGGGGTGCTCACACATTTTCAGCATGCGAGCTACTCTTAAAGCAACCAAGTCCAAAAGATCTACCTGCCCCTGTGCGCTCCTGCGCACTCCTGCCGCCGCGCGCTCTTGCCACCGCGCGTGCTCCTGCTGCTGTTTTCCACCCATGCAGCGCTTCTTCTGCCTGCAGGGCATTGCAGGAAGGAGAAAGCACGAGGCGGGGCATCCAGAGGGAGCGCTCCGCCCTACCTGTCTCACCGGCAACGGAGGCTGCACAGCTGCTTCTGGACGAGAGGCAGGGCGCTCCCTCCAGAGGCCCCGCCTTGTGCTTCCTTCTTCCTGCAATGCCCCGCAGGTGAAAGAAGCACCGCAAGAGCGGAAGCCAGCAGCAGGAGCGCGCATGTGCGCAGGGTGTGTGCGCGCATGGCAGGAGCACCCCATCCGGTTGGTGAGGCCCGAAGATCACCTGGAAGAGGGCCGAAGATCTACTAGTAGCTCCCGAGATACCTAATGAGCACCCCTGGTTTATAGTCTTAGTGTGAGCCCTCAGATGGCTTAAGTTGAACAAGCTACCATCAGTACGATAGCGTATATATATGACGTCCTCTTCTTCGAGGTCTGCCGTAGCCCTTCGGAGCATCATGCTGAAGAAGATTGTAAATAGGGTTGGTGCAAGAACACAACCTTGCTTCACTCCATTAATTAGAAAGGGCTCTGAGAGAGCATCGCCGTATCTGACTTGACCATGCTGGCCCTCATGTGGCAGGATAATCATTTTGAGGTTTGTCCGAGTGCTTTGGAGGCTGTAGTATGTTTGGAATTAAAGACAAAACATTTGGGCCCTCCAGGTGTTTTGGACATCAACTCCCACCATTCCTCACAGCCTCAGGCGCTTAAGCGGCTGAGGGGGAAAAGGAAGGGGCCTGAGGCTGTGAGGAATGGTGGGAGTTGATGACCAAAACACCTGGAGTAAACAGTAAAACTACAAGCGGGCTGGTAAGCAAACCAAAAAAAACAACGGTGAAAATAGTATCTAATATGACCAGGTGATAAATATCTAAGAGCTTTTGAAATATATCAGGATCATACATACAGTTTGTTGGTATCAAAAAGTATATTTTTCATAATAATTATGTTGCGTTTGAGATAAACCAATGTAAACAAGCTGCCAATAATTCGGTTTAGTCCCACAGCAACACTATAGTATCTTTGGTAAGTAAATACTGGCCTCTCGTTAACAACATAGAAGGTTTAGGAAATAAACCCATGCTTTCTTATAAAAGAACTAATATATATATAGTACTAGCTGTACCCGGCACGCGTTGCTGTGCCCGATTTAGGAGATGCGAATAAGTCTGAGTATGTAAGGGTTGGAATTGATGTTACTTATGGTCTTGGTGGGGTCATGGCTGTGTCGTTGTGGGTTGTTCTGGTGGGTGGGATGTTGAAGTCCTGTGGAGTTGTCGGTGTGTGGTGTTGCTGGCGTTCTGCAGAGCGTGTGGATATATAATGTTTTTGTCTTTCCGTCTGCTGTGTTGATGTAGAGGTTCTGTGGTTTCCCAACTCTGGAGCACGCTACGTAGAGTTGTCTGTGGGAGAAGCATTCTGTGTCAAGGTCTATGCCACAGATTTGTAGTGTTTGTCCTTGAGCCTTGTTTATGGTGATGGCAAAAGCTAGTGTAGTGCAGTGTCTTTCTGTTCTGGTGTTTGTTCTGCCCTTTTTTGTTTGATGTATGTAGCGTTGCGAGTGTGTCGTCCGATGCTGTTCTTTTTAGGAGGCATGGCTTGTCTTTTGGGTCAGCTTATGCCTGTGTGGAAGGAAGGAATGGCATACAAATTGGTTGAGCAGTAGATGTAAGGTTGTGTTATGTGCGTATTGTGTTGTGTGTAGGTATTACTTTTTTGATGAGTTAGTGGGTGTGTGGTGGCATTGTGGGTGGTAGTATGTTGTGGAATGCTTGTGTGGGTGGGGTGTTTTGGGTGTTTGTAGAGTATCAGTGTTGTGTTGTGGTTGGAGTATAGGTGGAGTTGGTTTTTGTTTGTGGTGGTGGTAGGTGTTGTGTGTGCGAGGTCCCGTAAGGTTGGAGGGATGGGTTGTGACAGGAAGTTGTGTTGTGTTGGTAGCAATTGCTGGAGTATTGTGCCTGGGACGTGTGTGTATTTGGAGGTGTGTGTGGTGGTGAGTAGTGAGTGCAGTCCTGGGTTTTGTGTTGGGGAAGTTGTCAGGTATTTGTGGGGTGTATTTTGTGTGTGTTGTGGTGACATATTTGTCTCAGTCTGGCTTTGTGCTGGTTGTGATGTGGAGGGGGTGTTGCTTTTGCCAGTGGTGTTTGTTGTGAATTTTGGTTGGGGTGGGTTTTTGTGTTGCAGTATTGGGTTTTTTGGGGTTTACAAGTTTGTGTTATTCCGGTGGTATGTGTTTGTCAGTGGTGCCTGTGTCCCTGGTGCCCTATTTGTGTTAGTGTTATGTCCTCCTGGTAGTTATGTCCTCCTGTGTTAGTTGGTTGTACTGTGTAGGTTTCTGTTTAGCAGTGGTATGTATGCGTTGTGTGTCTGTTGTGTTGTGGGTCTGTAGAGGTAGGCATCGCGAGTTGTGTGGCTGTCATGTGTGGTATTTTGTGCTGGCTTGGTCTTTTGGATTGTGTTTCTCAAGTGTGGGAACCTGCTCCCTCCTTTAGCTTGGCCTTGACAGTTTAACCCACAAACACCAACTGACTAAACTCAAATCACTCCGCATTCTAACCTAGCCTTGGCTGGCTCCGCCCACCGTTACTATGGGAATTCAACCTCCCTGCATTTTGTGTGGGCCGATGTTGGCCAATGGGATTCGCTGGCAGCCGCAGAGGACGCTGGGAAATGTAGTTTTTTAATTGTTGTTTTGGGGGCCTTCTAGGTTTTTTGGGGGGTTTCTTTGCTAAAAACCTTCCTTGCCTGAAGCCTATTTTTGTTGCCAAGTTTGGTGTCTCTGCCTTGGAAGGTTTCTCTGTTTCTGTCAGTCGTTCGACGACGGGACCTCCTTTATATAATAGATATATCGGATAAGCCTTTTTTGTGTTATACCTTCATAGTTACAAAACACCAGGAGGGCAGAGGTTGGCCCATGCCTGATCTGATGCCTCTTCCTCTTTTCAGTCAGTTGTTTTCCCGCGTTCCCTGCAAGGGCGCTGACGTCATCCCTCTCCCGCCCCGCCCCTCGCTCTCAAAATGGTTGCTCGCTCTCCACACAAGTCCTGCCCGTCGCTCTTCCTCCTCGCTCTATGGTTGACGCGAGGCGGCGCTCTATCCCCCCAGGTGCGGGACTTTGTGGTAGGTAGGACAAGGCCGACGGTTTTCCTTCCTCGCGTCAAGAGACGGTAGAGGGCGCTGTGGGGAGGGGGAGGAAGGCTGGGCTGCCGAGCTGACGCGGCTGCACTGCGCGCGCGCGCATGCGTCCTGGCGGCCGTTTGCGGAGGTCGCGCGCTTGCCTGGCTCTCCCTCTCTCTCTCCCTCAACTCGCTCGCGTCGGTGTAGCAGAATGTTCCGCAAGGCGCGGCGCGTGAACGTGCGGAAGCGGAACGAGTCCGAGGAAGAGGAGGACGATGAGAGGGACGAGGAGCTGCCCCAGCCGCCATTGCCGCTGCTGCCTCAGGCGCAGGCCTCCTCTCAGGCCGGGCCCGAAGGAGAGGCCGAGCTGACCCCTCAGATGCCGCCATCTCTGCCGGGCCCGAAGCCTCCGCTCCTGCCGCTCCCGACGGGCTGCCTCCCCCTCGCCCCTCCCGGCAGCAGCGGCGGGGGAAGGCTCGCCTTTGCCGGCCCTGCGCCCCCGCTGCCGGCGCCGCCCCCGGCCGCCCTCCTCCCTCCGCTTCCGCCGCCGCCGCCGCCGCCTTCGCAACCGGCCGGAAACAACGGGCTCGTGCTCAAAGCGAAGGAGCGGAAGAACAAGGGCAAGGAGGCCCCGCCCCTCCCGGCGCCCCCGCGAGGCAGCCTCAAGCTCCTCAGCTTCCAGGACGAAGAAGAGGGTAAGCCGGGCCTAGGCGCCCCTGGGCAGGCAAGGGCATGGGGGCCATGGCCGGCTTGGGCCTTCCCTCCACGTCAGGCCTGAGCACACTTGGGCCCTCAGGCGTTTTGTACTTCAACTCCCACCATTCCTAACAGCCTCAGGTCCTTTCCTTTCCCCCCTCAGCCGCTTAAGCGGCTGAGGGGGGGAAAGGAAGGGGCCTGAGGCTGTTAGGAATGGTGGGAGTTGGAGTCCAAAACACCTGGAAGGCCCAGGACTGCTCATTATCTATCTACTATCTATCTATCTATATCTATATATAATAAAAGTCAGTGTTTGCAGGGGGGGGGGGTGCGGCCGAGCGACCGAGCGGAGGGAGGAATATGTGCCAGCGTTTCGATTGGCTGCCACTGTGGAATGATTTGCATAAATGACTGTAATTGGCCAGCCTCAAAACCCCAACATTCTACGGCCCCAGACAGAAGGGAATGGTTGCCACTGAAATGGTAAACACCACTTTCCCCAACAGGCCTCAGCCTGAATTGACTGACAGTAAGGCTTCCTAGGCCTCAGCCTGCATTGACAGTAAGGCTTCCTAGGCCTCAGCCTGAATTGACAGTACGGCTTCCTAGCCCTCCGCCTAAATTAACAGTAAGGTTCCCTAGGCCTCAGCCTGCATTGACAGTACGGCTTCCTAGCCCTCAGCCTAAATTAACAGCAAGGCTTCCTATGCCTCAGCCTCAATTGATAGTAAGGCTTTCTAGGCCTCAGCCTGCAATGACAGTAAGGCTTCCTAGGCCTCAGCCTAAATTGACAGTACGGCTTCCTAGCCCTCAGCCTAAATTAACACTAAGGGTCCCTAGGCCTCAGCCTGCAATGACAGTAAGGCTTCCTAGGCTTCAGTCTGAATTGACAGTAAGGGTTCGTACGCCTCAGCCTGAATTGACAGTAAGGCCTGAATTGACAGTAAAGCCTCCTCAGCCTGAATTGACAGGCTTAGTCTGACATTTATAGGCCTCAGCCTGAATTGACAGTAAGGCTTTCTAGACCTCAGCCTGCATTGACAGTAAGGCTTCCTATGCTTCAGCCTCAATTGACAGTAAGATTTCCTAGGCCTCAGCCTGAATGGACATTAAAGCTTCCTAGGTCTCAGCCTGAATTGACAGTAAGGCTTCCTAGACCTCAGCCTGCATTGACAGTATGACAGTAAGATTTCCTAGCCCTCAGCCTAAATTGACACTAAGGGTTTCCTAATGCCTCAGCCTCAATTGACAGTAAGTTTTCCTAGGCCTCAGCCTCAATTGACAGTAAGTTTTCCTAGGCCTCAGCCTCAATTGACAGTAAGGTTTCCTAGGCCTCAGCCTCAATTGACAGTAAGGTTTCCTAGGCCTCAGCCTCAATTGACAGTAAGGCTTCCTAGGCCTCAGCCTCAATTGACAGTAAGGCTTCCTAGGCCTCAGCCCATTTCAAATAACCCGGGCATCGCCGGGTCCCAAAGCTAATAATAATAATAATAATAATATATTTATATTTTGCTCTCTCCCCCCAATCAGGGTGGATTCCAAACATA
This sequence comes from Anolis apletophallus, assembly GCA_030556195.1. Taxonomy (NCBI): domain Eukaryota; kingdom Metazoa; phylum Chordata; class Lepidosauria; order Squamata; family Anolidae; genus Anolis; species Anolis apletophallus. Next base: position 43,648,995 of record JARBWK010000004.1, on the reverse strand, counting down.
AAAGGCAAACATTCAATGCCCAAATACAACAACAATACATCCATACTAACAAAATGTATACAACCCAACATATAAATACAATTTATAATAACATAACAAACTAAAATTAAGTAAAAAGCACCACCTGTTTGTTTATTTATTTATTTACTTCATTTATATTCCGCCCTTCTCACCCCTCAGGGGACTCAGGGCGGATTACAATGTACACTAACACACAAACACACAAGACAGACAGAGGCAAATTAACATCTGGCCACCAAGGGGAGCTGTCGCACTCCTTCATTACTCAGCGTGTTTCCTGGAGATCTTTTTAATGGCCTCGTAAATCAGTTAAATTTAGCCTCCCCACTAAGTGGTACCTTAATTTCCTATTTGACAGATGCAACTGTCTCTTGGGTTGCAAAGGTCAACAACAGGCTACACAATAGGTCAAGAGCCCACCTCGACCCGGGCAGACCTCAAACTCATGACCTTCTGGTCCGTAGAGATCTTATGCAGCTGACACCCAGCCAGCTGTGCTACATTCCCGGTGCATACATAAGGCATATAACAGACATAAGACAAAACATCAAATGGAAACAAATTGAGGCAAATTGATTAATCATTGCTCAAGATATCTATTGAGCTGGTGGGGTGAGCAGGGCACAGATACAGATGGCAACTATTAATCAGAGGTATAATGATAGTACTACCAACTACTATTCCTCCTCCTTGTAAGCCAGTGAGCTGTTTTCTGAAAGTGGGAAGGAGGGGGGCCATTGTTAACTCCTTAGGAAGGGAGTTTCTGAGGTGGGGGCAAACACGGAGAAGGCCCCTTCTCTCATTCCTACCAGTCGTGCTTGGGACAGGGTGGAACTGAGAGGAGGACCTCCGATGACTGCAGTGTCCGAGTTGGTCTATACAGGGAGATGCGGTTTGCCAAATAGTCTGGTCCATTTCTGGTCTATCTGTACTAAATTGTCACAGTTCGAAACTACTTCCTGGAATTTGTAGTTTTGTAAGATATTAAGCCTTCTCTGTCGCTGGTGCCTCACCAAACTGCAACTCTCATGATCTCATAGCATTAAGCCAAGACAGTTCAAGTGCACTGATTCTACAGCAGGGGTGGGCAATTACCGGCCCTCCAGGTGTTTTGGACTTCAACTCCCAGAAATCCTAGCCAGTTACCAGCTGTTAGGATTTCTGAGAGTTGAAGTCCAAAACACCTGGAGGGCCGGTAATTGCCCACCCATGTTCTACAGAGTAGAGGAGGCATGGGCAAACTTGGGCCCTCCAGGTGTTTGGACTTCAACTCCCACCATTCCTTACAGCAGTGGTTCCCAACCTTTGAGCCTCCAGGACTTCAACTCCCAGAAATCCCAGCCAACTTAACAGCTGTTAGGAACTGTGGGAGCTGAAGTCCAAAACACCTATAGGTCATTGTCTTAAGCAGCTTGGGGGGGGGGGGGGGCTGAGGCTGTTAGGAATAGTGGAAGTCCAAAACATCCTGATGGCCCAAGTTTGCTCATGCCTGCTATAGGGCAAGCAATATGTTCTCTCGGTCAAGTTGGAGAGTGGCCTTGCATGTCGAAGGATCGCTATCCAGGCCTGGGCAAACTAGGAATTGTGGGAGTTGAAGTCAGATTCAGATTCTCAGTGCCTGGGCGGGATGCCCAATTGCACTTAGAAGGGAGCAATTTCACTCAAATCTAATGCTCACCCATTCTTGGCTAAAAATGATCTCACCAAAATTCAAGTGCACATTAGGGATGTGCATTTGGGGAAAACCTTGCCCTGTTTTGTGTCCCAGCTTTCGTTGGGGGCCTCAATCCTTTTCTTTCTTTTTTTGTAAACCTCCCAAAATTGGGAGGGTTGTTTTCAGTTCTTTTGTTTCAAGGCAAGTGTTTCTGGAAGTTGGAGGCCAAAACAGCTGGAGCTCTTCAGTTTGAGGGTGCCTGGTCTAGATACACCTCCTTTTTCTCCCATGGCCCAGCATTTCTCTCTTACTGGTTCCAGTAAGACTGAGGGCCCTTGCACACAGCCATATAACCCAGACTAGCAAAGCAGATAACCCACAATATCTGAGTCCACACTGCCATATAATCCAGTTCAAAGCAGATAATGTGGGATTTTATACAGCTATGTGGAAGGGGGCTGAGAGGACTGGAGGGTCCCCTTTCCTGGACAGCCCTCTCCAACCCCCTCCTTTGGTCCTTAATAAAGATTGGAAACCCTGGAAAAAAACAGTTTTTTCATCCATCCACCCCCCCCCCCCCCCCCATTTTTCTGGTTTTTCTCCTGGCCTTCCCATCTCTAGTCCTTAAATCTGAAATCAACGAGATGCTTTTAGAAAAAATACCTGGTAACGTTTTCAGTGTAGGAAGTGACATGCAACATATGGTAGGCCATCACATGTGCTTTCCTTAGCATTATGTATGGCTCCTAGAAAGGATGTTGGTTTTGTTATAGGAAGTTCAGTGTGGTTCTGATTATGTTTCTAACCTTGCATTGTTTATTTAAAACGAGGGTACATACACTGTAAAATAACTGCAGTTTTACATGGGGTGCTTTGAATGCAATTTTCCTGCTTCTTGGCAGGGGTTGGACTGGATGACCCATAGGGTCTCTTCCAACTCTATGATTCTATGACATGACTTAAACTGACATGGCTCAATGCTATAGAATTGTGGAATATGAAGTTTGATGAGAAATCAGGACTCTTTGTCAGAGAAGATAAAGACCTTGTAGGTTTACATCTCCCATGATTCCATTGCATTGAGTCATGCCCCAAAGCAATGTTCTTGCACCAACCTTGTTTAACATCTTTGCTAACGATCAGCCACAGCCACCACTCACAAAGAGCTGTATATGTGCTGATGACCTTGGCCAAACAACACAAGCAAAAGACTTTGAAACAATCCAAATCCAATTTACTAATGTGTTGAAAGATCTCTCCAGCTACTACAAAGATAACCACCTGAAGCCTAATTCTGTCAAGACACAAGTGTGGGCTTTCCACCAACGCAACTGTGAAGCCAACAGGAAATTGAAAGTTACTTGGGAAGGCCAAGAGCTCGAACACCGTTTCCATCCTAAATATCTTGGTGTCACCTTAAACCGAACACTAACATTTAGGCAACATTGTATGAACACCAAGCACAAAGTAGATGCACTCAAAAATACCCTGCAAAAACTTACTGGCAGTGAATGGGGGTGCAGACCCAAAATGAATAAGAGCATCAGCCCTGGCCTTGTCTTACCCAACTGCTGGCTATGCCTGCCCTGTTTGGCATAAGTCTGTTCACATGAAGCAGGTGAACATAACACTGAACGAAAGATGCAGAATAATCACAGAATGTCTTAAAACTACACCTACGGATAGACTCTACAAGCTAGCTGGCATTCCCACCCCCACATGCCGCAGGAAATTGCTGCTAATTGGGAAATAAGGTTGAACACTGAAAGCCATCCACTGCATGGCTATCAGCCTCCTCCTAGTAGACTCAAATCAAGGAAAAGCTTCATGAGAACCACTACCCCTCTTAATGTTCCCCTAGCAACAGCAAGAGGATCCCTTTGGCCAGCTAAACCAAGAAAGCCCAATGGATGGTCTCCCACAAGGGTCCGCTTCCAGGGGCAAACCAAGAATGGGCAACTTGGAAGTACCTGAACAGACTCAGAAGTGGAGTGGGCAGATCAAAAGACAACCTGGCAAAATGGAACAGTGTTTCTCAACCTTCCTAATGCCGCAATCCCTTGATACAGTTCCTCATGTTGTGGTGACCCCCAACCATAACATTATTTTGTTGCAACTTCATAACTGTAATTTTGCTACTGCTATGAATCCTAATGTAAATATCTGATATGTAGGATGTATTTTCATTCACTGGAGCAAATATCGAATATGCCCAAATTTGAACACTGGTGGGGTCGGGGGAGTTATTTCGTCTTTTTGGGGTTGTAGTTACTGGGAGTTGTAGTTCACCTACAATCAAAGCATTCTGAACTCCACCAACGATGGAATTTAACCAAACTTGGCACACAGAATTCTCATGACCAATAGAAAATACTGGAAAGATTTGGTGGGCATTGATCTTGAGGTTTGGAGTTGTAGTTCACCTATATCCAGAGAGCACTGTGGACTCAAACAATGATGGATCTGTATTAAACTTGGCACGAGTACTCAATATGATCAAATGTGAACACTGGTGGAGTTTGTAGAAAATAGACCTTGACATTTTGGAGTTGTAGTTGCTGGGATTTATAGTTCACCTAATATCAAAGAGCATTCCGAACCCCACCAATGATAGAATTGGGCCAAACTTCCCACATAGAACCCCCCCCCCCCATGACCAACAGAAAATACTGTATTTTCTTGGGGTCTTTGGCAACCCCTCTGACTCCCCTTTGCGACCCTCTCAGGGGTCCCGACTTCCAGGTTGAGAAACGCTGATCTAAAAGAATCGTCCACCTTGTGTGACTGTGGAGCCGAACAAACAACCACACCTGTATGCTTGTCCACAATGCCCTTCCTGATGTACGGAGGAAGAATTGTTCAAAGCTACGGACAGTGTGGTTGCTGTTGCCAGGTTTTGGTCAAAAATTATTTAGCCGCTTATGCACCTTCTATTTTTATACTTATGTATGCAGTGCTTTTGACACGAAAGAAATTAATGGAAGTTAAAGTAGTGTCAAACTGCATTCATACTACTGTATAGATGCAGCCTGTCTGTAGTGGCAATGAAGAAAGCCCTCTTCTTCTGTGTATTTTATGAAGGCCTTGAAAGATTAAACACAATTTTCATTCTTAGCTGACAGTGTGATATCTATATATATAAAGGAAGAGCCGTCATGTGAAGACTACCTCAAACAGAGAAACCTTACAACGCAGAAACACAAAACTTGCCAACAGAAATAGGCCTCAAGCAAGGTACGTTTGTAGCAAAGAAACGTTCCCCCCAAAACCTAAAAGGCCCCCAAAACAACGAGTAAATATAAAACTACATTTCCCAGCATCCTCCGGGGCTGCCAAAGACTCTCCCAGCCTCTACATTCTGACAACATGATTGGCTGCCAATAAGGGCGGATTTGCATAACTGCTGTACTGGCCAGCTAACATGAACATTCCGACCCATAACAAACTGTCAGAGGAGTGCCAGAGCCTCCTCCCAACACTTTCAAATCAGAAGCCCATGATGGAGATCAACACCATTCAAGGGGAGCTCTTCTTCCTTTCCCAAAAGATATCCAGTGGCTTGGAATTCCACATTAATAAGAGGACCATCCAGCAACAATGGGGTTTGCCAAGGAGGGTGCTCCAGCCCCTCTATATGCTGGCTCCAAGGGATGGAGGTCATCACCAAGTACCTTCTGATGCCCAGCGCTGGAAGAGCTCCCTCAGATGGCCTGCCCATGAGGAAAGCCTCATTGGACATCGACCAATGGGTGCAAAAGACACAGAGCAGGACATCTTGAAAAAGAGAGGAGCAGAAAGTAAGCTAGACATGAAGATCTTGAGAAAGGTGGCTAAAAGGATACAGAAAGGATTTTTAACAGTCCCCAACAGACACTGGACACACCTGTGAAGATAGAGATCCCCTGACAGGACAAGCCTTCCCCAAGCTGATCCGTCCTGGCCATGGTACAAGTCAAACCCGAAGGACTGCAGGCAAAGAGCTGAGGCACTTCAACACCATAAGTCACATCAATTCCAACCCTTACATACTCAGACTTTCTCGCATCTCCTAAATAGGGCACAGCAACGCGTGCCGGGTACAGCTAGTAAATATATATTCTCAAAGCAGACAAAAGAATCACAATGGTCTTGGTTACTTTAAGAGTTCTGAGCAAAGATATAGACAAAGGGACATGTTTCAGTTGTGAAAGATACAGTTGGACAGTTTTTGCTACTACCTGGGGTTTCTTGGCCCAGTTTGAAGTCCTGGGATTGAATGGATTCTAAAGAAACTGTGTTGTGAGGAATATGTGTGTCAACTTTTTTTTTTTGCATTGTGTGATCTGTAAGTAGGTACTTTATATCCAAGCAGAATACATTTTCAGTCAGTGCTATAGAAATTCTGAAATTGTCCATTGTGATCATAACAGTTTTGCTTTCTGCTGGTTCAGTGAACACAGGCTTTATTTCACATAAAAATGTTTTAAAATATTGTGTAAAATAATTTCAGGCTATGTGTATAAAGTGTCCATGAAACATCAATGCATTTTGTGTTTAGACTTGGTTCCATTCACAAAATATTAAAATATTCTGCAGAGGAGTACAGGGTAGCATAAACTGTAATTTTATGCACAGTATTTTAATAATTTTGTGCGTGAATCAAATCGTGTGTTCATTGAACCACCAGAAAATACAAATATTGTAATTTCAGCCAATCATGTTGACAATTTCACATTTCACAAAATAAGCATGCTCAACCTGTAACTTATCTGTGGGTCTCTACCACACTTAGTGTCTCTCAGGTTGACCAGCAGTATTAAAGCTGATACTCAAAAAATTAGTTTGACTAATAAAGTGGCAGGTAAGCTATTGTCTAACCTGTTATGCATGTTTCATCTTAATACGTAGTCTTGAAATGTTTCTTTGGTTCATCTTGTGTTTCTTGGCCCAGTTTGAAGTGCTGGGATTAACCTATAAAATGTTATACAACACAGGCTGGCTAACTCAACGACCTTCCATTTTGACAGAATTATCTGTAACCTGGAAAGGCTCCTATAAATATAGTTATCTCTAGAAATTAGGCAGCTGAGAAGTAGAAAACTGTCTTCTGTTATATTGTCTCATTTGTGAAATTCATTACAAGGTTTTATTTATTTACTTTGTTTTATATCCCGCCCTCTGTCCCTCATAGAGGAACTCAAAGCGGCTAAAAATCAGCAACAATTCAGTGCCATTCAAGCATAACACAGTATTAACTTAAAATTTAAAAAAATCACATATTCAAAAATGAAAATGAAAATACATAATAAGTCAGTATTAAAACCCACAGTATTTAAAACCAACTCCATCTCATTGCCATAAACAGAGTCCATTGCCATTTAGCACAGTCCATCATTGTCTTCCTCAAAGGCTTCTTTCCAGATAATAGTTTTTATTTGTTTTCTGGATGTCCTGTTTTCCGTCAAAAAACAACCAAGGTGCTTTACTTGAGAATTATTTTTATTTAAATTTGCATATTATTTTAAGATGTGATAACAGTATTATTTTGTTTCCTTTCATTTTTTTCAAAGTATCCCATTTGAATGTTGATACATGTTACTTATATTATTCAGTGTATTGTTTTTGGGTTTTGCTGCTTATAAAGATCTTCTGTATTTACAGTTCTTTAAAAAAAATTACAGCTGTTAAATTTTGATGGGATTTCTTGCTTTACGGGGTTTTGCCTTGAAAGTTCTTTTCACTGGATAAAGCATAAATATGATAAACAAATATAAACAGAGCCATCACCAGCTTTGTAGTGTACATGGCTAATTTCTTAGGGATTTCTAAAAGTAGCCATAAAGGGGATTCCTTTGTGGTTTTGGTTACATCCTGCATTGTCCAAAGTGGAGTGAAGGAAATTAGGTATGTCTCAGGGCATTAAATGATCATCAGACTATTAACAGGGATAGGGACTTCTGATCATTGAAGAAATTGTATTGCAGTTCTCATCACCCTTCTGAACTATAGCCTAGTTCTTAGCAGTTCGGACTACAGTGTTTCCATTCCTCAGCATTGATTGGCTTGAGCTGATGCAAGTTACAATCCAAAAATATCTGTAGACCACATGGTGTCCACTCCTGAAAATTGAATTGAGTCTTTTGCATGAAATGATTTAAACAAAAGGGGAAACATGTGTTAGTAAAACAACTGGATCTGGAAAAAGGGTATGTTGACCCAATGATTTTGGCTTGAAGGCTGCAGAATGCAGGTTTCAGATGGTGAGGGCGAAACAGCATGCAATACATCTCTTCCGAATATATGATCCTTTACCCAGTCCCCTCCCTAAACTTTATGACTATTTCATCAGCCAAAAGCAGGCCCACACTTCCCATTGAAATACTTGTATGTTTATGTTGGTTCAAGTTGTTCTTGATTTTATATATTGTGTTGTTCTTTCATTTCTTTTGCACTGCAAATAAGGTAAATGCAGTGTACATTGGAATTATTTCATTTCTTTCTTGAATTATAGCCCCAACAGCCTGAGGGACCGTGAACTGGCCCAAGTTTGCGGACCCCTGTTCTATGGAATAATTACTGTGCCAGAAAAATCAATCTAGTCTTTAATTTATTTAGAACAAACTGATTGCTTTGTTATATTCCTTTGCATTATGGGGCACTTTTTCTAAAGCTGAAGAGATTTCTATTGAAATATGTTCAAATTGTAATTGTCCTTTTTATTCATTATTCTCTTAAAGAAGCTGAAGATGTTTTTAAAGTGAAGAAGTCAAGTTACAGCAAAAAAATAGTAAAGCTGCTTAAGAAAGAATACAAAGAAGATCTTGAAAAATGTAAAACAAGACCAGAAACTAATTCTTCAGTAGATGGTAATTATAATTATATCCTTTTAAAAATGTTTATGGACTATCACATAATTTGGTTTGGGGTGGTTTACACTGATAATATTTTATTTCTATACCACTTTTCTCCCACATTGAGACTCAAAGCGGCGTAACACATGTAAAACCAAGACAATTACAAACAAAAAATACAAACCTGATAGAAAAAGATCAATACAAGTTTACTTACTAAATATTCTGCATTTCTGCCTGAAATTGTATTTATGGTAGGTAACAATGATAAAACTCAAATAAAAATAAGTGGCAGATAAAACAGAGTAGTCAAATCATTTTCAAGCCTAGGGAGACTAAAATTTGTTTTGACTTGTGCCTTTAAAAAGAGCACTGTTGCAGCTGGGCAAACCTGCCTGTGTTAAGCATGCCACAGATAGACTGTCATGGTATAAAAGCCCTGCTTTGTGGTTGTAAATCTCCGAAAAAGAGGAATCAGAGAGAAGGTGATTGACGATGATCTTGGTTTCAACAGGATGATACAGGAGAAACAGCTTATGTGGATATTTAAAAATCAGTGTTACTCCCATTTAATTGAATTCAGAAGCAAACCGCTATCCAGTTCAGCATCTTTTACACTGTTGAGATATTATTTGAACAAATATCCTCATTAAGATGCTGGCGGATGTGTCCTATACTGACTGACATTTCAAATAATTAAAAAGTGACAATATAATATGATGTAGCAGTCCATGTTATCACTGCATTTATTTATTGATATATTTAAAACATTTATATTCCGCCCTTCTCATCCCGAAGGGGACTCTGGGCGGAGCACAGCCTACAAACGGCAAGTATTCAATGCCAGGACATAAATAAATTATACACATACACAAACATTAAAATCACTTATCTCAACATTAAAATACACTTCTTACAATCCACTGCATAGATAGGTTCATCGAAAGATACTCTGTGTCACAGAGACTTGTGTGTATGGCATCACAAGCATGCTCTGCCTACAAATCTGCTTGTGATATACTTACATGCATGTGCGTGCACACACATTACAGTACAATAGAACTGTATGTCGACATTTGCAATATGGCATAAAATATATCAAAAGTAAATTTTACGGTTTGCATGTTCAAATGTGAAATATATATATATATGTATATATATATATTCACTTAAAAAGAGGTTTGTTTTACAGTTGAACAATCTGCAGACAAGGGACAGGCTAAAGATGCCATTCAAGAAGATGGTGTTGCAATTATTGAACAAGGAGAAGAGGAGATGGAAGTTGAAAGTGAGAAAGAAGAAGAAAAATCCAAAGCTGCAGGAGCATTTTCAAGTGCTTTGTCATCTTTGAATGTTTTACGTCCAGGTTAGTTATTGTTCCCTCAGTGAAAGATTGTCATGGAATGGGTTATTTCTTTTTCTTATTGCATAAGTAGGATCATAGAATCATAGAGTTGGACCATCCAGTCCAACCCCCTGCCAAGAAGCATTCAAAGCACCCCTGACAGATGGCCATCCAGCCTTTGTTTAAAAACTTCCAAAGAAGGAGCCTCCATCACACTCTGGGGCAGAGAGTTCCACTGTTGAACGGCTCTCACAGTCAAGAAGTTCTTCCTGTTGTTCAGATGGAATCTCCTTTCTTGTAGTTTGAAGTGCATCCTAGTCCTCAGGGCAGCAGAAAACAAGTCTGCTCCCTCTTCAGTATAACTTCCCCTCACATATTTATACATGACTATCATGTCTCCTCTCAGCTTTCTCTTCTTCAGGCTAAACATGCCCAGCCCTATTGCCTCCTTGTTCTTCCTTTTTCTACTGACATAAGAAAAGAAGCCCTTTTTATTGTTTTAATGTCCCTGGCAAGCCTGCGCTCGTTTTGTGCTTTAGCCTTGCGGACCTTTTCCTTACAGGAGTTGGCTATTTGTTTGCATTCTTCTTTGGTGATTTCTCCCTTTTTCCACTTCTTGTGCATGTCTCTTTTGAGTCTTAGCACAGAAGTTCTTTGGATATCCATTCTGGCTTCTTTGCACGTGTCCTATTTTTTTCTCTTTGTTGGCACTGTTTGCAATTACGCCTTGAGTATTTCACTCTTGAAAAACTCCCATCCATCTGTAATTCCCTTGTCTTTTTAGTATCTGTGTCCATGGAGTGCTGCTCAGTATTCCCTTCATTTTTTGGAAGTCAGCTCTCCTAAAGTCCAAAATGCAGGTTTGACTTGCCTTAGTTTTGGCCTCCCTTTGTACCTCAAACTGCAGGAGCACATGGTCACTTGCCCCTAAGGATCCAACCACTTCAACTGCATCGATCAGGTCCTCCGCATTTGTTAGGAAGAGATTGAGAGTAGCCAATCCCCTTGTTGCCTCTTCTGTCTTCTAGACCATGAAATTGTTTGCAAGGCAAGAGAGGAATTTGTTGGACTTTGTACTCTTGGCCGTGTTTGTTTTCCAGCAAATATCGGGATAGTTGAAATCGCCCATGACTACTATATCTCTTCTTTGTTCCTGTTTGGTCAACTGTTGGCAGAAGACTTCATCAAGTTCTTCATCCTGGCTTGGAGATATGTAGTAGACGCCTACAATGAGATCTTTGAGTCCCAGTTCCCTTGATTCTTATCCAGATGCTTTCAAGCTGGTTTCCCGGATTGCTGTCTCTTCTTCAGCGTAACAGTTTTTTGATATTTAAGGCTACTCCGCCTCCTCTCCCCTTTTTTGGTTTCTGTGAAAGAGGTTATAGCCCTCAATGCCTACATTCCAGCGATAGGAGCCATCCCACCAGGTTTCAGTGATGCCTATGACATCATATTTGTGGTGGTGTGCTAAAAGTCGGAGTTCATCTTGTTTATTTCCTATGCTCTGTGCATTAGTGTAAAGACATGTGAGTCCCTGAAATCTTCCCCTGAGCTGTTTATTTGGGATTATTTTGCTTTCGGTACTTGGTCCTCGTTGTGTTTGTGCAGCCCTCTGTTTAGCCTTCTGGCGGTTCCCTGACATTGTGGGTAAAGTACTATTTGCAAGGCTGTTGTCCCACTTCCCTGGTGGTTTAAAGTGCGCCTAATGAGGTTTGTGAGTCTGTGAGCAAAAAGGTGTTTTCCTATTTGTGTGAGATGCACCCCATCCCTTGCCAGTAGGCTTGGGATCCTCCTGGAAAAGCAGGCCATGATCGAGGAAGCCAAAGCATTCCCCCGACACCATTTTCTAAGCCAGTTATTGACCTGTACTATTTTTCTGGCCCTTGTAAAGCCATGTCTTACAACTGGGAGGAGGGATGAAAAGACCACCTGTACATTACATTGTTTTAGCTTTGTTCTGAGAGCTCGAAAATAATGTATGATCTTTTGAAAAGTATGTCTAGCAGTGTCCTTGGTTCCTACATGAATCAATATAAGGAGGGGACGGTGGTGGGGCTTGAGGAGCCTGGTGAGCCTCTGAGTGTTATGGTGTATTTTTGCCCCCGGGAGGCAGCATATTTCTCGAGCCATCCCGTCCGGTCTGGAAATGACGGCTTCTTTTCCTCTAAGGAGGGAGTCGCCTACTACCAAGACCTGCTTACTTATAAATGTAAACTATTACATTTTTAATCTTCTGTTGGATGATACTTCATACAGTTGGATCTCCATATTCATGGATTAGTGAACCATATCTGAAAAATCAATTCAAAAAGCAAACCTTGATTTTGCCAGACCCTGAGAACTACACTGATGTTCAGGTACACCCTGCTGTAACCTTCCACCGTTTAACAGATTCTCAGTTCTTTCCAGCACTTGTTGAGTTGTTCACCATTTTATAAAAGGGATGCCATTTTACTACACTATTATATATTATGGGACTGAAGCATCCACAAAACCTTTAATTACTTAGTGCTGGGAGAGGAGTAGCCGATTGGCAGTTAACCCCAACCAAATCTGTGGGGCAGATGACGACTTTGCCTATTTTCCATATTTAGCCAGATAGAATTATAGGCCTTACTATAATGGGTATATATGATTGGATATAAAAATTTCCTTTAAAAAACATTAAACCATTTTTTTCCAGGAGAAATCCCAGATGCTGCTTTTATTCATGCTGCTAGGAAAAAGCGTCAAATGGCTCGTGAGCTTGGGGACTTTTTACCCCTTGACAATGACCCTGGGAAAGGACGCCTTATTAGAGAAGATGATAACGATGCTAGTGATGATGAAGATGATGATGAGAAGCGAAGAATAGTCTTTTCAGTGAAAGAAAAGTCTCAAAGACAAAAGATTGCAGAGGAAATAGGTGAGATGAAAGGAACAGTTGCATTGAACTGTTACTAATTGTGCTGGAAGGTGTTGTTTGTACCACTTTTTCTATTCGAATATCCTGTGTAATGCAGGGCTGGACAGTCTTGATGGACTAAAAAGTGGAGCATGTTTTATTGAGGGAGGGTTCATGGCATGACAAAGGATTGACTAAGGACCCTTCCACACTTCCATATAACCCAGAATATCTGCTTTGAATTGGGTAAACTGAGTCCACACTGCCGTATTTTGCAGTTCAAAGCAGATAATGTGGGATTTTATTCAGCTATGTGGAAGGGGCCAGAGTTTTTCCTGCCTAATATTTCTTTTCATTTCCTCGTTAAACAACCTTAAAAAAAACTTCTATAAAGCATTATCCACAATGTGGTGTATGAGTACATTCTTCTCAGTTCCTTCTTATTTTGACATTTCCCCCTGGAATCAGTACATTTTGCCTCTTTTTCACTGAGCAATATATCTTTGAATGTTGAACCCCTTTTCATATGATTCCATTATGCTGTATTCCTGTTACTTGCTGCACCTTTATGCTTAGGTATTGAGGGAAGTGATGATGACGCTCTCGCTGGAGAACAGGATGAAGAACTCAGTCGATGGGAGCAAGAACAGATACGTAAAGGCATTAATATACCTCAGGCATGTATTCAAATAACTGAAATCTAAATTTTGGGTCACAGGACATGGGCACTTAGCCAGTCTTGTTGCCATATTCTTGGTTTTTTGATGTTTAGCTGCAACCCAGCATTTGCACTTTCTTTCACCTTGATTAGAAGGCTCCTCAGCTCCTCGCTTTCAGCCATCAGTGTGGTATCATCTGCATATCTAATGTTGTTAATGTTTCATCCAGCAATTTTAATCCCAGCCTTGCATTCATCAAGCCCTGCACATCGCATGATGTGTTCTGCATACAAGTCGTACACCTTTCCCAATCTTGAACCAGTCTGTTGTTCCATGGTCAATTCTTACAACGTGATTTGGTATCCCCATACCACTAAGAACTTGCCACAATTTATTATGATCCACTCAGCCAAAGACTGTAGAAGAGTCAATAAAACAGAAATAGATGTTTTTCTGAAACTCCCTGCCTTTCTCCATTATCCAGTGGATATTGGCAATTTGGTCTCTCGTTCCTCTGCCTTTTCAAAACCCAGCTTGTAAATCTGGCAGCTCTCTCTCCATGTATTGCTGGAGTCTTCCTTGCAGGATCTTGAGCATTACCTTACTGGCATGAGAAATAAGTGCCACTGTACTCATGTATAGGACATGATATAAAGTGGGTTGAATTTAAAGGATAATTTCTAAAAAGTAAACTAGCTTTATGCCTTTTGTTTTGATTTATGATATTTACATGATCTCAGTTTTACCGTTACTAAACATATTTTGTTTCCTTAGGTTCAAGCAAGTCAGCCTGCAGACATGAACAACTTGTACTACCAGAATATTTACCAAGCAATGCCTTATGGGTCATCTTACGGCATTCCTTACACATACGCTGCTTACGGATCATCAGAAACAAAGGCTCACAAAACAGATAACACAATACCTTTCAAAACTTCCAATAATGAGATGACCCCTGTTACTATTGATTTGGTAAAGAAACAGCTTAAAGACAGGTAGGACAGACCAGCTTCTTAAAATATAAGACCTGTCTTCTAGGTTTCTGTCTGAGTGCCAAATGCAGAATTGCATCAACGGAAACCCACAGACTATATCCTCATTATGAAAAGGAAGAAAACAAAAAACTACTCAAGCAGCTACTTGGATGACTTCTCCGGGAGTGAAGATTGGTGTATCTTCTGGACACAAAATACTCATGTTCCCGCTGCAAAATTGAAAAAAAGACAGTGATAATTAGCTTGCCACGTATCTAAATGAGACTTATAAGTCAATTTTTTCTGAATAGATCAACATATTAGACAGAAGACATAAAATATATTTTTAAAAGTCTAAAATACTATATTTTATTAATTGGATATCCAGAGAGTCACACAAACACTTGTACCTCTTTCTTAATAGAAGCCAGTATATTACTGTTGTGAGCCAGATTACTAAAAAAGGGCATAGTTAAATCTAAGATCAGTTGTTTAAGAACTCATGTCGAGCTCCAAAAAAATGGATCTGTACCTTCCTAATTTCTATTGGGACGAACAAGCACTCCTGTAGATGTGAGAGAAGAAGCCATAGCTCAGTGGCGGAATACTTCTTTTGCATGCAGAAGGTTCCAGGTTCAGTTCCGGTCATCTCCAGGTAGGGCCTGGAAAGAATCTTGCCTGAAACCCTGGAGGAGATCTGCTGTTAGACATTGTCATCAATACTGAGATAGATGAGCCAATGGTCTAACTTGATATAAGGCAGTTTACTTTCATCCTATTTCCCATGTTCCCTTTTCAGTGCTAAACTGTATAGGTAAGATAATGGAATGCATAGGATCTCTGTCCAAGGCAGTTTGTAGTGGGGGAAACCAATCAAATTTCTGTACTTCTTGCTCATCATTCACTTTATGGGGCTCCTTGATACTTTAGGAGTAGAGGGATATACATAAAGAAGTAACAGCACTTCTCTGTGTGGTTGCGGATGAATGAAAGCATCATTGTCTGAATGTCGGGGGTGTTTTGGAGATAGACAACTTTTGGTTCATATGATGTCTGCTGCTTCTGGAGAAAGCACCAAGACTTCGTATTTTGGGGAGGATTGAAAAACCACATATTCAGGGGGTTTGATAGCGGCTTCTTCAAATAAATGCCAGCAATGGTTCTCACTCTTAACTCCAATAGTATTAATCAAAATAACTCCATTGAAATTAGTTGCTGTGTAAGACTAACCACTACAATACCCACAGAATTTCCTCACAGTAAATACAGCTTTAAAACAGTTTTGTGGCACTTTGATTGATGCTTTTATTAAGGCATAAGCTTTAGTAGACTAAAAGTGTGATGCTATAATATTTTTTTAGTCTGTCAAAGTGCCATAAGCCTCTTAATCCGTGATCCAAAAAAAGTTCATGGCTAATTCTCCAAAAATAGTTTTAAAGTGTTGGTGTTTTATCTTGTACATTGTTGTCTCTGAGAAAGCTACATGTTGCAATACCGTAGCTTATAATGTTTGTGTCTCAATTAGGTTGGACTCAATGAAAGAACGTCACAGATCAAATCAAGAACAACTCGAGAACCACCAACAAAGCCGTGATGACTCTATCAAGACCATTGAAAGATTGGAAGGGTCTTCTGGGGGTGTTGGTGAACGGTATAAATTTCTGCAAGAAATGCGAGGGTATGTCCAAGACTTGCTTGAGTGTTTCAGTGAAAAGGTAAGAATGCAAAATATATTAATCTCTTTCAGTAACGGTTTAGTCTGTGATCAAACGTGTTCTCTTGTACATGCAATGAATCAACTCCGCACATGTTTGAAGGCTTGGCCTTACATGTGTTGAAAGCAATGTAAGTCACTGTCGGAGTTCAAACAACAGAAGTTAAAGTGAAGGTGCTAACTATTTAATTTTAAATAGATTGCCATCCTGAAAAATATCTCTGGATCCTAGTCAGGTTGCTTTTTTAATGTTTTATTTTGATTTTTAAAAATTAATATATAGCAATATAAGTGTGCTCATAAATAACCAGCACTGGTTTCTTAGTAGATTAAATTAGAGCATTAAAAATTCTCGTTCTGAAGTATAGTATTGAGATACCAAGGAGGTTTTGATAGGTAGATTATAGACACTAAAACTGCTGGAACAGTACAAGTGCTACTTTGTTTTGTAGCTGCTCTATTTAGGTAATCCCCACCAAACATATTTTATCAGAGATCTTCTTTATAGAGAGAAGAGTGTTTTTTCTAGGGATGATAGGGTGAAAATGGATGATGTTTCTGGCCTCCTTCCATCAGCCAACAAAGCTTCAACAAGGGCCCAGCTTCTGGATGTTGCTGCTTTGCTGGCTGGTGAAAGGGCAGTAGAAATGTCATGCACCTGTGCCGCAGTCACCAACAGAACAAATCCACCTCTCTTCCATGAGACTGTTGCTCAGTAAAGTAGGTCAGGGACAGTTACAACTGGATCAGTAAGGCCTAGATTGTGACAACATAGGGACTGTTAATATGGTTTCCATATGCCATTTTGTTAGGAGGTGTTGATTTAGTGTACACTACTGTACAATAGTTCCAGTAGCCTGATTTGAGATCATCTTCTACAAACCTATATTTTTTGCTTGATTTTGCTAGTTTTGATCGATGTATAGGAAAATATTCAAAGCAATGTTACAGTTCGGTGCATGTGTAATCTGCAAAAAAAGATGTCTCAGTAAACATTTTTGCATGTTCAAGCTATTTCCATTATTTAGATGAAAGCTTTAAAAACTTAAAAGAAAACTGAATTAGAATTTTTCACTTTCCTGAGCTGAAAATGTCTATGTTAGATTGTAAACTTTCCGGGCAAGAATGTGATCTTGTGTGCTCTGAATAGCATATAATGCTAGCATAATATAAATAAATAAGAATATTTGAGTTAGTAATATTTGGCACACATACATTTGAAATAGGATAACCCAAAGGAAGAACATCAGAAGAAAACTGAGGCTAAGTTGGATCCAGATTAATTCTTCTGTTCACAAACATAAGTCGGCAGTGCTTCTTATTGGAGGAACAAGGTAGTGGAAGTTTTCTTGCATTCCCTATGGCAGAAGTGGGAATCATGTGGTGCTCCAGATGTTGTTCAACTCCCAGCATTCACCACTGTGGACTGTGCTGGCTAAAGCTCCCACAACTGGAGAGCTGCTATTGAAGGAGTCCACCATTCCCCAGAACATAGTAGGAAATAGCACTGTTTGAAGGAGCAAAAGAAATGAGAGAACTACAATCTTTTCTCCTTTCAAATTTCAGAAGAGCAAGGGGGGAGAGAAGAATATCCAAACAGGAAGGTAATGTCTTGGTTAGATAATGAATCAGAGTTGTGGTTGCTTTAGGTCATAGTGGTCTGTCTGTATATATAAGCGTTCTAAATGATTGCATGCAATAGTATATTCTGATTATGCAAACTTTCTGCTATTTGCAGAAATACTCTTTTATTATTTACTTACTAATTTTTATCCTGCTTTTCTCCCATGGATGGGATTCCAAGCGGTGATCATATTTTTCTTTTCTTTTCCCCCCAAATTTCAAGTTTAGTCCTGTGTTTCAGCTTCTGAAAGTCATTTCCATTTTCACAGCTCTCCATTAGGTAATACCCCAATAGCACTTGTGTTGTGTTTTATCTGGACGGCAGAAATTGCCATGTAAACCGCCTCAAGTCGCTTCCGGGCTGAAAGGGATGGTATAAAAATGTAGTAAGTAAATAAATAAATAAATGTTGTTGATAGCAGAATATGCAGCTGCTAGTAAAACAATGACATTTCATGTACTATTTCTGCTAGTGTTAGATTTGATATAGCAGTATAGTACATTTTATTTGGGTTTGCATTTCCTATTCCAGACACTTATAAAATAAATGATGTGTTTGTCTGTAACCTCACAAATTAAAATTTATCTTCTCCTATTGTGAAATAGAATTAAATATGCTGAAGCACCAGATCCTGTCTGATCTTATTTTATTTATTTATTTTGTTTTATATCCCGCCCTCTCTCCCTCATTGAGGGACTCATAGCGGGTAAGATTTGGAAGCAATTCTTGGAAGCTCATCAGGGATGGGAGATAGCCAACACTTACCAGCTACTATAATCTATATTTCAGAGGGAGGAAGTAGCAAAACAATCTCTTAAGTATTCTTTGTCTAAGAAAATTTCCATAAATTGGTAGCCAACTTGAAGGCACATATATTTTCCCAATATTATTTACAACTGACGATTTTAGAAACAATGATTTGATAATTTCATCAGTTCTACTATTTATTATATTATTTCTAAAGCAGCATTAAATCCTTAAACATTGGCAGATGATTACAACATAAAGAAAGTTCTATAAATTAGTATAAAGCTCCCATGTGTGCATAATTCACAGACCTGAAATATATCAAGAGACATAAGTTTAAGAGGAAAAAAATTAAGGGCCAAATAATGCTATTGGATGAAGTAAAATTCTTGGGAGGCCATTGTCTAGCAGTGGTTCTTAACCTGTGGGTCTATAGATATTTTGGCCTTCAACTCCCAGAAATCCTAACACAGGTTGAGAACCACTGGCAGTGTAAAGATAATAACATATCAAATATTCAATGCTATAGTTTGAGTTTGCATGGCAGTGGAAGTGTATGTGAAAGTGAGTTCTGCTGCTGCAAGGGATAGAAGTCTCTGATTTCACATGACTTTCCCTTTTCTACTTCAGTTTCCTGTATGACATGCATTACTATTACTGATTTCTCCTCTGTGGCAATACAGATCTAGGTTTCTGTGTGTGAAATGACTTAAGAGCTTTATTTGTATGATTGTAACTTAAGAATAGCATTTTGCTCTGACTAAAACTTTGAATGTTTCAAACAAGGAAGACTGCAGAAGATGAAATAGGAAATAAATATAGATAACCTGGTTTTGTTGGAAGAGGAGGGCAGCTCAGTTGACAGTAGAATAACAAATTGCATTGCTTATTTCTTTGAAAATTGAAATGCATTATGACGACGGCAAGAATCACTCTGTCCAACTTGCTTCAGTACTGTGGTGTTTTCTGAATTGTGAGGAAAAAATGGGGCAAAGTTTGGATAACTTTTTTGTGCCTAAGGTGTTCTTATTTGGTAAGCAGTGGCAGAATATACAGTGCTGCCATTTACCTTCTTTGACAATGTCCCCTTACATTTGTTGCTACCTTATTTTAGCCCTTATGTTGACAAAATTAAAATTGTTTACTTGGCAAAGAAAATAAATTCTCAGGTTTCAATTTTTGAATAAGGTAATAAGCATTATATGAAAGGTTGAAGCAGGCATATATGGTCATACTTCAGGCTATTCAGTAGCCTGATATGACTGGTCATATTCCAGTTGCTGAAAGCAGAATCCATCAGAGCAGAATTTCTTATAGGCAAAAAAACCCCAAAACTGATGCTGAACACCCATTTCTTGGTTCTTTTTGGTAATGTACGTGCCTTTTAACCTTTCTTCTGTTAAACGGTTTCTTCAAGTGATGTTTGGTTCAAATGATTCACAAGGATTTTAAAAATAATTACCCTGTACTAAAATTCTGGAAGAAGGAAAGCAATGATATATAAAGCTGATTTTATTATAATGATCTGAATTTTCTATATGAAAACTCATTGGAATATTTTCTCTTAAAATGTTCTGGTTTTTCTACTTCAGTTAAAAGGAAACTGTTCTGGCTTTTGTGTATTTAATTAAAATAAATTTATGAAATCGTTAGGAAGTCTCTGTTGTAATACAGAACAATATTTTAAGGTGCCAATATTGCAGTTAAAATAATGTCTAAATTACTTGGCTGGGACCGGCATTGGAAAATGAATTGTGGATAGAGTCAGGTATCAAACAGTTGGGCTCTAGCAGTTTTAAAATCAGCTGGATAGTAAATTCTTAAATAAATAATTTGTTGAATCACTTCAAGCCCAGAATATTTAAATGATTAAGAAATAGGCAGATGGCAAAATATCTCATCATTTGAAATATCTTTAAATTTTCCAGAACGAATTCTGAATCAGAACTCTGTCATCAGAATTGATGCAAAAAGCCAGGGCTTGTTGTTAACCTTTCTTGGTGCATTGTAGAATTTTAAGGAAATTACACAATCTAGCCTCCACAAAAATTGGGAATGGTATGAAATTTGCCTTATAGGCTGAAGGTCGAGATGGGAATTTCTGAATCAAAAACCTTGTGTGGGCAATGCAAGATGCTTCTACCCAGTTTTGACCAATTCTTTTCTTCCATTGTAGCCCAGTAAGGCATATCTATTTATTTATTTATACCCCGCCCTTCTCCCCCCGAAGGGGGACTCAGGACGGCCTAACAAAAGCATCATATGATGCTAGCATTATAAAATCAACCACAGTACAATCAAAATATTAAAACAACAATTTAAACAATTAATTAAGACACATCCATTAAAATCGAAATCCCAAAACCAGTCCGGGTCAATTCGTTGCTATAAGTTGTGTGATCTTCTTCCACTTGTTGCTCACTGATCAAATGCTTGGCCCCATAACCAGGTCTTGATTTTCCTTCTAAAAGACAAGAGGGAGCTGGCCAATCTGATATCTTTAGGGAGGGCATTCCATAGACATCTTTCATTGAGTTCTGTATCTCAACATTAAAAGCCTTCTAGATGTCTATTTGGAGGACAGAGGTAATTTCAGGAGCGCGTGTATGTGAGTCAACCTCTATTTGCACAACTTTGACGTTACCCTAAAAATACTTGATAAATTTCAATAATTATCATGAGTGGTATATTTATTTTTAAATCCTCAATATCTTTTGAAAAGGTGCTGCCTTCATGCTTGACTTTGGAATAGTTAGGAAGGTTAGAGTTGGAGTAGGAGTTCATTCCCCCCTCTTTTCAGTCTAATCCAAGTGAAACATAGGAGCAAATAATTTTAAAACATAATGTTCTTGTAATCTACTTGTTTCTCTGGACTTCTTTACAGGCCTGTCCTTTTGCTTTCAACCAAATAACCTGTCATGCTTTTCTATACATTTTTCTTGAGCAAAATAATGCATAATTAAAAATAACAGTGAAAGAAAGTGTTGCAGCTAAAAATGCAGCCGTACACTTTGGAATAGTGTGGCATCCCAGCCAGTTAAGCACATGAAAACTTTTTTTATTACGGAGTATTGTATTTTTACAGGTGCTCCTGATAAACGAACTCGAATCATCAATGCACCAGCTGTACAAACAGCGAGCCTCCCGCCTTGTCCAAAGACGACAAGATGATATTAAAGATGAATCTTCGGAGTTTTCAAGCCATTCAAGTCAGTCCATCTTGAAGGTTTTTATTATTCATTAAACAACCTTGTTTACTTACTGCAGTTTAAATCTAAAAGATACAAAGTGTGTCTGGTTTAACTGTGGTAGAAAAAATGCATAGCTCAAAATGTGTAAGGTGCCTTTCCTATTCTCTGTCCCATGGTAATGGAAAGCAGTGCCATCTTGCTTCAGTTTCTTTTTACAAAGCAGTTTTTATTGTGATTATATGCAATCTTTAGTTCATTACCAAAAGTGTTTTTACAGAATATTCTGTAAACCTGAAAACCTGAAAAGTATGTAGACTGTTCTGCCAGTAATCTCTCCCCTCCCAATAATACTGTTTTCTGTTTTTTTAGGAGCAAACAATTGTTTGCTACTGTTTACCATGATTTTACTATTTTGAATATTAGATCCGAATAAACAGTTCTTCACCAAGAAAAAAAAGCAAACTATACATTGAAAGCAGTTATAACATTTCCTGTCAAATATTGTGCGTTCGTAGGAGCCTAGGAAACAGCCTTATGCCGATCCTGTGGCCCATATTGCCCAGTATTTTCAATCCGGATTGCAGAGGTTCTTCTGGATTTCAGACTGAATTATATCCTTGGCATGGCTATTTTCCCATTCAGTATTAACCAGGCCCAATCTTGCTCAGTTTCTAAAATCAAACAAGATATGGTGACTTCAATTAGTTGGCACTCTTGAGTCCCAGACTGTTAAATTATGGTCATCCAGCAGTCCCCTCCTCTTCAGTGTTCCCAGCTTCATATTTTTTGTTGATTTTAAATGTATACTATATGGCAACCATTTGCTATCAGGTAGCCTATTTCAGTACTAATAACATGACTTGAAAATCTGTTAATCCCTCTTGTTTGTCAGTATGAATCACCAGGATGAGACATCTGACCTGTTTTAGATGTGCTGAAAGTCTATTATTCTTTCTCTTTTTAATAAATGTCGAACACTGTTTTTTTTCTAATACAAGTTTTCTTTTATAAATATAAGCATTTTCTGTTTTCAGAAAAGGTGAGAGTGATGTTATGATGGTGGCTTTGTCTTTTTAAAATTTACTTTGCACATGGTAATGAGGACACTGCATTTTCCCCCACCAAATTGAAAATATTTTTAGAAGATAAATCAACTACCATTGGTTTTTATCTGTGGGAGGGAGGGTGAGATTACAGATCTATTGAGACTTGCTCTAACACATATACTCACATATGCATACATTCACACTTACAACTATGTTTCTTTTAGCAGGAACAGAAATCCTAATTTCAGTATTTGTACACTTATAGGTAAAGCATTGATGGCACCAAATCTTGATTCTTTTGGACGAGACAGAACACTGTACCAAGAACATGTAAAAAGAAGGACCGCAGAAAGGGAAGCCAGAAGGTAAAACATTATTGAACCCTTTTCTATATAAGTGCACTTCCAGTTATCTTATGCAAAAACAGCAGTGTCTTTTACCATATTTGTGCCCTTTGTTTGCTTGTTTTTTCTATTTGTGAAACTCTGATAGGGACTGACAGCCACTGGCTTGTGTATCAACATTGGTTCATGGACCATCAATTCCCACTTCCCAATATGAAATCTAAATTTTAGCTAAAATAACATGGTGGACCACAGGCCTTGCATTTTATGCATGTGTATTACTCAGTATTGCATATCCTTCATTGTTTTTTTCAATAGAGCTCGTCGTAGACTTGCTAGGGAGCAATCTGGGAAGATGGCTGATCATCTTGAAGGCCTTTCTAGTGATGATGAAGAAACCTCAACAGATACTACAAATTTTAATATGGAACGAGGTTGGATTATTCATTTTAATATTAGAAATTACCATATTTTTTAAAAATACAGGTTGGGCATCCCTTTTCTGAAATTCTGAAAGATTCCAAAATTTGGAATTGTCCACATAAATGACTGAGATAGTGATACCTTTGCTTTCTGATGGTTCAGTGTATACAAACTAGGTTTCATGCACAATATTATTTAAAATGTTGTATAAAATTCCCCTCAGGCTCTCTGAATAAGGCGTATATGAAACATCAATGAATTTTATGTTTAAAGTTGTGTCCCAACTCTAAGACATCTCATTGTGTATGTTCTCTTGATGTTCCCATTCAGGATGCCAGACGTATTGATTTGCATTTGTTAAAAAACATATATCTTACCCTAAATATGAGATCTCAAGATAAGAGTACAATAAAATCTAATTCACAAAATCAGATCTATTTCACACAGGAAAAATACATCCAACAGACCAGGTACTCCCAAAGTGTGCTTTGGAGCATTTGGAGCTCCGCGAGAGATTGTGAGCCTCCATGCTGCTTCCCCCCCTTCTTTCATCCTCCTTCTTTATTAACACACACACATATACAGTGTTCCCTCACTACTTCGCGGTTTGCTTATTGTGGACTCGCTGTTTCGCGGATTTCAAAAAATATTAATTTAAAATATATATCATGGTATTTTCACTGTTTTGTGGCGTTTTTGCTGCCACCGCTCTCCAAGAAGCTTTTCCTCCTCAGTCCTCCCTCCAGCTTTGAAGGGCCTTTCCTTCACTTTATTTTCAGTTTATAAAGAGTTAAAATAGTGTATAACTACTAAAATAATGTATAAATATTGAAATAAATAGAGCATCCCTACATCACGGTTTTTCACTTATTGTGGGCGGTCCTGGAACCTAACCCCAGCAATAAGTGAGGGAACACTGCATATATAATTATTCGTATTTCTATATACATACCATGTGTAATATGCCCCATAGGACATAGATAGCACTAAACACTAAATATTTCTTGGGGCTCCATGAGAAACTTTTGCTTTAAAAGGGGATCTGTGGCTGAAAAGTTTGGGAACACCTGCAACAGACTAATACTGCATTCAGTGTTAAAACAAGATTGTCTAAAAGCATCGTTCAAAATCATTTAAAGCCCTGAATGTTTGGAATTTTGGATGGAATCAGTTAAGCTGCAAAGGCTTTAATTTTTTTTAAATGTATGTTTTTCTTTGCACCAGAAGAACATCAACATTGTTGCCACTTTGGTTTTTAAAGGGTGGGCATTCTCTAACTGGAACACTGCAGCAAATCCTTTTAGTGACCTGTGCGGCAGCCAGGTTGCTAACAGGAGCAGCGCTCGGAGCACACAACTCCTCTGCTGTGCCAGCTCCATTGGCTGCCAGTTTGCTTCCAGGCACAATTCAGAGTGCTGACTTTAGCCTATAAAGCCCTAAACTGTTTCGGTCCAACTTACCTATCTCTCCTTATGAACCATCTAGGATGTTAAGATCTTCTGGGGAGGCCCTGCTCTCGCTCCAGCCTTCCTCACAGATGCTGCTGGCGGGAACGAGAGGCAGGACCTTCTCAGCGGTGGCCCCTCGACTGTGAAACGCCCTGCCTAGGGATATAAGATTAGCCCCCTCTCTCCTGACTTTTCAAAGAAAGGTGAAAACCTGGCTTTTTGAGCAGGCTTTTCCAAGTACAGCATAGCTATACGCATTCGCGGAACAACTTGACGATGAAACTGAATAATGACTTGACATGGAGACGCTCACAATAATGTTTTTTAAGGCTTGTACAGTTTTTTAATATTCTTATATTGTATGTTAAAGGTTTAATGCTATTTTATGGTTGTTTTAACTGTTATAATTGTTGTATAATTGGCATTGAATTGTTGCCAATTGTGAACCGCCCTGAGTTGCCCTTGGGCTGAGAAAGGCGGTATATAAATGCCATAAATAAATAAATAGCAAGGAGAGTAGATGTTCCTTTTTAGGACCTTTGGAGAATAGTCCAGTAATTAGGGTATATATTTCTTAAATCAATATTTACTTTGAAGGAGAAATACTATAAAAACCATTGCTGTATGTAATCATTTATAGGCGATTGTATTTTTAAGTGGCTATTCCACTGCAAGGTCAACCCATAAAATGAATTATATATTTGCATAAATGGAGTGAAACTGCTGCTTGTACATTGAATATCTTTAAGGATAATAACACAACCAGGTTGTTGGGGTAATTTTAAAAACAAAAATCTACAACAGTTACTTCTTCAGAAAGAAAAAGGCTCTCCTCCATGGTCTCTGCCTTGCACAGTGCTCTTAGCACCTATATTCCAAATGTTCCAGAGTTGAGTAACCTTGGAGGGAAACCCCATCTCCTTTCAAAAATGTGTATGTTCCAGTCTGCCACCCCATTCTCCCTTCATTTTCTGTAAGAGTAACTTGTTTGGAAATACAGGTTGTTTGGATGTTAATGTCTTCTTTACAGTTCACTTGCTGGATCTCATTTTGAGAGAAAGGCAGGATATATATATGCAATAAATGAATAGATAATTTGTTTATTGAACTACATTGTAAGTTAAATCCTGTACAAAAAAGTCCTAGCAAACAGGTAGATGACTTCTGGCTGTTTATGATAATGAAATACTTCTTTCCTAGATCGTATTTTGAAGGAGTCCAGCAAAGTTTTTGAAGATGTATTAGAAAACTTTTCCTCTATTGACTGTATTAAGTCACAGTTTGAAGCCTGGCGTTCTAAATATTTATCTACTTACAAGGATGCTTACATAGGCCTTTGTTTACCCAAGCTGTTAAATCCTTTAATAAGGCTTCAGTTACTTACATGGAACCCTTTGGAGGTGAGAATGTTTGCTAATATGTTCAGTATGCTCAGTTTATTTAACAAAGCAAAATGATTAAAGAATAATGGTACTTATAACCATGTGAAATGACCTTGAATTAATTAATTAGATGCCTCATTTAAACCCTACAAATAAATTAGCAATTTTAATCAATGATTTTTTTCAATCTAAGCATCATTCTATAAATGATGAGAGGGCCTTCTCGGTGGTGGCCCCCCAGCTTTGCAACTCCCTCCCTAGGGAGATCAGACAGGCTCCTACTTTGTCCACCTCCTGTAAGGAAATAAAAACCTGGATGTACCTTCGTGCTTTTGATTAGGCAGTTCCCACTATTTCAATCCTTTTTAAAGTCCTGCACTTCATTGTGGCCCTCTTGTCGGCTTATTATGACACTTTCGCTAAGGATATTCCTAGCCCTTGGTTATTTGAATCTTGCACTTTCCATTGGCCCCATTTTGGAAGCTTTGTGCTTCTTGAATCCGAACCCATTGTCGACTTCATCCCAGCCATGTGATTGTTTTATGATGGTGTTTGTAATTGTTTTATGTTTTTAATAATGGATGGTTTTATTGTATTTTGTTTTTATTCTGAATTTTGCGCTTTCCCTTGTAAGCTGCCTCGAGTCCCCTTGGAGAGATGTGGCGGGGTATAAAAATAAAGTTATTATTATTCCTCTATTAATTGGTGAGAAATGTCTAAATGGTAACCCTGAGCCAGCTGTTTATTTAGTCTACTTAGATCAGTGGGTTCTCAACCTGTAGGTCCTCAGATGTTTTGGCCTTCAACTCCCAGAAATCCTAACATCTGGTAAACTGACTGGGAATTCTGGGAGTTGTACGCCAAAACACCTGGGCACCCACAGATTGAGAACCACTGGCAGTGTAAAGATAATAAAATATTATTCAGTGCTATAGCTTGAGTTTGCATGGCAGTGGAAACATGTGGAAGTGAGTTCTGCTGCTGCAAGGGATAGTGGTCTCTGATTTCACATGACCTTCCCTGGGGACACACAGATTGAGAACCACTGATTTAGAGGAAGGGAAAGGAACTTGAGAGGCTAATTTGGGTGAGATTTGTTTGACCCTCTGGATATTCTTCAACCAATTGCCAGCATCGCTTGCCAGCATAGACAGTGCAGTTCAGCAACATCTAGCTGAAATGGTTTCGCTCAGTGGCTCTCAACCTGTAACTCCCCAGGTATTTTGGCCTACAACTGTCAGGAATCCCAGCCAGTTTACCAGCTGTTGGGATTTCTGGGAATTGAAGGTAAAAAATATCTGGGAACCCATAGGTTGAGAACCACTGGTCTAGCTGAAGTCCCCCTTTCAGCCCACACAGTCTACTGTGGGGTTGGATTCAACAGTGTTGTTGCCAACTCCTGCTCTGTTTTGGGTGGAGAGGCAATGAGAATGGGAAGTCTCACCTTTACTATTGATCTCTGGTAAATCACAATTCAAGCTCCCAAGTGATGGATGACTTGTTCCCCAATGTCACTAAGCCTGTGAGGGCTTAGTTGAGACTTATGCAGATTTCCTACCTCGATTTAGATATAGTTTTCTACTTCTGGCTTCGTGAACAGAGTGGTGTCTTTCCAGCAAAGTGGCTTTTTGCAAATAGATAATAGAACAAAGCAGTATGATTTCCATGTGTTCAGGAAAACAAGATACAGTGTAAGTTTTGCAAAAATGTTCTAAGGAGCACAGAACCTAAACATTTGAACTAGGAGGGGTTCGTACATCATTGTTCCTTTGCTTTAAACATCCCGTTGATGCTTGCATTTATTTTAATAGGACAAGTGCCAAGATTTTGAGAGTATGTTGTGGTTTGAATCCTTGCTATTTTATGGATGTGAAGAAAATGATCAAGACAAAGATGATGCTGATGTTTCATTATTACCGACTATTGTGGAAAGAGTTCTCCTACCTAAATTAACAGGTACATTTATAAAAATGTAGTGTTAAAAATAAAATATTTTAAAATTATTTTTTTAACAATTTTCAGGTTTTGGTATGTAGCTTTCAGTTACAATAATTTTTGTTCTTTGCTAGTCCTTGCAGAAAATGTATGGGACCCTTTCTCTACAACACAGACATCAAGGATGGTAGCAATTACCCAGAAACTAGTTAATGGCTATCCTTCTGTGGTGCATGCAGAAAACAAAAACACACAGGTAAACATGTGCCTAATTTTATTGATAGGATTGTAACTTCTGGTTGTTACTTGCAGCATTTATCTGTATTCTTTATGGATCGTTCCATGGTGAAATACAAAGCAGAACAGTAAAACTTTATTGGTGGAAGGGCTAGCCTTGCATTTTCAGCGTTAGTTTGAAGTGCTTTGTTACAAGTAGTTGCATACCATTTTGCTGAGAAAAGGTTCTGTGGCACTTGTGAGTAGATGCAGTTGAGGGTGGATGCGCCAATATCAGATGGGACAGTGGATTTTTAATGCAGGGATGGAAAACCTTCAGCCTGTCCACAGAATTAAAACCACGCAAGCCTTCCTCTTTGTCCTTTAATATAATCTGTAGCTACCCTTTTCCAGTCCCGTTGATTGCCTTTCCAGTATAGCCTTCCATACTTCCTGCATTCCATGAAGTAAGGCTAGCTAGAGGTTGTATTCTAGGACCTCTGCTCTTGATTCTGTTTCCAGTAATTCCCATAATGGATAAGCTGGGGGTGGGGAGAAGAAAGGAGACTTTCTGAAAGGAAAAAAATAAGCCAAACAAAAACAAAATGGTTTTTTGTGTCAGGCAGAGATGGTTAAATAGCATGCAAGATGAAGAAACAATTGAGGTCACAATATCTACAGTTTGCTTTCGGATGTTATGTAAGAAGTGTATGTAGATCAAAAATAATGACATTCCACAGTGACTATGAGCCTACTGGGAACAAGGAAATGAAGTTAGAAAGCATCCCAAACTGTTTTGTATGAGACCCCAGGCCACTATGATGGAAAAGTGCCTTTATTTAGTCATTTTAAAGCATATATTGCTTTAGTTTCTAACTTAGTTTTTATTGCAATTTCAATAAAAGAGAAACTTAATACTCTGGCTGCAGTTAAACTATTTTAAAGGAACATGGAGTGAAATTTAAGTTTTTATTTAATTTGAATGAAATGTCCAGGGCAGTATTTTATCATTGCTTAGGTGGTGTGGGGCCTGTTTCTATTCCTGTGACCCTTTAGGGGGGGGGGTAAATTATCAAGAAGGAGGAGAGAAACACAAGTCACCAAGGGTCTGCCTCTACTTTTGAAATACAGGCTTTAAAACAATGTTAAAACAAGGCTGATGAACTATGCCAGCATAATTATATGTCCCATGGCTTCTAAGAGAATACCATTAATCCATTGCCAGAAAAGGAACAGTAAAGAGGAGTAGGGAGAAAGTCAGACATGGGGAAAGCAGCCACTCTTTCTCTTAGTTTATAAGTAATTTGATTTGATGATTAGATATTCAGTGCAGTTTCAGAACTGGAGCTACTGCTATACTGAGCCATTTACTTACCACCCCAAACCCACAGGCAATTTATGCCTACTGTGGGAGCAAGAGGGGTCACAACAGTATCTGGCCACGTCTTCATAGTCAGATGTGAAGAGATTATCTCACTTACTGAGTGCTCTGGAAGTTCCAGCAACTGAGGCAATCTCTTTGGAGACATATCCAGACACTTCTGGCTCCTTCCTTCTGCTCCCTACCACACATGGCATGCATATAGGAAGGGGTTGGTGTATATGGAGAGAAAAGTGAATGCCACAGTAATCACGAATAAACATGGGTATGGATAATGTACACATTCATACGTTATTGACAGGGTGCTAGTCAATGTGGGATGAAGTCTTATTGAAGCCTCATTCCCAACGTTCATAAAAGATTTGTTTAATGTAATGGATCTGTGAATTTTCAAAACTCTTGTTGTTTTATGAAAATCAGGGAACTAGAAAGAAAATGTTTGTGGTAGCCCTGGATTTGTTAGAAAGTGTCTTTTGAAAGCATTCTATCAAAATCTGTTACATTTGAACTCTTTCAGACATTGCTAAAAGGTCTTTTACTTAGAATGAGGAGAACACTAGATGATGATGTATTCATGCCACTGTATCCTAAAAGGTAAGCTCATTTCTCCTGTTTCAACTTTATTGATTTTCAAAGGTGTTAATAAATTAGATGTGCAGAACCTTTGATATTATGATCTTGAATAATCTCAGTGAGTTTTGGACCAATAAAACTTACCATGTCTTTGTTTTTCAGTGTATTAGAAAACAAGAATTCTGGACCTTATTTATTTTTTCAGCGTCAGTTCTGGTCTTCCGTTAAGGTAAGAAAAGGGATGCATGTATTATCTCTGAAGCAGTGTATCAATGATGGCTAACTGAATGCTGACTGTAAAATTAATATACTTTTGTTGCTAGGAAAAACATCAATTATCCAAACTTGTGTATTTAGATCACTTTGAAACTGTGAAAATTGCAATGCATGATCTTTTTCTTTTCACATGCCTGTGAGAAGCCTCTTCAGAATCATCTTGATCAGCTTGTTCTACATCATGCCAGGCTGTTTGGGTATATTACTTACAAAAGCAGAGCAAGGAAAAGGTTTTCTTGCAAGTCAGGATTAGTGCTTTCTCAATCATTTCTTTCTCTTTGCCAAGCATTTTAGAAAGTGTTAATTGTTACGTATAATTCATATGAATATTTCTATCAGTTAAATAAAATGCATTTTGGAATGTTTATAAAAGCTCAAAAACCATTTAACAAAGTATCAATTTTTGAGCTAAAGTAAAAGAAAAATTGTAACTTGGATAATTTCAGCCTGAGTCATTTCAGCCTGAATAGTACACGCTTTCAAGGAGGACTTGGGAAATCGTTTTTCAAAAGTAATTTGTTCTATTGTTCATTACAGTATTTAAAAAGGAACTCATTCTTCGCTGTGATGATGAAAAGGCTACTTCTTGCATTACTTTTAACTTTTTATTACTTTTTGTACATATTGAGGGAAAATATGTGAGGATTGATAAGAGAGTGGCTTAGAACTTTATGACCTTTAACATAATTTTATTAATTTTTGAAAATAACTGCTACTTAGGATCAGTAAAGTAACTCTGCTCTTATTGCATTGCTTTTAGTGTAACTTTGTTACAGCTTCATTACTCCAAAAACCAGCTGGTTTTCGGTAACGACATACTTGTAATTCTGTACATCTATAACTTATTGATAGAAGCAACTCTCAGTGTATCACTATTAGAACTATTTGCTCATCTGTTTGGTCTGGAAATAATTTAATATCTTGGTGCCATCCAGATACTTTTATTACTTTGATTAGGATGGTAACATGTCAAGTGTTCAAAGTACTCTCAAATTCTAGTAGCCTATCTGTACTTTGATTTGGACAGGTAACATGTCAAGTGTTCAAAGTAATCTCGGATTCTGATAGCTTATCTCTGATGTAAATTTGAGAGCAAATTTGCAGCTATATCTCTTCAGTTGTGCCTGCTTCCCTGCTGGCTGGAGTACTAAAAAGTTAACTATTTTGCATCTGGCAGATTTCTAGAAAAATGACTTACTGCTGGAGGAAAAAAGAAATTGCATGCATAACTTGAAAACCTAGGAATTAGGGAGACCTACCTTTGCTTCATTTTGATTGGACCATACAGCTTTAAATGGGGATATGCAAACGTGGCCCTCTAGGTGTTGCTGAACTCTTAAAATGCCTCAACCATAGAAAGCATACAGAATGCTTGTAGTTGGTTAGCAATATCTGGAGCAATGTACAGTACTTTAATCACCCCACCAAAAGTTTTAGTTTATGTAGGTAAATAATTGCATAGGTTTTTGGATAACCTGTCATCTTGGGATGGGGGTGTAAAATAGTCATACCTATTTGAGTTGATTAATTTCATGTAATACACAGGAGATATGGGTTCTAATGTTTCTTTTCATTCATTTAAAATGTGTATGGTTCATATATGATGATTTGAAATTGTTCATACAGTTCTGTGTATCATACTAATTCTTTCAACTTTATCTTTTGTTTGCTTAGTTATTGGGAAACTTTCTGCAGTGGTATGGAATCCTTTCAAACAAAACCCTGCAAGAGTTAGCGATAGATGGATTGCTAAACAGATACATTCTCATGGCTTTCCAGAATTCTGAGTATGGTGACGACAGTATTAAGAAAGCTCAAAGCGTAAGTCAACACTTCACTTCAGTAATCTCATTTATGTTTTTAAAAATACTGTTACAGATTATGTTTGGGGTGTCAGAAATCCACATTGAAATATTCAGTTAATCATGAAGTTCACTGAGTAAACACCAGTCCAATATATTTCAGCCTAAAGTATCACACAGGACTAATTTCTTTAGATGGGCAGTTACAGAATTAAAAGGGTTGAAATGTTTTTACAAAAATAATAGATACAAGTTGAATATCTTTATCTGAGATTCTTGGGATTATAAGTACTCCTTATTTTGGATTTTGGAATACAGTACAGGCATCTGAATAAATGGCATAGGGCAGCAGTGGAGGCAGCAAAATGATGATGATGATGATAATAATATAGTTTTATTTCTTGTCCGCCTCTTCTCATGACTCGAAGTGGATTATTACATTTTAAAGCACTCTGTAAACCACACATATTAAAACATGCCTTCATAAAATACAGCATATATCAAAATATCCAAAACGAAAACAAGGCATACAGTGGAGTTTGAAATTCACTATTAAAACTGTCTGGGTAGGCCTGCCGGAAGAGAAAGGTCTTCAATTGTACCTTAAATTCTGACAGCTGATCCTGCTGTCAGAGCTCTACTGGCAGGTTGTTCCACAGTCATGGAGTGGCTGACGAAAAGGTCCTCTGGGTGGTGGTTGCCAGTCGGATTTTGGCTAGTTGGAATAACTCCCCCCCCCCCCCCCAGATGACCTAAGTGCGAGGGATTGATTGTACAGGAGAAAGAGATCCTGTAGGCAACCTAGACCCAAACCATGTAGGGCTTTCAAGGTCAAAACCAACATTTTGTACTTTGCCCAGAAACTAATTGGCAGCCGGTGGAGTGACTTTAGGAGCAGTGTAATGTGCTCACTCCTAGATATTCCTGTAACCAATCTGGCTGCCGTATTTTGAACCAGCTGGAGTTTCTGAACTTGATACAAGGGTAGTCCAATGTAGAAGTCTAACCTTGGGATTACCAGTGTGTGCACTACCATCTTCAGGCCCTCCAAACCTAGGACAACCGCGCTTGGTGGACACACATTCGTTGGGCAGCACTGCCTCCAAGGAGAGAAGCAGGAGGGTGGGAGATGTCATGGCCCAGATTACAGTATGGTGGTGTCTGCTGCTCTTCCACTTCCCAGCCAAAGTGTGATTTAGAGTGGGACTCAATAGTTGCGACTGCTGCTGACCATCTCCAGCCTTAGCTAAGGGGAGAGCCCATTGCAAGAAAAGGCCCCTTCTCTGCCATGCTTTCATCACTGAAACCCGAATTTTCATCAGCGTCTTCTTATCCAAACCCTTTCCACATAATAACATGGTAATCATAGTGAGGCTAACATAAAGAGGGGAGAGTTGCAATACAACAATACACACACCGAGAACTTTCAATACTTCAATATCATAATCAAGTGATATATTATCATAAATACATAACAAATACAAATTGTTTGCATTCAAAATTCCAAACGCCCGGGACGGGCTCCTACTCTTAGTGGGGGTTATTCAAGGTAAGTCCATATAGGTATACTAGTCCGTAAAAGAGTGGGTTTTGAGGAAAGATATTGAGGGTTGTGACGGAGGTCCCGGGTTATCGAAACTGAGTCCAAACGCCTGTGAATGTCTTCCAAGAAGACAGAGATAAGAGCCAATTTGCAGAAAGGAGTCAAGGTGCTGGGCGGCTTAGATGTTCACAACGATGCCTGGGAAAATCCCGTATTATTATTATTATTTTCTATTTTTATATGCCACCCTTCTCAACCCCGAAGGGGACTCAGAGTGGATTACAGCAAACAACAATACTGCCAGAGTGGCTTACAGTGTACATATAACAATATTGCCGGAGCGGCTTACAACAAACTGAAAAAAACAACAATTAACATTACAACATTACAATTATTTTAAACACAGCAAGAGGGGCCCTGAGCTGATGGAATCTCAGGAGGCAAGATGGAGCTGCCTTTTCTTCCCCTTCTGGCTTCACTCTGGCCCAGAGCAGCAGTTGGTGCTGGTATTACTAAGTCCGTCCAAGAATCAAAGGCCTGCAGTTGAGTCAGTTTTTTCAGGGAGGGAATTAAAAGAATTAAAACAGATAGAGATAAACAAGGAGGATGTTCTCATATGCCTTACTAAACTAAATGTCAACAAATCACCAGGTCCAGACGGCATCCACCCCAGAGTTTTTAAGGAACTCAAGTGTGAAATTGCTGAACTTCTAGCTAAGATATATAACCTTTCTCTAAGATCAGGCACTGTACCCGAGGACTGGAGGGAGGCAAATGTGACACCGATCTTCAAGAAAGGATCCAGAGGTGATCCAGGAAATTATAGACCAGTCAGTTTAACCTCAGTTCCAGGCAAAGTGATGGAAACCATTATTAAAGAAAATATTACTAGGCACATAGAAGAACAGGCATTGCTGAAAGAAAATCAACATGGTTTCTGCAAAGGCAAATCATGTCTTACTAACTTGTTAGAATTCTTTGAGGGTGTAAATAAACACATAGATAAAGGGGACCCAATTGATATTGTTTACCTTGACTTTCAAAAGGCTTTTGACAAAGTCCCTCACCAAAGGATCCTAAATAAGCTCTTCAGCCATGGAATCAGAGGACAGGTCTTGTCCTGGATTGGAACCTGGCTAAACTGTAGGAAACAAAGGGTGGTAATAAACGGACATTTCTCTGGGTGGAAAGAGGTGAGAAGTGGCGTACCCCAAGGTTCAGTTTTGGGTCCATTACTTTTTAATTTATTCATTAATGATCTGGATGTAGGAGTGAATTCTGAGGTAGCAAAGTTTGCAGACGACACTAAATTGTTCAGGGTAGTTAAAAATGAAACTGATTGTAAAGAGCTCCAGAAAGATCTCTCGAAATTGAGTGAATGGGCAACAAAGTGGCAAATGCATTTTAACCTAAACAAGTGTAAAGTCATGCACATCGGGGCAAAGAACCCCAACTACACCTACCAATTGATGGGGTCAAAGCTTTCCGAGACAAACCAGGAAAGGGATCTTGGGGTCTTGGTGGACAGCTCAATGAAGATGTCAACCCAGTGCGCAGCAGCAGTAAAAAAAGCAAATTCTATGCTTGGCATGATCAGGAAGGGAATCGAAAATAGGTCAGCAAATGTTGTATTACCTCTCTACAAATCGATGGTAAGGCCACATTTGGAGTACTGTGTACAATTCTGGTCTCCGCACCTTAAGAAGGATATAACGGAACTGGAAGAGGTACAGAAAAGGGCAACAAGAATGATCCAAGGGATGGAGCAGCTCCCTTATGAAACCAGGTTGCAACGCCTTGGTCTTTTCAGCCTTGAAAGAAGGCGTTTAAGAGGTGACTTGATCGAAGTGTATAAAATCATGCATGGGATAGAAAAGGTGAATAAAGAAAAACTATTTTCTTTGTCACAAAACACTAGGACTAGAGGGCACTCCCTGAAGCTTCAAGGTAGGAAAATTAGGACTAATAAAGGGAAATATTTCTTCACCCAGAGGGTCATTGGGTTATGGAACTCACTTCCAGAAGAGGTTGTGACAGCTGTCAGCCTGAACAACTTCAAGGCAGGATTAGACAGATTCATGGATACCAAGTGTATCAGTAGTTACTGAAATGGACATCCAAGTGCCACCTCTGTGTTGATGGAGGCAGGCAGGATTTTCCCCGGGGACTGGTTGTGGGGGGTCGGGAGCAGGTCAGGGTTTTGCCCTCCTTTCTGCTCGAGATCCCCATGTACAACTGGTGGGCCACTGTGTGATACAGAATGCTGGACTAGATGGGCTGAGGTCCGATTCAGCATGGCTCTTCTTATGTTCTTATGTTCTAGGCTATATGTATATGATGGCACCAACTCTCGTTTCGACCCTATCCCAATGGGTCTTTCTCAAGGCCATGGTTTAGGTATAAGCTCCTGTTTTCCATTACACAGATGTGTACACAGATGCGTTTTTCGAGGTCATAGAGGCCAATTCAATGACCGGATCAGTGGCTGACATCCCGGGCGTTTGGAATTTTGAATGCAAACAATTTGTATTTGTTATGTATTTATGATAATATATCACTTGATTATGATATTGAAGTATTGAAAGTTCTCTGTGTGTGTATAATCATAGTGAGGATGCCAGCCACTTATTTCTGCTTTTCATGTGGCAGCTACTGCTTGCCTGTTCATTTGTTTGGCCCCAGAGAAACACAAAGATCTGTGAAATGGCAGGATGTGTGGATGGCTGCCATTTCGCAGGTCCTTGTATCTCTTTCCAGCCTTGCAAATACAGTACAGGTATGTACATGCTATATTTCCAAAGGTTTTGGAATTTGGAACATTTTGAAATTTTGAATAAGTGATACTCAACATGGAAATAATTTTTTGATACAGTATTGCTGTTAAATAATAAAAAGATCTTATTAATATTTTACCTTACTGTACATCTATATCTTGCTTTTTATACAAATTTGATTTGGCAGCTAACAATTTTGGCATGAAAGCCGGTGGAAAAATTCTTGAAAGTTAAGCACCAAAACTTCAAATATATAATATAGTAGTTTAAGAGAAACTCTGGAAGTCACATTTTGATCATCTTAAGGAATCTGTTGTTGATACGCAACAGCATCAAGTATTTACTGTATGTGCTTAGGTTATATTGCCTTGAGTATCTTACATGTAATCAGATTGTGTTTGGCACTTTTACAGTGCAATCCTTGATTTGTCAACTCAGAAGTACACCCCACTAAATTAAATTGAGTTGCCCCAAGAAGTCAATATAAGATCACAGTCATAACCTCTCTGTCTTTCCTTCATTTTCCAGGTGATCAGCTGCTTTCCTAAACAGTGGTTCACTAATCTAAAAGGAAATAAGACAATATCCCATCTAGAAAATCTCTGTAGATACCTTGTACATCTTGCTGATACAATATACCGAAATAGCTTTGGAAGCTCTGATGTAGAAAAAAGAAATGCAAGGTAACTGATCCTAAATAATGGTTAGATTCTAGGGATGTGTATCAAATGGCATCTTGAATTGGGCTAGAATACAAATAGAAGCCAATAAAATTGTTTCAAAGCCAGTATTAAATTGTCTATTATATGCATAGTATACCAAATTCTGTTGGCAGCCTTCTGCACTTGCTGTAGTTTCCCATCCAAGGGCAAAGAATGTTCATACGACTCTAAACAAAACACAAGATGAGTGAACCATGGGGTTCCTGTGGCCTAGACTGGCTTCCCTTTGGGGAGATAGGGCAGTATATAAATATTGTATTATTATTATTATTCCACAGGAAAGGGCATAAGTAGTGCACCAGCTAAAACTGGTGAAGATCACTTCTAATAGTTACTGCCATCTAGTTTGGTCCATCTGTTGCCCTACAGGGTTCCAGTTTTGTCTGCAGGTTCTCGTTTTATTTCTCCACTGCACCCAATCTCCTACAGTCTCCTTCACATCAGAGAAAGAGAATGAGATGAATGGGTGGTATCCACATTTTGATGAGATATGCAAGTGGCCAGCATTGGAGGACAAGTGCTACTTGTAAACCACCACAAAGGCTGTACTAGTGAATTCTGGGGAGACTAATGATGATGTAACTTAGGTTGTATTTTGCTTTTAATGCTAAACTGCCATATTTGGGGAGCTATTTTGGAGCTGTACTTTGGTTTTGCTTGACCAATAGAAAAAGGGGTGTGTGATGAGGTGGTTATTTATGTGTAAATACATGTGCTATATGTTAATCACATGTTTGTATATATGTTTAGAAGGAACATTCTTTAAAAGCTGCAGAGAGTGAGCAGTAGAATGTCCCCAGCAGCAGGCTTTAGGCAGAGGCTGTTG
Organism: Anolis apletophallus; assembly: GCA_030556195.1. Lineage (NCBI taxonomy): Eukaryota > Metazoa > Chordata > Lepidosauria > Squamata > Anolidae > Anolis > Anolis apletophallus. Next base: position 43,610,661 of record JARBWK010000004.1, on the reverse strand, counting down.
CCATGACAACAGAGGCCACTCTGTTGTTTTAGAATGTTCAGTTTGAATTTGACAGTTGGAGAATGTCAGTTGGCCAGCAGCTGTGAGCAAAGTTAGTGAGGAATTAGCAGTTGCTGAAGCTGCAAGCTGTCTGTAGGAACTGCAGTGTGCAGTTCAGTTCTGTGTGTGGGTTTAAGGAAACCCAAGTGTGTGGGTTTAGAGAAACCCAGGTTAAGGACAAGTGTAGTCCCAGGGTTGAGAGTAACCCAGTATCAAGTAGTTACTTGTGTGTAACTGTAAGGGGAATTTAAAACCCCAGTGTTACATTGTTTAAAGTTCCAAGTTTGTACCTCTTCGGAGTTTTGAAACCACCTAAGCTTTCAGCCCATTTGTGTAAAATAAACTGTTAAACACTTTCAACAAAAACATCTGTGGAAGTCGTTTATTCACCAGGACCCTCACATCTAGTGGTCAAGCATTGACAAATGGTGGCAGCAAGAAAGTTAATTAATAATAAATAGAAAGCAAAAAATTGAGTATTGGTATTTATTAATTTGTCATGTTTCTATACCGCCCCTCTCAGCCCGAAGGCGACTCGGGACGGTTTACACAGGCAGTCTCTGCCCTCAATACAACACAGCAACAAGTCAACCCCCCCCCCCAGAAAAAAACACATATAATAACAATTTAACAATTAAAAACATACACATTGCAGCCTCAGCGCCATGTTAAAATCAGTTTCCATCGCATCGTCGTCATTCCATATATCCAACTAGCTGTACCCGGCACGCGTTGCTGTGGCCTATTTAGGAGATGCGAGATGTAAGGGTTGGAAATGATGTTACTTGGTGGGGTCATGTAGGCATGAATTGCGCACTTTCTATGTGTGCTCCAAATGATGTCATCTGGAAGCATGAGTTGTATTGTCTTATATAGCGGAGGAAGTGTTTTGATTCTGGAGTGTGTCCACTCAGCAAAGTCTGTAGTGGTTGTGGAGGAGTGGCAAGTGGTGGTAGAGAGACTTTACCGGCTAGGCAGCACATTCCTGTTGTTTCTGCTGGGTATTTCAGGGCTTTGCAGTGTGTGCAGATGTGCGTTAGGGTGCCAATGTCGGCCTCTGGCACCATGCTGTAGTCTTCTGCAGCGTTGTATCTGAAGGCTAGGCGGTGGAATTGGTTGTGGTGTTTTTGAAGTTTGTTTTCTGTGTTGCGACGTCGTGTTTCTGCGCTCCTTGCGCGCTGCTGTTGTGTTGCATTTCTGCGTCTTTGTTGTTCCTGGCTGCGCGCTTCTTCTTGTCGTGCAGTTCTTTGCATTTGGTTCTCAGCTGTGCGTCGTGCAGTGACCTGTTGTCTGTGTCTCTGCTGCGCAGTGTGTTTCTGTTCTGGCGTTTGTTCTGCCCTTTTTTGTTTGATGTATGTAGCGTTGTGAGTGTGTCGTCCGATGCTGTTATTTTTATAAGGCATGGCTTGTCTTTTGGGTCAGTTTATGTCTGTGTGGAAGGAAGGAATGGTTTTAGTTTGTGGTGTTTGTAGGTGTTGTGTGTACGGGGTCCCGTAAGGTTGGTGGGATGGGTTGTGATTGGAAGTTGTGTTGTGCTGTGTGGGTAGGAATTTGCTGGAGAATTGCTCCCTCAGAGTTTGGTTTTGGCAGTTTAACCCTCAAACACCAACTGAAATCTCTCAGCATTCTATCCTAGCCTTGGATGGCTCTTGCCAGCGTTGCTATGGTTACAGCAGTTATGCAAATCCGCCCTTATTGGCAGCCAATCATGTTCAGAATGTAGAGGCTGGGTGAGTCGTTGGCTGCCCCGGAGGATACTGGGAAATGTAGTTTTATTTTTACTCGTTTTCGGGGCCTTTTAGGTTTTGGGGGGGAAGTTTCTTTGCTACAAACGTACCTTGCTTGAGGCCTATTTCTGTTGGCAAGTATTGTTTTTCTGCGTTGTATGGTTTCTTTGTTTGAGGTATACATCACATGACGTGAAACCATTTATATAATAGATTACGCCTTATATTTCATCAACAAATGCCTGCTCAAATAGCCAAGTCTTGACTTTCTTGCGAAACGTCAGGAGGGAGGGGGCCGATCTGATGTCTTTAGGGAGGGCGTAGCAGTGGTCAGTCGTCCACAGTGAATCCAGTACGAGGTTTTGGAACATCTTCACATTTGGTGGCAGCGGTGGGATTGCCTGCCCTGCCACGTTTTAATAAAGGTGAACAGTAAACATCGAATCTTTACCACAGGGGGTACCTTTGGAGGTGTTATGGAAGCATTTGCAGGATTGCAGTTCCTATGTAACTTGAATTCTTAATCTTCTCATCCTTAATGAAAATGTGAAAAACCAGGAAATCAATATTCAAAATTTTGAACACATTGTAATACAGTTTTAAAATGTTTAATTGTTTTAACAGTATAATTCAATTTTCAGATTTATATTTATATTTTAATGTATTTGTATTGTTTGTTTTAATTGGCATTTATAGCTAGTCACCTTGAATCCCTATATAAGGAGAAAGATAGGGTAAAGTAAATAAATACAGCAAAGTAGCTCCCTTCTTATTTGCAATGGAAGAGATCCTAAAAGAATTGTGTCAGCTGCCCAGATCATTTTTCCATATCCTAGATCAGAGTTTCAACAAAATAGACAGATCTGGATTGCCTGAAAGAATTACATCAACAGAAGAATCCTGTCTATCTTGCTTCCTTGTTACCAAAATCTTTTGAAAATTCTTGGCAGAATACCTTAAGGGGCATGGATTCATCATAGAATACTGCAAACCAATCTCTTCTAATCAGCATCTAGCATTTTGTAATTTTTAATCTTACAGGTGTTGCTACAAACATGCTTGAAGATTGTACCATAGTCAATTTCTAGTATTATATTGGACATACTGGGGACCAGGGGAGCATTCGCACAACTAAAACTTGTGCGCCAGCTGCGCCCGTACCTTGAGAAGTCTGACTTGGCCATGGTAGTCCATGCTCTGGTTACATCCCGTATAGATTACTGCAACGCTCTCTACGTGGTGCTGCCTTTGAAGACTGCTCGGAAGCTTCAATTGGTCCAACGGACAGCAGCCAGGTTGATAACAGGAGCGGCACTCAGGGAGCGTACAACTCCCCTGTTGTGCCAGCTCCACTGGCTGCCAGTTTGCTACCGGGCACAATTCAAAGTGCTGGTTTTGGCCTTTAAAGCTCTAAACGGTTCTGGTCCAACTTACCTGTCCGAACGCATCTCTTCCTATGAACCATCAAGATTCTTAAGATCATCCGGAGAGGCCCTGCTCTCGGTCCCGCCTGCTTCGCAAGCGTGCCTGGCGGGGACGACAGGGCCTTCTCAGTGGTGGCTCCTTGACTTTGGAACTCCCTTCCTAGTGACATCAGATCAGCCCCCTCCCTCCTGACATTTCGTAAGCAAGCATTCGCAGACGAACTTTAATCGAGATCAAGGATTACTATGATGACGAAACGGAAACCGATTTTAAGATTGTGGAGCTGAGATTTGTATTTTGTAGTTTTTAACTGTTAATTTTATATGTTTTATACGACTGTTTTTATCTTGTGATGTATTGTATATGGGCACTTGTTACCGCTTGTTCACCACCTCGAGTCGCCTTCGGGCTGAGAGAAGCGGTATAGAAGCATGGCAAATAAAATAAATACCGTAATATATTCTTTACCTGACTAAATACATTATTCCTGTACAAAGAACTTCAGTTCTAAAGTATTTGATTCAGAATGCAAACATCACAATTTTGAAATAGTTGAAGATGCCTCAAGGGCATGTAATGTATCAATATAACCTATAAAGTGATTTAGGAGTCCAGCATGACATGGATGAACTCCACATACGCTACTTGCAATGATCTGCCTGCTTCTGACTGGGAGAAAAAAAATCAATACTTGGGTGACATTTGTTGTTACCTAATGTGAAAGCAGCATTACAGTACTCAGAATTGCCTTGCACAGTGCTACTGTTCTCAAGTGTAGTATTGTATTCCTTCTTACAGTGCATTGCACAAAGTAGTACAGTGTAAAAATGTACATTTCAGTAGAAGGAATTATAAATCATGGTAGAAGTTCCAGAGTAAAATGTGCTCCAGTAGTCCTTTGTGGGAGTAATAATTGCTGATGTAACCCAAAACCATGTTAAGGCTAGCCAGTATGTATTAGAGCATTTGGCTATTTTATTTCTGTGTAGCTATGTTTGTATACAATATTTTTGCAAGATGAATGGATCACCACCTGAGAATCTTTTATTAGCCAAGGTGCTGATGCTAAGTGCTGATCATGCATTGACTCTGAATTTGAACAGTATTTCACCCCACTCATTGCAAAGGAGAAAGTGGATAATATCCAGGGTATTTAGTGCTTTATCACATATGAGCCAAATTTTAAATAATGCTGACAATTTTCTTTCTTTTCTTATTAGGGAGCATATAAAACAGATAATAAAACTTCTATCAAGTATTCGAGCACTGGACCATGCTGTGACCGTGGCTAATGATCATAATGTGAAAGAGTTAAAAAGTGAGGGGAAATAAAGTTTTGCCATGTATTTCTGGGATATAAAAATCATTCCTGAAGTGTAATTTTGTACATATGTAAAGTTTTATTAAACTGTAAACTATGGATTGTTTTTAATACGAAGTGCATTCTTATATACAGCATCTATACTAGCATTGATGTCTCTCAGAAAGTGAAAAAGGAAGCCAGGAAAATTTTCACCTCCATCTTGTTTACAAAGACTTTTATACTCCATGGTGGCCATCGAATAGTCCTCTCGTTAACAGGAAATTTCTTACTATAAAGCTAATTAACAGATCATCTGCAAATAGTGTAGCCCTCAAATTTGCGTTTCAGATAATGGAAGATTTCAAAGTAAGCTTTTCAGTTGGTGGAATTTGGTCAAAAATATATGTATATGGTGTGACCCTGCTCAGAGTAAAGAAATTTCCAAAACAATACCCTTGTTCTCTGTTTGTGTATTGATGATAATAACTAAAAATTAACAATTGCAATTACATAATAGTCCTTGGGGGTTCACAGTAAAATGCAGTTACTTGCAATGAAAGTATTTCACTATGTAAACAGAATTTTTATTCTGAAAATAACATTGCTAAATTAATGTATGTTTAATAATCACTAACTTCAATTGGAAATATTTTCTGATGTTACCTTGATTTAGCAGATCCCTATCCTAACTGCATATACTTGATGCTAGCCCTGAACCTTGCTGATTAATTCTTGCTGAAGCATTTACTTTCTATTTAGGCTACCATGTAATTTTTTTTAAGCCGTTCTTACACACAATGAGGTGGAAAATAAGGTCCATGCCACACAAGGTAAAGCTGAGTGACAGTGCTGCACTCTTGTGTAAACAGTTTGGCCAATGTCCTAAACTAGTATAAAGCTCACCGTTGTTCAAAGCTGATAAAGCAATTTAAAATCAAGCGCTGCTTATTTTCAAACTTATTTTATTTTAAGACGAGTAGTGTTTAAATTTATGTCAAATCTCCCAGACAGTCTTTTTTTAACTGCTCTTTTTAAAGCTGTTTAACTGGTAATCTGAGTGGAAACCTATTATAGTCCTCTGCAGATTTGCTCAGCGATCATTCTTACATATTTAATTAGCAGTCCCAGGCACTCAACATCAACTAAATTCAACTAAGAATTGTGAGAGCTGAAGTCCAAAACACCTGGAGGGCCAAAGTTTGCCCATACCTGTTATAGGGACAAGGACTCTCGTACAGATTAGGAGCTCCATTCCAATAACATATAGAGCTCCACCTATTTGCACATCTGTTTTAAGCATATACTGTCTGTATAAAACATTTATGCTATACAGAAGAAAAGTTAAACTTCTTTCATATTCTCTTAAAACACGTTCCAACTACAAAAGTCAAGGAAGAGACTCCTACCTGAAAACCTTATCCTAGTGTTTTATGTTAACAGAATGAAATAGTGCTTATTTATGAAAGGCAGATATAAATTATTCTACTGTTTGGATATATTAACTCAAGTGAGAAAGTGATAAGTAGCTGTACCTGGTCTACTTTTGGTTTGCATACTTTCCCTTACTGTTCTGATTTTACTATTTCAATTTCTAAAAAGGTACAGGTACAAAAGTCCTGTACTTCGGATTTCTAAAACCCGATGAGTCATTACTCTAAACTTGATATCTGTTTGCATGTAGACAACTGGTTAGATCTAATTTTGGCATAACCTTTCCACGTTAAGTAACTTGTGTCACCCAAAAATAGAACAAGACAGTGGCGGTAGTCCTAAAGCTCTTAGAAAGAATAGACCAGAAAGCAGTGTTGGCAGAAATTAAATATCAGAGTACAATGATAGATGGAGAGAGGTGTGAGTTAGTATGTGAAGCCTTCCTACTCTGACCTTCAGTTTGTGCACAATGTTAAAAGCATTAAGTCAAGCCATTAAAAAAGAAACACCATAGGATGTAGTGTGACAGATCTGTCACAAGTAATTATCCAGCAGCAATAAAACATTTTGCTAATATACAGGAAATAGACTTTTTGTCTTCATGCCTGTAATCACTACCTATTTTCAAAAATGGGGGGGGGGGGGGCTGATAAAATGGTGTCCCTTATCTAGAATAGGCTTCCCTGGTGGCACAGTGGGTTAAACCGCTGAGCTGCTGAACTTGCTGGCCAAAAGGTTGGTGGTTTGAATCCAGGGAGTGGGGTGAGCTTCCGCTGTTAAACTCAGTTTCTGCCAACCTAGCAGTTTGAAAACATGCAAGTGTGAGTAGATCAATAGGTACCTTTTCTGTGGGAAGGTAACTGTGCTCCATGCAGTCATGCTGGCCACATGACCTTGGAGGTGTCTACAGACAATGTCTACTCTTCAGCTTAGAAATGGAGATGAGAGCAAGGCCGTGGAAAAGCCTGCCGCTGGGGCTCCCTCTTCCTCTGTCGCCGCTGCTGCCGCCGAGGAAAGCTCACGCACCGCAAGGGGGGGAGGGAGGAGGGAAAGACAGAAGGGACTAGATCAGTGTTTCCCAACCTTTTTTGAGCCGCGGCACACTTTTTATGTTTACAATATCCTGGGGCACACCAACAACAACCAAAAATGACACAAAATGACACTCTCCACAGTAATACATATAGTTAATATGTTTTTAAATGGATTCATACACTCAGTGTGAAACATGGGCCTGTTTTGATGAACACAACATAGATATCCTGGCAGGAATGGCAGACAGACACACACGAAGGTCTTGCTCAACAGCTGTCAGTCTCTCTCTGTATTTAGAAAAAATGTGTTCATACAACTTCAAAGTAGTCCATTAGTACCGTTCATCAATACACCTCATGGAACAATGAGGCTTCCACCTTCAATATATATGCTCCTGTATCATTCCAAATGGGCATTAGACGAGTCCCTCGTGCATAACTGGTGAACAGGAGAGTTGTTACGCAGTCACTAGAAAGGCTATCACGGCCAGCCAATGCCAAATGTATTAATAGTTGGTACACATAAACACAAAAACGGCCGAAGGAGGCGACGCCCCAGCCCCTTCGCCTGGCCCTTCCTCCTCCTCCCCCCACAAGCAGCAGCAGTAGGAGTTTGGCAGGAGGGGAAAGAAAGGGGGGAGGGAGAGAAATGTTTTCCCGCGGCACACCAGGTGATTGCTCACGGCACACTAGTGTGCCACGGCACAGTGGTTGGGAAACACTGGACTAGATGACCCTTCCAGTCTCTTACAGCCTTCATTAGTGTTATTGTTATTACTACTACTGAGACTATTATTGAGACTGGGCAACCATCTGTCAAGGGTGCTTTAATTGTGCTGCTGCATGAAGGTAGAAGGGCGTTGGACGAAGATGGTCTTTAGGGGTCCCTTCCAACACTATTATAATTAATTTCTAGGGGGGCGTTGAGTAAAAAAATTTCTAAAAAGGGGGCGGAAGGCCAAAAAGGTTTGGGAACCACTGATGTAGAGGAAGGCAAAATGTGGGCAAAAAAGGATGCTGCGTTTCACAAACAGCTAAATTGCTGAGTCAGCAGGTCTTCTGACAGGAAACGGATGCGCCTCCGGAGCCGGGTAATGTTCTCCAGTTAGTCATGTTCAAAAACAATCTTGACTCCTCGCAAACTCTGAGGATGCTTGCCATAGATCAGGCCTGGGCAAACCTGGGCCTTTCAGTTGCTTTGGACTTCAACTCCCACCATTCCTCACAGCCTCAGGCCCCTTCCAACTTGGGCCTTTCAGGTGCTTTGGACTTCAACTCCCACCATTCCTCACAGCCTCAGGCCCCTTCCAACTTGGGCCTTTCAGGTGTTTTGGACTTCAACTCCCACCATTCCTCACGGTCTGAGGCCCCTTCCAACTTGGGCCTTTCAGGTGCTTTGGACTTCAACTCCCATCATTCCTCACAGCCTCAGGCCCCTTCCAACTTGGGCCTTTCAGGTGCTTTGGACTTCAACTCCCACCATTCCTCACAGCCTCAGGCCCCTTCCAACTTGGGCCTTTCAGGTGTTTTGGACTTCAACTCCCACCATTCCTCACAGCCTCAGGCCCCTTCCAACTTGGGCCTTTCAGGTGCTTTGGACTTCAACTCCCACCATTCCTCACAGCCTCAGGCCCCTTCCAACTTGGGCCTTTCAGGGGTTTTGGACTTCAACTCCCACAATTCCTCACGGCCTCAGGCCCCTTCCAACTTGGGCCTTTCAGGTGCTTTGGACTTCAACTCCCACCATTCCTCACAGCCTCAGGCCCCTTCCAACTTGGGCCTTTCAGGTGCTTTGGACTTCAACTCCCACCATTCCTCACAGCCTCAGGCCCCTTCCAACTTGGGCCTTTCAGGTGCTTTGACTTCAACTCCCACCATTCCTCACAGCCTCAGGCCCCTTCCAACTTGGGCCTTTCAGGTGCTTTGGACTTCAACTCCCACCATTCCTCACAGCCTCAGGCCCCTTCCAACTTGGGCCTTTCAGGTGCTTTGGACTTCAACTCCCACCATTCCTCACAGCCTGAGGCTGTGAGGAATGGTGGGAGTTGAAGTCCAAAACACCTGAAAGGCCCAAGTTTGCCCAGGCGTGCCATAAATGCAGGCGAAACGTCAGGAGAGAATGCCTCTAGTCTAGAGCATGGCCATGTAGGCCGAAAATAACCTCCATCAACGCAATCTTGACTCCTGACAGCAAGAAGGGATTTCTGTCCAAACCACAACACATCCAAGGTCTGTTGTTGCCTGAGCCTCTTCAGTAGGCTGACTCTAAGGCAGGCTTGGGCCTTCTTCCTCAGGTGTTTGGACTTCAAGGGCCTTCTTCCCCCTCAGGTGGAAAAGGAAGAGGCCTGGACTGTCAGGAATGGTCCACCATTCCTGAAACACCTGGAGGCCTCTTCCTTTCAGCCAAGGGGAAAAGGAAGAGGCCTGAGGCCCCAAAACACAAGGGGCCTTAAGTCAGGAAGAGGGCCTGAGGCTGTGAGGAATGGTGGGAGTTGAAGTCCAAAGCACCTGAGGGAAGAAGGCCCACGCCTGCCTTAAGAGTCAGCCAAGGGGGGGAAGGCAGAGGCCTGAGGCTGTCAGGAATGGTGGGAGTTGAAGTCCAAAACACCTGGAGGGAAGAAGGCCCACGCCTGCCTTAAGTCAGCCAAGGGGGGGGAAAGGCAGAGGCCTGAGGCTGTCAGGAATGGTGGGAGTTGAAGTCCAAAACACCTGGAGGGAAGAAGGCCCAAGCCTGCCTTAAGAGTCAGCCAAGGGGGGGAAAGGCAGAGGCCTGAGGCTGTCAGGAATGGTGGGAGTTGAAGTCCAAAACACCTGGAGGGAAGAGGCCCACGCCTGCCTTAAGAGTCAGCCAAGGGGGGAAAGGAAGAGGCCTGAGGCTGTCAGGAATGGTGGGAGTTGAAGTCCAAAACACCTGGAGGAAGAAGGCCCACGCCTGCCTTAGGAGTCAGCCAAAACACCTGGGGAAAGGCCAGAGGCCTGAGGCTGTCAGGAATGGTGGGAGTTGAAGTCCAAAACACCTGGAGAGAAGGCCCAAGCCTGCCTTAAGAGTCAGCCAAGGGGGAACGGCAGAGGCCTGAGGCTGTCAGGAATGGTGGGAGTTGAAGTCCAAAACACCTGGAGGGAAGGCCCAAGCCTGCCTTAAGAGTCAGCCAAGGGGGGGAAGGCAGAGGCCTGAGGCTGTCAGGAATGGTGGGAGTTGAAGTCCAAAACACCTGGAGGGAAGGCCCAAGCCTGCCTTAAGAGTCAGCCAAGGGGGGGAAGGGCAGAGGCCTGAGGCTGTCAGGAATGGTGGGAGTTGAAGTCCAAAACACCAGGAGGGAAGGCCCAAGCCTGCCTTAAGAGTCAGCCAAGGGGGCAGAGGCCTGAGGCTGTCAGGAATGGTGGGAGTTGAAGTCCAAAACACCTGGAGGGAAGGCCCAAGCCTGCCTTAAGAGTCAGCCAAGGGGGGGAAAGGCAGAGGCCTGAGGCTGTCAGGAATGGTGGGACTTGAAGTCCAAAACACCAGGAGGGAAGGCCCAAGCCTGCCTTAAGAGTCAGCCAAGGGGGGGAAAGGCAGAGGCCTGAGGCTGTCAGGAATGGTGGGAGTTGAAGTCCAAAACACCTGGAGGGAAGGCCCAAGCCTGCCTTAAGAGTCAGCCAAGGGGGGGAAAGGCAGAGGCCTGAGGCTGTCAGGAATGGTGGGAGTTGAAGTCCAAAACACCTGGAGGGCCCATCCAAGCCTGCCTTAAGAGTCAGCCAAGGGGGGGAAAGGCAGAGGCCTGAGGCTGTCAGGAATGGTGGGAGTTGAAGTCCAAAACACCTGGAGGAAGGCCCAAGCCTGCCTTAAGAGTCAGCCAAGGGGGGGGAATGCAGAGGCCTGAGGCTGTCAGGAATGGTGGGAGTTGAAGTCCAAAACACCAGGAGGGAAGGCCCAAGCCTGCCTTAAGAGTCAGCCAAGGGGGGGAAAGGCAGAGGCCTGAGGCTGTCAGGAATGGTGGGAGTTGAAGTCCAAAACACCTGGAGGGAAGGCCCAAGCCTGCCTTAAGAGTCAGCCAAGGGGGGGAAAGGCAGAGGCCTGAGGCTGTCAGGAATGGTGGGAGTTGGAAGTCCAAAACACCAGGAGGGAAGGCCCAAGCCTGCCTTAAGAGTCAGCCAAGGGGGGGAAGGCAGAGGCCTGAGGCTGTCAGGAATGGTGGGAGTTGAAGTCCAAAACACCTGGAGGGAAGGCCCAAGCCTGCCTTAAGAGTCAGCCAAAGGGGGGGAAGGCAGAGGCCTGAGGCTGTCAGGAATGGTGGGAGTTGGAAGTCCAAAACACCTGGAGGAAAGGCCCAAGCCTGCCTTAAGAGTCAGCCAAAGGGGGGGAAGGCAGAGGCCTGAGGCTGTCAGGAATGGTGGGAGTTGGAAGTCCAAAACACCTGGAGGGAAGGCCCAAGCCTGCCTTAAGAGTCAGCCAAGGGGGGGAAAGGCAGAGGCCTGAGGCTGTCAGGAATGGTGGGAGTTGAAGTCCAAAACACCAGGAGGAAGGCCCAAGCCTGCCTTAAGAGTCAGCCAAGGGGGAAAGGCAGAGGCCTGAGGCTGTCAGGAATGGTGGGAGTTGGAAGTCCAAAACACCAGGAGGGAAGGCCCAAGCCTGCCTTAAGAGTCAGCCAAGGGGGGGAAAGGCAGAGGCCTGAGGCTGTCAGGAATGGTGGGAGTTGGAAGTCCAAAACACCTGGAGGGAAGGCCTTTCAAGCCTGCCTTAAGAGTCAGCCAAGGGGGGGAAAGGCAGAGGCCTGAGGCTGTCAGGAATGGTGGGAGTTGGAAGTCCAAAACACCTGGAGGGAAGAAGGCCCACGCCTGTGCTAAAGTACAGCCGAAGACAGAGTCTCCTTCCCTGGAGAGCGCGTGCCCCTCCCTCCTCCGTCTCTCCGTGTCCTCGCGCACCTCCCACAGCTTCCGGTCTGGAGGGGAGGGAGGGGGCGGGGCAGTGCGGAAGCGGCGGCCCCGCCGGAGAGGAAGTGAGGCCAGCGCCTCAGGCAGCGGCCGCACGAAGAAGCTCCCGGGAGGAGGAGGAGGAGGTGGCCGGTAAGGAATCCGCCGGGGTGCCTGTTTGGGAGGGAGGAACAGGCCGGGGGAGCCGTTAGAAAGGGAAGCCCAAGATGGAGGAGTCGTGAGCGCCGGCCTGTCACGGCGAGGAGGCTTCGGGAGAGGGAGGGAGGGAGGGAGGGAGGGAGAGGGGCCTTCGGTGAGGGATTATCAGCGTCGCCTTGGCCAAGCCGCCTGCCTGCCTGCCTGGAAAGCTGGCCTCGCTCTCTGAGGAATCGGGGAGAGATGGGGCGCCTTTTGGGCGAGGGAAAAGGGAAGGGCCCCCACCTCCAGGAAGACCCTTTCGGGTACCACAGCCAGGCTTCGCTTCGGGAAGACGCGAAGGCCCCCTTTGCCTCCAAGGGGGAGAGAAGCCTGCCTCTTCTGGCTGCCTTCAGAGCCTTTGGTGGTTTTGTGTATTTATTTATTTACGTCATTTATATCCCGCCCTTCTCACCCCGCAGGGGACTCAGGGCGGATCACAATACACATATACAGGCAAACATTCAATGCCATTGACATACAACACATATAGACAGACACTCAGAGGCAATTTAACATCCCAGAAATCAGTTAAGTTTAGCCTCCCCACACAAGTGGCACCTAAATTTCCATTCTTGACAGATGCAACTGTCTTTCGGGTTGCAAAGGTCGACAACGAGCTACACAAATTGGTCGAGAGCTCACCCCGACCCGGGCAGGCCTCGAACTCATGGCCTTCTGGGCAGTAGAGATCTTATGCCGCTGACACCCAGCCAGCTGCGCCACATTCCCGGTGCCCAAGGTGCTGTTTTCCTCGCTCTCAAATTCCGAGGCACTTCCCGGCTGGGCTTCCATTCCTGCTGTCATTAGCAATCAGGTTTTCTTTGGCTTGAAATCGATTTCCGTCTCAGAGGCGAGTGAGGCGGTGTCTCTGCCTTAGAATTGCGACGGCGCTTCAAAGCAAAACACGTCGCTTGATGCTTTTTTAGAGCACATCACTAGGGTTGCCACTTTTTGATATAAGAATTAAGGGACATTTACGGGATTTTTCACAAAAATAAGGGACACTTCATTAAAAACTTGAAACTCAAACATTAGGTAGAAATAGTTTTATTAACAGAATACGATAATGATTGAAACTCACAAAAGAAACTGACTTACACCCTCTTAACAGGACATGGTATGTTTCTGCATACTTTGTCATGCAGAAAAAACATCATCAGAACTACCTTATTTTCTCCATCTGTATTTAGGACTTGACTTTGCTGACTTTAAAAGTGCAGTCTAAACATTAAAATAAAATAAATTTTATAAGACAGTACATCTTCATGATTATTATGTCAATAATTAATGGTATAGTATAGTATGGGATGCACAGCATTGTATAGTATTGGGATGCACAGCTAGGCCTATTTTAAGAGTAACTCTCAAGCAACCAGAAACTATCTTTATCCAACATGATCCAACATTCCCCTTGGGTAACGGTTAATTAGTCTACTGTACTTTGAAAAAGTCCTGTATCGCCTCTTCCTTCCAACGGGGACGCAGGCTGCCCTGCGCGTTGGAATCCACAGCGCGCAGCTTCCTCTGGTCAACCCCGCCCAGTCCTGTCCTGCTAGTCAATAATAAGGGACAGGGCCTGATAAAAAAGGGACACAAATTTTAGGGCCAGAATAAGGGACATATGGCAACCCTACACATCACGCTCTTCTGAATCTCGTTGGATTATAAAAGAACCCAATGTTTATATCCAGTTATTGTGCAATGTATAAACACACATTGTGGGAGTGGGTTGAAATTGCTACTTTGGTCTGGCTCTGCCTTTAGGTAAAGCAGGGCACAGGAGATTCTTATATCCTGGAATATAAAGGCAGAAAATCCCACAGTATCGGAGTGTGGACTTGGGGCCATTCCACACAGCTCTATATCCCAGAATATCAAGGTAGAACAGTGTTTCCCAACCTTTTTTGAGCCGCGGCACACTTTTTACATTTACAAAATCTTGAGGCACACCACCAACCAAAATGACACAAAACGACACTCTTAACACAGTAATACATATAGTTAATATGTTTTTAAAATTATTTATACACTCAGTGTGAAACCTGGGCCTGTTTCGATGAACACAACATAGATACCCTGGCAGGAATGGCAGAAAGACACACACAAAGGTCTTGCTCAACAGCTGTCAGTCCCTCTCTGTGTTTAGAAAAAATGTGTCCATATAGCTTCAAAGCAGTCCACTAGTACTGTTCTTATGCATCAATACACCTCATGGAACAATAATGAGGCTTCCACCTTCAGTATATATGCCCCTGTACCAGGTGGGCATTTATCCCTCATGTATAACTGGTGAACAGGAGAGTTGTTACACAGTCGCTAGAAAGGCTATCCTGTCCAGCTAATGTCAAATGTAGTAATAGTTGGTACACATAAACACGTAAACGGCCGAAGGAGGTGGCGCCCAGCCCCTTTTCGCCCCCCCCCCCCCCCCCCCGCAAGCAGCAGAAGCAGGAGTTCGGCAGGAGGGGGAAGAAAGGGGGGGGGAAGAGAGGTTCTCTCGCGGCACACCAGGTGATCGCTCACGGCACACTAGTGTGCCATGGCACAGTGGTTGGGAAACACTGCTTTAGGTAAAGCGGGGCACAGGAGATTCTTATATCCCGGAATATAAAGGCAGAAAATCCCACAGTATCAGAGTGTAGACTTGGGGCCTTTCCACACAGCTCTATATCCCACAATATCAAGGTAGAACAGTGTTTCCCAACCTTTTTTGAGCCACGGCACATTTTTTACATTTACAAAATCCTGGGGCACACCACCAACCAAAATGACACAAAATTACACTCTAACACAGTAATACATATAGTTAATATGTTTTTAAATGTATTTATACACTCAGTGTGAAACCTGGGCCTGTTTCGATGAACACAACATAGAAATCCTGGCAGAAATGGTAGAAAGACACAAACTTCCCATACAGAACTCCCATAACCAAGAAAAAATGCTATAAGAGTTTGGTGGGCATTGACCTTGAGTTTTGGAGTTGTAGTTCACCTATATCCAGAGAGCACTGTGGACTCAAACAATGTTGGAACAGGACCAAACTTGGCATGAATACTCAATATGCCCAAATGTGGAGTTTGGGAAAAATAGACTTTGACATTTGGGAGGAAGGCTCAGGAAGGCTGGAGAGGGAGTCCCTCACTGAATCCCACCTGTCTTTCCTTCCTCCGAGGGCCCTCCTGCCAGGCCCCAACCCTTTCCCCCCGCAAAAGAAGCCCCCTTTTCCCCTTTGGGGCCCTTCCTACCCGAGGGGCTTCCGGAGGGCCGAGCTGAGGGGAAGGGCGCCCCGGGGCCTCACCTGGAATGCAGCAGGGTGGAGCCAGGGTGCCTTTGGAAGCAACTGGCTCCTTCGCTTCCTTCACCGCCGCAGGAGGAAGGTGGATGCGTCTGCCACCCCCGGGACCTAGTGTGCATGCGCCCAGACAAGCGCACTTCCGCTTCCGTTCCCCACCCTCCCTCGATTGGAGGCTGGCTGGCTGGGGAAACAGCCTAAGGAGGCGGCGCCCTGGCCCCTTCTTCTTTGTCGCCGCCCGGCCCTTCCTCCTCCTCCTCCTCCCCCTAGCAGCAAAAGGAGTTTGGAAGGAGGGGGAAGAAAGGGGGGAAGAGAGGTTTTTCTGCGGCACACCAGGCGATTGTTCACGGCACACTAGTGTGCCCCGGAACAGCAGTTGGGAAACACCGAGGTAGAAAATCTCACATCTGAGTGTGGACTCAGGACCTTTCCACACAGTGCCATATGCCAGGATATCAAGGTGGAAAATCCCACAATATCAGTTTTGAAAGAGGGGCCCTTCCACACAGCCCTATTTCCCAGAATATCAAGGCAGAAGAATCCCACATTATCTGAGTATGGACTCAGATAACCCAGTTCAAAGCAGATATTGTGGGATTTTCTGCCTTGATATTCTGTGGTATAGGGCTGTGTGGAAGGGCCCTGAGCGCCCTTCCAGAAAGGCCCTTTATGCCAGGATCTGATCCCAGGTTTTCTGTTTTTCTCAGATTATCTGGCACTGCAGACTCATATACTCCAGTTTAAAGCAGTAAACCAGGGACCGGATCTTGAGATAAAGGGCCCTGGGTTATCTGACAGCCCTATATCCCAGAATATCAAAGCAGAAAATCCCACAATATCTGCTTTGAGCTGGGTTATCTGAATCCACACTCAGATAATGTAGGATTTTCTTCCTTAATATTCTGAAATATAGGGCTGTGTGGAAGGGCCCTGGGTCCACACTGCCATATATTCCTATTCAAACCAGATAGTGTGGGATTTTATTCACCTGTGTGGAAGGGGTCTTTGTTACCTGGGACCCTCAAGCAACCAGCAAAACACTGAGAAAATAGTACTGCATTCACAAAGCTTTTATGATACAGGCAGCCCCCAAGTTATGGACATGACTGGGTTCTGTAGGTTTGCTCTTAAGTTGAATTTGTATGTAAATTGGATTATTTTTCAGTGTAATGCCAACCAAATATATAGTTTTGAATAGTATATGGAAGGGTTAACCCCCCCTGTGGTGTTTGTTTTGCTGCATGTTCCCCTGTTCAGAATATTTCACCTCACTTTCTGTCCCTGTGAGAATTGGATTTTGAAAAAAAGTTGGCTTGTTGTGGAAACAAGGATTGGTGAAGAAGCTTCGGTGAAGACCCTTTCCCCCCATGATAAATAATAATACACTTCATTTATATTCTGCTTTATCTCCGCGAGGAGATTCAGAGCAGATTATGACATACACAGATAGGGAAAATATTCATTGCCTTTAATACAGTGAAATGTCAATGACACAAATACACGGAATAAAGGTAAAGTCTTCCCATTTCATCTCTGGCTTCCGGAGGTGGTACTCAATTCTGACCATGGGAAGGTGCTCTTTCTCTATTTCCAAGCCAAGGAGCCTGCTGTTCGTATACACCTCCTGGTCATGTTGCCAGTATAGCTGCCTTTTATTACCTTCCTGCCAAAGCGTTACCTATTGATCTACTCACATTTGCATGTTTTCAAACTGCTAGGTTGGCAGGAGCTAGGGCTGACAGCAGGAGCTCACCCCAACCTGCAACTTCAAACTGCTAATCTTTAGGTCAGTAGATTGAACAGTTCAACGGTTTAACCCATTGCGCCACCAGGGCCCTTACAATAATTCTTCCATGAGTGAATTTCCCTTCCTAGTGGTAGATTTCTCTTCCTTCCTGTTCTCTCAGCCTCATTCTTAACTATAAGTCATTTGTAAGTCAGATGTTTGAAACTTGGGGTCTAACTGTACAGTAAAACTATGTCACATTAAGTTTGTCTTTATTTGTCTTAATTTGCTTTTAATTGCTGTATTTCAATATAGATATCAAGTCAACACAAAGTTTATTATATTATTGGGTATAAGGTTAGTTATGCCTGTTTTTAATAGTAACTGTCAACCAACCAGAAACTACATTTATCTGGTATCTACCAGTCCCCTTAGGTATTGGTTAACTGAGAGTGTACTGTAGTTGCTTTCAGTGGTAGATAGGGCACAAGAAGCATCAACACTAGGTCTTTGCCTGCCCTCAGACAAGGTAGTAGATGCTATTTCCTTCCCAACAATGACAACCTATCAATCAAGTTGGTTATGGTGGGATGTAGGAACACCATTTAATCCCTATTTTGAAGTAGTAAAATGTCTTAGGCATGGATAACTGCTACCCCTCATTTAGTAGCTGAAGCAGTGACTTGTATATAGTGCTGAATTATTGATCCTGTTCTCTCAGTGGTACAATTCGGACTGGAAATATTTTAGTTGGTTTACCAGCATAGACTAGTTTAGAAGTTTCTGCAAAATTTGCTGCCAGCAATTAGATAACTATCTTGCTTTACCAGAAGAGGGTGAAACAAATGCACGTTTGCATTATAGAGCTGAACCCTGATAATCTTTGGCTCGTGCTAAGCACTGAGTATATTTGTAGAAAGCTTGGTAGTATTATAAGACTCTGTGTGGTGCTGAAATCCATTACACTTTTTAAAAAACCAGGCTTAAATCTCCTTATTCTGTATTTCACAAGAAACATCACTCTTGTAATCTGAAGATATTAGGCCACACTGTATTTTTATTTGGTTTTATAACTGCTTGTATTTAATTTCAAAGGAAATGTTTTTGGGAAATGCTCATTGTGTAATACGCGCTTCACATGAGCAAAGAAGGAGTGCAGAAATGCAACAAACTTTGCCAAAGTTAATGCATTTTGTTCAGACACTGTAATGTTATACAAAAGTTAGTACCCCTTCTTTAGGTTCCAGTTCTCCACCTCCCAAATATCACAATGCTAGACATACAATAATAAGACAAAGAGCACTTGCATGTTTGGGAACATTTCCTGAACAGAGCAGCTGGTTTAGCTCTGTTGAAGCAATTGAAATCTGATGATTTATTGTATCATGAAGTGTTACCGCACTTTGAATGCAATTTCCTGTTTCTTGGTAGAGGGTTGGACTGGATGGCTCACAAGGTCTCTTCCAACTCAATGATTCTATGAGCACATTACAGTTCTCCTGAAGCAGTAGTTAGATAAATATAAGAAAAAATATTCAAGACAGAAAGTATTGCAGTCAAAATTGAGTATTAACATTTATTTGTTTAGATTCAGATGATAGAAATAACTCAATATAAAGTGATGGAAATAACTCAATATAAAAGTAATCAGATTTTTAAAAAAACAGTGAAGGGAGCCCATTTAAAAGTATATTTTAGCTGGTTATTTATTTTTTAATCGTGTCAGAAGCGACTTGAGAAACTGCAAGTTGCTTCTGGTGTGAGAGAATTGGCCATCTGCAGAGACATTGCCCAGGGGATGCCTGGCTATGTTACCATCCTGTGGGAGGCTTCTCACATGTCTCCACATGGGAAACTGGAGCTGATAGATGGGAGCTCACTCTGTCTTGCGGATTTGAACCACCGGCCTTCAGGTCAGCAGTTCAGCCAGCACAAGGGTTTAACCCATTGCACCACTGTGGCTCCAGCTGCTTATTAAAAAGGGTTATAGTGATGAGAGCAAACAGACTTTCTTTACTAAGTTATCCCATTCTCTCAACACTAAGGTCGAAAAAGCAAGGAACTGCAGTATTTCAACATACTTGCTTAAGGATTGAGCAGAACCATATGATGGGTATTGGAAATTCTTAGTATTTTTGTTCCAGGATGCTTATGATTTAAAACATTATGCTCAGCTATTTTAATTAAGCTAAGAAGTAGCTGGTAACCAGTGCATCTTATATTGGGTCAGAATTACATATACCCACTCTAGTCCACTTCCAGACATATTCTTTGTAGACCAACAAGATTTCTTGAAATGTTTAAAGAAGGAGGCTTACATAGAGCACACCACAGAATTCTAATCTAAAAGTAATTCGAACATGAGTATCAGCTGCCAGTTGGATTAAATAATTTGATAAATATTTTCCAATTTTATCAAATTTTAGCTGCAGTATTAATCTGTTTCTATTCTCCCTCAGCTAACCATCATACACTTCCTTGGATTTCTGGAAAAGCTACAGGTGGAAAAATGTTTTACATTCCTTTAAGTTGATATAAATACATATGTTTGCAGCTATGTTAACCAAATGTATATTAGTGTCATGGTGCTTTATAGTAGATTTATTGGAATATTAGAAAACCTATATTAAGACATTTAAAAACTTTTTTTTACAGTTCTGCCTCTGGCAAAGGAAAATGGCATTCAGTAAAGGTTTCAGGATCTATCATAAACTGGACCCACCACCATTCAGTGTGATAGTTGAAGCCAGGAGCAAGGAAGAATGTCTCATGTTTGAGTCTGGAGCTGTGGCTGTTCTCTGTAAGTAGAGGAACTCTGCAAATAAAGCAGATGGCTAATTTGGTAGAACTCGTTAATACTGAAACAGATGAAGAAATGTTGAGTCACTCTTTCTGTTCTGCTATCACATGAATTTTCATTTGAGTGTTTTTCTGTTAAAATATGTTATTTCTTAGTGTATTTTTGAGTAACACATTTTGGTGTTGCTCAAAACTCCACCTGGTATAATCTGGTTTGTTGGTAGATTGGCCATAGTACTAAACTATACCCAAGAAATACAAAGAGTGCTGGAGCCATGGCAGATACAAGTGGTGTCAAACTACATTAATCCTACAGTGCATTAATTTTTAATAGAAAATAGATAGAATGTATTACCATTTATTTGGTCCCTTGATTTTAGCAATAAGATGGCATATTGGCCAATGGCTTTTCCTGACTTGACCAATACCCTGTTAGATGCATCATCATGAACCTTTATATGTGCCAGAACTTGTTGAAAGCTTTCATGGTCGGACTCACTGGGTTACTGTGAGTTTTCTGGGCCGTATGGCCATGTTCTGCAAGCATTCTCTCTTGACGTTTCACCCACATCTATGGCAGAGATTGTGAGGTCTGTTGAAAATTAGGCAAGTGTGGTTTATATATCTGTGGAATGTCCAGGGTTGGAGAGAGTACACTTACTTGTTTGCTTGAGGCAAGTGTGAATGTTGCAATTGGCCACCATGATTAGCATTGAATGGCCTTGCAGCTTTAAAGCCTGGCTGATTGCTGCCTGGGAGAATGGCCATACAGCCCGGAAAACTCAATAGCAACCATTGTGCCAGAACTGCTAAAAGAATTGGCATTTATTTCATAATATGAATTTAGATCAATGTATAGCCAGCACTTCTATTAACAGATCTTTAATATATGCCATAAAAAGATAATGTGTCATGTTTCATTAGAGAACAGTCCTTGTTAATGTCTCTTTTTAATTTTTGGAACCCTGAATTTCTCATTTTTGGTTTCAGTTATTAGGAGATGGGACTCAGTCTAAAAACGAAATTCATTTCTTTCTCATACACATAGGTTATTTTATGCAATAATTTTAATCAATTTGTGTGTGAAACAAAATCTGTTTAAAGAAAACCATCAAAAATTAAATATGCCACTATCTCAGTCACCTATGTAGACAATTTTGGAATATTTCAGATATTTGATTTCTGGATAAGGAATGCTCAACTTGCATTTTCAAGTGTGAACAATTCAGTCTTTGGATGTTTTACTCAGGAATGAGTCACACTGAGATGAATGAAGTTATTGCAATGTAAAAATGAAATAATGGTCCTCATAATAATACATTACATATATGAGCATTTTAAAAGAATTTGCTCTAGTAAATATTAGACTTTCTACTGGAAAGTAAACCTAACAGCTTATTCTTGACAGAAGAGTACAAAATATAGAATAAGCATAAAGCCATTGGCTGTATGTCTTAACTTATGCGTCTTCCATTTTGAAGAGTCTGCTCTGTACCCAATTCATTAAAATGAAATTGCTGAATAAACTGTTGAAGTTTTTAAAAAGCTGAACAGTTCTGCATTTTACTTTATTCCTTCAGAATAAATACTATAATATGCATTATATGCTGGGTTTTACAAATGTACAAAGTAAATAACTAGTGTTTGGATATTTTATGTTGTACTCTTAAAGATATGTAAATGATTGTATTCTACAGTTGACTATAGGCTTTATTTTCTAATTCAAAGTTTCTGAAACATATTTAAGCTTGAACATATGGTTTTCTACTGCTGTGGGAATATTTCCTTAAAATGTATTAATTCTCATTTGTTCTAGAAAAAAAAGACGAGTGACTTGCAGCATTCTGCTCATACACTCCCCTTACACAACATAACTTGTTCATTCTTCCCAGGCCCCAAAAGATCTTGAAATCTACATTAGAGATTCCTCCAAAGCAAATATGGGATGGCATGGAAGTGTGAAGTGAAAATCTGCTCCACATATACATGCAATTGGGTAGGGGTAGGACACAATTGGAATCACTATGTACTTACAGTCATCCAATAGTCAGCTTACTATGAAGAATATGAGAGGGAGGATTCATTGCCAGTTAAACACTGTTGTTAGTCCTTCCAGACAGGCCCTATATCCCAAGATCTGATCCCTGATAATATGGGATAAGCAGAAAACCTGGGATCAGATCTTGGGATATAGGGCCTGTCTGAAAGGGTCCTTAGTGATCTACAGACATTATTGTCTTACTCTTACACTCAATGCAAAAACTTCCCACTACCTAGCAACTGGCAGGTCCCAGGAAGGGTTCCTTACTGGTATCACTTACTAGGAATGGGAGGAAGGGGTAAGGTGATTCGGACTGTGAAGACCCAGCTGCTTTGGGGTCCTGTAAGAGGAAAAGGTGGGTGTCTGTGTTTGAGCATTCACCCTCATTTCTTCCCACACTCCTCAGCCGAACTGAGATTAAGAGTCTCTGTATGGTCTGATCCCCGCGCCTTATCACCAGACAATAACAGCAGCAGATGCCTGTTTTTAGGGCCTTGACAGCATCTGGACAGTGGGAGGACATGGAACTAAGTGTGCAGAGCTATGTGCAGATGCAGAATCTCAAATGTTGTGTGAATAGATAAGCATTAGCATAGTTTTGCATTTTCATGGTATTACATAATTACAAGCAGCAGCTAATTGCAAACAACCTGCCAACAAGGAATAGCAATATGTCAGGTTTCTCAATACCCAGATGAAGAATTGCCATGTTATCTAGAAATATGCCATGTAGCTCTGGAATTTTAAAAACTGCAATGACATCTTTATTAGTAGACATAATTTTGCTATTACAGACTTGAGACTGCCACTGTTGAAGTGGATTCCTGCTGTTTCTCTTGCTGTCAGTTATTGTCATGACACTGCTTAAACATAGCTACATGATCTTCTTTTGACACAGCAGAATTTTAAAAGGATTGTAAAACCATTGTATTTGAGTAAGTGGAATAGGGTGGGTGAATAAGATTCCCCCCCCCCTTCATTTCTGTTCCTAGGGACTCAGACTTAACGTTATTGTTGAAATGTGTACTTACATATTTCTTTGTGAATAAGAATTTAATCTGCTCATAACTCCAGAAATTCAAGGGAGAGGCTTGAAGTCATAATCTCAAACTGGAAAAAACCAAAATATCTTGTTGACTCTTAAAACAAGCATTTTTAATGGATGTTAGATTTAATGAACTGTAGCCCAGGTAACAAATACCAACCACAACATGTTAGCATTTTAAGGAGTTTTAGTTTTAACCTTTGAAATGGTTCCTCTGCGGTTGGATATTGAATTAGAAAAAACCCCTTCATTACCCCCATCTCTGTCTCCCATCCTTACACATGCCTCCAGACTGTAAACTCTTTAAGTCTAATATTAGCAACCACAGCAGAAGTACTGCAAACAGAATTTGCTGTTCTTTGCCTCATGGTACATTTACATGGGCAGTATACTCAAAAGTGTGAGAGAATTGGCTCCATGGCATTTATATAGTGCACAGAGCCCCATGTTGGCAAAAATCAGGGAATGTTATGGAGTTTCTCCATACTTCAGGGTAGTGTGAAGAACTTGCTTCTTTCTAATTTGGAACCAGCCCATGCTCTGGGGGAAAACAAGATGGCATGTACCTGTGTTGTTGTTGTTGTTGCTACAACAGTAGTCACAGAGCTCCAAGCCATGCTTAAGGCCCTTTGCTGATATATGCAAAGGCACTCACATGATAAGGTGAGGGGCATGTAAGCATCCTTGCTTGCATCAATAAAGGTACCCATGTGTAGCCAGGAGCACTCTGGAGCTCAGTGACTGCAGCTACAGTTACAGCAACATGACACAGAAAAAAGTGGCCATTCAGCCGGGTCAAACTGGGTTCAGCCCTGCTGGACGGTCTGGACTCCATCCCATCACTGCAGTAGGATAGGGGCAGGCAGTGTAACTGCCCCATAAGACTGGATGTCATATTGTTACTCGAGACTGGCCCCACAGTACACAGCACAGCGCCCATGCAGATGGGACCTCAGTCCCCACATAGCCAAAGGAAGGGGGTGACCCGCATTATAATTCTTCCAGACTAAGTATACTGCAGCAGAGACAACATCTAATTATTTTTCCCCAAAATCTTTTATTTTTTAATTTTTAACAATCATATATTTTTAGTTAAGATCAAATGCAAATCATTGGTATGATTGCTTCCCCTGCCTCCCCATCCCAAAATCCACACTTACACATACTTCAGAACATTGCTGACAGTAATTGTTCCCCATTACACTATTTCCCCCCCTTTTACCCCTCCATTGCACTGACCTCCCATCCTTTGGGTTTAAGACATTCATATATAACCAGTAAAACATTCACTCATTCTTCCCTCTCGCACAAGAATCATCATCTAAAAATTACAAGCAAAGCCCAGATTATGGAGCCTATTCTAAAATGCTTTCCCTTCTTCCCACAAAGTTCAAATATAGTTACCATTCCTTTTCGATTTCCTCCTTATTCATCCCAGCCGATTTATCCTCATCCCTCATTCCAAAAACATTCACTGTCCATTTTCTTTTTGTTTTACTTTTCTTTTTTTCTCCTTCATCTTTAGCTTCTGTCTCTTTGCCTTCTTCCCCTCCCTTCTCTAATGTTGCATCCCCCTTTCTTCTTGCATCTAGTGATTTTTCTAGTTCAAATTTGTTTCTTCTCCAGAACTCCCTGGCCTTCATTACTAAATCTGGTACATATTGTCTCTCAGTAAAGTGTGAAGATATATTGCCATGTACTTGATCTCATCCAGGTCCACCTCTCCTCCTCCCATGAAACTTGCCAAAGTGCTAATCTTCCATTTATGTATATTTTCATCTGTTACTTCCTTTATGCCACCAAATCCCAAGCCTTGCTTTCCTTCTCTTGCTTCCACTGGTGTAATTAAGTCTACTGATTTTAAATGCATGCCAACACTGTCACTTTTTTCCCCTTTTGTCTAATGAAGAAGCCAGTAGAACTTGGAAAGCTTGCTTGATGTATGTTTGTGCTTACAATAAATGTATGATTCCATTGTGGATTTTGTATTTCATTTTATGGCCAACATGGCAACCTCTATACTGTAAGCTGAGATATCACCTAAATAGTCTGTGAATTGGGATGCAAGTGTAGTTTTTTCACAGTAGTGTGTATAATAGGATCTTCTGGGGCTACCAGCTGTCATGTAAGGAAATGGAATAAAATACTACAGGTAATATACAGTCTGGGGAATATTAAAATAAAAGGCTTTAAGATTAGATTAAAAAATCGACTTTAATGTTGACTAAATTGATAGACTCTCCCAACTCACGTCTCTTGAGCAGATGTACTGTATATTTTGTCAAATTATTGTAGAAAATATTGTAAGGAACAAATGTAGTTATTTTGTTATATGTCTAGTTCTCATTTATTTACCACTAGCTGTACCCGGCACGCGTTGCTGTGCCCTATTTAGGAGATGCGAGAAAGTCTGAGTATGTAAGGGTTGGAAATGATGTTACTTATGGTCTTGGTGGGGTCATGTAGGCATGAATTGCGCACTTTCTATGTGTGCTCCAAATGATGTCATCTGGAAGCATGAGTTGTATTGTCTTATATAGCGGAGGAAGTGTTTTGATTCTGGAGTGTCTCCACTCAGCAAAGTCTGTAGTGGTTGTGGAGGAGTGGCAAGTGGTGGTAGAGAGACTTTACCGGCTAGGCAGCACATTCCTGTTGTTTCTGCTGGGTATTTCAGGGCTTTGCAGTGTGTGCAGATGTGTGTTAGGGTGCCAATGTCGGCCTCTGGCGCCATGCTGTAGTCTTCTGCAGCGTTTTATCTGAAGGCTAGGCGGTGGAATTGGTTGTGGTGTTTTTGAAGTTTGTTTTCTGTGTTGCGACGTCGTGTTTCTGCGCTCCTTGCGCGGCGCGCTTCTTCTTGTCGTGCAGTTCTTTGCATTTGGTTCTCAGCTGTGCGTCGTGCAGTGACCTGTTGTCTGTGTCTCTGCTGCGCAGTGTGTTTCTGTTCTGGCGTTTGTTCTGCCCTTTTTTGTTTGATGTATGTAGCGTTGTGAGTGTGTCGTCCAATGCTGTTATTTTTAGAAGGCATGGCTTGTCTTTTGGGTCAGTTTCTGTCTGTGTGGAAGGAAGGAATGGTTTTTGTTTGTGGTGGTGGTAGGTGTTGTGTGTACGGGGTCCCGTAAGGTTGGTGGGATGGGTTGTGATTGGAAGTTGTGTTGTGTTGTGTGGGTAGGAATTGCTGGAGAATTGCTCCCTCATAGAGTTTGGTTTTGACAGTTTAACCCTCAAACACCAACTGACAACTGAAATCTCTCAGCATTCTATCCTAGCCTTGGATGGCTCCTGCCAGCGTTGCTATGGTTACTCTTCCTCTCTGCATTTTGTGTGGGCCGATGTCGGCCAATGGCATTTGCTGGCAGCCGCGGAGGATGCTGGGAAATGTAGTTTTTTTTATTCGTTGTTTTGTGGGCCTTTTAGGTTGGGGGGGGGAGTTTCTTTGCTACAAACGTACCTTGCTTGAGGCCTATTTCTGTTGGCAAGTTTGGTGTTTCTGCGTTGTAAGGTTTCTCTGTTTGAGGTAGTCTTCCCATGACGGCTCTTCCTATATATAATAGATTAGCAAATCCACTAAGCTTTGCTCATGTTAGAGTTGCCCTTATAGTGTAAAAGACTTCAAGCAATATTATGGAGTTCTCAGAGATATACACATTGTTTACATCTAGTGTGAATTACACCTTAGATTGTGTACATCTTTCTTTTTTGCGATACGTTCTTCACAGAATAGTTAAGTGATAGTTTAGGGGAGGTGAAGCTTGCCACCACTTGTAGATTCTCTTTTCCCCAGAGCGTTTTTATAAAATCTGATTGCATGCTAGTGGGGTAAATAGGTTAATTCTCTCCAGATGTGATTCCTACCTTAAGCTATTGCTATTATTTGCTTCTTTGCATGTTTCTACTCTGGAGTATATTGTCACATTTTATGTTTCTTTGAAGTTTCATTTCTGATTACTAAAGGTTTTGGCACAATAACTTCTTATAAAATCCCTTCTTTTAATGGGATCCTTTACCTTAAATAATAGGAGAGCTGTGTGTAGTGAAGCCTTATATCTCGTGACTCAATATTTTCCATATGCCTTCTTGTCTCCTGCAAAACTGTGGCAACCCCATTATGTACACATATTTAAATCCATTAATTTGCCACGTGATTACTGGAGATTAAAAGGATTTCCTAGGTTGGGACATCTGGTCTAAATACTTTTCGAATAGCTAATCAAAATGAGGCTGATTTTCGTCAGTACAAAAATATTTTTTTATCCATTCTTCTGTTTTTTAAAATCTGTTGGGCGTCTCAGTAATACATATTGCATCTACTGATACAAAGTCTCCTCTGTTATTCCACATATATTAAATGTGTAAATCTTGAAAACTTTTAATATCACTATTCTTTAAATGTTGTGTACCAGAAGGGGATTTAGGCATTTATATTTTTAGCAGTAGTGACCCTGTTTTGAAATAAGGATTTTTTTTCAAAAGCAGGTTAAATGTGATATGGGTATTTATCTACTACTCAGATCTCATTGACCGTGCTTCATCTTGGTATTTGCTGTGTTATTAAAAAGTTGTATATAACCTAATGTATATGTTTATGTACTGGTATATGTTGTTTTTGTTTGACTACAATAAAATTTATTTTAAAATTTAAAAAAGAATTGTATATATTCTATAACAAAACACCTTATGGTTACTTTCATATTAATACTTGGTTAAGCAAATTAAGCTAATTCTTTTTCTGTTTAAATGTTCAGAACTAGGGCATGGATCAGTTTTAGAATGTATTCAAAATACTGTTCTTTTGACAGAAATCTTAATATTTCTTTAAACAGCATCTGCAGAGAAAGAAGCAATTAAGAACATGTACTCCAAGGTGATGGATGCATATGGGCTTCTGGGTGTATTAAGATTAAATCTTGGTGAGTAAATTCATCTCCCCCATTTCCGTGATGGCTCTTGTTCTTCATTTGAAAACAATAACAGCTATACAATTTTTTTTTTAAAGTTCATTTTATACCAAATTTCAGTTTTGAAATCTGTTCATGCCAGCTTTTCTCTTGGTATTATAAGTAACATGTGACTACAATAGTACAACTAGTGTTTTGCCACAGCAGAATATTATGACTTTGTTTCTTGATATATGTGTTGGTTTTGCATTCTTGTTTGGTTTAAAGAGGGCTACTGTGTTGAGCAAGTTAAATATTTTATGCATTGGTGTCTTCAATATCATTAAGCACAGTCCTTTGCTTCTTGAGGTGAAATCCATGCTTTCCTGGATATTTATAAAAGGTTATTGACATTTGTATTTCTAATAGATTATTTTTATAAGCTTCACGATCCATTATTCATCCCTACCGTACCAGTAATTGCAAAACAGATAATATAAATATGTTTATCCTAAAATTAGACATCCCAATTAATTTTTAAAAGAGCTCATAACAAGGCTTCACAAAAATCACTTGCTAAAAACTCTTCTACAATGGAGTAAACCTTTTGAATTGAATCAGTCCATTGGAGAAAATCAACCTTGTAACAATTTAAATTACAATAATGTTTCAATTTCCTTTATCCTTTACAGGAGATACATTGTTACATTATCTAGTACTTGTCACAGGATGTATGTCTGTGGGAAAGATTCAAGAATCTGAGGTTTTTCGTGTTACTTCCACTGATTTAATATCATTACGAATGGACCCATCTGATGAGGAACGCATCTCTGAAGTGCGCAAAGTTTTGAATTCAGGAAACTTTTATTTTGCATGGTCTTCAACTGGTGTCAGTTTAGATCTTAGTCTAAATGCTCACCGTAGCATGCAGGAACAAAGTACTGATAACAGATTCTTCTGGTGAGTAACATTCATATTTTGAATTCTAGATTTTTTCGTAATTACATATATTAATGCAATTCTTAAAGCTTCACCATTTTAAAAGTATAATTTTCATATAAAATAAGGAAAATATCAATAATGAAAAGACAGCAATTTATGTGGGCTTCCTTTTGCTCATGAGATCAGTCCTGTTATCCTGTATTGTGGTCTAAACACTTCTGTTCTGAAATATGTGGCTTTAGTAGAAGTTGTTCTTTCTCAGTTGTTCTTTTGCAAACTGCTGATACTGGAGAATTGTATTAAACGTACTTAGCTAAAGAACTAAAACTAAAATAATTCAACTGGACACATCTCTTTAATGATGAGGGAGTCATTTCATCTATAAAATAAAAAAGAAGAAAACATTTTACAAAGTCACAAAACATTTTAGCTGTTCTAGGAAATGCTGTTGCCAAATGCTACATGTGTACAAATGAGAAGTGAAATTAGCACAGAGTACAAGTGATAGAGGGAGAAGTTAGACCAACACTCTCTTCTTATTCCCTGGGTGTTTTTCCTCAATTTTATTGAATTGATATTAAGGTACCGTGTATAAAAATGCCCCCCCCCCCCCAATGCTAGGTGATCTGTGTGTAGCAATTTTGTGCATATTGAGTAGGCCAGAATTTGGAAATAGATGTAGCTTTCAGTGTAGAAGAATCTGATACTTTTTAAAAGCAGGTTCTTGTCCTAATGAAATCCCTTTCTCGTATTTCCAAGCCTGATTAACATTATGATGGTGAAAGATAGAGGGTCCAGTGCTTATAACTTAAGTGAATGTATATGATGTATTAATGTTAATTGTATTTTAATGCTCAATGTTTTTGGTTTTATATTGTATTTATACTGTGTTTCAGCATCAAATTGTTGCCTTTGTTAGGCCGCTCTGAGTCCCCCTTCGGGGGTTGAGAAGAGTGGGGTAGAAATGTTGGAAATAAAAAAATATATGCTTTTCCCAATCACAGACAAAATAAACTATGATAAAGAGCTTCCATAGCTTTAAAATCTTTTAGTATTCTGAATTCTGTACTCAATCATTTTCATTTTCCACTTTGCTATTCCTAGCCTTTTGGTCTTTGTGGTCTGTAGTTAATTTTTTATATTTCTTCAGCTAAGGTAATGTGAATTACTTTTTTTCATAGGAACCAGTCTCTTCACTTACATCTTAAACACTATGGCGTGAACTGTGATGAGTGGTTGTTACGTCTCATGTGTGGAGGAGTAGAGATTAGAACAATTTATGCAGCTCATAAGCAGGCAAAGGCTTGTATTATTTCACGACTAAGCTGTGAACGAGCTGGGACAAGATTTAATGTTCGAGGAACAAATGATGATGGTCATGTGGCCAATTTCGTTGAAACTGAGCAGGTATATTCCATAGATCTTTTGTATTACTCTGCTTAGAACATATCTACAAACTGGATTCAGAAGCTGTGTTCCCAAAAGAGTGGGCATTCAATTAATATTTCTCTTTCCCTCTGTACCTTCAATCGTCTTCATTGGTAAGTCAGAGACTTATTCTGAACATCTAGATCAGGGGTCCTCAAACTTTTTAAATGGGGGGGGGGCAGTTCACTGTTTCTCAGACTGTTGGAGGGCCGGACAGAATCCCACCAATGATGCATCTAGAGCAAACTTGCCCAACATAACAAATGTTAAGTTGAAACAGGGCTGTGTTTTTCAAGGTTAACCTGGCATGATGTCACTTGTAGATCCCCCACAACCTTATGCATTTTGTACAATTAAATATTTGACTTTTTCAAATAACCCGGGCAACGCTGGGTAGTCAAGATTGTTTCAAAAATAAAAATAAAAGTGAATACCGATAAAATTACATCAATTGAGGTAATAATAGGTAGCAACAGGTTAAATGTTTTTGAATATTTTCATAGAACTGTAATTTAAGATAAGACTGTCCAACTCTGATTAAATCATTATTGTGGAGGTTGAAAGAGTGTGGCCTGCAACTCTGGGGCAGAGGCCACCTCAAACAAATGGACCCTACAGAAATGCAGAATGAAACTGAAAGAATGCCAATGAGATTGAATAATTATTAATTAATCATTGTTAATTATTGTTCATACGTTCTCCCAGTTTGGGACTCCAGATTTACAGGAGATAAAATAGATACAGCTTTTTTTTACACATTATGCAAAAGTTGAAAATATATGTAAAATAAAATACAGACCATTAGATGAAAGAACAACAAATATAGAAAACATGGTACATGAAAGGTCTTTTTCCTGTGCAATCAACCCTCAAAGACCAGATGAAAAAAAAGGATCTTCACTAGTCTACAAAAAGATAGCAAGGAAGACACCCAGCCCTACTACAATATTAATTATAATACTACAGATAATATATAATGACAATACTGCTTTATTATTGTATATTTCTATATTTTAAGTTGTATTGTTGTGTTTTTAATTGTGAGCCGCTTGAGTCTTCGCAAGGAGAGAAAAAGTGGGATATAAAATAAATAAATTACTCCTACATTTGAAGTTTGCTCATGCCTGATCTACACTGTATAATTAATGCAGTTTGACACCACATCAAGCAACAGCAGGCTAATTTTTGAGGTGGGGGGGAAGGAGGCCACTATGCGAAACTGGTTAAGGGATACGTAGTTCAATAAGGTGGATAGAAACGTATAGTAGGATAGGAAATAGCATGGAAACAGAGCAATTAAACAGATTGATTCAACTTAAACATACTGTATGTATGTATATATATATATATATATAGAGAGAGAGAGAGAGAGAGAGAGAGAGAGAGAGAGAGAGAGTAATATAGGAATTCAGATTCAGGTGATGATTCAAGTCATGATGCATGTCATTTGTCATAGGAGTCGTCAGTCGAGTGTACAACAAAATGTCTCTTTTTCCTATAACCATTATTAAATTTTAACTGCAGAGAATCTGGCTATTTGTCAACTCTGATTTTTTTTCTTAGTCTAAAGTAAAATTCCCATGAATTTGGGAATAGGATTCAGAGCTAGATTAAGAATTCAGGATAATTCAAAGGAAATGAAAGTGGGACAAACTCCCCAATGCAATGTCCTATTCACGTTAAAAATCTGCTTGAGTTTGAGCCACCCATGTACTTGAAAAACCTGCTGACTTTATAAGCTACACTATTTTCTGTTAAGAATGTTGGTGTATATAGGATATCTGTTATATAACTAATGTAATATGTATTATTTATTCAACAGGTGATATTCCTAGATGAATGTGTTTCATCTTTTATACAAATCCGTGGCTCTGTTCCAATGTTTTGGGAGCAACCTGGTTTGCAAGTATGGAGGCTAATACTACCTAATACTATACTTTATTAAAAGGAAGTTCTAGTGGTTTCAGAACAGCATGCAAAAGGCTACTAAATTGAACCATTGAAGAAAATATTTTTGTTTAAACTCAAGTACTGTTGGATCAAGTATTGTTGTTATTTCAAATTCATTTCTTTGGGGTTTTTTAATGCCAAAAATGATCTTAAGCTTCGTGTCCAAGTTCTTAGGTTATTCAGTGTTTAGGGTTTGTTACTTTGGTTAGGACCACAATTAAATATTATAATATTGAGAAATTAAATGCTTAAACAGAACTAAAGAAACTAAAAAAGAAGTCACAGAAGACACAGTGTTTTGTTACACAAAAATAGTGCAATATTACAATACTACAATATGTACTTCAAAAAGAAACTATTAAATAAAAGAGTAAATGACTCTTTCTTTTCGTTTTTCTCCTTTTACTGTCTTTCACTGTTCTTTTTAGTCTATTTTTGTGATCCTTACAGCAATAGCTAGGTAGCTAGCTAGCTATCCCCCCAAGGAAAATGTAGGAAATGTAGGGCTTTATTAATAACATATAGCAAATTCTAAAAATGTTTTGTAAAGCCCATAATGTATGTAAGGAAAAAAATAATCTCTCTTAGGTGGGATCCCATCGTGTTAGAATGTCAAGAGGTTTTGAAGCAAATGCACCAGCCTTTGACAGGTAAAAATATTTTCTCCTAGTCACGTCGAATACTCTAAACATATGGATTAGCCAGTAGAAATCAAAAGACCTACTACAAGAATCTAAATGATATTATGCATATTGCTGAATGAAGACACATTTTGTAACAAGGACATTTGACATGGCTTAATATTAAGTTTTTAACAGGTTAAAAGTATTTTATCTTGGTTTTCTAGGTAGTTAGCAAAAGTTTCTCTAATTTAAATGTCATAATTACTTTGTATAAGTATCATTTTTTCCTCATCTGGCTAAATTTCATTTATCCCTTTATCTAATACTATACTTTATTAATATGATGATGATAATGTTCCATTCATGATTTTATAAATACTAGTCTTTTACTATTAATAGATAATTTTATATTTTGCAGACATTTTCGTACTCTTAAAAGTATGTATGGAAAGCAGATAATTGTGAATCTCCTTGGGCCAAAAGAAGGAGAGCATATGCTTAGCAAAGCCTTTCAGGTAAGAGTGTTCTAAATCACAGTACATAGCTGCCTTTATGAGAACCAGAATAATCATGGCTACTTGTCAGTTACTAACATTAAAGGAGCAGTATACAAACTTCTAAAAGGATTAATGTTTTAATTTTATTTAGAACTTGCCAGATAAGTAATACTTCAAAAGATAGAACTGTATTTCATAGAAGAATATATGAGCTGCATTTGATTATTACATTAAAGAATGATTTAGCACAACATACATAATCAGGAACAAGCTATAAAAAGGACCTTGGAAGTTTTCACATCTACGTTTTGTTATCAACAGCTACCCACATCATAAAAACAAGAAATATGGGTTAGCAATCATCATGGTTAGTCAGCTTTGGAAACCAATAGATTTTGCAGAAGGGGGCAGCGTTGGAGCAAGACATCTGCAGCCAAAAAGAGAGAAGCATTTTGTAGTGTGAATTGATTTACTTCCACCTTTTCTTTGTATAAAATATATACCAAACATATTGGCAGTATCACATTTGTTTACAGCGAGAGCCATGTTCATTATTGCACTGGATATGTTTTGTGCTAATGTCTGTTTTCCTTTTCTTCTACCATTTTCATCAGAGCCATTTGAAAGCATCTGAACATGCTGATGACATCAAAATGGTGAACTTTGACTATCATCAAATGGTTAAAGGTGGAAAGGCAGAAAAGCTACACACCATTCTTAAACCACAGATCCAGAAATTCTTAGATTGTGGATTTTTTTTCTTTGATGGAAAAGATGTTCAAAGGTTTGGATAATTAGCTAGCTTTAATAACCATCTCCAGACAAACTTTTTATCGAGCTTATAAGAACTTATTTTGTTTTAAATTTTGGGTTGCATAACTCATTTTGTTTTAAACTGTGGGTTGCATTATGTTATATCTATTTATGCTGTTAAAATAATTTTTATTGAATTTGTTTTTGATTAGTTAAATGTTGTTCTTGGTTTATGGCATTGAATGTTGCCACTGTATTTTACTGTAAGCCGCCCTGAGTCCCCTTGGGGAGATAGGACAGATTGAAAATAAAGTAGTGTTGTTGTTGTTATAATTATATTAAGAGGTTTTGGGAGGGGGGGGGATAGAAATGAAATTAGTATGGGGAAGGGTCAAACAGTTATAATTAAATATTACACATATATCATATAAAGTCAGGTTAAATTTCATTCACACAGGCAGAATTATATTCACAGGTCAGGCACCATATTCCAGTTCAGATTTGCAAATAATTGCTTACCTTTGCTTGGAAATAGCATGTCATAGAAAATTAGTGAAACCTTTGTTACCAGAGTGCTCTGTTCACCATGTCATGAAAGGCAGAGAGACAGCATTCAGAGCAATGCTCTTTTTAAAGAGCATTTCTTTTTCTGAGTGGTTAAAAAAAGAAATGTATTGGTTTTCAGAGAGACACAGTAAGACCTGTTTATGGGCTTGTGCTCTTGTTCCCTTCTTACATAAGGACTGGAAGGATAAGAGAATGAGAAAGGAAACCTATTCTTTATCACTATGCATTTCTCCCAGGGTGAAGAGACATGATAGCTGCCGCTTATGGCTAATTCTGTGTAACAAGTAGATGAGTGGGTAGTATGAGGTGAACCTTATCACTTACTCCTTATACTTAGGGATAAATGGCTGAGGGGATTTTGATTAGGTTGGTAGAATGCATAGACTCAGGCAAGTGAATTAAGAAACTGGAACTCTTATCTGATTCACTATCTCCAAGGCAGTAGTTTAATGTGTTAGGTTGGATGTCACTGAGTTATTACTTCAAAAGTTCATGTTTTAACACTATAGCATCTAAATCCCTTTGCTGCAACTAGAAATAAATATACAATAGTTATACGGCAGCCATGAGGATTGGTAGATATTGGATGAATGTAGTTTCTGATTGCTTGAGAGTTACTATTAAAAGTAGGCCTAAGTAATACAATCTCCCATGTACTATATCATACCATAAACACTGAATTGACTTGATATTAATATTGAAATAAAGAAATTAAGAGCAAACAAAGACTAACTTAACTTAATGTAATATTTATGTAAAACATTGCTTTTATTTTGATTTGTATTTAAAGTATTTCTTTGATTATTTTTGCTGGTTGAATGAGAGTTCTAGTTGCTTGAATTCCGATTAACTGAGAGTCTACTATAGTTTTATTGTAATGCTTTTTAGAAAAATGGAACCCAGTATTTCTATCAAGTTGGTATGCCTCCTACTAACCATAACATCCTGTTTGTTTGATTGTAGTGAGATTTGTGAAAGTGCAGCACAAAGTTGTGCCAGTACAGGAAGCCATTCTACAAAAACATCTTGAAAAATGTAGTGAAAAATAAATAAATCTCACCGAGAAATAAATTGTTCACATTTAAATCTTTAAAGCTGTCTGGGATTTTTCCCCAATGAATTTTAATCAAACATTTACTAGTAAAGTAGGAGATGGGGAGAATAGGGAAGGAAAAGGAGAAATTTGGGAATGATGGATTAATTATTGGTTATTTGCATCTTTACAAATGTCTGGTATGTTGCAAGGAGAAAACAAACAGGGTGAAGGTTGTTGAGGAATGAGCAGTTCTTTTACAATATTATTGTTACAACAAGTGTTCACATCTATTTCTTTAACACATATTACATAATATGTTGAGGATTCCAACAATTTTAATTTTATGTCCATTGGTTATATGTTCTATCTTTTCACATTTTCTCCTGGTCTTCATATATCCTTTTCCAGTTTCTTCAATGGAAATTAAACTGATTTTTTTCATAGCAGATTATTTCACATTGAAACTTTTCTCAAATTATTTATTAATAATATCTACAAAAAATCTACAATTTTCATTTAGATTGTTAGTAGGTTAGTGCTTTTTATGATTTTATCATTATCATGCTGTTTCTCTGTATTTGCATCAAATATATTTTCCATCTTGGGGTCAAAGCTCTTCAGAATTAATTATAATCTCTCAGTATAATAATATTCTTATAGTCCATTTTAAGATCTTACCCTAATAGCTCCTGAAGACCAGATATCTCAAACTTCTCAAGATTTTGTTCCCACTAGCCGATCTAGCCTTCTTTTATAGCAATCTGTTTTGCTTTCACTCTCTTTCTGTATTGTATTTACATAAGCACGCACACACACATATTTGTGTATGTGCTTCTATAATTTCTATATCACTGATATTATGCATTTTTTCTGTTGTAATTTCTGTTTGGGATTTTTAAAACCCAGTTGCTAAATTAATGATGAATGGCAACCATATAAGATCTATACAGTGTTCCATCACAA
Organism: Anolis apletophallus; assembly: GCA_030556195.1. Taxonomy (NCBI): domain Eukaryota; kingdom Metazoa; phylum Chordata; class Lepidosauria; order Squamata; family Anolidae; genus Anolis; species Anolis apletophallus. The sequence continues at coordinate 43,574,075 of JARBWK010000004.1, read as the reverse complement.
CTTCGTGGTTCGCTTATTGCGGACTTGCTGTCTCGTGGACTTAAAAAATATTTATTTAAAATATGTATCATGGTATTTTCATTGTTTTGTGGGGTTTTGCCGCTGCCGCTATCCATGGTACTTTCCATCCTCAGTCCTCCCTCCCTCCATCCAGCCTTGAAGGGCCTTTCCTTCCTTTCCTTCACTTTAAGTTTATAAAGATTAAAAATAGTGTATAACTACTAAAATAATGTATAAATATTAAAATAAATAAAGCATCCCTACATCACAGTTTTTCACTTATTGCGGGAGGTCCTGGAACTTAACCCCAGCAATAAGTGACACTGTACTTGGTGCTTTCATACTCATTCCCATCAGTTCATTTGAGTAAATGGACTGAAATCCACAAAAGCTCGTGCTAACATAAACACAGTGATAGGTTCTTCATTTCTTATTTCTTTTAGATACGAATGATAATATTAATGATACTATTACATTTTCCAACTATTCATTTGAATGATTTTAACTCACATTCCTTTCAGTAGCCTCCAAATAAATGTAATATCTGCTCCTGACCTATCTTCCATGTTTGTCATTGTTTCTGTAATTCTGTAAAAATGTAACACCCCGCTCCTGCAGCAGGTGCACTGACTTCCAGTTTGTTTCTGGACACAATTCAAGGTGTTGGCTCTGGGCTATAAAGTCCAAAACAGTTTGAGCCCAGCCTACTTGAGGGACCGCATCTCCTATCAGCCGCATGAGCCCTGAGATTTTCAGGAGAGGCCCTCCTCACGGTCTCACCACCATCACAAGCATGGTCGGTGGGAACGAGGGAGAGGGCCTTTTTGGTGGTGGCCCCACAGCTCTGGAACTCCATCTCCAAAGAGGTGCATTCAGCCCTCTCGTTATTGGCCTTTCGCTCTGAAGTGAAAACCTTTTTATGAAAGCAGGCTTTCCCCGATAACACACAAGAGTAGTCATTTTGTCAGATAAGGCTCAAGGCTCATATGACCAAAGATATGGAGCTCTGAACTGTTCAGCTTAATGTTTGAATGTGTTAGGACAATCCCCAGTGGCCTGAGATGTGGAGATTTTAAAATGATAATGATATACTGTATGTGTTATTTGTTATGATTATTTATATTTATGTAATGTGGGTCTCTGTAATGTTGTTGATTTATTATCATATGCTGGGTTGTGGGATGAGATTTTTTTGTAGTTGTGTTCTATTTTGTACGCTGCTTTGAATCCCATTCGTGGTTAAAATTTTGGATAAAATTTTCTCCCCTGAACATTACAGCCTTAATGTTTTCAACACAGAAAAGCAATGTATTTGTTTCTCTTCCATATCTGAATTTGGCATGAGGTTGTTCTCAGTTCTGGAAGACCAATATTGAGAGGAGATCATCCTTGTCTCTGTCTTCATCCTTTTTTGTATTTGCTGTATTTTAATTCCAGTTAAACACTGAAGACCCTTTCTGTTATGTGCAAGATTCTTAGTTTTCTTCTTTGTCTTGTTTTTGCCTTAGAACTCAGAGTGGTACTATAAGAACAAACTGCTTGGATTGCCTTGATAGAACAAACAACGTGCAAGCTTTTGTTGGTTTAGAGGTAAGGGTCTTATTATCAGTGTTTTTCCAGAGAAATTCATGAATACTGCTATTACTGTCTGAAATGTCAACTGAGAAAAGAAATATTAAAATATCCTATGACATATTAATGTGATTCATCAGGAGGCAAACTAATTTTCTTTTAATGTAATCCCTACAATTTTGTGTGGCCGTTTTTCCTGTAATATATTCTACATCATTGTAAATTTAAGCAAATCACTCTTACTTTAACATTTCTAATATTTTATTTATTGTAGGTGTAAACATCGATTTCCAAAGAATGAGCAGTACTAATTGTTGTTGTATTCCTGCAAGTTGTTTTCTACCTTTTTTGAGCCTAGGGCAAACTATAATGAGGCTTTCGTGGAGAGATTTGTTCAGAAGAGGTTTACAATTGCCAGATGTGAAAGAGAAGTAATTTTCTCAAGAATAACCTATCAAATATTGTTTAAATGTGGCAGCAGCTGTCACAGATTTATTAGACCTAATGTTTTAATCATTTTGTTTGTATTCTGATTAAAAATAGAAAAAGTTGCTACGGTTTAACAGAAGACAAAATCTAAATCTACATCTTATTTGAGAAAAAGCAGATTATATACAAATAATTCCTTTATGGAGCAAACAGTCTTTTCTAGTCATATATATATATAATTTTTTTCTTCTAAATTTATTCTATCCCTTTGATTGTTGTCAGCACTTAGTGATAAAGCTTCTATGAGATGGGTGACTGATTACAAGAAAGTATAACCATTCTTGCTAAGGTCATTAACTAGTTAAACCTAGGCTGGAATTCTGCATCCATTTGTCTGGATTTATAACTGAACAGACATGCATAGGATTTCATTGTTACTGTGGTTAGGAACTGCATTTTGTAAACTATCTCAAATTGTACTATGTAAATAATGTCTTCTTTTGTAAGTATATTGTTCTATTTATTTTCATGGTCACGAATAACACATTTTAATCTTGAAAGATAATAGTGTTCATTCATTCTGTTTTTCATGTTTGATCTTGCATGTGACAGAAAAATGCCTAGTTTTCAGAGATATTCCACTTTACTGAACCAATAACTAACATCAACTCCTTTAACTTGATCTGGCTGCTGCTGAAGCTATTGAAACACAATTTCTTGAAATATAAGCCATTGTTTTTAGCCTTCATCAGCAGCTTTTTGATTTGCAACAGTACTAGAGATATAGATGTGGTTAGTGCTATCCCTAGGCAGCCTGAGGCAGGCAGCAACAATCCCTTGGCTCTGATCATTCCCCCTTTGTTGCTTCTGTTGGATCATCCTTCGTGTTGTTTCCTTCTGTTGGAGATCAGAGTTTTATGTCATGACAAGAAAGCTTTCCTTAATATAATGGTTTACATTAGTTTGTGTTTAACTTTCCTTTTGCCTCCTATTGTTATAGATGCTAACAAAACAACTGGAAGTTTTAGGTTTGGCTGAAAAACCTCAGCTGGTTACTCGATTCCAGGAAGTATTTCGGTCCATGTGGTCTGTTAATGGGGATTCAGTCAGCAAAATATATGCTGGAACAGGAGCTCTTGAGGGAAAAGCAAAGGTAAACAATGTTTTAGTAGTAAAATTTGAGTAGTGTATTTGTTTATAGGTTGGAGTTTCACCCTGTTAGATTTGTTATTTATTAATGACTTAACTGTTTGATTATATTCTTCCCAAATGTAGTATGAGTGCAGTTCTGAATTTATCCACTAATCCTGAATTAGTAGATATATCTACTTAAACTTATTTCATTTTCCCATGCGGCATCTGATTTTATTTTAATAATTTATTTAAAATCAATTACAATTGCCCAATTAAAATATTAATTTCCCCATCTTTCATCATAATGTGCTTCTTGCTGTATTTTGCAGAAGTAGGTTATTAACATTGCAGTCACTTTCAATAACTATTTTAGACCTGTATTTCAGTTAAATAAAAAGATCTGAAATTATTTGATTCATACACAGTCAATGGTGCCACATAGTTATGAATAGCCATGCTAAGGATCCATATTACTTGCCTTAATTTCAGTCGCATGTGTGTGTTGCATCTGAGGGCACCATTTGATATGGTATTCTTAGCAATGGCTTTCTGTATGTTTTGTTCTGTCGCCTTGTAGAAATGTATCTTTGGGAGGCATAAGTGTTAAATAGAGGTATAAGAAAAACAGACATTTGTATGTTTTCATTGCTGCTTATTTCCTATTAGTATTGCGGGCAGGGTCTTCGCAAACTGTGCAATTAAGACTAGAGGATATCTTTCCAGATTGCTTACCGAATGTATTTAAATAACTGCATATTTCATTTTTTTCAAAACTATTGTGTTACTGTCTAACATCTTAACTAATTTTTCTTTTGCTTTCCTCTTGGTTCATTTCAATAATTTCCCTGATATGTAATTGGTGAGTGTAATTCTTGAATCCTGTCAAACATTGTCTATTCATACGTTTTAAAACATTTACTCTTATCCAAATTATTAAATAATACAGTGATAAAGAATGTATTTGATTTATGTAATCACTCCAAAGACTGCTTTCCTGAGCCTACCAGCTAACTTGAAATGAACTGCCTTGGGTCCCATATTGAGAAAAACATAGGATATTAAATAAATAAGGCTTTGCCATATTTTCTTATTCTTACTGCCTGGAACAATTGTTCAAGGGTTTTAATAGATTCAGTAAGATCTTTTCCCCCCTTTAACACATTACATGCAATAGCAAATTACTCTTGATCACCTTTTGGAGAAAAAGTGCATACTCATGTGGCACGGGGAGCTCAAAATAGTCTTGCATATACATAAATAGTTAGTAGGTTGGCTTCAAGTCACTGAAAGCTTCCAGTTTAAAAGGGTGATGAGCCATAGATTTACTGAATATATTAAGCAAATTGATCTCCATGACCTAAGACCCATTTCTACTAAATGAGTGTAATATTGGATGCTTTACATGGTTGTAAGGATTATAGAGAATGAAGATAAGCTCATTAGGGAGAATACTGAAATAAATACTGTATGTGCTCTTTATGTCTTAAGTAGTATTGTCCCGTGTTGTATCTTTGGAGGTATAATATAACCTCCATTCTTAGAAAATCACAATCTGGTTAAATGAAAGTATTTTTTTATGATTTAGCTTTTGCTGTGTCCCTGGTAACCAGTGTAGATTATAAATATCCTTAATAGTAAAAGGAATCCATTAAATAAACTAACAAATTAAGCATTTAAATTATTGGACAAATAGAGTTTACAAACTGTTTCAAGTTCAGACAAATAAGACATACTTAATCAGATTTCAGAAATGTAATAATGATTAGGCAGGAGCTTGGTGCTGATTGCTACTAAACATAAGGCAGTCTTGAAAGCGACAATCAATGTGCTTCTTTAATTTATGCTTGACTTAATTTGCCTCCCATTTTAATGTACCTGATCCATGCCAAATATCTGGTAGATATTTTTGTTTTCATTCCAGTGAAACAAAACAACCATGAAGCCTAGAAACTTTTTGAAAAGAGAGTGGGACTGTAAATGTTCTCACAATACTCTGCAAATGAAACAAAATATTTCATTGGCTGCATGCTGCTGAACATTGCTTGCGCATTACTTTTTGATTTCTTTTGTTTGCATGTCTTTAAACAGTTACATCAGTGGTTCTCTTCTTAGGGTCCCCTGATGTTTTTGGCCTACACCTCCCAGAAATACCAGCCAGTTTACCAGCTGTTAGGATTTCTGGTAGTTGGAGGCCAAAAACGCCTGGGGACCGCAGGTTGAGAACCAGTGAGCTACATGGTTGCACGCGCGCGCACCCATATATATGCATCACTATAAATGTAGCTGTAGCTGAAGTGAATATTGATTTGTATAGGGGGGGAAATTCTTTTAAAGACACTGAGTTGGATCTTATTGCTTCACATATTTAAAAGCTGCTTCCATTCATAGAAGTAACTGAATCCAGCAGCTACTTCCTTCTAGAAAGGAAAAGTATTATAAATAAGGTTGTTACCTGTAATATATTACATTTGACAAACAATGTTTCCAGAAATGTTAATTTTTTACAAGTTATTTTCAACAATATTCTCTTTTAAAAGTAACTCAAGTGGCATGTTGACTGGTAATGCCTTCATCTTTTTTAAGTGTAACAAGAACATTGACTTATTCCTATTTATGGGATCAATTTGAATTTTTTGTCCAAATATACATTTTATTTGTATTTCAAAACAACTATAGTGTTAGCAAAAGATTCATATAAGTTACTTCTAAGGCAGTGAGCAATTATTATGGGGGTGTTATTTAGAATCTTCCACGTTTACTGGGATATGAAACAGACACCTATAATGCTAAAAAAAACCATGAATTAAGAAACAATGCTATTTTTAATCTGAGAGAATACCTCTCTAGGAATCTCTAGGTCCTCCCACACAACGCTATGATCAACTTCTGGTTGATTTTCGGAACTAGTGATTTCTAGAGAGATCATATTACCCAAATCCACAAATATTCAAATCAGTAAAAGTCAAGTCCACAAATGTGGATTACCATCTGTAGCTACTTTGAATTGAATACATTTAAAAATAACTTTCCAACATCTGATTAGCATAGTTAGTTTTGCTCATTCCAGTTTGAAGTGCCAGTGCCAAGTGGTTGTAGGTAATTGCCCAAGTATTTCATAGTAGCTTCTTTAGGGGCAGAGAGGGCTGTAAAATAAGGAAGAGTTTTGAAAGAAAAATCACAGCCTAAATGCCCTTATTCCACGATAAACAGATATTCTGCAATCTGGATCCAAGACATTGCCGTTAAAAGGACTGAACAGCATGCATTTCATGGGCATGTTTCTGTGTTGGCATTAATGACATGTTCATGCCTTGCTTTTTTGGGTAAAACTTAAGTATTACCTAACTACACTGCATGGTTTCTGTTTCCTTCCCATTCTTAGCCAAATTTAGGGTTTTTTAAAAAAAGGATGTCTTTAGATACATTCATGTTCTAATCCTACTCCAAAAATCCATACAAAATATAGTGTTTGTGGACACATTTGCAAAAAGTTAATGAATTTAGCACCCTACTAAATTATTTTCCTTTTATAAGATACTGCTGAATTAAACATTAATTTAGAATAGAGTATAATGTAATTGGGCTGTAGTGTTTTCTTAGTAACTTTTACATTTTCCTTTCCAACAGGCTGGGAAGCTGAAAGACGGTGCACGTTCTGTGACCAGAACAATTCAGAATAACTTTTTTGATAGCTCAAAGCAGGAAGCTATTGACATTTTACTGTTGGGGAATACCCTAAATAGTGATTTAGCAGACAAAGCACGGGCCCTCTTAACCACCGGCAGTTTACGTGGTATGTGTTTCTAAGGTTCTTAATTTATATGGGAACAACTTGTACTGATAAATACAGTGATTGGATCCAAAGCTTCTTTTTTTATACAACGAAGGCAATATTCCATTAGCTGGAGAGCAGTGCACAGGTTTGCAGGCCTGTATTAGAGCATTGTGCAAGAAAAGGGAAACTCAATCCAAAGATGCTTCATCTGTAGTGCAAGTCCTTGCTGGAGCGTAAGAACGGCTTTGGAGACTGCACACATTCTTATGCTACATGCTTGAGTTTTTGGCTCCAACGCACTATGTTCTGTGTATTAAATTAATCTTCAAAGTGTTAATGTCACCTTAATGGTAATAGGTTTATAAATGGTCTGCATGCTTTACTAATAGTATTGTATTACTGCTTTTAAGAAAATCCAGTTTCCAGGGACCCCCTGGCCTGAGCCCTGTGCCTGGAGGATATTGGTTGCACATGGTAGCAGCCAAACAACAAAGCAGTGTGTTCATGTATACTAAGGCAGAGACCTTTCACCTATAATTTTAGTGTTGTAGCCAGACCAGAAAAAAAAACTAACATTGAGATAAATAGCCCCATGGATTCTCCTCTGATTGTTTTACTAACTTGCCTTACCATTTTCTAAATGTCATCGTAAGCAAATAAAAGATGGAAGGTCCCCGACTTAATGTGTGTGATATTACCGTGGTGTTTAGTCTCATTGCACTAAAAAGCTAATCATATCTTTTTTCAGTACCCAACACACGGTTTTGGGACTCACCTTTCCCCCCAAATTATCAATTTTCAGATTTATCACACAAGCAAATACAGTTAAGATGGACCCCATTTCTCCCCATGGGCTCTTCTGTTCTCCCTCCCAATGCATGATGGATGCAAGGGGGAAATCCTCCTGCATAGTGTGATGGGCTTCGTTGTACTTTGTTTCCTTAATGTTTTTGAAGTGTTTAGAAGTGTGGGGAGGAGCTGCATGGGATAATGTCCTAGTTAATGTATTTCTGGATGACTGAGTAATATTAAAAAGCTGAGTTAGCAAAATGGTGGAACTCTTTCAGGAATATTGCAGCAGTATGCTTAAAGTGTCTTGGAGGTGTACACTGGTAGGTCAGTAACACAACTGTTCAACTAATTTCTTTTCTCTTCTCCTTTACTGCATCAATAGTTTCAGAGCAGACATTGCAATCAGGTATAGTATGGTACCTGTAACATTCAACATCTGGGATGTTAAACATATTTTTCCTCTAAATGCATGCAGGGAAAGTGCTCTTGTTCGCTTACTCTCAGGGATGGACGCATTTGTATTTCTAGACACTATCAATATTGTTTATGTTCAATCATGTCTTTTTTGTCCTGTTAACAAATCAGTCTGAGATATTTATTTTATGTGCGGATAATTACATTTTTATGTATACATAGTTTCCCAGATGCATGCCATTTATGCATTTTTCAGCTGAGCATTTCGGAGAAATGTGTAAAACTGAAAGGGAACTGCATTCCGATCTGGAAAATGCCAATTCATTTCACTTTAAAATGTGAAACCAAATGAAAATTTCTACCATCCCAACTTATTGGTAGGGGAATTTACCATGAGCCCCTTTCAATGATGAGTAGCATGGCAAATGCCTTTACCAAATGTATAAATAAATTTAAATATATGCAGAAACCTATTGACAGATCGGGATCGCCATGTTAGGAAGAGAAAAGTCCAAAAATAGGAGATATTTCTTTTTTCATTTGCTTTTGTCTTTTTCCTATCACCTTTTGTCATTAAAGGAGCTTTGGAAATTGCCTCAAATTTATTTTTAGACATTGGGCCATTAAATTCCTATAGTTGACAGTTGAGTTCCCAGATTTTAATGCAGGAGTCACTCCTAGCTCTAGTTGGAGATGCTAGGATCAAACCTGGCATCTTCTGCACTTTGGACAACAGCTTAGGATGACCAGGTAGTTCAAGTTGCAAAAGGTTACTTCCCAGTCAAGGTCGTAGCCAGGGGGGGCTTGAGGGGCTCAGCCCCCCCCCCCGAAATTCTCAGTGTGGTCCACGAAAAGGCCTTACTGGTACATTATTTAAACTGTTATGTGTATTCATATCATGATCTGATCACCATGCTCAATATATTCCATATGCATGGGGGTATTGGGATAAAAATACAAAAGATTTGCTAGGAGAGATCCTCTCAAACTCAGACCTCACCCACACCTCCTCCCCCCGGAATCAAAATCCTGGCTACGGTACTGTTCCCAGTAGTAACAAATGTACAGATAGCCCATTTCCACTATCAATAATATGTACAAATTATCTGCTGATTGTTTGGAGGGGTCCTGATAAGAGTTGAAATTATAAGCTCAATGTTGGATTGCAACTCCTACCAACACTCGTCAGTATAGCCACTGGTGAGGAGTTGCATTCGGGGGGTGGGGAGAGGAGGCACTATATTCCATGCAAGGAGAGCCTAAAATGTTTTGTGCATTTTATAGTGCAATCATAATATGCCCCATGTCATTTAGTATGAATCAATCTTGGCTTTGTATTAACCTCACCCCATGTGCTTTTATACTGCAGCTATCACAGTTGTTTCTTACTGGTTGCAATATTTTAGTGCTCAGGAAAATTACAGGTCAGAAGCACCTTCTATAATGTGCATTTGCCTTGTATCCATGGTTGCCAATGGTGTCAACTTTCCAGTACTGTATGTTTAGGAATCTTTCGCTTCTGGGTTTTGTTTGGTTTTGTTTTACACAGAATACTGTGACAGTAAGATGTCTTGAAGTAAGAAGCAAATTGCAATGGTATTCATAGACTTGTATCCCTGACATAATATTTACTGCAGTTCTGTTGCTTTTCTAACAATTTATTATGGGTATTCATACACTTTCCTTGACAAAATTTTAGGATATCTTTTTATTTGTTCATGCTTGTTACCATAACAAATAGGCGATATATGGATTTGTTTTTGAAATTAGTAAGCATAGAAATTAAAGTACTGTGGTTTTCCTCTGGTGCTCATCTACCTAACACAGCTTGATTCTAGCAATTATTTGCAAAGTGAAAGAAGTTCCTTGGAAGGAATACTTAGTTATGTTCTGTATCAATTTCTTTTTGTAAATCCATCCAAAAATATTTCATTCATATTATAATATAGATGAATGTGTAAACTTCAGTATATGTGTGAAGAAAATATAATTTAATTGCATGGTAACAAATGACCATCTGAACGTCACCAGTTTAAAGAGATCTAAAATAACTTATAATCACATTCAGGGTAGAATGAAAAACTGTGTCAAATGCTAATATAAATTACTGTTGCTTTTATAAGGTATAAAACTTGTTTCAGTATTGTATTTATAATGCATATCTGGTTATTTAACAAATACCAGATTCAGACCTCTACATTTTCATCTCTTGAAGAGAGACAACCAGTTCAAACATAGCAGTCTCCATTATTATACTATGCGTTGTTCCTTTGCTTTTCTTTCTTGTTTTCTGGGATTTCTTAAAGTATTAATTTTTAGGGGGAAAACTAACTTAACTCAACTAACTTAAATGTATTGATTCCACTGGATCAAAACTAACTTTTATTTATTTTATTTACCACATTTGTATACCGCCTTTCTCAGCCCAGAGGCGACTCAGGGCGGTTCACAGTTGGCAACAATTTATGCCTCAACAATTATAAGCAAATAAAACAATCATAAAATACTGTTTAAAACATTTAGCATAAAATATTTTTTAAAACCGTACAAAGCCATAAAAACATTGTTGTGAGCGTCTCCTTGTCAAAGTCATTATTCAATTGCATCGTCAAGTCGTTCCATGATTTCATATAATTATGCTGCATTAGCAAAGGGGACGGTGTTATATCCCTAGACAGGGTTTATCACAGTCAAGGGACCACCACTGAGAAGGTCCTGTCTGAATTAATGGGGAAGCATCTTATCTGCTTATATCTATGTGTAAATGAATGATCAGTTACTGCTCAAATAAGCCCCGTGAAGTTGCTGAGACTTAATTCATGGAAGGGTTGGAGGTTTGATCTATGCTAACTGACATTGGTATTTGTTTTTAGAGGTGCATTACTGTTTTATTTAATCACTGCTTACAGTTCAAAATTTGTGAATTTATCTGTGGCTTGTTGACTTGCAGGTTCTAAAGTTTTGTATTCAAAATCTTTTTGCTGTTTAAGCAAATTAATCTTAATGTTTTGTAGCATCAGCAAAAATATTGAAGAGCATGTGCGAGAATTTTTATAAGTACTCAAAGCCAAAAAAAATCCGGATTTGCACTGGAACATGGAATGTAAACGGTGGGAAACAGTTCCGAAGCATTGCCTTTAGAAATCAGACCCTCACTGACTGGCTTTTAGATGCACCAAAGATTGGTGGCATTAGCGAATTCCAAGGTGAGAATCATTAATAGTTTGCATGAATTTTTATTCCTTTTGGTACTGTTTTTTTAAGTAATTATCGCAATCTTATTTTAACCCCAGATCGAAGGAGCAAGCCTATTGATATCTTTGCTATAGGGTTTGAAGAAATGGTAGAACTAAATGCAGGAAACATTGTGAGTGCAAGGTATGTGCCATTGTAACTTTCAAGCAAGATAAGCAAATTGTTATCGGGTTGCAAGAAATGTGTATGTGCGTGTTTTGCTATGCTAAATAATTCAAATCCTCTGGTTCAAGATTTTCCCAGGACTCAGTAACAGAGTAGTTTCCATTACATGGCCAGCACCTTTTATCTTTTGTTAATCTAATGTCAACCTATCTGGAACATGAGATATTAAACAGGAATGGCACTAAATGCAGTTTGCCATGTAAGAAGCACATGGAGTGAGCTGGAAGCTTAAGGAAGAAGTTGTATGCTTTTTGTGAACTGTAACCCCCTTTTAAAATTATGTTGACTTCAAAATAATAATTCAGGGTGATTAAAAATATAATCAGTTTAAAATTAAAATAGGATTCATGTTACAGAACGAATTCTGATGACTTTCTAAGCAAAGAGGCTGTAAAATAGCAGAACTATGGAGCAATATTTCCCAATTCAAACCTAGCAATGACCACAGTACACACAAAGCAATAAGGCAAAATCTGATTTATCAACCAATTGAAGGTGCTGGGCAGTTGCTAATTGACTGAGACTTAATGAGTCAGTTGTAGTTGGGACTAGCAACTGGATTTAGACCATGCACTTAAACCAGGATTCTTGCCAGAACCTGAAGCCAGGCCTTGATGTTGGTTCCTTGGCCTGTTTGGATACAGTATGCTAGGAACAAGTTCAGAAATAATAATAATAACAATAACAATAATTATTTATTTATACCCCACTTTTATTTAAAATTTGTTTATTTAAAACATTTATATTCCGCCCTTCTCACCCTGAAGGAGACTCAGGGTGGAGCACAGCATATACAGTATACAGCAAACATTCAATGCCGGGACAATAATTCATATAAGCATACATAAACATTAAAAACATTTATCTCATTATTAAAATACACCGTTTAAACCCGTCTTGATCATCTGCAAAATGTTCTCCCTGACGGGACCCAACGTAGCTTACAACATACTAAAATCATGTAAACAACAATCCATATACATTGATAATAACATTAATGGTGTTTCTTATAATTCCAGCAGAGTTTCCACCAGTCTTCCTTTTCTATTTACTAAAGCATTATTGTTAGTGGGAGTTGGAAAATTTGAGCAGCTCTTTTGCTTGTGAACAGTTTCAATTTTTGATTATTATTTTGCAAACATGATCATTGTGATAAACTTAAAGAGTAGACAGTATAAACTGTTGAAATTGGTACCAAATTTTCCATTCACATCTATTGCATTTAGTTTTCTTTAACATACTGTACAATTCTTTCTTATTTGGCAAAAATCTTTCTGGAAGTTGTCCTTTTAAAAAAAATCACAACCAGCTGTTTATCTTATGGACAGGAATAAAATCAGATGTTTTGTTGTATTTTGCAAAGCTGTGAGCATTTTCAGGCTGTCATAATTAAATGGCATTTTTCCTTCATGCTGGCAGCACAACCAATCAAAAACTATGGGCTGCTGAGTTGCAGAAAACTATCTCAAGAGATTACAAATATGTTCTGCTGGCTTCAGAACAGTTGGTGGGTGTCTGTCTCTTTGTATTCATCAGGCCTCAGCATGCACCATTTATCAGGTAGGCAAAGTACCATTTTAAATAAACAAGGTCATTTGAAGTAGTACTACTTATATTGACCTTTGTGTGTTGTATTTCAGTTATAATTTAAAGTTCTGTGTTTTACAAAGATTATTTCATCAGGACCAGAATTACTGCTACATTTACTAAGCTATATGGCAGCACTTTACAGTTGTAAATGTAAAGAATGTTTCTTCCCTTTTGCACACTTTTCTGCTTTAATAGTTATCTCATATAAATAGTAACGTTTTATTAATTAAATTGCTAGTATTGAAAATAATTTATCAGAACCCTTAAGAGATTGAATCCTTCTAATCTAGTCTCCTCTCTGACACCCATCATATTTAGCTCAGAGCTGAAATTAGAAATTACATTTTCAGGTAGTTTGAAGTAATCTTAGTAGTTCAAGTTGTTACGAACATCTATATATAACTTTTTTCCAAGAACGGGGTCAGCAAAATGCAGCCCATGGGCCACATGTACCCCCAAGTCCATTTTTGTGCTCCCCAAGGTCAAAATATGCTTTTTTTATTTTACAAAAATGCTTTTCTTCATATGCTTTTTGCATTTTAAGGCATATAAAAGATTATCAAAGCTTTTTCTTCACAAAAGTCTGGAGCAACAAGCACCTGAGACAAAGCACCAGAATCAGTGTGTACAATTCATTGCATTCTCCTCTATGGGTATATGAAGAACATTTTCACCATATTGAGGTGAACATACCATACAATGAATTAGGGAAATTATGGAGTAAAGCATTTTTGTAAAATAAAAAAGCCTATTTTGACCTTGGGAAGGACATTTCACCATACTGAGGGGAGCCGCGGTGGTGCAATGGGTTAAACCCTTGTGCTGGCTGAACTGCTGAAGTGAAGACCTGAAGGTCAGTGGTTTGAATTTTCACCATATTGAGACTGAATTAGTGAGCTTTTTGTAAAATAAAAAAGCCCATCTGACCTTGGACATTTCCCATACTGAGCTTCCCATATGGGGACATGTGGTTTTGAGAGATGGTAACAGCCCCAGCCCCATATGGGGAGTATCCCCTGGACAACATTCTTGTAGACAGCCAATTCTCTCACACCAGAAGCAACTTGCAGCATATTCTCAAGCCACTTCTGACACAATTTTAAAAAACATACTGACGGAAGAGGGAGCTGGGCCTGTTAGAGGTCAAAAACAATGTTTGCAATTTTTTTCTTTAAAAAATTGTTTCCCCAAAATGTTTCAGAATGTCCAGTGTCATGGGATGCATTTTCACTGCATTTTGCATGTACTGTAAGTCGGAACATAATTGGATTTTGAAAAATTTGGCTCGTTGTGGAAACAAGAATTGATGCTTAAGCTTCAGTGGAAACACGTTTCCCCCATGATAACTCTTTCAGGAGTGAATTTCCCTTCGAAGGGATAGAGGTCTCTCACTCCCTGTTGTCTCACCCCTGTTCTTAACTAAGAGTTGTTTGGAAGTCAGATGTTTGTAACTCGGGGACTGCCTGTATATGGATTTGAAGCTGATGTATGAAATGACACTACTTTGTAAGGCCACTTTAATGCATGCGATGAATCACACGGAGTCCTCCGGTCAATCCAACCAATTTTATTATAGGATCAGAACTTGTAAAGCCAGAAGTGCTTCCCGCCACCAACACACACCTTTTATACCCATAACCATTGGGTGACACCTGTTCGGCTCCACAGCCGTTGTCCTGTGGAGTCCCTCAGGGTTCAGTTCTGTCCCCGATGTTATTCAACATCTACATGAAACCGCTGGGAGAGATCATTCGGAGTTTTGGAGTAAGGTGTTATCTGTACGCAGATGACGTCCAGATCTGTCACTCCTTCCCACCTGTCACCAAGGAGGCTGTCCATACCTTGAACCGGTGCCTGGCCGCTGTGTCGGACTGGATGAAACTAAATCCAGACAAGACAGAGGTCCTCCTGGTCAGTCGCAAGGCTGAACAGGGCATAGGGTTACAGCCTGTGTTGGATGGGGTTACACTCCCCCTGAAGACGCAGGTTCGCAGCTTGGGAGTGATCCTGGATTCATCGCTGAGCCTGGAACCCCAGGTCTCAGCGGTGGCCGGGGGAGCTTTTGCACAGTTAAGACTCGTGCGCCAGCTGCGCCCGTATCTTGGGAAGTCTGATCTGGCTACGGTCGTCCACGCTCTGGTCACATCCCGAATAGATTACTGCAACGCACTCTACGTGGGGCTGCCTTTGAAGACAGTTCGGAAATTGCAATTAGTCCAGCGGGCGGCAGCCAGATTGCTAACGGGAGCTACATACAGGGAGCATACCACCCCCCTGTTGTGTCAGCTCCACTGGCTGCCTGTCCAATTCGGGCTCAATTCAAAGTGCTGGTTTTGACCTTTAAAGCTCTATACGGTTCTGGCCCAGCTTACTTGTCCAACGCATCAGCCGCTATGTCCCACCTCGTAATCTAAGATCATCCGGGGAGGCCCTGCTCTTGCTCCCGCCTACGTCTCAGATGAGGCTGGTGGGGACGAGGGATAGGGCCTTCTCAGTGGTGGCTCCCCGTCTGTGGAATGTGCTTCCTATTGATGTACGATCCACCACATCCCTCCTGGCCTTCAGGAAAAAAGTAAAATCCTGGCTGTGGGACCAGGCATTTGTACACCAGCACAAGGCAGCATTTTAGATTGGTTTTTAATGAAAGTGGGTGATTATAGCCAATGTTTTTATGGACTGAACATTGTTTTAATCCAGAGTGAATGTGTATGGTGCTAATGTAGTTGTATTGTAATGTATTTTTAATGTATTTTAATTGTTGAAGGGTTTGGGGTTTTTATATTGTTATTATGTGGGCATCGAATTGTGCCGTACTGTAAGCCGCTCGGAGTCCCCCCTTGGGGGTTGAGAAGAGCGGGGTAAAATCCCGAAATAAATAAATAAATAACCACTCGTGACAAACCTTGACAAACCCCCCTTCTGCCTTTCTCATGGGAATCGCCTTGCTCCCAGATCCCAGCCAGCCAGGTGTCCTTTGTTTAGTCTATGTCGGATCCCGGATCCCGCCGGCCAGTTTCAGGGCATCAGCATCTGACACTACTTTAAATGATCGACTTGCCATTGTGAAATAGCGCAAAGCTTCAATTACATAGGATTGAAATACCTTTACAGTGTTACATATATCATATCCAGCGTTCTCAATTACTAGCCACCTGACTGCAAGTGAAAAATAAGAATTACCTGTAGATGATCATTCCGGGGAGTTTTTGTATGCTCAGAAATAATTGTTCTGTTTTCCCACAAGTGATTAATATAGTTATGTGGAGACCAGCAGCATAGCATAAATATTCTTAATTTTTTTACATGGAAAAAAGAAGTTTGAATATGATTGAAATTGCTAGAACCAGTTACCAACAAAACACTCTATTGAATTTGTTTTAACTATTTTTGTAGGGATGTTGCAGTTGATACGGTGAAGACTGGCATGGGAGGAGCTACTGGCAATAAGGGTGCAGTAGCAATTCGAATGTTGTTTCATACCTCTAGCCTCTGCTTTGTATGCAGTCACTTTGCTGCAGGACAGTCACAAGTCAAAGAAAGAAATGAAGATTTCATTGAAATATGTCGAAAACTCAGCTTCCCAATGGTAAGGATATCTAATGAATATCTAGTGAATCCATTTTTCAACGAGCCTGAAGGGAAGTCTTAATTGCAAATAATACTGCAAGTGACACCTAAGCAAAAGAGTCCTAGGTTAGATAAGATGCAGAAATGAGTACAAGGCATAAGCCAATTGGTATTTCCAATTAGAGTAGACCAGTTAAATTAATGAGATTTACATAAGGATTAATTTATACAGTAGAGTCCTGCTTATCCAATCTTCACTCATCCAGCATTCTGTATTATCCAACACATTATCCATTGTTATAGGCCTCCTGCCTGTAACAATGTCCAGGGTGGGAGAAATAAAGAATCCGTGTCTGTTTTGGTGCTAAATTTGTAAATAAAGTGATTTCTACATAATGTTACTGTGTATTGGACTCTCACAAACAAATACGTATTTTGATGACCTCGACAAATCTTATTTTTGGAAGGGATTAAAAAATTGGAGAAACGTTGGACAAAGTGTATAGAGCTCAAAGGAGACTATGTTGAAAAATAAAATGATTTTTTTATCCAAAAAACTGTGTTTCATTCAAAAAGTAACTGACATTGACCCGCCCTTGTAGCATTTTCTTATAGTTTTCAAATTCAACTGGCCTTATTTTTAAGACATTCTATTTATTTTCATTTATTTACTGCATTTATATACCGCCTTTCTCACCTCTCGTGGGACTCAAGGCGGTTTACAACATGTTAATACCAAAAATTCAATGCCAACATATAGTACACAAAGAAATCATAATAACTAATTACTACATATAACTATGAACTTAAAATCAATTATAACCTTTAAAATAAGACATACATTTAAACATTCAAACAAAACATAAAATCATCCTAAATAAAAGCACATTATGCCTTCAGCAAATGTGAATTGTTCCCCTTTAATAAAATTATAATGCAGCTTTATGGTGGATGTAACTCTGTATTTGAAGTCTGATTTTGCATGTGGCATTGTTGTCTTTTCAGGGCCGAATGCTTTTTTCCCATGATTATGTGTTCTGGTGCGGTGATTTTAATTACCGAATAGATCTTCCCAATGAGGAAGTAAAAGAACTAATTCGGCAACAAAATTGGGATGCCCTTATTGCAGGAGATCAGCTGATTAATCAGAAAAATGCTGGGCAGGTAACACTTTAGATTTCCTTTAGAGATGTGTTTATTTTTATCAGTTGTCTATAGCAAAGAATAGTATAAATTAGTGTGTACTTTAGATATGTCTGATTAAACATCTGTAGGTCTGGATGTTGATAAATTAAAGTGACATAAAACCTGACCTATTTGGGATTATCCTTTTCTGGAATCAGTTGTGTCACTAATTTGTTTAATCGCATTTTATGTAATTTATTTCATGTTTTTTTTATATATAATTAAAAGAAAATAAATTCTTAACATAGTTAACTTTTTATTTATGGATTAATATTTTATTTTTGTAACTCAAGATTCCAAAAATAAACTATAGATACCGGAACAACGAGAAAAAAATACAAAACTGGGTTTATGTTCCAGTAAGAAAATGTACTATAGTATTTAAATTAATTTATCTGATTATCCATGTACAGATTAACATATTGTGTTGTAGTTTGTCTGCGTTTTAAACCAGGTTATATCAGTAGGAGATTTGAACACCAAGTGCATTTTTATTCTGTGTAATAAAGCAGAATTCTTGATGATTTAATTGTTCTGCTACAGATATTTAGAGGCTTTATAGAGGGAAAAATAGCTTTTGCCCCTACATACAAATATGACTTATTTTCGGATGACTATGATACCAGTGAAAAATGCCGTACACCTGCTTGGACAGACCGCATCTTGTGGCGGAGAAGAAAATGGCCTTTTGACCGATCAGGTGAGATGATGAAGAATTATGAATAAAGTGGTGTAACGATTTATTTATTTATTTGCTATATTTGTATACTGCCCGTTCTCAGCCCATAGGCGACTCAGGGCGGTTTACAGTCAAACATCGAGCATAAAAACACAGTAAAACAATTAAGATAATATAAAAACATGATAAAATCAATAAAAACATATCATCCAAATCTCCTTGTTAAAACCATTGTCCAATTTCATTTGACCAGTAGGCCATTTTCCTATGTCCGTTACGCTGTATTTAAAACGATTGCTCAAAGAGCCACGTGTTAACTTTCTTCCGAAATATTAAAAGAGAGGAGGCCAATCTGATCTCCTAGGGAGGGCATTCTGATAGGATAGTATAATGCTTTATGGTTTTGTTTTTTTAAACTAAAACCATTGGAAAATGTATTTTTGTTTTCTTGGGATGCATGACTCCTGTAATATAATAATACAAAAATATATTTGATAAATTAGTTCATTATAATCATTTTCACTTTACATTTTCATACATGGCTCACCTGTTAACTACTTAAATTGTTCAATATAAACATATCCAGAACCTTGATGCATTCAAAGTTTTGTGGAGAACTTTCTTGAAAAATGCATAATCAAAAGCTCTGTCTTATCTCAGATTATGTCGAGACCAGACACCTTAAAGGGCCAGACCAAGAGGTGGATCCAAAACAGAGTTTATTACAGTCTTATCAAAGGGTTGTAAAATCACCCAAAAACTCAAAAAACACTTCAATTCGGTGCAAAATGTTCTTTCAAACCCCAAATAAGTAGCAAAACAAACAAACTGCCACTTGCAGGTAAAACACGCTCAAAAACTCAATTTGAACAATGGAACAGAATGAAACAGGGCAAAAAGGACAAACAAAAGATCAAAAGAAGTATCCCACGAAGATAGAAGCGTCATCCAAGCAGTCCAGAGTAGTCACGGGGGAAGCAGTCCTAGCATCAGCGATCACACATCAAGCCATTCCAAGCCAGGGAGAGAGAAGTCCGCAGTACAAGAAGCCAGTCCAAGTCAACACACAAACAGTCAACAGGAGCTAATGCATGGGGAAACATGTACAACGTAGCCCCAAACCCGCCCCCCCCCCAACCTCCACACATAATTTACCCTTTCCTTGGCATCCTTGTAGAAAGCAGACTCACATCAAAGCAAATATCAGCACACCAACGCCACCATGAACAGGCAGCAGCAGCTAATGCATAGGGAATACAAGCATAAACCAAGGAACCCCCCCCCCCCCACAAACCCAGCCCATTCCAGCCCCAAATCCATGCAGACAGTAACATTTCCAAACTTACGTTCCCAAAGAGTTTTCCCAGTACACAGCACCCAGAGCATACGAACACCATCAACACCTTGCCATCTGTGAATTCCCATTGTTCCCAAGCCTACTTTTATCTTACAAATCCTTCTCAGAGGATGAAGTGGCCAACACCCACTCATTATGACCCCCCCCCCCAGCTGTACCCAGATCTTCATGTGAAGCTCCTTGCCTTCCCCTCCAAGTTCCCCATCTCCTGTCAAGACTTAGTTCTCCCCAGGACTCACTTGGATCCCCAGAAAGCCAGTCCTCACCCCCAGAAAACCCCTCAAATGTGTCACTATTTGTTGGTGCCTCGCAAACAACCTGCCCCTCTCTCACCCTAGTCCAATCCAGGCCATCCTCTGTTTCTTCCCCATCCCTTTCCATACTTTCTTCTTCACTCTCAGACCCATCATTCCCAGAAAATCCCTCAAAAAAATCCTCATCTGTGGGCTCCATAAGTATATCTCATATCCTCTTCCTTTGTTGCTCATCACCTGAGTCTTGCTCCCGAGTAGCCCTTTTCCCTGCCCTTGCACCCACACTCCTGTTTGCAACGTTACTCGCAGGCTCTACTACAACAGATTACATGTCAGGTCTTTTTTTATAAAGACATTCCTAATTCAAATTGTCACTTGATGAGGTGCCCTCTGCCCATATATTTGTAAAAGCATGCATACTTCAGTTTCCATTGCTTTAATATGTCTGAATAATTTCTCATATCACTTTTTAGCTGAAGACATGGATCTTCTAAATTCCACTTGTCATGATGAAAGTAAACTTATTTACACATGGAGTCCTGGAACTTTATTATATTATGGAAAGGCAGAACTGAAAACATCTGATCATCGGTATGACTTTGTCTTTTATAAGCGATTTCATAGTGTCTCATCCATTGCTTGATTTTTTAAAGTTAATTTATTATATTTTTCAGGCCTGTTGTTGCGTTGATTGATATAGACATTTTTGAAGTTGATGCAGATGAGCGACACAACATTTACAAAGAAGTAATTTCAGTGCAGGGGCCACCTGATGGTACTATCATGGTGTCCATAAAAGGGTCTTCATCAGAAGATAATTATTTTGATGACAACTTAATTGATGAACTTCTTCAAAAGTTTGCAACTTATGGTGAAGTTATACTAATAAGGTTAGGATATTCTCATTTCAAAAACCCTATAATATTTCCATACTGTTAATTTGATAATGGGTTTGGTCATTTATCCTATTTATATTTTACAGATTTGTGGAAGACAAAATGTGGGTGACATTTTTGGAAGGAAGCTCTGCTTTGAGTGTTCTGAGCCTCAATGGTATTGAGGTAGGGAACATCCCTAAACATACTAAATATGTAATGTACTACATTACTGTAACATATAGCATTGTTTTAGAATTGTGTTCCCTATTCATAGACTATAAATGTCCAAATAGTTTGCTAATTTTAGATATGAATTTTAAGCTGAAGCCTGCTGAATACTCCACTGGAATTCTAAGTCAAGATTATTAGGATAAATCATGCTCCGCAAGAGTGAGCCCTTGGCCTCCAGCAGGAATGCTCCTGTTCAGAACACTCTCCAGCCTGAAACAAAATACTGTAGTGCAATTCGAGGTTTGCAGTGGGCACTTTTTCCACCTCCTAAGACTTTCCTTTGTTCTGCTAGTGTATCAAGAGCAAGATTAACTTCTAGCTTTGAACTGCAACTTAGGAAAGTGACTACTTTAAATGACAAATACCAGAATTTTCCAGCCAAGATGGCTGTTGTATTCAAAAACAGATGCTTTCCCAGTTCTGATCTGAAGTAATGTGTCAATGTGATATTGCAGAGGTGTCAAACTTGTGACCCTCCAAGTGTTTCAGACTCCAACTCTCAGAAGCCCTTGCCAGCTTTTCTAATGGCTAGGAATTCTGGGAGCTGAAGTCCAAAACATCTGGAGGACCACAAGAGTGACACTATTGCTATATAGCTTGCCTATAGTGTGGAAGAAACTTTCTTTCTGACTCTATTTGCTAACATATTAGTAGCACAACAAGCTAGTGCATTCACATCTTCTAATACCACTTTCTATGTGCATATTTTCCAGCCTTTCGTATTCTGTAAATTCCATTGTGGTACGATCTGCTTATCTGTCAAATCCAAATAGGTAGTTTGTTGACCAGTAGGAACCATCGGTTATGCATCAATTATTTATCCATGTCACATTTCTGCGAAGGAAACAGTTATTGCCAAGGTGCACAAATATGGAACCAGTCACTGGCATATTGGAACAACGATTAATTGCCGTTCCTTCCTATCAGACTGCTTTAGAAGTACTGCCTTCGAGCACAGGAAATGTAGGGCTCTCCTGGACCTAAAATGAAGACCAAAAACATTAGGAGATTGCTTCTGCCACATTGTGAGATAAATACATTTAATGGGAAATTCAAAAGGGAAGTCTTTTAAAGGGGAATCGAGAGACATGACAGATAGGATAGAGCGCTGAGACCCACAGCACTTTCCCACTCATGCTTTAAAGAATTTGAGCACAAATACCTTTCCGTATAGTATAGCTATGCTAAGCATCTCCCACAACAGTTTAAGATGTTTAATTGGGTTTATTTATATTTTTCTTGATACTTTTGTAACCCATTTGTAACAAAAACTTTATATGAATTGTTTAATACAAATTCAGCTCCTTGGGAAAACAATCGATATTAATTTGAAAAGCCCAGATTGGATTAAAACCTTGGAAGAAGAGATGAGTCTGGAGAGAGTTAACATTGGATTACCTTCATCCACAAGTTCCACTTTGCTTTGTGAAGATGCAGAGGTTTCTGCAGATTACGATATGGAAGGTTTGCCAAGCTAAAACTTTAACGTGTATAGAAGCAGCTTAACTATACTACATGAGTTAGTCATTACTAAAATCCAACATGTATCAGCTTGCTCTATGGTTATCTCACACTTTTGCATTTTTATACTTTTGAGACTAGTTCAGGAACTCTAGGTTTACTAAAATTGTGAGATTTTTATTTGGTGCATATTTGATTCATCATTACCTTAATATGTGTTTTAAAATCAGCAGGAATTCCCAAGAGCTTAAAGCCATTGAATGATCAGTAATTAATTTTAGTAAAATACTGAGATTGCATCCATTCTGGTTTACATTAAAAAGGTTATGAAATTTGATGAGATTGTGAAAGACAGATATAACTATAGTTGTTTCAGATCCCTCTGCAGTAGTAAATGTTTGATTGGTTATAGTTATACAAAATAATATTTTCCTTCATTTCAAGGTGATATTGATGACTATAGTGCGGAAGTAGAAGAAATTCTTCCCCAGCATCTACAGCCAACATTAGGTTCTGGTCTTGGAGCCTCACCAGGCTCTTCCCCTCGCTCGAGCCCCTGCCAGTCGCCTACACTCTCAGATGGCCAACCTCCAGCCCTTCCAACAAGACCAAGCAGGGCACCTAACAAAACTCCTGGCCCACCTACGTCTTCTCAAGGTAAATGGTTACCCTGAAGTTTGATCTTCTAAAATGGTTATCCTAAAGTTTGATCTTCACCATCTCCCAGTGACAACACTGCTAAAAATAAGTTCCAGCTGGGGGGTTTTCCGGGGCAAAGATGGCAGCAGGACGGGTGTCTTGAGAGCTCCTCAGGACATCAACCGAAACCACCGATCGGAGGGCGAATCGCGCCCCCACCTCAGGCTGAGCCGATCAGTCAAGAGGCAGCGAAGCCAGGGGACCCCATCGCTGGCTCTATAAGTCGCCCCCTCCTCAAGAGGGGGAGACGGAGAGAGCCCGGTGGCCTCCCAGCCTGGCGAGCAGATCGGGGTGAGGGAAGCAGGCTCACGCCTGCACTCACTGCCAGCCCGGCCCAAACCAACAACGCGGGGAAGGGAAAACGCAAAGTGAGTAACGGGGAGACCCGGGACAGGGGGGACAGAAGATAAGCCAAACAACGGGTGGGAACCCCCCCCTCCTCCCAAGAAGCCCCAAATTTAGAGGCTCATCCACACTAAAACAGACAGGAGAAGCCACGAGAAGGGCGCGAACGCGACCCCTACTCCCCTTTCCACCGGCATCACAATTAGGGACGAAAAGAGCCGACGGGGGGAAAAATAATAGTAACATCACCAGGCATCAAAATGGCGGACCAAACAACAACCTAGGAGGAACGGGAGGAAGCCTCTTTGAAGAAGAAGACCTCCATGTTTAGGCGGGAATCCCCACTCAGCCACCGGGGAAGGCGGGAAAAAGCCCGGAAGTGAAGGCAACAAGACATCCGGACTCTATTGGGGAGCGGACACCAAGGGGGAGAAGAGGCAGGAAGTAAAGCGGGCGCGAGCCCGCAATCACTGCCTGCCCAGCCCATTCCACCAACACCGGAGAAGGAGGGGGTAAGGAAGCCTATCGCCCGGGAAAAGGAGACCCGCTGATCAAGGGAAAAGGGAAGCAAAGGACAGGAGGGAAGAAGCCTTGCGGGGGACGACTAGAACGGGGGAGGACCGGAGCGGAGAGGCACCCGGGGGGGAAAAACCACGAAATAAAAGGAGAAGAGAGGAAGAAAGGGCAGGAGAAAGAAACAAACAAAAAACGAAGGAGGAGGGAAAAGAAAGAGCCCCCCGATCAGGGGCACCTGGAAAGAAGTGATCAGCCCGGGCAAAAGGGGAGGGCTGATTGGTGCAAAGGGCAGTAAGGGAAAGGGCAGCAATCAGTTGGCAGGGGGATCTGACAGAGCAGTGTACTCATCCTGCTCTCCTGCCAAGTTTCATCTAGCCAAGCAGCCCAATCGCTAAATAACACTGCCAGCTCTGAGTAGGAGTCCAGACACAGGACAAACAACTATGTCTCTGAAGGATATTCTGAGAGAGTTACAGAGGCTGGGACAAAAGCAGGACCTGATCCTAGAAAAGGTGGAAAAAATGCTAGAGGGGCACAAGAATGCGGTTCAAGAGCAACCTCACTGGGGAGAGATGAACAAACTGAAGAAGGGCCCGCTATGCTGACGAATGAGTACGAAGAAGGAAGAGGAAAAGATAGTGCCAAGGAAAAGGAACCAGCAATGCAAGGCGAATTGAAGGAGAGGGAGGAGAAAAATATAGACCAAAAGCAAAAACAAGAAGTAGGGGAACAGTTGGAGCCCCTTCAGAGAGCTAAAAATGCTGGGGCTGTGCCACAGAAAGCTGCCAGCTTGTCCACCAAGACTAGGATGTACATTGTCCTCCAAAGGAACCCCTCTCAGTTCCCAAAGAAGAATAAAACCAACGGAACTGGAAAGCACTTCAACAAAAAGAAAAGCCAAGGGGACACAGAGAGCCGAAGAGAGAAAGATAACCTAAAGAAAATATGCCCTCTCCCTGCAGTGATGATTATAAGCTATGGCCTCTGGAAACATGATCCCCCAGAGGCGGATGAAGGAGAAGCAGAATCCCCCAAAGAAAATGGTTAGATACGACCTCAGGGAAAAAGGAACGAATAGAACGAGCTACCTAACCGACAAATACTAGCTAATGGACATGGGCACTCTAACCACCTAATTGAAGGGTCTAAAGAAAAAAAAAAAAACTGAGGAGAGATAATAGTAATAATAGTAAAAAGATAATAGTTTCAAGGAACACAAGAGGACCTGACATGGATATACAACTAAAGAAGACGAACAGAAAGAAAGAAGTGACACTTTAAAGAATAAAAAGGAACTGTATTAGATACGTCAGAATGAAACCAGGGCTTCTGGAAGATGGAATTCAACAAGAACCCCCCCCCCCTTTTTTTTCCTTTTCTTTCTTTCTTATCTCACTACCCTTGCCCGGTGTTTTCCTCGCAGGATCCCGGTTCAATCCGTTACCCCCAACACCTCCTATTCTCACCCCTTCCCTAACCCTCCTTCCTCCCCCGACCCTTAACCTTTCCTAGCCCAAAAACCCTTTTCTATCTTTTATTCATATGTAACCAAAACTTTCAATAAAAATTATTTTAAAAAAAAAAAGTTCCAGCTAAAGCAGGTGTTTTGGACTTCAACTCCTAAAATTCATTACAACCGGTAGGGTACACAGAGAAAATCCCTATGGTTATAATTTGTCATTGATCAGCTATAGCACACACTCGACTGTGCTATAGGGATGTTGGAGCTGTTGAGAGCAGATTGAACCTTCCAACAAACTAATCCTCAGGGCTAGAAATCTGTGTCTGTATTAAACTATTTGAGCAAAGTACTACATTTTAAAAAGCTTTATTGATTTCAAAACATTTCACATAATATAGTAGTTTTGTTATATCTTCTATTCCCAGATCTATACTTCCTCCATCCCTAGCCCATCATTCACATAGTGTTATATACAATACAGCTCTGTCAGTTTTATAGTACTGCTTATTCTAGTGTCGTTCATTACATATAATTGTTGTGATGTTTTCCTAATTGTTTATCCACAGTCTTTCTTGATCATTTGGTGGTTTGAATTCCCTGAGCAAAGTACTTCAATAAGACAATTTAACATCATATTAAAAGTATTAGTTATTCAATGTGATGATTTACCATTCCTTAGTATACTATAGTCATATAAACCTATACCTGTATACATCAGCAGGGAAATAACACTCAGTTATTTTAACTATTAGAACTTAATTATTTATATAGAAATGTTTGTGTGTAAATCTGTATGAATCTGATGTAACATACCACACTTTTCCTTGCATATGAAAGTGGGAATCATGATGGAAGATATAGTCCCCCCAGAGGTGAGAAAGGCGGTATATAAATACTGTAAATAAATAAATAGAATGATACTTTCGTGGAGAGTTTGTGAAGATATACTGGTTAGTATGCAGAGAAGAGTACGAGATACTCTCTTCTGAAACATCCTTAATCATATTTATGCTAATATAACTGGAGTTTATATCAGATAAGCCACCGATAGGATTCTGTCCACAGCTGGACTTTGTTTTCATTTACTTCTGAGCTCAAATAGGATGTAGAATCCTGTCACATTTTGTACAAAAACATACAAATGTGTTTTTGCTGCTATAAAGGGAGAAATAAAGCAGTAGATTGCATCGAGTCAAGGCATGTGGTGACAAGTGCCCATGAGAGATATCAATATAGTTGATCTGTAGGCCTCTGAAACAGCTGGTACAGAGCACCTGAACTATATGAATTTCTTTAAATAATGTAATTTGGGAAAATTGATCATATTTAAATAGTCGTGAAAATATTTTTATTTTTAAAAAAACATGTATTTTTTATGGCTGGTCAGGTTCTCCAGTAGATTTCCAACCAATTAGTCAACAACGAGAGTCTACTCAAGGCTTGGAACCAAAACGTCCACCTCCACCCCGCCCTGGAGCACCTCCTGCTCGCCCTACTCCACCACAGAGACCACCTCCACCATCAGGTAAGCATCTGAAACATTGAAACTAAGCCTTGAAAATATTTTATCGTTTGTGGTAAATACATCTTGATACTGGCAGTGTTTGAATGTTACACTAAGACTTGCCTGAGCAGAAGGGTGGAGAACCTCTCCATGTGATATTGGATTATAGATGCCATTATCCTTAGCCATTGGCCCTGCAAGCTGGATTTATGAGAGCCAGAATTCAAAAGTTGCATCTAGATCACCAACTCCTGGTTTAGAATGGTATGGATTCAAGACCATAATTTGTTTCCAGCCCCTTAAGCACAGCTTCAAGGAATAGTTTGGAAAGTGTTGTTGTGTTGATTTAAATAAACCATAATATTAATCACACTCAGCTCATTTGAATAATGTAAGATGTGCAGTTAGGCTCTGAAAAGTAAAGTGGTTGTGTAGTTAAGTCTTACCTATATACATTTCAATCATGCTGTAGTTTAGTGTGACATCTAAACATGGAAACTCTTGCCTATCTATTAATTCTGCTTAGCTCTATGTCTGAAGCACCTTGGCTTAAACTGCTTGGATTTCTTAATCAGGGTTTGATACAGTCGGTCCTCCATATCCATTCAATCATCTACAGCTTTAAAATATTTAAAAATAAATGCTGAAAAGCAAACCTTTATTTGGCAATTTTATATAAATGATACCATTTTTAATTTGCATATAATGGGACTTGAGCTTCCATGGATTTTGGTACCCACACGAGAGTCCTGAAATTAAAGCACAGCAGTTACCAAGGGCCCACTCTATTTGAATCCTTAAGTTAGATTTCTCACTCTGTGTTACATCTGCTTTGCTATTTGTGTGTTTGGTTGTGATGATTACATTGCTGTTGCAAATTTGATGTTCTGTGTGAAATTTAAGCATAAAGATCAACAAATGTACTAATTGCAACTCTTGGTCCCCCCCCCCTTTTTTTTTTCACTGGATACTCTTTTTTTACTGCTGCATATCTTGCTCTTAAGGGGGTAAGAGTCCTGCACTTGCTAGAAAAGAAATTGGAGGTAATGACTGTTAATTATGATTAAAGTAATGAACAAGCAGTGATTTTTTATTTATATCTTGATTGGCAATAAAAGAAATGTATTTGTTGTAAGTGTGTTCACACACACAAGGGTTAACTACTTTAATCCTTAAAAGCATATTTTTGTTCATGGAATGGGTATTGTCCATTTAGGCAAGATGGGACTTGAGACGTATCTTGCCATTTCTTTTTGACTATTGTATTTTTGAATCTAAGCAAAAAAACAAATGCTTAAGATTAGATTTGGTCTTCAGGGGAGTATTTATCAGCTGCTTGATGAATTTGAAAAGTAGTTTTGCAAGGGTTTCACTGAGATAATTATTACAGGATATTAGGAAACAGTTTCTGTAGAGTACATGCTCTAAACAGTGTTAAAATTAGTGGCTTGCATTCTAGAGTTCCTTCTGTGATATCTGTTTGTGTAGCAATTGTGTGTACACAATAGAAGGTATAAAATAATTTGCATTACAGTTGCAGGGAGAACAGCATGCATTTTAACTTTTTCTTGTTTTTGAAATACTTTCCATTCTGTCAGATGTAAAAATTCTCACCTTGTTAATGTGACTATACACTACTTTAACAAACAAAATTCACCACTTTATTCAAATCAAAGTATCTTTCAGGGGTTTTTTTTCCTGCCTTTGCTCTATCTTCTGCACTGCCTTTACAATCCATACTGCTGTTCTGCTTTTTTTCTGATAAGGTCTTGGTGCTCCTCCCAGCCCTAATGTAGCTAGGAGAGAAGAAGGTAATTGTTTCCTCCAACACTTAACTTGATTTTTTTAAAAAATTGTAAACATACATGCATAGTCTCTCTTCGCATAGTTAGTGAATTTTAAGGCTTCTTTTTTATTTCATAATGTTAAATGTTGCTATTTAAATATATTTCAATCATGTTCAATGTAATCAGTTCTATTTGCTTTTAAAATAATTAAGAAAACATTAATAAAGCTTTAAACAGCAATGTATTGCATGGATTTGCCATGAAAATCTGCATACTTAAATATTTATATAGATGTACATTATACATAAACATACAATTATGGCATAATTGCATTTACACATATATTATATATGTATGTGACACCCGCTCTGGGCGTCAGAGAGAGCGGTATATCAAATTGAATAAATAAATATATATATTTTATAACTCTATATTTTCAATGTATGAATATTTGTTTATATGTATGAGTAATATTTTACAGGTTTTTCAGTTGTTAAATAAAACTATGTGAGAACAAAACATTTTTTATTGAAGAACTGGTATGGCAAGGCTTTCCACAACAGAATTGTGATGTCTATTTTGAACTAAAAATATATTGCTTTTGTTTAGAATAGGAACTGAAATGTGACAATTGGTAAACTTATAAATCTTCAAGATTAGGGTGTTTGCAGCCTTCTGTACTCAACCTCAACTGTCAACATATAAATTTGCATTACCAATAGTACAAATGTATTTCTTCTTGTTGTTCTTCATATGTCAAAGCTCAGAAAAGCCCTGGGCCACAAAGAAGAGACATGGGTACTGTATATTCAATACTTTCTGAATTTAAGAGAAACTTTACTACTCTGAAGTATATTCTATTATAATCGCCTACTTCTTTTTCTGTAGTTCAGAGTCAATCACCACCTCTAACTGGAGCAACAAACACGGGGGCTTCTGGATACACTACTGGTAGACCGGTAGGTAT
Source organism: Anolis apletophallus (assembly GCA_030556195.1). Lineage (NCBI taxonomy): Eukaryota > Metazoa > Chordata > Lepidosauria > Squamata > Anolidae > Anolis > Anolis apletophallus. The sequence continues at coordinate 43,544,057 of JARBWK010000004.1, read as the reverse complement.
TCAGATCTTGATTCAGATTAGCTAATACCAACCAGTTCCCCACTTTCTCTGTAGGACAATCTGATGCTATCCAGATGTGCTGGATTTCAGTTTTCATCGTCTTAACCAACTTGAATATTTTGTAAGGATGGTAGATAGATCATGTGATTGTATTTAAAAAGTGTTTCAAAATTCTCACTAGTTCCTATTTTTGAACAAGGAGCCGGGGTAGTGCAATAGGTTAAACCCTTGTGCTGGCTGAACTGCTGACCTGAAGGTCAGTAGTTCGAATCCGCTAGATGGGTTGAGCTCCCATCTGTCAGCTGCACCATCTCATGCGGGGACATGAGAGAAGCCTCCTACAGGATGGTAACACACCCGGGTGTCCCCTAGGCAACATCTCTGTAGTCGGCTGATTCTCTCCCACCAAAAGCGACTTGTAGTATGTTCTCAATTTGCTTCTGACATAATAAAAAAATTGAACACAAGTCTTTACATCATAGTTTTAAGCCTGGAAGTGGCAGCAAAAATTTCATGGAGAGTAATGTTACACAACTTTGAGTATTACTTTTCAGTCTGAACCGTGGTATCCTGGTCAAGTGCTCACTGTAGAACTGACTGGTGTGAATGTCATGCTGTTCCTATTGATCTGATTTAACCGTTTGAAATCATTGTGTTGTGTTTAGCTTTACCTCCTTTCTTTTGAATATTGCATAAAGTTTCTGTCTTCTAAATCTGGGAACAATGTGTATCTTTTGATATCAAAACAAAATCCTCTTTTGAGGGTAAACATAATTCATAATATTTTCCAAGTGCAATGTTAGAAACAGAATCAATAATGTTCACAATGGCAGATTTATATATTTTGAATGTAAAAGTGGGATTGTCATGTACTGCTCATATTTAGAAAAATGCAAAATAGCTTTAAAAGATTGAAATAGCTGCATATTAATTAACAAATAATGGCAGATGCACTGTGATTGATGCATTTCAGACTATTCCTCCTCGAGCTGGAGTCATAAGTGCACCATTAAGCCACGTCCGTCCTCCTGTGGGAAGGAACACACCAGAACTCCAACCGAAACCAGCAGAACTGCCAAGAGGTAGAGTTGTTAAGTGTTTTTTCATTTAATAAATCTGCATCACAGTTTAATGGATAAGCCTTATTGCGCAGTCCCAAAGCAGTCTTCTTTTGGCATAATTAGTTCTGTGAATTGTATCTTTCCCCCTGTAATAATGTCCTAAACCCAATTGTTCATCCCAAATATAAACTTGTTGAATTAATGGAAACCTATGTATGTTCCATTGATGCAGTGGATCTGTGTACCTATATATCTACTTGGAAATAACAATTTAATTTAGGTGTTAAAATGTAATATGTATTGGGAAACTATTTTTCACATCTGTTTTGAAATGGCTGAGAACAAATTCCCAATCCCTTATTTACAAAACATTTATCAAACATACGTCTCTTATGAGCAGGATATTTTTGAAAATATGTAGCCACATTTGGAGCCCCCAGTTTTCAAATTTAACATCCTCAAAAAGAATGTGCATATTTATCAAAAATTTACACAACCATATCAAGAAATATCCATAATGGTGTAGATTATTGAGCAACCTCAACTTACAGTGGTACTTTTTTCACATAGTCAAGATCACTCTATAGCAGTGGTTCTCAGCCTGTGGATCCCCAGGTGTTTTGACCTACAACTCCCAGAAATCCCAGTCAGTTTACCAGCTGTTAGGTTTCTGGGAGTTGAAGGCCACAGGTTGAGAACTACTGCTCTAGAAGCTGCTTTTAAATGCCTTAAAAATCCATCCAGTGTCTCTGCAAAAAAGAAAATGCGGTTCAAACTCAGTAGGAAATTTGTTATTGACTACTTTGAAGTATTTTTTCCCTAAAGATTCCAATTCTTTTTTAATCAAATCTAAGCCCTTAAAATTTATTGTTATGCTTCATTAAATACCGCTTCTCATCCATCTAAAATGGTCAATTATTGAAATAAATAATGTCAACTCGAATGCTTATGCTCTAAGTTTGTTTCTGGATGACATTCATCTGGCACCATTACACAGATACTATTGTGTAAAATGAACATTTGGAAGATGTGCTGTAGATTAGGCAGCCACCTTTCCATCTCAAGATTGCAAGTGATTATGGGCGAGTCTTCGGCACTATCCAGAGAGTGAAAGACAGATACTCACATTAAAGAGTCATTCTCTGACTTTCTCACTTCTTAACAGTTTCCCTTTGACAAGCTTGTGTTATAAAACTAAGAGAAAGAGAGAAGAGTCAGAGCTTACATTTCGGATAGTCCCATGACTTCTGCATTTGGACCTGCTATGTCCAGACATAACGACATGATTGTGGATTGCTCCTGGGCACTGTCCACAGAATATTTGAATCATTCCAATGTATTGTGTATACATGAGACTGTTTGGACCATTTTGACTTACCTGAGCCTGATCCACTTATGATACCTTCACAGTGTGTAAGTTCAAAGATATGAATTTGGTGAATACTAGGATTATAAACAAAATCAGTGTAGAGGAATTAAAAGCTGTGAAATGTGTTTCATTAACCCAGTGAGACTTTGCACCTGCTATTGACATGGAGCATCTCTAAGTTTCAAAGCAAACTCATTCTGAAACTGGCAATAATTTAAAAAGAAGTTACTGATATGGGATGGAGTAAGTTCTTCAAATAATAAAAATATATAATTTGAACATTGGAGTATGACTCTGGAGACCAGGCTCTAATCCCCACTCAGCCACAGAAACCCATTGGTGACCTTGTGCAAGTCACCCTTAAATCAGCACCACCCTTAAATCAGCACCACCTCCTTGACAGAACAAATTCTGCCAAGAAAACCTCATGATAGGTTCATCTTTGGCTTGCCATAAGTCAGAAATGGCTTGAAGGCACACAACAACAGTATAATTCAATTAAGATAGTGTAAGCTGTTGAGTATAAACAATTGAGACCCCAGTTTTTTTCCTGAACTCACCACTCTTATACATTTTATATTTACACATGTTTCTATGATTTATATTAAAGAGGAGGTAATTCTCCCTACCTGTTGACATCCAATGTTTTAGATAAGTGTGCTCAAGAACATGCTTATGTGTTGACAAAAGAATTATATAGAACATTATGCATTACCTGTATTTGCAGGATCCCCTATGCTTCCTGAACCTATTAAACCACAGACTGCAACTCCCGTTCCCACTCCTCAGCAGCCTCCTGCCCTAAAGATGCAGGAGCCTCTTATACCTACAGTCACACCATCTCAAACACCTTCTCCACAAAACCTGGAAGCCCCGCCACAGCCGCCTCCACGAAGCAGGTCATCCCAGAGTTTGCCTTCAGAACCCGTTCCTTCAGAGAAACAAGTATGTATGCCATGTCTCTTTAATATTACATTTTGGTATAGCTTTTAAACCATAGTTCCCCTATAGCTCTGTTTTCCTCACAAGCCTACTTAATAATAGTACTCATAGTCTGCCACTTTCCTCTTTGTTTGTAAACTGACAGTACAGAGCAATGAAAAGCTACAAGAAGGAAAGGAAATGTGCTAACCCATCTGATGAGAAAAACAGTGCAGCTGAATTAGGCTATCAATTTAAGGTGGTTAGTTTAATCAACAAGTATGTTGTTATTACAATACCATGTATTAACTCATATACAAGGTTTTTTTTTAAATGACACAAAAATACCCCCTCCCAGAAACCTAACAATAACAGGGCTTGTTGTTTCGTTTTGTTTTAATAAGATCTTATTATATAAGCTCACCCATGTTGCCGTTGAACATTGTTCAGGCCAACAAAAGGGGAGGAAGGTAGCGGGGCTGGCTTTTTCCTCCTCACAGGTGCCATTTATGTCAGATGGTAGTTTTTTATTCATTTACAAAATTTAAATCTTAATAAATAGAATAATACAAATATGAAGTAATAAACAGTACAAATGAAAAATAGCATGAATCTGAAAAGAAAGCAGAAAATAGTGTCAGTGCAAAGAATTTTAAAATCTGTAAAATATTTATTAAAAAGGAGGAAAAAAATTTAAAAAGTCTTTATCTGCTATGATATGGGAAAGGGCAAATTTAGGTAAAATATATGATTTTTGTGCTGCCATAGCTTGTCCCAGCAGCTGGTACCCCATGAAAACTTAATGTATCCTAGAACGTGTCTTCCAGCTGGTGACATAAAGTCTTTCTGCATGTATTTGTTATTGGAGTAACAGCTAACACTCACATATTTGGGTCTACATAGTGCTGAGTCACTTTTGAAAGATTTTATATTGGCTTTCTTCCTAATACTTTCCCTTTGATGTCTATCTTTTTCTCACAAGCAGGATCAACCAACAGGGTAAAAGGTACCTGATTCTTTACTGGTCTTAACATTATCTCCATCCATTCTTTGTTCTCCATGAGTTCTTGCAAAAATGATGTATGAACGGTTATGTGCCATACATCTGTATTTGCATTCAAGCCACCTGTCTCCAAAAATGGGCAGACATACCATAATTTCTTTTTTTGTTATTGTCCTAAGGGGCTTTGTTTAGCTTGATAACGTTATAGCTTGGTAGAGCAAGAGTTCTCAGGGTGCATTGTGCAAGCACCTCTCTAAGGTGTTGAAGTGATCTATTGATTACGGCCAGTCTTCTAAAATCAGGAGGTAGAGTCTTAAGAAAGAATGCTAGAAAAGCAAAATGTATGCAACAATTTCATTATTATTCTACCAACAGTAGACACAAAGAGATGCAGCTGCTGTAGTGAATGTGGATGGCAGTGTAGCAAACTATACTCATTCTTCCTTAAGAGGGCCCACCTTGCACTTTGAGAACTGCTGCTGTAGAGATTTCATAATTCTTCCTTAAACCAACACTGATTAATAAGGTTGGCCTCAGTCTATTGTGCAGTTTTAAAATGGATATAGTGAGGAAAAACATTGTGTTGGTTTCTAATTCTCTTTTCATGTGAATCGGTACTTCTCTTTCAAGTTTCAAAGAAGTGGACCTTTTATCTAGTTTAGTTTGAGGACTAATCTTGAGTTATTAAACACAAAGTTTCTCAGGTTCTGAGATGTGTTAAACATCTAGTTAAATATGACTTTAGTATTTAATTAAATGTACAAAATAGTACTACCACTTTTAGTTTCTATAATTTTACATTAAACTGTTAACACAGCAAATCATCGCAATTCTGATACATTTTAACCTAACTACCAGCAATTGGATTTAATCTTAAAGTGTTTTTCCTTTGTTTTAAGCTTTATCATACTTCAGCAACAACACTTTTAAAAATCCAAGGTATTGATATTGCTACTTTTTTGTGGTTTCTGTGCTTCACACAGTGGATCTTTAATCTGCACAGAGATTTGACTGAGACATTTCAAATCTGCTTAGTTTTTGTGGGAACTCTATTTCCTCCATTCCTACTAAGCAAAGTCCAAATATTGTATCTACCGCACAAGCAAAATAGATCTTTAGATTTAAGACACCGAATCAGAGTTATTGAATGCACATTTTTGTATTGGAGTGGAGTACTTAACATAGAATTGAGAAATCCAAGCATTTACTAAAGAAGGGCATATTCAGTCAAAAGTGAAACCCTTTGTTTGTTTATTTATTTGGTATATCTATATAACGCCATTCTCACTCTGGAGGGACTCAAGGCGGTTTACAACGTATTAATGGCAATAATTCAATGCCAAACATACATATAATAAAATAAAATCACAATAACTAAACATTGACATATAATTATAAATTTCTGGACTTATAGTTAGTGTGTTTGGAGTTTAAATGTATAGTGACCTTGGTCCTAAACATGAGGGCATCTCCTGTACTTGGACATGCTGAAATAGAGAGATGGCAGTAGATCCAATACATGACAATCCACATAGACTAGCTGCTAATAGTGAACTTGTCCATCCCTCATGCTTCAGTGGTGCAGTTGAGCTCTAGTTGAAATACAGTCAATGAGATATACTTGTATGCTTCAGATAAATCTGGAATTTCAATAGAAGTGTTTTATAGTATGTATATATATCTACAGTAGATATGTATATCTACTTAAAAATGTAGAAGCTTAGAATATGAAAAACAGGATGTTACTAACACTTTCATTGTGGTAAAGACTTCATTATAACATCACCCCTTTCTGCATGTGAACATGTGATTATATTGAATCATTTATGCAATATTTTAATTTTGCAAATACTGTTTTTACTTAAAAGTCTTTTTATTCAATAGTTATGCACCATTTTGTTCAAAAGATTGTCTTGAAACACTATCTGCATCAATTTCCAAAGGGGTGGTTACCGTATTTCATCACATAATAGTTGTCCCTGTGTAATAAGGCAAAATGTGGGCGGGGGTGTGTGTGACTATTATGCGATGAAATATTGTATATTAGTCTGTTCAGACAAAAACGGCAAAGAGTCCATTGGCAAATTAAAGTCACTTTTCATGGTTTTGAGTTCTTGTGGAATACACTATATCATCCAGGATTCCAGGCTATATAGAGTGCCCATAGTTGGAGGTGAGATTATGACTCATGACAGAAAGTTATGCTATAATTTTTTTCAGTCTTTAAGATACTATAGTATTCCTTGGTTTTATCTTGGCATCTGTTAGTATGTAGATGCTTAAATAAAATGTCTAGTAGATGTGTACGCTTGTGTGTATAGAGCGGTGAATGTTGTGAAATTGTTTTGTATAGAAAGGAAGTTAAGTGAGTATCTTTTAAGACCATAAAGCAAATTACAAAAGACAGAAACTCAAATGCCATGGAAAATATAGAAAGATCCTTTAGCAATCAAGTTGCATGTTTGAGCACTGTATTTACTTTTCAGATTAAAGCAAATGGAATTCATGCCATTCAGCTTGAAACAAAGCTAAACAGTGATCCTTTTGAAGATCTGTCCCTTCAGCTGCTTTCGGCATCCAAGATTCAGTCTTCAGTTCGAATGTCACCAGTACCTTTAAACCAAAAGAAGCTGACAACGTTGCCTTCTGCAACAGACTGTTTTAATACCTTGAGTAACATAAATTGCATGCCAGCAATACCACTTATTCCAACATATAGTAAACCTGAAGAGTCCAAATCTAGTTCTTCAAATCTATTTGCTATTAGCACAAACCCATTCACTGAGGAAACAATTAATGCCGGGAATCCATTTAGAACAGAGATCCAGGAATCTGGAGCAACTTCACAAGGCTCATCAGAAGGACTTGCTGCTTATACATATCCACCCCTGAAGCTTTCTAATAATCAAACAGGCAAGGCTGCATTTTCTGTCAATGTGTTTAAAGATGATTTTCATTTGCAAAGCACACCTTCCATATCTAACAATGGAAAACCGAAAGGATGGGTAACCTTTGAAGAAGAGGATTTTGTGTTGAAGCTGAAATCGCCAGTCAACCTCACTGAATTGAAAAAAGCTAGTTCCCTGAAAGCAACTTCTTTTCCAGATTCACTGAGTACTGATTACAATATATTTAATTCAGACTCTACCATTTACAGCACCCAGAGCAAAAGCTTGGATTTTCCCCACCCATTACCAGCAAGACCCCCACCTGCACCCCCTATACCCTCCAGATCCGCCAGCACCAGATCCACTGTCAATCCTTTCGTTCCCCTGACGTCTAATGTTTTATCAACCCAAGATTTTACAAAAAGATAAATTCTTTTAAACTGGGTATTTAAGCTACTCACTAAGAGTATCCACTAGAATGGGCATTGATGTAATTCATTGTGTGCAATAATTTTGTCAGATGCACTGAAATTTTAGATCACTATGTACAAATTTTAAAGTTGTATCTGTATATATGGTAATGCACAAAGATAATTCTGTAACTGATCAGATTATGCCACCTCTAAAAGGGCACAAAAGGAAAATATATTTAAACCCCATTATAATTCATAGGAGTCTCATAGAAAATTAGATGTTCTTCCCACTAATGAAAAACAAAGAGAAGCCACAAGTACTATTTCTATGGAAAATGCACATAATTTATATTATTTCTGTTCCTTGTGTAAGAGTTGAATTGCTATTTTAAATATTCTTCTTGCTGGTAGAACCTATAATTACTTCCATTATTTGATAATTCGTGTATTTATAAGTCCTGACCAAAGAACTGCCAAAGTTTAATTACAATACTGACTGTTTAAAAGTAATATGGGGGAAATAAATTATATTCCAGAGATTTATGAATATTTCATAGAGTGAAATTCACATAGGAGACAAGGAAACATTTAACTAAATAGCATATAGTAATATATATTATGTTTCACTGCAAATATATTATTGTTTTACACACGTGGGAAATGTGATTTAATTATAATCCCACTTTATTTTTTTGCTTTTAACACAATTCAAGGTGAACAACTTTCCCATTCTAACTTACCAGAAAAAAAACAATTTTTTGTTTTCAACGTAGAGCAAAATCTTGTTAATGAAGTATTCGGTGCAGTCATTTTGATATGAAGATGTGGGTAAAGAAGTAATCGTATATATGGTCCACAAATTTCAATTTTGTTTGCTTCCTGCCTTGCTGTGTATAGAAATGCTGTGTTTCAAATTTGGTTTCGGAAGAACAGACTATTTTTGTACTGTCCCATTACATTTTTTTTAGAAGTATGACCTTCCCAAGACAGAAACAAGCTGTCAGAATCACACAGGATGTTTAGTGGATGTAATTTTGTCTGAGGTTGCACAATGCTTTGTAAATCCAAAAAATGGGCATATCCTCATGTTTTTTGCAACAAATGGCATTTAACTATAGTATTGCAGTGCCATGAAGGGTTTTTTTTTCATGAATACTTTGTTAGATGAGCTAGACTCCCTTTCTTATTCTTGTCACAGCTATTTATATTGCTTGCTTGCTTTTTTAAATTTGTGAAATATCATTTTTTTAGAGGGGCCTCACCAAATGTGTCTGTTCTTATTACTCTGTTAGCAGTCTGCTCTTAACTGATTAGTCAAGCAAATCTGCTTGTCTGCTCCTTCATAGCCTATGAGTGAACCACAACATTCCTTGGAGCAGTGGGGAAAACATTTCTAAATTCTTTAATACTTGCTGAGTATATTTGTAGACATCATCCCATTTAACACTGCATATCTATCATCTGCAATTGATTAAAGAAGTAAATACAGTAAGTTCTATATCGTGCTTTTAAAAGTACTTGTACATTTTGAAACAGCAGTGGTACCATAATATAACCCTTGTGCTTCTGTATGTGACTTAACTAGTTAAAACTCTGATTATTAAATTTATGTGATCGTGCTTTGGTATAATATGCTAGCAAAGCAATTGTGTTCTGGAAAGTTAATGCAAATTACAGTTCAGTGATATGTGGTCCTTGTTTAAATATTTATTTTTCAATTATTACAGTTTTCTATAGTATTTAAAATATATGCCCCAAGTACCACGAAAATGCAACAAAGCACCTACAAGCATAGAATTAATAACTAACTATCATATTTTCTATTGCTGGATGCAATAACATATAGAAAGTCAGAATTACCAACTGTGTAAAAACTGTTATATGTCTTCATGGAGTGTGTTCCCTGTGGCAAAATGCTTTGTTAATGTGTAACAAATTATTGCTCGTGGTACACACAAGACTTGACTATCCATTACAAAAGTACAGTATTAATTCAATAGTCTACAATATTCCATACATATCCTGTGAAATGTGAAGCTGCATTAATAAAATAAATAAATATTTCAGAAGATGAGTCTCCAATTATTGACATTGCAAGGGTTTTGCTCACTATTGTGTCCTCAGGTTTTCAGCAGTCTCATGCCAGTTATGAAAGCCACAAACAGAAAGTTCTAATCTGATTAATGAGGGGGGGGTGTATTTTTAATAGCCTACTGCTGCACAGACAGACATAGAATTCAGAAACATTGTGTATGATTGATAGGAAGATGTCCAAACTGATAAGAATCATATGTGACCCTGCTCATTTTGCTTTGGCTTCATTTGATACTTCCCAAAATGGAAATTACTCCAAGGGCCAAAAAGGTTCCTACACCCTGGTGTTAGTTATTCCATGTCCTAAAACAGGCTTGGCCCCCCATCAATATCTAGTCTTTAGACCAGTGCTTCCCAACACTTTTTGACGAGGGACCACTTTGACCTGGGACTGCTCTCCAACATTAGTACCAAAAGAGTTACAAATCGGTTTTTGGTCAACTTTAGATTTGGTTTGGTTATTTGGGGTATTGATTCAGAAAATTGCATAGGATAGACCACATCAGCTTAGTTTCTGATACAAAACATATGCCCTCCAGTAGTCACCATCTTCTTACTCACAGAAAACCATATTGAATAATCTAGAGCTGGTATGGTAATAGTAATCTTTCTTGGGCTGTCAACCTCTCTCCTCCCAACATTTCCCCTGCCTCAATACTATAAGAGGGTTTCACAAGAATAGTCGGTCTCGTTGCCACATGGTTTCAAGGCAACGGTGTAGTAATGGTGAGGCCACGGAACATATTTTCGTTCATGCGGATCACTGGTGAACTACTGCTTTAGACTGAGGGGTTGAGTGTCCTTTGCGATTTGTCATCTTATGCATTTTCTGTCTCGTGTTTCTTTATCACCTCCTGACCCTTCAACCTGTGATGAAGTGAAAATTCATACAGGGAGAGTTAACATCTTTTTCATATATTGTACACTGATGGAGGATATGATTTAAATCTTCCACCTCCTGGGCCCCACAGACGCATGTTCTCTCTGTGTAAGGGATGGAATGGTATCTACCGTATCTAACCATTGACTCATTCTGTTCAAACCTTGCCCTTGTCAGAGCCACTCTTAACTTTCTTGGAAGATTGATCATTAAGTAAGGGGCACGACTTGGCCATCAAGTAAAGGGCACTACACTAGTGAGGCATGCAAGATCCTCTTGGGCTTGGATGTCTAAGATCCTCTGTTTTACCTCTCCTCTGACTTTGATGGTGTTGTTGCTTAGGTAATCTGTGGGTATCCCACATGATCTTAGTGAGTGGATTAATTTGTTTGCTCAAGTAGATTGGGCAGTATTTTTAAGTTGGTCTTCTAGACAGCAGCGGGGGAGACCGTGAACTTCAAGATTTTTGATTTTGCTACTGTAGGTAAAGGCTCTGGTCGAAGCAAGCCCTTCTAATCGGTGCATCTCCGTCTCAACTCTGATTGCTGCTGCTGGCGTGCTTTTATTAACTTCCAGCACCTGCCTTAGAAATAATGTTTGGTTCTGCTCAAACTAGGGTTCCCATATGTCCCTTATTCTAAGGGACGTCCCTTATTTTGGCCCTAAAATTTGTGTCCCTTATTTTCAGGCCCTGTCCCTTATTTTTGACTAGCAGGACAGGACTGGGCGGGGTTGACCCTCTGGTTCACACTGAGGTTCCCATGGCAATGCCTGCCCGGGGATTCCCACTCTCAAGGCAGCCTGCATCCCCGTTGGAAGGAAGAGGCGATACAGGACTTTTTCAAAGTACAGTAGACTAATTAACCATTACCCAAGGGGAATGTTGGATCATGTTGGATAAAGATAGTTTCTGGTTACTTGAGAGTTACTCTTAAAATAGGCCTAGTTGTGCATCCCAATACTATACAATGCTGTGCATCCCATACTATACTATACTATACCATTAACTATTGACATAATAATCATGAAGATGTACTGTCTTGTAAAATTTATTTTATTTTAATGTTTAGACAGTGCACTTTTAAAGTCAGCAAAGTCAAGTCCTAAATACAGATGGAGAAAATAAGGTAGTTCTAATGATGTTTTTTCTGCATGACAAAACATGCAGAAACATACCATGTCCTGTTAAGAGCGTGCAAGTCAGTTTATTTTGTGAGTTTCAATCATTATCTTATTCTGTTAATAAAACTATTTCTACCTAATGTTTGAGTTTCAAGTTTTTAATGAAGTGTCCCTTATTTTTGTGGAAAATCCCGTAAATGTCCCTTATTTCTTAGATCAAAAAATGGAAACCCTAGCTCAAACACGGACATTTTAAAAGGTCCCCGCAATTCAGCTCCATAGATCAGTAAAGGAATAATTTTAGCTGAGTATACTTTCAAGAATGGGACCAAGTGTTCCCGGGAGGTGGTGATTTGCCAGCCAGAGAAGTTGGTTGGAACAGGCACTCGCTTTTATTGCGCAGGAGTGGCATTGCGGCTGAGGGGGGAAAGGAAAGGGCCTGAGGCTGTCAGGAATGGTGGGAGTTGGAGTCCAAAACACCTGGAAGGCCCAAATTTGCCCAGGCCTGGCTTAGCTAGTGCTCTCATCTCTGAAGGTGGAGAAGGAATGCAGCCTGACACCACTTTAACTGCCATGGCTCAATGGAACCATGGGATTTGCAGTTTGCTGAGACACCAGCAGTATTTGACCATGCAGAGGCTTGCCAAACAATGACTGCCATAGGCCCACAGTCTAGCAGTTGCAGCCTAAGAAGGGAGCCCCGCCCCTCTGCGCTGTCAATCTATCCTTTTCCCCGCCCACTGGAAGGCTGCGGAGTGACGACGGCGCATGCGCGGACTCCTCGCCTCAGCGAGCGCCTTTGGTAGGCTAGGCCTCGGCAGGAGGGAGCCGTTTGGAGAGCGTTGAAGCCGGCCTTGCTTCCACTTTTCGGGCTCAGGAGGAGGAGGAGGAGAAGGGGAGCGGGGATATTCGCTGCCGAGGCTTGGCCTGAGCCAGGTGGAGGCCTCTCCTGGCTTTCCTGGGCGCGGAGGGAGGGAGGGAGAGGAAGAGCTGTTGTGGTTGGTTTCCATGGAAACGGGAGGGCCTGCTTTCAGGGAGCCGCCTGACCTCGCGTACCTGACTCCCCGCTCATACTCCCTTTCAAGCCAGCTTGGGGCTCCCTTAAAAGTAATTTCTACCTTTTTTGGATGGAGTTTGAAAGGAGAGCGAAATAGGAAGTATTTCTCCCCAAGGAAATCTGTTAGGGAGAGGCAAGGGCTTCATTTCCCACCTGAGTTGCCTCATTGGCAGCATCTATTTGGTATTTTTCCATGTCTGTGTGACTTCTGTGCCTGTGGTGAAATTGTAAGACCTCCTGACACAGGCACGGGCAAACTTGGGCCCTCCTCCAGGTGTTTTGGACTTCAACTACCGGCTGTTAGGAATGGTGGGAGTTGAAGTCCAAAACACCTGGAGGAGGGCCCAAGTTTGCCCGTGCCCGCCTAGCCACGCAATTACCGTATCACCTGAACTTGGTGTGTCTGCCTTTACAGAAAATGGTCCTACTCCATATTAAGCACAGCGACGAAGACCAGTTCCTGCTCAATGAAACGTGCAGTACTTCCATCGAGATCTTAACGCAAGAAGTAAATAAGATCTACAATGGGAGGCTCAAAGTTCAACGCATTTGTGCAGGTATGGGGTGTATGACAGGATTTTTACCCTGCCTAAAACAGTGGGAATCTGCTATGCTGTGAAACACACTAACACGATGGGGACATTTATTTATTTACTTTGCTTCTAGACCGCCTCTCTCAGCCCGAAGGCGACTCGAGGCGGTGTACAACAGCAAAAACTGCTCAAGACAAACATATCAACAATTATCAATACAATACAATTCCAACATATACAAATTGGCATTCAACGTTAAAAAAAACAATATCAGCGTCTCATTAATTAAATCGACTTCCAATTGCATCGTCGTCGTTCCTTAGGTCTCAATTCGACAATCATACTACATCTGCAAATGCCCAGTCAAATAGCCAGGTCTTAACCTTCCTGCGAAATGTCAGGAGGGAGGGGGCCAATCTGATGTCATTAGGAAGGGCGTTCCAAAGCCGAGGAGCCACCACTGAAAAGGCCCTGTCTCGCGTCCCCACCAATCGCGCCTGCAAAGCAGGCAGGACCGAGAGCAGGGCCTGTCCGGATGATCTTAAGCATCTTGAAGGTTCATAGGAAGAGATGCGTTCGGACATGTAAGTTGGACCAGAACCGTTAAGGGCTTTAAAGGCCAAAGCCAGCACTTTGAATTGTGCCCGGTAGCAAACTGGTAGCCAGTGGAGCTGGCACAACAGAGGTGTTATTATTACTATCCAAATATAAAACGTCTCTCTCTCGGCATTACTTCACGAACAAAGATTCTTAGAAAGGACTCATCCCACGCTTTTTACAAGCGCATTGATGACTAAAAAGGCCAATCTGAGATAGGCAAGTTTGGTTGCAGAAATCAGGAATTGAAGGGAAATCTTTTGAACGGGTACAGACAGCAAAACAGACACCACAAGGGTGTTAACCGTTCCCTATGCTATCCAAAGCTTATCTATCTCTATCTGTCTGTCTACACACACATACACACACACACTTGTCTGGAGCTACACTTAAAATGTATCTGTTCCAACTTACATATAAAATCAACTTACAGAACCTATCTGATTCAAAACTTGGGGGACTGCCAGTAGTTGGAACTAATAATATGTACATTTCCTTTCTGTCTTAACATGTAACTCCTTTCAGTATTGAACTATTGAATTGTTTAGCAAGTTGAGTATCTGTTGTCTGAAATGCTTGGGACAGTTGTATTCCTTATTTTGATTTTTTTTCCAGATTTTTCGAATACTTGCATGTACATCATGAAATATCTTTGAGAGGAGACCCAAGTATAAACACTGAAATCATTTCTGTTTCTCATATATATATATATATATATATATATATATATATATATATATATATATATATACACACACCCACATACATACACACACACACACATAATGTGTATGAAGCAAAATGTACACTGAACCACCAGAAAACAACAGTGTCACACATTCATGCGGAGTATTTTGGATTTTGGAATTCCTGATAAGGGATGCTCAATCTGTACTGATAACTGGAATCATTGTTAGTCTTCTCATGGCTCATATTATTTCTTTGGAGTCTTTCTGATCAAAGTATGCTGTGCAAAGGAGTCATGTACCTGGTGGAACTCAAACTGCATGATTTTGCTATTTGGAATATTAACCAATGTATTTTCTAAAATGAAAGCTTATTAATGATTCCGTAGACATCCCTGTAACATTCATATGTGGATTTAGGTTTCTAAACATGAACTGCATCATTTAAAATACATTCTTACTATTTGTGTGTCTATTTAGGTTTCATGAATTTCATAGGCAATTCTTAAGAAAAAAAATCAGTGTCATGTAAAATATGCAACTCTTGTTTTTAAAAGTTAACATCTTTGCTGAATATGAATGAATCTAACATTATTAAAATGAATCTAACATTATTATTTTCCTGTTCTCTAATTGTTATTTTTTGGAAGAGGTCGAATCTCTCGCAGAACATGGTATTTTCTTGCCTCCCAATATGCAAGGACTGACAGATGAACAAATTGAAGATCTGAAACTAAAGGATGAATGGGCAGGAAAATGTATCCCTAGTGGTGGAAGCATCTTTAAAAAAGATGAAATTGGACGGAGAAATGGTCATGGTAAATACATCTAGTTTATGCATACATAAAGAGCCAGCAGGAGATTTTATGGAAAAACTACTTGACTATTGTGGAAATGACTTGCTATTTCCCTTTTACATTATAATTGTAGATTTGTGTGTGCATTAAAAATATGGTAGGTTTTTCTGCACAACCCCTAAAGTAGCGTCAAACCTTTTTTTCATACCTAGCGCTGCAGGTATGAAATTTTTGATACAATATCAGTAGTACAGTATGTGTGGTCTGCTTTAATGCAGAGGAGTGGTGGGGAGTTTGTTGGGGAGGGAATATAATCCTTTTATTGGTTATTGAATGAAAATTCCTACGGATTCTTAGTACTGTTTAGAAGTATATAGCTAGCTAACAAAGTACCAGAAGAGCTCTTAAGATAACCTTTTAACATTGGGAAAGACTTCCAGCACTGGATAAGCATGAATTTTGCTGATGGAAAGTGTAGGTTTTATGATCTGCCATACACAAAGTGAAAAATACTTTTGTTTCCCTGGTGCGACCTTTGTCAAATTTCCAATAGCACTTTCCTGTATTGCTCTGGAGGGTCTCCCAATCTTCAGGAACATTCTCTGGAAAGGCTCCAGTGAAGAAAAAGCAGCCAAAAGGCTTTGATGTATGAAAAAAATTCCACTTCCATGTCTTTGCACTCAAGCCTTTTGTTGGCACTATTCTGTATAGCATTATTCATGTTCCTAGGTGTTCCAAATTAGGTATAAACGATAACAAATATCCAGCAAAAGTCTACTTTGTACGTTGTGCTACCATTCGTAAAAATCCTCTTGAATTGATCACAAAGTAAATCAGAGGGGGTTTCTTTGCACAAATAATATTTCTTGAAATCTGGGTTTTAATTGAGAGAGCATCTTTTGTAAGGCATATATTTCTCTTTTTGAAATACAGCTTTCTTGTTTGCACATTGTCTTGTGGTATTAACTGCATTTTTCTAATTTTAAGCTCCAAATGAAAAAATGAAGCAAGTTTTAAAAGCAACAGTCGAAGAAGCTAAAGCACTAATATCTAAGGTAGGATATTTGTGTTGTTATGAAATACCAAACATTTGATTGAAACTTTTTAATGTGAATGATGAAGTTTTCCAGGAAAAGGTTGATAAAAATAAAGTCACCTCAAGGAAACAGCTGAAGCCCTGATTTTGTGCAGTCAATCGATCAAAGGGCAAAGCTGTCAAAGGCTGCCATCTTATGGCTTGAAAAAACAGTAGTTAATCTAGGAGTGTCATTTATATCTCAAGAGCTTTGTGGAGTATTTGATCTACTGTACTGGTCCCCAGCACACCGTATGTGCTATGGTGCCAATGTAGTTTATTGTAATTAGATTCCCCTATGACTTTCCAGTTATTCTGGCATTTTGTATTGTTTCATTTTCAAAACCAGTCAATAACAGTGTGATTACTGTTTTTCAGGTTGGTTATGTTTGTTGACATGCAGTCTTAGAGCAGAATAGGCAGCTGAACTAAGGTAGAGGCAATTTTGCCCATGCCCCCCCAAAACACACACACACACTGGGTGGCATCAATGCATTCTTGAAAGATCAGGAGTGATATCATTTGTTTTTGAGGCAATTATACTTTTAGGAATTTTGTTGGATCCAGTGGGGGCCAAATCCAAGCAAGATGCCAACATTTTGAGCCATTTTGTAGCAGTTTGGGCTAATTGAAGGTGATTTTCTCCACCCAACATTTAGGGAAAAATGGTGAAGGGATCCAGGGGCTTTGGGTCAGTGCTAGTAGACTTGGAGAATTTAAAAAGGGAGTTGGGGATATCACACAGCCTTCATTTTTTACTCTTACTTGTTTAGAAGCTGCCCACTGCTTCAGAACAGTCCAGGAAAGATGTTTAATTCCACCAAAACCTGCCATTTCTCTCAGATGAAATTCCCTATAGTATTTGTCCACTAGGAGTCTCTCTTCTTCCACCTTCTTGTCAGCATCTCTTCCTTTTGGGGTTATCTCTGTATAACATTTTTCAGTAGGAAAGTGAAGTAGACCCTTAGGTCTTTTGTAGTAGGCAGTCGATCTTTCTGATATGCTGAACTCTGGATCATGCTATTGGCTTAAGCAAATAAAGATGGTTTTTGAAATACGTTTTAAGTGATTGAAACCCATCGTTTTGTAATAATTATAAACCTGGATGTTATCTGCCACTGTTTTGTTAAATTCTTTTTAATAGATTTCCTTTCTTTAGCCAATATAAACCCTTTAGCTGAAGGAGCAGTAAAACAAACATTTATATGCTGTCTGTTAATGAACCAGGAAAGAACAGTGGAGAGGCGTTCTTTGTTATTTGAAATGCCATGCTGAGTTACATTGTAGACTGAAGAGAGCTCTGTGCCTTGTTAGTTTGTTAATTTCAATGGCATCTGTCTGTATTGCAGAAACAAATTCAAGCCAGTGTGTGTGTTACTACTGACATGGTGAAAGATGCACTGGACCAGCTTCGAGGGGCCGTTATGATTGTTTACCCCATGGGTCTCCCTCCATATGACCCAATTAGACTGGAGTTTGAAGATAAAGAAGATCTGTCAGGAACTCATGTAAGTCAGTGCTGTTCTTCCCAAAATGAAATGAGGATTTTGCAGAACATGGATTTATTTATCTGTGTACTACTTCTTGATTTAATATATATATTTCTGTTTAATATATATATTCCTTCCTTCACCCAACCCTACACGCTCCCAACCCCCCCCTTCACTACTACCCTTCCCTGCCCCTCCCCCCCACTCAGCTGGTCTTGTACCAGGAAAACTCAATAAAAATCTTATCTATATATATATATATATATATATATATAAAGAGAGCGTCCGTTTTTGACGCTCATAGACAAAGAAACTACACGTCTCAGAAACACGATACTTGACAACAGTCACAAAAATACCTGCAGGAACATTCGTGGCGCAAAAAACCGGACCTAGATCCCTCACAACACCCCCAAACACGACCCCCTCAAAACCGACAGCGCCCCCCCCCCCCCCCTCCGCTGCCAGCGCGACCGTTTCGAACGTTCGCACAGACAGCCCGAACAACATTAACTCTACAGGGAGCCCCGCCCCGCTCAAAACCTAACCTCACGATCCCTCACCCCTTCAAAACATCCTAAACAAAACCACACACACATAAGCACATGGCTCCCAAAAAGCCGCTCCTATGCACACCCACAACCTTCCAACCCACAGACGCGCCGCAAAAAAACCCCCAAACTTCCAGCACACACGCGCGCCACAAACCCCCCACCTTCAAGCACACACACGTGCGCCACAACCCCCCCCAACTTCAAGCACACACGTGCGCCACAAACCCCACCTTCCAACACACGCGCGCCGCAACCCCACCTTCCAACACACACGCGGCCGCAACCCCAACTTCCAGCACACACGTGCGCCGCAAACCCCCCACCTTCCAACACACACGCGCGCCGCAACCCCCCCCACCTTCCAGCACACACAAGCGCGCCCACAACCCCCCCCACCTTCCAACACACACGTGCGCCGCAAAAACCCCCCATCCAACACACACACGTGCGCCGCAAAACACCCCCCAACCTTCAAGCACACACGCGCGTGCCGCAAACCCCCCCATCCAAAACACACGTGCGCCGCAAAAACACCCCCCCCTTCAAGCACACACACGCCGCCAAACCCCCACCACCATCCAACACACACACAGTGCGCCGCAAAAACACCCCAAACACACCAGGCCCATCCCTACCAATAGCATTCATACCACATTCCACCCACACTTCCATATCCACTACACACTTCTCCTCACCTCCTTTCCACACTGTACAATCCACACACACGCCCCTCGCAACACCAGACACTCACAAACTTCACTTACCTTCCACTCAAAACTTCCCTCAACACGTTCAGCCGGCACCATCTTTCCACCAACCATCCTACTACACTTCCCAGGACCCATTTCACCAAAACACAGACACCGCGCATGCGCCCTCTCAAAAAAAACCCCACTCACCCGCAAAAACTACATTTCCCAGAACACTTTGCAACAACAGACGACCACCACGCATGCGCACATCCATACATTTAAAAAATACACCCGCGAAACCGCCTGACCCCTTCCCAGCTACAAAAACCCTGCCTCCTACACATACACACACAAAACCCACTAACAAGCATTCCAACACCCACACAAAATCCCCAAACACAAAACATTGCCTTACCTTGCACACCAAAGACACCAAACACACTCAGCCGGTGCCATCTTCCCTCCTATCATCCCTACTTCCCTCCTGCAATGCAAAACTACAGTTCCCAGGACACATTTCTCCTTCCTTCTTCGGTAAGTACCTATTGCTCTACTCATACTTCCAAAGTGATAGGTTGGCAGAAGCTGGGGCTAATGCTGGGAACTCACCCCACTTCCTGGATTCCATTAGAAATGAGGGGGCTCATTTCTAACCCTACCACCAGGCATTCCTCATACATGCCTCCAAGTTCCTCTAGCCGCCATGACTGCCTGCATGGACCACCGTTACCTACCCAACACAGCTGTACCTATTACTCTACTTATATTTCCATACTTCGAAACTGATAGCAGTGAGTTATTTCACTAATATAAGTACTAAACATAGAAGACATACTTATTTTTTATGCTACTAACAATACTATTTAAACTAGGCAGACATTCTTAGAGCACCAGACTACGCCACAGCAACGCGTGGCCGGGTACAGCTAGTGTGTGTGTGTGTGTGTGTATATATATTCCTTCATACCAGAGGGTTGTGCAGCATTTACATTTTACATTAAAACCTTTCCCAGTTTGCTGTTCTTCTTGGGAGGGAAAGGGACAACTTCCTAGGAAAAACTGTTAACTGTTGTTTCTTCATTAGGGCCTTCATGTGCTTTTAAACTTCAGAGCAATTGACCATTTCTATAAAAATTATACTTTCAAGGATATGCAGATTGGCTCATTTCAGTTGCTTCTCCCAACCAAACTAGACCCATTGAGATAATGAGAAGTTGCTAAATCTCAATTGCCATTATTTCAGTGGGTCAGTTTTAGTAGAAATTAGCAATGAGATTTAATTCCATAATTTCATACTTTTGTAAATTCAGCGATGTATTAGAAATCATGAAGTTAGATGATATGATGGTTCATTTACCTTTAAAATGGTTAGATTTGATACTTGCAAATTATATGTAAATTCCACAGTCTTTATTGAATAAATGGCTGCTACATTAAACAGAAATAAAAAGAAAATTAGCAAGAATTTCTTGAGACTTCAGAGTTGCCTTCCTGACCTAATTTTATACCTGAATATTTTAACTCCTGATATTTGTCACTTTACATAATCAGCTACAAAGACAATGTTAGTGTTGTATTTTTAAGCCAATTATTATAGTTCATAGTTTACTTTTAAAAGAGAACACAGAAAGCTGACTTATACTGAAGCAGACTTTAGGGCTGTCTGGCCCAGTATAATTAACAATGACTGGCAGTAGTTTTCCATATCGGATTTTTTTTCTAATTCCACTGGAAAATCCCTGTTACCCCTTATCAATCTTGCATTTCAGTACTAGGCCCATGCCATGCTTGGCCATGCTTGGCTTTCAAAATGAGATAAGTGAGTTCAGAATGGCATGGCTTCACTTTTTCTGTATGGTAGTATCTCACCAATGCTTGAATGAACCCAGTCATCAATTAGACCTTTCTGTTCTTTGGATTTTTTGTTAAAAGGGGGCAAGCAGAATTTCCTGTTCAGCTGGGTTGCTGTTATGTTTGTATAATGGAACTGTTTGGTAACAAGGAATAATAGTACTGTCCAGCCAGGCATGTAGCCAGGGGGCTAAGGGGCTCCCCGCTCAGGGTGGCCCAAAAAAGGCCTTACTGGTACATTATTTAAACTGTTATGTTTATTCAAATCATGATCTGATCACCATGCTCATTATATCCCACACTAATGGGGTTATTGGGAGAACAATACAAAAGGTTTGCTAGGGTAGACCCTCTTCCACCCAGTCTCAGCCCCCGAATCAAAATCCTGTCTACGGCCCTGTGTCCAGCACTGCTCTGCTATTTCCTAAAACAGACTCTGCACAAACTGTAATCTATGTATTCATTGCCGAAACCTTAAACATTTTATGGCTTAATTTGTCATAGGCTGCACTTGAGGTGATTGAGGAATCAGAGGCTCAACTATGGTGGGCAGGAAAGGAGCTGAAGAAAACAAACAAGCTTTCTGACTACGTGGGCAAAAATGAAAAAACCAAAATTATTGTTAAAATACAAAAAGTGAGTAGAATTCCCTCTTAATGTGATTTTGTGCTGATTGTCTAAGACTGTCTCTGCAGCAAGAGCTTTTAATACATATAACTGCATTCATTTTATTATTGTTGTCCTGAAAGAAATTGCAACACACATCTTGGGCCAAGAAGAGCTTTTCCAACATCCGAAGTAAACTGCAAGAATTCACCATTTCCATGTTTCTTCACAAGAACGAATGACAGTTGTTTGTTCAGCTCATCATGCTCAAATTCAGTTTATTCAGCTCAAATGATGGGTTTGCTTATGGCTTATCTCTGACCCAACAACCTCGGCCGTCTGTTCTGTGTTTTCAAAAATCATATTTGAGCAGGGTGCATGGTCTATGGCTGCAAGCTAGCATCCATAGATTTAGATGCAGTTCCCTATTTCTTCACTCCTTCCCCAGTAAAGTAGGTAACTATGCGCAGAAGAAGCAATGAATTCTACCTCTGATAAAGATAAGGGTTTTTATTCTTGCAGTTGTAACCAATGCACATTGCCAGTGGCACAGAGTCTGATCCTGCTTGGCATTTTGGACAGGATAGCTCAGGTGGCCACATGCTTGTATAGCCTTTGAGGTTAAAAATTGTACATAGCAACATTGTGGCATAACAGATTGTTGCAATATTTATGACATGCTTTTTAAGCATTTGTCCATTTTGAGTGTCATCAGAGAATAATGTGTACTCATGACTTACATTTCTACAGAAAGGACAAGGAGCTCCAGCCCGTGAGCCTGTCATCAGCAGTGAAGACCACAAACAGATGATTCTCTTTTATCACAAAAGACAAGAGGAGCTCAAGGTATCAAGTGTTGGTGCAACATTTGTATTTATGAAAAATATGTATATACATATGTTTGAGGTTGATGACATTTCTTCCTTTCTATTTTTCCCCAGAAATTAGAAGAAAATGATGATGATGCATGTTTAGATTCTGAATGGGCTGACAGTCATGCCTTGAAAAGACAGTTTCAAGGTGTAAAGGACATTAAGTGGCGACCAAGATGAAATTGTTGCTACAGATTGTTTTTCTTTACAAAATATGTTTACCCACGAAGCTCTACGTAATATGGATGCATAATTTGTGTGAAATACTAAATTTTACTTTGCTGAAGATATTTATTACTATGTGTGAATGGAGAATAATTTCATTTTTACATGGACATTTTCTCTTAACAAATAAAAAAATCTTGTGTTTTGCACATATATTTTAATAAACTTATAGTTCAGGTCTCTACCTATTCACTTATTTCACTAACCTGGATATTACATTATTAAGTATATTACATTTGTCTTTATTTATTTATTTATGGCATTTATATCCCGTCCTATCTCAACCTCCGCAGAGGGACTCAGGGCGGCTAACAACCAGCACAACATGGTGCCTACAAGAAAAACGCACAGATACACATATTATAATAAAAACAATATAAAAACATTAAAAACAATCATCGATTTGAATCATCGTCCTAATAAAACCGTAACTTTGTAACTTCTCTTGCTATTTGTTTCAAGTTAAATCACTCAAAATATTACAACCTAATTCACAAGACTACTTTTTAAAATGGTTAGACATCGTTTTTAATGGACGAGGGATTGGACAAAGTTAACATCTATAGACTTTATAAAACAATTTGGTTTAAGTGTGGTCCCTTCTACACTGCCATTATCAAATCGGATAATCCAGATAATCCGCATTATCTTCTTTGAATGGAATTGGATTACATTGCCATATAATCCAGTTCATATAATCCAGTTCAGCGCAGATAATTCAGATAATTCAGCAGCAGTTCAGCTGGTGCTGAGGATGGATGGTCGGCCGGACTCTGTACCCGATTGTTTCCAACTATGCCTTGAAGCTGTGACTGGTTGGCTACGAGCCAATCGGTTGAGAGTGAATCCATTGAAAACGGAGATCCTTTGGCTGGGTCACCCAGGTGGGTGTGGGTTCCGGCTGTCTACTCTGGACGGCGAGGCATTACGCCCGTCGTCTTTAGTAAAGAGCCTGGGGGTCCAGTTGGACCCGCTGCTGACAATGGAGGCTCAGGTCTCGGCTGTCAACAGATCAGCTTTTTTCCACCTGCGACAGGCTAGGCGGTTGGCACCCTATCTCACCGAAAGTTACCTGGCCACGGTGATCCAGGCGACGGTCTTGAGGCTAGACTACTGTAACGCCCTTTACATTGGTCTTCCTTTGTCGGTCATCCGGAGGCTCAAACTGGTGCAGAACGCTGCAGCGAGACTCCTGGCTGGAGTGCCGGCAGGTGCTCACATCACTCCAACTCTGCAGCAACTGCACTGGTTGCCAATTGAGCACCGGATCATCTTTAAAGTGTTGGTCTTTAAGGCCTTGCATGGTCTGGGGCCGGTGTACTTGAGGGACCTTGTACTCCCATATGTTCCCCAGAGATCCCTTCGATCTGAGGATCACAACCTCCTGCACATTCCCTCCCTATGAACGGTTCGTCTATCTTCAACTAGACAGAGGGCCTTTTCTGTTGTGGCACCGAGCCTGTGGAACACTGCCGGCTGAAGCCTGTGCAATCAGTGAGCTGCCGGTTTTTCAGAAAGCTTGTAAAACAGCTCTTTTTCGACAGGCATTTGACCTTTAGCCACCCTTGGTTGTAGTCTGATACTATTTTAATGTTTTGATACTTGTTGTTTTACTGTTTTATGTTTATTGGTCAATATGCTGTAAACCGTCCTGAGCCAATTGGAAAGGACGGTATACAAATATAAATAAACTAGCTTGTTAATATACACTGTTTTTTGTCTTTCCATCTGCTGTGTTGATGTAGAGTTTGATGCGTGTGTGGGTGGGGTACTTTGGAAGTGAGTGGAGGTACTTGAAATCCCATTATCCATGCTGTGTCCTCCTCTAATCTGCAGTCGGATGGAGTGTGGGTCATGGGGGGCATTGTTTGCCAAGTTTGGTCTTTATCGGTCTTGGTTCTGGGACACAGTGGTCTGTGGGGAATGATGGGTTTTAAAGTACTACAAATCCCATTATCCATGGAGGTACTTCAAGTCCCATTATCCATGGTCCACCCTCCTCCAAACTGTAGTAGAATGTAGCATGGGTCATAGGGGCTCTGTGTGCCAAGGTAGGTTACTGTAAATTCAGGCCATACACAATGTCCCATGAGCTGAGGCCTAGTCAGGAACAGCAAGTTAATGAAGCCTTACTGTCAATTCAGGCCATACACAATGTCCAATGATCTGAGGCGTAGTCGGGAGAATCAAGTTAATGAAGCCTTACTGTCAATTCAGAGCGTAAACAGCATTCCATTAAGTGAGGCCTAGTCAGGGAAATTAAGTTAATGAAGCCTTACTGTCAATTATGGGTGTGGTCTGTGATTTGTAGGGGTTTAAATTTTCTGTGGGAAGTGAATTGGGTGTTTGTGTTTGTGCCTCAGCCCTTTGCCTTATCCTCCTCTGACAGTTTATTATGGGTTGGATTGTTCATGTTGGCTGGCCAGTACAGGAGTTATGCAAATCTGCCCTTATTGGCAGCCAATCATGTCAGAATGTAGAGGCTGGGAGAGTCGTTGGCAGCCCCTGAGGATGCTGGGAAATGTAGTGTTTTTTTACTCGTTGTTTTGGGGGCCTTTTAGGTTTTTTGGGGGAAAGTTTCTTTGCTACAAACCTACCTTGTCTGAGGCCTATTTCTGTTGGCAAGTTTGGTGTCTCTGCGTTGTAAGGTTTCTCTGTTTGGGACGGTCGTTCCATGACGACTCTTCCTTTATATATATAGATAAATAAATAACAAATCTGGATATTATATAGCAGTGCCTCGAGTCCCCCTTGGGGTAGAGGTAGGTGGAGTATAAATAGGGTAAATAAATAAATAGAAGGGCCCTAAATGAGGATTTATCAGACATAACTGCCCTGCAGGAAATCAGGCAAAGCAAGATCTAGGTAAGAGAATTTGGTCAGATCTTCTGACATTCAGCCTCAGTGGTAGCATTGCTTAATCAACATTGCCATTATCCAGATCTTGAAAGGACTGGTTGTCTAAGGTCTGATCACTATTGTGCCATTGCTGAATTGTTCCAGGCCAACAAAGGATTTGCGCCCAACCTTCCTCTAAGGCAGTGTTTCCCAACCAGTGTGCCGGGGCACACTAGTGTGTCGTGAGCGATCATCAGGTGTGCCGTGGGAAATTGGAATCTCCAGGAGGGGAGTGGGGAGAGTCTGGTGTGTTGAAGTATAAAAACCCTAAGAAACCTACCTCAATAAAGGCACAAAATTACAAATACCCCCCCTCCCCACCCGTTGTCTACTTGGTCTCTCCCACTCCATGCATTGGGAAGGCCTGCCTCCCTTTTCCCCAAGTAGAGACCTCCTCTTGCCTCCCCTTCCCCCCTGGACCTAATGCCGGATGGTTCAGTCCAGCGCCGGCCCTGCTCTCGGACTCCCTCCGGCTCCCTGCCCGCCGCTGCCGCCTTCCTTCCTGCCTGCTTCACCAGCCCCGAGATGCCCACCCGGGCCACCCCGCTGACCCCTGAGGAGCTGCGCAGGTGGTGAGTGAGGCTCCTGCTCCCCACGACCCCAATTCAAGCCTGGTGGGGAGGGAGGAGGCAACCTAAGTGAGAGAGAGACTGCTGGTCTTTCGAGGCCCCCTCTCCAGAAACTGTAACTCCCAAATGTCAAGATCTATTTTCCCCAAACCCATTTATGTTCACATTTGGGCATATTGAGTATTCATGCCAAGTTTGGTCATGATCCAACATTGTTTGAGTCCACAATGCTCTCTGGATGTAGGTGAACTACAACTCCAAAACACAAGGTCAATGCCCACCGAGCTCTTATAGTATTTTCTCTTGGTTATGGGAGTTCTGTGTGGGAAGTTTGATTCCATTCCATCATTGGTGGAGTTCAGAATGCTCTTTGATTGCGGGTGAACTATAACTTCCAGCAACTGAGTGTATAAATACATTTTAAAAGATATTAGAGTGTCATTTTGGTTGGTGGTGTGCCCCAGGATTTTGTAAATGTAAAAAAAATGTGCCGCGGCTCAAAAAAGGTTGAAAATCACTGCTCTAAGGTACATACATCATTATATAGTATCCAAGTTTGTTTTACTCACAGTATTTTGGAAATCAGCATAATCATAGCCCAGCAGCAAAAGCAATCTGGCACAGGAAAGTTTCTGTTGTCCATTGGCAATAATTTGGCTACCAAGCAAATTTAATTTTCCTCATCAGCTAAAAATTCTCCATTCACAGTGATGAGACTGGACAACGCTGGTGATCTCCATATCTAAGCTGCCATACTAAGATAAAGATAAACGAGGAGCATACTGCTTTGGGAGAATAATAGTACCTTGGGCTGTTCAGTGGCCATTCCACCTATACAATTAGAATGGGAGCTGTCAGTTCTCAATAGTTTTAAATCTTGATGTAGGTGGTATGACGTGAGGAAAATGGGTGGATCCCTGGCTCATGAAAGATACTGAAATAAGTGTAGCTGACGAAATATGGTTGGACTGCTTTCCCTACATTATTTCAATATGTATTTTGTTTGACAAATAATTGTCCTCCAAAATGATAAAGCTAACAAGACTTAATGCATTTACCCATTTGCATGAGTTAATGGTTTTGCTTACAGTTTGAATGAAACAAAGTTAAACTGGTAACATTTACAATCCTCATTTTGCAGGGATCACCCGGATCCCTGTAAAATGGACCCAAGCAAACAGTGGACAAAGGCTCACAGTCCTGAGTGTGTACAAAGACGTTCAGGATGACAACCTAAGCATAAATATCAAGTTTGGTAAAGTAGCCCCTGTTGCTTTTTCTGCAAAAAAAGATCAGAAAGATAAATATTAAGTTTGGTTATATATCTGTGTATATATATATATAATATACAGCTTAGAATTTTAAAAAATGACGAAATCCTAGGCAGTCAAGAGATATCTAAGATGACTTATGAGATTTAGGACTTACTATGTATTCATTTTGTTCACATTAAATCTGACTATAACACTACAGGCAGCCTTATATTCCAGAATATCAAGACAGAAAATGCCACGTTATCTGATTTGAACTGGAATATGTGGTAATGTGGACTCAGATAACTCAGTACAAAGCAGATATTGTGGGATTTCCTGCCTGTCAGCTTCTGGGGCTTACTTTTGTTGTAAATCAACAAGTACACGCTGTACTACAATAAACATGTTGGGACCTTGGAATGAGGAAGGTGTCTTTAGAAAAGCTAGGAAACTTGGCACTTCCTTCAGTGGAACAAAAACACCCTTTGAGTTATTTTTCCTATCCGAAGATTGTGTTTGTGAAAAGGCAGACTTTGAAAGGAAGCACAAGCAATAAATTAATGTATAGTGGCAGCATATTGCTTGCTTATCACTTACTAAAAAGATCAGTGTTTTGTTAAGAAAAGCCATATGAATGTTTACCACTTGTACTAATTTTTATTTCTCTATAAAGCACTTGTTAGTTGTTATACAAAGGAACAAAAGAATATGTGGAACTAGGTATTGCCTGTTGGAGGCTGACAGGTACCAAGTGGGCTTTTTGTCCTTTCCCTCTTCAATATTACGTTGGCACAGACCATTTGGGGAAAATTGGAGGGGACTGCATGATCCACCCAACATCTGCTTGTGCTGATATTGTGTGTTACAAAAGGGAAAAAGATACATTTGTGAAGGTTTGTTTTGGAATTGGAAACATTAAGTTTTGAATAATTTTTAGAATCCCACAGCTGCCACGGTTATGCTGAGAGAGGATGAATTCAAACCTTCATGTCTTGCAATAGCAATTTTGTAATTGTAATCCCAAGGTCTTGGAGCAATGCATTGGTGCCATGAGGAGTAAAATCATCTTACTGTTCTCCTTACAATTTCTCGGATACATCATAGAATGAATGCAGTTCAACACAATTTTAATGGCCATGGCCCAATGCTATGGAATCATAGGAATTGTAATTTAGTGAGACACCAGCATTATTTGGCAGAGAAGGCTAAACAACTTGTAAAACTACTCACCAGATTCCACAACATTGAGCCATAACAGTTACAGTGGTGTCAAGTCACATTAATTCTACAATGTAGATCACTGATTCTCAAAGTGGGTGATACCACCCCCTGGTGGGCGGTGAGGCGATCCAAGGGGGCGGTGGGAGGCTCAGGGGAATTTGGGGGGCGGTGAACCCCTTTAAGGGGGCGGTGAACGATTGGCCATTTAGGAGGGGTTGCACAGCCCTCTTCTTTGGCCCCGTCCCGTTCGTTTTGACCCACACACGCAGTGCAGTGCAAAGGCAGCAGTGCAAAGGCCTTTGCGTCCTCCGGCGGAGCCTCCCCAACACCGCAGAAGAAAGCGCAGCCTTCCCCGGCAGAGGCAATTCATGCCAAACCCCTCCAGTATTTTCTGTTGGTCATGGGGGTTCTGCGTGTTGGTGGAATTCAAAATGCTTTTTGATTGGAGGCAAACCATAAATACCAGTAACTACAACTCCCAAATGAGAAGGGCTATTTTCTCAAAACTCCACCAGTGTTCAAATTTGGGCATATTGAGTATTCATGCCAAGTTTGGTCCAGATCCATAGTTGTTTGGGTTCTCAGTTCTCTCCGGATGTAGGTGAACTACATGTCCCCTAAATCACTGCCAATTCCTCCCAAACCCCTCCAGTATTTTCTGTTGGTCATGTGGGTTCTCTGTGCCAAGTTTGGTCCAGTTCTGTTACTTGTGGGGGTCTCAGTGGTCTGTGGAAATCAGAGCTGAATTGATTGAAGGTACTGCAAATCCCATCATCCGTTGTCCATACTCCCACAAATGTATTGTTTTAAATAGGTTCAATTTGTAACAATGAAAATACATCTTGCATATTAGATATTTGCATTAGAATTTGTAAGAGTAGCAAAATTATTTATGAAGTAGCAATTAAAATATGGTTGGGGGTCACCACAACATGAGGAACCTTATTTAGGGGTCACGGCATTAGAAAGGTTGAGAACCACTGCATTAATACATATATCTTTCTGTTTAATTGCTATTAAATTTTTAAAAAAATAATTTCTAGGGGAATGGTGAGTAAAAAAAATTCTGGAAAGGGGGCGGTAGGCCAAAAAAGTTTGGAAACCACTGATGTAGATGCTCCCTTGATCTCAAATGCTCTTTGCAGCTTCTGCACTGTGACAAGGACTGGAGACACCAGACTGTCACTCACACTAGA
Source organism: Anolis apletophallus (assembly GCA_030556195.1). Lineage (NCBI taxonomy): Eukaryota > Metazoa > Chordata > Lepidosauria > Squamata > Anolidae > Anolis > Anolis apletophallus. The sequence goes on along the minus strand of JARBWK010000004.1, from coordinate 43,514,134 downwards.
AAAGTAATTCCCCCCAAACCGGGTGACTGTTTCCTTTCTAGTCCTAATTCCATTTTATTTTTATATGGGATGATCTTTTAATGCTTGAAGGAGACATCTTCAATGAGTGAATGATTGAGGAGCCATTAACATGGGTTCTAATAATTTGGAAATAATGGGGGCCTTAGTAGAATTGTATGGGGTTTTTTTTTTCTTTCTGGCTGCTACCCAAGCTAATTGAGACATTGTAGCAGATTTGCTTGGACTTGTCCATACTACTTGATGCTACGGAAGTGTTGTTCCGAGAAGTAGACTTCATTTCCCAAGATTGGCAAATTCTCCTTATTTGTCATGATGCCAATATGTTCTATGTTCACTCTAAGCAGAATTTAGGAGTAGAAACTAGCTTTCTGATATATCTCTCACATTGGCATAAGTCAATTAACTTGAACCAAAATCTTATGCCAAAATGTCTTCTTGAAGATTGGAGAGACAAGTGAAAAGAGGCGGGAGGGAAGAGGAACCCTACTTTCTGCCTGCTTCACTTTGGTGCTTGTCTCTTTCACTGGCAAAGCACAGTGCAGTGCGTTGGAAGACGGAAGATCCCACTCAAACTGCTTATATTTATAACCAATGGCTGCATTTGTTTTGAATTCATTTGAGAAAATCATTTGGCTTTCAGAGAAATGCTGCCTCTGATACTAGATACAAGAGACTTACTTAGGCGACCCCTCGTAGTCTGAGGATGGTGGCCCTCCAACTTTAGTATCTTGGTGGTGGGTCCATAGGTGGCTGTGGAGCCCTATTATTGATCTGTAAGTTCTCCTGCAGTGAGAACATCAATTTCCAGGTGGAAGGTCACCCTTCTTCTTGGCACATTTCTCTCTTTTGCATTTCATTCATGCCTCTTCGAATTCTGCAGCACTGCTGTTCACAGCTGACCTCCAGTTAGAGTGCTCAAGGACCAGAATTTCCTAGTTCTCAGTGTCTATGCCACCGTTTTTACGGTTGGCTTTCAGCCCCTCTTTAAATCTCTTTAAATCTCTGTTCCTGTCCACCAACATTACGTTTCCCATTCTTGAGTTGAGAACAGGCATGTAGCCGGGGGGGGTTTGAGGGGCTCCCCCCCCCCAATTCTCAGGGACTGGTCACGTTGTCCAAATGCCCAATCGCCGTCTCCCAAAGCAATTACTCTACTCCCAACTCAAGAATGGGAAATGGAATGTTGTCGTTGTTTATTTGTTCTGTCACTTCTTATTCTTCGTGACCTCAGGGGCCAGCCCACACGAGGGCTCCCTGTTGGCCGTCTCCTCCCCGAGCTCCTTCAGGGTCAAGCCAGTCACTTCAAGGATACCATCCATCCATCTTGCCCTTGGTCGGCCCCTCTTCCTTTTTCCTTCATCATTGTCTTCTCTAAGTATCCTGTCTTCTCATTATGTGGCCAAAGTACTTCATCTTTGCCTCTACTATCCTTACCTCCAATGAGCAGTCGGGCTTTATTTCCTGAAATATGTACTGGTTGGATCTTCTCACAGTTCAAGGCACTCTCAGAACTTTCCTCCAACACCACAGTTCAAAAGCATCTATCTCCCTTCGCTCAGCCTTTCATTACTGAAAGGTTCATATCAAATGAAGACATTTTAACCCGTTTCCAGGTTCTTCTCCCTGGGTTTTCAGGTCTAGACAAACTTCACCATATAGAACAACTGTCAGAATACTTTGAAAATGACGCAGCACTTGCTTCTGTCAAGGCGGAGTACATAATGTGGTGTAATATTACACCATCAATTAAGAAAGATACTGAGGTACTTAGAGTGTTAGAACTGTGTGACAAAACCTACTACCGGTCAATAAATTTCCTTTTGACTGTGTTAGCTACTCTACCAGTAATGACATACAGTGTGGAAAGATAGTTTTCAACCATGAAGAGAGTGAAAAGTGTATCTAGAAGTTTAATGACAGACCAGAGACTTAGTGGACTAGCAATGATTTCCATCCATCGAGACATCACTATCAAACCAGAAAAAGTAATTGACAAAATGGCCGGGGAGAGGAAAAGAAAACTGTTGCTGTAAAGTAAAAAAAAAAAGTCAAAAAGTATTCTAAACATTTTGTTAATGAAAGTAAATAAATAATATTTATTATTTGTTAAATAATAATTTGTTAAACTGTTACATTTATTAATATCATGATCTGATCACCATGCTCAATATATCCCATATGCATGGGAGTATAGGGATAATGATACAAAAGGTTTGCTAGGGTAGATCCTCTCTCACGCAGACTCAGACCCCTCCCCCCAATCAAAATCTTGGCTACGGGCCTGGTTGAGAGTATAGCAACTGCTTTGGAAGACAGTGATCAGGCCAGTGTTTTTCAACCTTTTTTGAGCCGCGGCGCATTTTTACATTTACAAAATCCTGGGGCACACCACCAACCAAAATGACGCGAAATGACACTCTAACACAGTAATACATATAGTTAATATGTTTTAAAATGTATTTATTTACTCAGTGTGAAACCTGGGCCTGTTTTGATGAACACAACATAGATATCCTGGCAGGAATGGCAGAAAGACACACACAAAGGTCTTGCTCAACAGCTGTCAGTCTCTCTCTGTGTTTAGTTTTTATCGCAGTCAAACTAGAGAAGCTCATCTCATATAGATATGTGATTTATAGTTAACACACAATCAAAGAGCATCCTGAACTCTTGCAACAATGGAATTGAACCAAATTTGGCATATTTAACTCTCATTACCAACAGAAAGTACTGAAAGGGTTTGCTTGGGAATTGGAGGCACACTGGTTGGGAAACAGTGCAGGCATTCAGACAATGTGGCCAGTCCAGCAGAGTTGATGGCATAGGAGCATTGTTTCAAATCTGGTGGTCTTTGCTTCTTCCAGCATGCTGGCATTTGTCCAACTGTCTTCCTAAGAGATTTGCGGGATTTTTTTGGAGGCAATGCTGATGGAATTGTTCCAGGAGTTCAGTGTGACGTCTGTAGACAGTCCACATTTCTCAAGCATATAGCACGGTTGGGAGGACAATAGTTTTATAAACAAGCACCTTGGTATCCCTGCGGATGTCCCGGTTCTCAAACACTCAAATACAAGACAAAGCCATTATGGATTGGTAGTAAATAGTGATACATTTACTCCCATGCTTTTGTCCTTTTGAATACATTTCCTTTTAAATATGTATTGATGCAGCTGTCGCTGGTTGAGTCCTGGAAGTAACTTAATCCAATGCTCCCGTAGGAGCATGGTGAAAGCAAATGTCTTTATTCAAGTCCTTTCAGCCTGAAAGAAAATTCTTCTCTTTTGAAGTGCTTCTATTTTAGTTAACTATTTCTAACGTTAAAAACAGTCATGAGTCATAACACACCGCCTAAGCCATTTCATCCTTTCAGTGTCGAGAGGCTTTAGAGCAAGTCTTTTCAGCTCTCAAACGACTTTCATTGTTTGACTTGGAGTGAAAGCATCCAAGTTTCTCTCTGATGTTCAGGCATGTTACAATGGGAGAGATTGTGTTACAAGGCATCTGTGCATGTCACCGTGCTAAAGTCAAGCCAGTTGAATGGCTTCCAACGGTTTACCCCTTCCAATCATTCTCCATCCATGACATACCTGTTGAATTTTTTTTCCATCGACTTCAGGTCCTCACATGAGTGGAAGTAAACCTCAAAGTTGCTTTAAGGTGTTGTCACACCCATTCCATCTTCACCACTCCTTTCCAACAGTAGTGCCTTGGCTGGCTCATCACAATAGCTTCCACACAAACCTATAAGGGCAACTGCACACTTCAGGCCTCAGACAAACAGCACATATGTAACAGCTGAGTGAATCTGGATAAAAGGGTTGAGTTTCCAAAAGAATTAATTTTCAGCTGGTTTCTTTTTCAGCCTTAACACCAGCAATCCCAATGGTAAACACTGGATTCTTAAAGAAAAAGTAAATAATAGTAAACAATTGATTTAACAGAAAGAATAAACAAAGACAAATAACCCAATTTCCCCAGAATGTCCACTTCCAGCTCTTCAATACTAAAAGTTATATTGTAACAGAATGCAATGTTTTCAAATGCATATGTAATTTGTGTAAGGTAGGTATATAGTCTCTAAAACCTGTAGGAGACGCACAACTGGCAAAGTAACATAAGAGCTCCTGTTGAATAGTATTTGTTCACTAAGCAATGCCATTCCATTTGAAAGCAAAAATGTACGCCTACTGTTATCTTTGGCCTTCTAAAGACTAATCAGATTAATACAAAACATGACTTTCTACACACAAAGCACTTGTTTTCTCCAGATCTCCCTCCCTCTCTCCCTCTCTCTCTGACCAGCTCACTGTCCACCTAGGCCAGTGGTTCTCAACCTGTGGGTCTCCAGGTGTTTTAGCTTACAACTCACAGAAATTCCAGCTAGTTTACCAGCTGTTATGATGTCTGGGAGTTAAAGGCCAAAACATCTGGGGATCCACAAGTTGAGAACCACTGACCTAAGCAGTTCGAAAACAGTTGTTAGCTGTGAGTAGAGAAATTAAGCACTGCTTAAGCAGGGAGGTATTTTACGGTACCATAAAAAGGAAATTCCAGAAAATGCCCGCGATCAAAGGAAGTGTGTGATCAAGGGCTCTTCTGTCATAGAGGATGGAGCGACAGCACCCCTCTGTGGCCCTCCTTTTTGCACAGAATCAAGCACAACCTCCAGGACACCAAAGTTGGGGGAAATACCGACATATAACTCTATCTGTTGTCTGTCCGGTCTGTTTAATGGCATTGAATGCTTGCTGTGTATGTGTTCTGTGATCTGCCCTGAGTTCCCTTCGAGTTGAGAAGGGCAGAATGTAAGTGCTGTAAATAAATAAAAATTTCAGTCCTTAATGTCAATACTTGCATTGCTTTACATGTATTGTGGAGAAGTATACATGTGAAACAGATTATGCTTAAAAACGATGCTATAAAGTCTAACAGGGAGTCAGGAAATGTGTGAGCCACTCTCTAGCACAGGAACTGTGCTCTTAAACGTAGATAAACCTTTTTTTAGCTCTTTTAGATTGCATTTTTGTTCTTTCCCACTCTCCAATTTCTCTTTAAAAGACTTCTTGGCAAGTCCCGACTTCCTGCCTTACTAGGAAATGAATCAGACGAAGGTTTTCCAGTTCAGTGTGACCTCACAAATTAATTATTGGAAAATGTTTCCCTCTTTCTATGTTGTTTAAGATCATTTTTTTTCACTGTGCCTTTTAATTTGCCATTGTTTCAAAGCTCACTCCACCCTTGGAATATTTCATGCCATTGTAGGAATGTGTGGGTTCTGTCTAGAGAAAGTATGAACACTCCTAAGTATCACAAGTAGGAAGTGACATTTTTCCTCCTTTTGTTCTTTGAATTCCCTGCAGATTGCGACCCAGTGTTTGAGTCATTCTGCTTGAAGTCAGGAATCGGCCACTGCTTTAACTTTAAATTTGGTCTCAGCCAAACAGATTCATATATAGTGGATCTGCAAAGTGACTATGTAGTTATGCAGCAGTCCTGCTCTTTATTTTCAATGTTATCTGAAAATGTAAACTCCTTATTCAAAATGTATGTTATATGAAAAAGCCACATTATCAAACATTTTAAATATTTTTTTAATAATTACTAATAATAGAATATTCCAAATAATTATTACATAGAGTTGCAAATGTTCCTTCACAGAAGGTACCCCTTTGTGTTCAGAAAAATAGCTGATGCTATCCAAAACAAATGCACTCCTGTTCATTGACATAAAATGGGCTGAGGCTTCTAGTAGGAGATGCATCCAGACCACTGTTCATCCAGATTTCCTGCATGATCTGTTCTCGACGCTCTATCCTTTCAGCAAGCTCAGCTGAGTCTACTGAATAAAAAGCTGAATATGGAGTCCTGCAGAAGCCATCAGGAAAATCTGAATCTGAAGAGTCGTTTCTCTCCCCTTCATCTTCCTCCTCCTCTTCCTCTTCTTCTTCACTGCTTTCATCAGCTTTGTCCTCTGGTGCCAAATGCTTTTTTATCCTCCGCAAGTTTTCCAGATCATTAGAGCAGGACACGTGTACTACCAGCGCACAGAGCGTGAGCACCAGGCCAACGCAGACACTAGACACAAACAAGAGAGCAGCTCTTTCAGGGTGATCTGAAATTAGAAACAAAATCCCAGACTAGAGGCTTATAAAGAGAAGTGTAGATGGAGTCAGGGGAGAGGACATTATGAAATATCATTTCTGAAAAGCCCTGTACTGTTGTGCCAGTCTTCTATAGCCTCAGCCTACAGTGGCCATCAAGTCCTGCTAATGTGCCTCTGACTGATCAAGTCTGTCTACATCAGCAAAAAGTATAAAGTGCCAAGGAAACAAAGGGTGCCAAAAAGCATCATATCCCAAGGAAACAGGAAGTGCCGTGACATATTAACACCGTAAGGTTCACAGAGCAAGCGTCTCTCTTCAAGTACTTTTCTCCTGGTCTAGGCAATGCTATACTTCTCCCAAGTTGTACTTGCTAAAAGGTTTGCTACTCCAGTGGCTTTCAACCTGGGGTCCCCAGATGTTTTTGGCCTCCAACTCCCAGAAATTCTAACAGCTGGTAAGTTGGCTGGGATTTCTGGGAGTCAAAAACATCTGGGGACCCCAGGTTGAAAACCACTGGTCTATTCAAAGGGAAAGGGAGAAGGGAGGCAGTAGAGACGAAAGGCCTTAGCAATGTGCATGTATCTGCCTTAGTTTACCAATTCCTAGTAAAATCCATCCATGATCATTCATTCTTAACTTTGAATATTGTATTATGAAGGGTAAAATAACCTCTGTGTGCTTTTGTTATAAATCCAATCTTTACAATTCAGTAATACCCCAAAGAAAATATAATTTCCTTGTTCATGAGGTAAAACAATCACATTTGTACAAGCCTTAGAAACAAGTAATTGTCATTAGAGTTGTGCGCGAAACCATTTTCCTTAGGTACACCCGTTCTTTCGTTACTTTTGTTACCTTCAGGAGCATGTAATGGGAAGGCCCCTTCTGGTACGAAAATCAGCTCGACACAAAAGCAAGCAGGAGCTGATCCCGGCTCCTCACCTGATTTTCGTGAGCACATGCCTTGGAAAGTGTGTGTGTGTGGGCGTGCAGGCCCAGAAAGCATGTGTGCCTGTCTACAACTGAGCACCTCCTCTAGAGTATGAAAGAACTTGCCTTGGGAAGAGTGCATGTGTGGTGTGCAGGCCCAAAAAGCTCGCACATCTGCCTGCAACTGAGTGCCTCTCCTCTAAAGTAGAAACAAGTAAGAAACTTCCTTAAAGCATACACCTGCCTGCAGCTGAGTTCCTCTCCTTTAGAGTAAATCAGTTTAAAAGCCAAAAATGATAGGAAAGGGAGCCTAGGAAGCCCCCCCCCCCAATAATGGGCCAATAGAAAACAAGTCTTTCGGCACCCGGGAGCAAAGACAGATGCCTGCCCTCCCAATTTTGGGAGACTCCCAAAATGGATTGGGGCCCCATTGAAAGCCAGGACCATGACAAACCTCTAAACACATTTTGCCAGGAAACCCCCATGATAGGTTTGTCTCCAGTCACCATAAGTTGGAAATGACTTGAAGGCACAAAACACCACAAAAGGCTAATAGGTCAGAATACCAGCCCAAAACATCCATTGTTCTACCTCTAATGTAAGCAAAGGTAGCCAGGCTGTTGCTAACTATAATTCCATCTTTCTTTGGAAATCTTGATTCCCGTGGATCAAAATCTTTATCTATGAAAAGAAAATGAAGAATTGGTTGTTAGATAGGTTGGATTTGCAGTTGAGACAGTCCATAAAAATTTGGAAATTATGGTAAGGTAACTGAATGAATCGTTAATATCCTACGTAGAAAGAAATGCAGCCACCTACTTCTGCTGCCTTTGTAAGTCACTCAGAAAATAATAAAAAATAAAATTCTCACTTCACCTCAATCTACTTGATTAAAGCATCAAAGGTTCTTACATAAAGATAAATGCTGGTAATGATCCATACAAACGACTATATTCACCTTTGTTTGGCTTCTGAGAAGGCTGTAGATCAGTAATCATTGGATCTACTGCTGATAATATAAATTTGGGAACTGTAGATTGAAAAAATGGAAATGTTATTCACTGATTGTTAAGCATTTCACATCAACTGAAGCATGAATCATCGTATAAAGCAAATTAGCTAAGGCATTAGATATAAAAAAAGAATTGAAATACTTTTTAAATTCAAGAAAGACATTGACAAGCTGAATGTGTCCAGAGGAAAGCGACCAATATTGGAAGCTACCAGGAAACTAAACTCTATGCAGCAGAATGGCTGTGTTTAGTGTGGCTAAATGAAGACTGAGAGCTGATATGTTAGGTGAAATATTTGAATATTTGTCTTGTATAAGATGGTATTAGCTGGTTTACATGCTGATCCAGAAACTAGAATATAGAATCATAGAGCTGGAGGAGACCTCACGGGCCATCCAGTTCAACCCCCTGCCAAGAAGCAGGAAAATCACATTCAAAGCACCCCCGACAGATGGCCACCCTGGCTCTGTTTAAAAGCCTCCAAAGGAGGAGCCTCCATCAAACTCTGGGGCAGAGAGTTCCTCTACTGAACTGCTCTCCCAGTTAGGAAGTTCTTCCTAATGTTCAGGTGGAATCTCCTTTCCTGTAGTTTGAAACCATTGTTCTATGTCCTAGGCCCCTTCCATAGCTGTATAAAATCCCATATGATCTGCTTTGGACTGGGTTATATAGCAGTGTGGACTCAGATAACCAAGTTCAAAGTAGATATTGTGGATTCGTATTCTGGATTATATGATTGCGTGGAAGGGCTCCTGGTCTCCAGGGCAGCAGAGAACAAGCTTGCTCCCACCTCCCTATGACTTCCCCTCACTTATTTATACATGGCTATCATGTCTCCTCTCAGCCTTCTCTTCTGCAGGGTAAACATGCCCAACATGAACCAACAGAGTCCAGTTGCAAGAAAAGGCATTCCATCTAAACACCAAAAAAAAATTCACTGAGTGAGTTGTTCAATAGTGAAAAAGACTGTCTTGGAGGGTGGTGGACTCTCAATCTTTGGAAGTCTTTAAACTGATTTTGGACAGGAATAGTTTTGTAATGCTCTAATTGTGTGTACTCTTGCATGGCAGAGGGTAGGATGAAATGGTCCAAGGATTCTGTGATTCTAATCAACCCAGTGTTACTAAACTGATGAATTTGTGTCCCTTGATTTGTAAGAGCCTACTGTAGGTCTGGACCTATCTCACTGTAACCAAGTGCCAAATATCTGCCAAATGCCCCATCACCACCCACCTCCCAGACATTCCAATCCGGCTTGTCAGTTCTTATTTCTGCTTATGCCACTCTCCATATTAGGCAATGGAATAATGCTAAATACACCCAGAGGTGGGGATTAGCAATGGCTGTTTATTTTCCCCAGAGATTGGTGTCAAGCTGTAAAGTCTTCCTGCTGTAGGTTCACAAATCCAAACATGCAGCAGGAAGCTACTCCTACCATTGTGCTTGCCCAAAAGAAAATTGGCACAAAAAAATCAGCTATATAGGAATGTGTGCCCACTATTCTAAAATAGGTGTCCCATGTGGCCAAACCCAGTCACACTGTGCATTGTGATCTGAACTCAAATGGTCCGTTGCATGTGCAGCTGTGCTTAGAGAAAGACCAAACGATGGGGAAAATGGGAGGTTTGCCAATCGAAGACAAGAATTGCCCCATAAATGTGCCCTTGAACAAAAACAAAGCTTCAAAAACATTTTGTTACATACAGTACCAGGAGTGGGAAGCATGAGGCCCATAGACTGAACCTTTGGGGGTTCAATGAAGTCCCACCAATCTCCCTAATATCCCCAGCACTTCCCTCTCAATGTTTCTGAATATTTCATAAGAAAAGCAGCTCAGGGTGAAAATACCTAAACACTTAATTATTTTCTAACCTTTGTAAAATAATGTAATGAAGGGAGCAGGGCCGTAGCCAGGATTTTGATTCGGGGGGCTGAGTTTGGTTCGGGGCTGAGACTGGGTGGAAGAGGGTCTACCCTAGCAAACCTTTTGTATTGTTATCCCAATAACCCCATTAATGTGGGATATAATTAGCATGGTGATCAGATCATGATATGAATAAACATAACAGTTTAAATAATGTACCAGTAAGGCCTTTTCGCGGACCACCCTGAGAATTTCGGGGGGGGGGGCTGAAGCCCCCTTAGCCCCCCCCCTGGCTACATGCCTAGAAGGGAGGCTGTGAGGTTTTTCGGTGTGTGTGTTTTGTTTTGAGGGAAAGGGCTTCCATAGCAATCCAGGCCTCAAATCGATGTTCCATTTATAGCCCAATCTACAGGATTCTAGGATTAATATTCTAAAAGCATGCTTTAAAAAACAAAAAACTACCTATGGTGTAAATGAATTATTTCTCATCTTGAAAGCTTTATGCTATGTCATATTAACTATAGATTTTAAACTCATGTGCTATTTTTAATGTATTTTAATCTTTGTTCTGTGTACTTTACTCCCCCCCCCCCACACACACACACACACATGGGGTAAAGGCTTCCCCTAATATTAAGTCTAGTCGTGTCCGACTCTGGGGGGTGGTGCTCATCTCCATTTCTAAGCCGAAGAGCCGGCATTGTCCATAGACACCTCCAAGGTAATGTAGTCAGCAAGGAGTGCTGTTACCTTCCCACAGAAGGAGTACCTATTGATCTACTCACATTTGCATGTTTTCAAACTACTAGGTTGGCAGAAGCTGGGCCTGACAGCAGGAGCTCACCCCGCTCCCTGGATTCAAACCACCAACCTTTCAGTCAGCAAGGGAGCCTATATATATTACATAATGTCTTATGATGATGTGTTTTTAACTATGTTCTGCCCTGCCTCGAGCAACAAGGAAAGGTGGGTAAGAAACAAAATAATAAGAATATTATAAGAAGGGGCTGTGGTCGCAGAGCAGGTTACAACTGCCAGCTGCAGAAAATCTTGCCGATTGGAAGGCTGGCAGTTCAAAGCTGTAGGTTGGGATGAGCTCCTGCCATCAGCCCTAGCTTATCTTTACCTAGCAGTTCAAAAACAGTAATGTGAGTAGAACAATAGTTAGGTACCGCTTTGGCGGAGAACTGAAAGGCCCCCATGCTGGGAATTCGGTCAGGAAGGCGTCCACAGACAACAGGCTCCTTGGCATGGAAAATGGAACAACAGCATCTCCCCATGGACAGAGTTGAGCACTGCCTCCAGATTCCGGAGATGAAAAAGGGGGCAGCCTTTGCTTCTGTCTATGTACTGTCTGTCTTTGTTGTTAATTATATAACGGCATTGAATGTTTGACATATATGTATTCTGTAATCCACTCTGAGTCACCTTGGGGAGAATGAGTGGAATGTAAATATAGTACATTATCGTTATCATCATCATCATTGTCATTAGTATATGTACATAGTTGGTTCTGGTTTCCTTTTACAGCTAGTTTAATATGACTTTAGACTACAAATTATTTTTGTTGCTTCACATTTTGTGTTATTTACATTAATTTCATTGTATTCTACTCTGAGGTCTAGATTAAGATATAAATATGTAGGTAAGCAATTAAATGAACTTGCTTTCTTTCTTAATGGCTGGTTAACAGAATGAAAATATGATCCTCAGTCAACTTATGGAAATTCAATTAAGTTGCTCCTTGTGGTGCTTGTGTGTAGTGATTTACCATACAGTTTATGTTTGAAAATACAAACAAACCATGATCTCCCAATCACAAAGGAGACTGGAAAGCACAACTGCGCCATTTATTTCTAGCTAACTTATGCCTAATTGTATTTGATGTTCTAATCCATCATATTATGAGGTTTGGCACTAAGCGAGTATCCAGTAAAGCCCTCTTGGGCTGTTGGCGTGTGTGTGTGCAGGCATGTGTACGCACACAACTCCAAGGAGGCTAACAATTAGTCTTAGACACTGAACATTTTTCTTCCAGCCATGTCTGCCAATCCATTTCTGTGCAGTTAATTTGGAAATTTTTCACATTCTTGAAAAGATGAAAGATGAAAACAAGTGTGGATCATGTGTCTATCAGGCAATATCTTGGATCAGGCCAGACTCAGGGTTTTTGTTTTTTTTTGTCTCCCCATGCAGACTTTCTAGTTTAAAAAAGTTATTTTAAAACTAAATTATTTCCCTATTTGTAGCTTTATCGTGTAAAAGCATAAAATTATTGATCAAAGGCACTCTCATTTTGAAAGAGAGAAAAAAACATTGTCTCAGACAGATAACAGTATGGAAAGCACTTTTGGACCTTGCTTGCTTGCTGTATAAAAAGTAGAAATGCAGTTTTGAACCTAATAAAGGTCACAAGCTAAGCCTAGTATTCAACTATACTCCAGTTTTCTAAGCATGTGTCACACTACTAATAGATGCACTCGGCCAGCACTACATTATCCCATCCCCACTTGCTATGGCCTTCTCTAGAATTCGACAGATTTGAGGCATGTTAAATATATTTGTATCTCTTAGGCTACTTCCACACAGCTCTATAAAATCCACACTAAACTGGATTATATGGCAGTGTAGACTCTGATAAGCCAGTTCAAAGCAGATATTGTGGATTATCTGCCTTGATATTCTGGGTTATATGGCTGTGTGGAAGGGCCCCCAGTCAGTACTGAAAGATGTAGCACTTCTCCATTGCTTTTAGTACAACCATCCGGACTGCCAGCAAGTGCACCTTTCACTAGTGCAGGTAGCCATGCCTATAAGCATTTCTCAAAAGAGCATATTCTGGCGTTGATTGCCGTAGGACTGTTTAAAAAGACAATTAAGAAACACTGGTGACAGACCTTTCTTGCACATTTGTCATTTTTGCCAGAACCAGAAACAGTGGCAGAGCAGTTCACATACATCATGATATAACTGCATGCTAGTCTAGTTTCAGGGCAGCGTGGTAAAAGCTGTTTAATAGTTGAATTGATTGATCTCTATGTGGGGCTGCCTTTGAAGATAGGTCAAAAGCTACAACTGGTTCAGAGATCGGCAACCAAATCCTAACTGGAGCACCGTACAGGGAGTAGAAAACTCCCATGTTATGGCAGCTTCACTGGCTGCCTGCCTGCTTACAGATTAAATACAAAGTGCTGGTTATTGCCTATAAATCCCTAAACAGTTTGGACCCAGACTATTTGAAAAACCACATCTCTGCATACAAACCAACACGAGCACTGTGGCCTGCGGAGGAGGCCCTGCTCTCAGTCCCACCCCCGTCTTAAGTGCTGTTAGTGGAACGAGAGAGCCTTCTCCGTGATCGCTCCCCACCTCTGGAACGCCCTCCCTAAAGAACTAAAAGTGGCCCCCTCTCTCCTCTCCATTAAAAAGCTTTTAAAAACACTCTTATGCACCTTAGTTATGGAGCGGAGGAGGACTAGTACATCTTTATATATATCCTTGCCTCGATATTGGATACCTACCTCCACCTATTGGATGTTGTACACTATCTTAGTTTTTAATGCCTTTTTAGTCTAATTGTTAAGACTATTACGTTGCGATGTGTTATGTTATGCTTATTTAAGTTTAATTTTTGGTTATTTCTTTGGTTAGTTTTTATAATTTTATATTGAGATTGTTTTACCCACTGTTTTGATTTGTTATTTGTTGTTTTTGGCATCGAATGTTTGCCATTTTGTTACTTTTTCTGGAAACAGCCCTGAGTCCCCTCGGGGAGATATATAAAGTATTATTATTATTATTCAGAAGATGGCAGAGTCTCCTTATGGAGGGCCATTTCTCAGGAGTGCTTTGATTTTGAATTCTTTCATCACAAGGTATTGGCACACATAGCCCTTAGGATCTATGATTCTATAGTTATGTGTGACATTTGTGGCAGTCTTTTTTTTTAAAACAACAACTTAAGAACAATATCTTCCCCAGTCTGGAGTTTTATGACAGGCCAGTTGTCTTGCTTCCTGGTTTTCCCCGTTATTCTTCACCCAGTCAGGCCTCGGGGCTCTGGGTACTAGGCATACTTCTGGGATCCACATTTGAATTTTAGCTGAATAGGAGATCACCACTGCTTCCCTTGATAGTTGTATAGCAGGAAGAAATACCAGCATGGACCAAAATGGAGGAAAATGAAGAATGGGAGTAGAGGATTATTGCATTCAACATGTTGTACAGTGGATTCATAATACCCACTGAGTAGTACAATAGTACCCTCATGCACACACGCACACAGATACCAAAAATCTGTGAATGTGCAAGTCCCATTATACATGATGGAATAAAATGGAGTCCCTTATATAAAATGGCAAAATCAAGGTTTGCTTTTTGGATTTGTAAATGTATTTTCAAGCTGTGGCTGGAATAAATAGATGCAGAATCCATGGATATGGAAGGATTATTTTTTCACAGCACACTGCAGTGCCTTCCTGGCATACTACTATGCCCAAACACACACTTATCAAAAGAATGGGTGACTTACATGCACTGGGGTTGTTGAATCCATGTACCAGTTCTATATGTTATACCCAAAACAGCAATGAACACTGTAATATGTTTGTTTATGCAACAGCCATGTATTCCTTTACAATATCACAATGAAGACTGTCTAGCCAACTGTCAAACCAGCCATCTGAAAAGAGGAAAGACCAGTGCTTGCAAACAGATAACTGAAACAGTGCATTTCTACTTTAGGACACAGATATTTTCATTCTAAAGTATTCTTAATCTAACTTCTTTTCTACTTGTTGCAACATAATACCTCGATATACATTACATTTCAATTTGCAGAGTGGCAGGCCACCACACAAAAGAAAAGTGAATTGAAAGGCATGATCACAAACGTTTGTGAATAGACTTGCTTAGAGTAATTACTGTGCTTATTATAATCTTGAAATGCTGTCAACACAACCCCCCTCCGCGGGTTCAGTGGAACATCTCACACATTCCAAAACTCTGCCTGATTCACCGTCTTGAAGACTGTGTGAAAAACAATTAAACCAGCAAGTAACTGGCAAATGCTCCTGGCTGTTTCAAATCAGTATGCCAGAGAACATCTTTAAAATTAATCAAGCATGAGAGAAGAAAAGCTTGACAGATCATTTCCCCTCAGTCTTATGTTCCTTTGGGGCCAGATCTTCTATTAAGTAACATGTGGCAGTGACAGATCCGGAGAGTATGTATGGTGCCATCTCTCAGCACTTCTATTACTAGAATTTGTCCTGATCCTAGAAGTTATTTTATAATGAGAGAGTGCCAACAAGAAGATGGATAAAATTGAGATCTTGTGGATAAAAAAATATGTTGATCTAGATAGAGCTGTACAACTCTAGCATGAACCAAGTTTGAAGCTTGGTTGTTTTCTCGGACCCTGCCAGGAGAGATTTCTTTATTAGCTTAAGCAAATTTGCCTATTGTGACCATTATGCAGGGAAAATGATTGTTGCCACAGCCATATATTTCCTGGACTAGATTAAACAGTCATATTGTGTTGTGTGTGCCTTAAAAAAAGTTTTGAAAGCTGTGGGTGGTGTAACACATTGGCTGCAAGATGGTTAAGATAACCAGACCATCTAATACTTATTTTACATCAGCTGACAATTCATTTCTGGGGCCAAATAGACGTGCCAGCAATTAACTTTCAATGCAAGATGTTTTTGTCTGATAGATATGAAGCTCCACCGACACCTGTATATATTTTTACTGAGATGTTAAGACTGGCCTGTAAGACCTTTTTTCTAAACCTACCATCAAGATGTTTTAGACTGGAAAGTGCTATGGACAGGTCATTTCCAGTGGTAGCTCCATGCCTTTGGAATTCAAGATTATTATCCCAAACAGCTTTAATTAATATCTATATTGGTAGTTAACTGCTTCTGAAAACTAATGATGACAGTTTTTGAAACTTTTTATCCTCTCTCTCTCTCTCTCTCTCTCTCTCTCTATATATATATATATATATATAATTTTTATAATATTTTTAGATCTTATTCGATGTTCTGTCAGATAATTGATGAAATATAGTATGTCATTGTTTCAATATGTAGTGAAATATGATCTAAGTAACAGAAATAAATACCACTGACCCTCCATATCCATAGATTCTGCATTCAGAAATTCAACCATCCACCACTTGAAAGCATTTACATTCCAAAATTTAACCTTGGTTGCCATTTTATATCACGGACATCCTTTACTACACCACTGTGTTATAATGAGACTTGATCATACACAGATTTTAGTATCCACAGGGGGTGGAGCAGGAACCAAATCCAATGGATATCAAAGTCCCATTGTACAAAATCTTGCTAATAGCATGCAAGCATTACATCTGTATCTGTCTTTTTTTAGGTTCATCACAAATAAGAGGGACCCAGCCCCTAGTTTGTGTAGCAACTTCATAAGCATACAAACTATCTTTTTATTGCCAGGGTACTCCCACAGCTACTCCCACAGCAGGAGGGTAGACAGCCAAGTAGATGCCAGTTGTGCTACTACACAATGAAGACAATATTCTCTTGGACTTCTTGGAAATTCTCCCAAGGTGTAGGAGGAGACATTTTCTTCAAGTATCTACGGAATACAGCCATCTGGCAACTGCCGCCTTCCTTTATTTGTGGAAGAGTTCCCCAGCAGCAGAAAGAAGGGAAAGCGTGTAGCTAAGTCTGGTGGCACTTTATACTTCATTATTATGACGAAGGATCTCAGCCATTGATAAATAAAATTTATTTCAGATGCTCTTTAGAAATGTCACTTGGCTGAGATGAAAGTTAATTATCATAGCCCAAAACCATAAAGAGGTCTAGAAGGGCGAAGGAGAGAGGTCAGCAAAGAGAGGGTGGCAAAAACATCAAGAGATATTAGTGATCAGGGAATTCTTGGTCCAGTCCACCAGACAATCTTTGGCCCTTTGCATTGAGGAAAGAATTATAATGGGTTTGACAACCTGGCAAAATTTCTGTATAAGGTGGTAAATATAACATTTGAGAGAATATTTTCACTAGTACAAACCCTAGTCACCAACAGGATTCGAAGCCATGGGGGTCTAATCCTCACAATTGTTCCTTGCTAAGTAAAGAAATGTCATGCAATCTTTTGTCAGTTTTATTCAGAATAATTTAGGGAATGTAAATTTGTGGTTGTATCGTAACACCTAATCCAGGTGTTTAATTGTGGAATTACATAGATGTAAGGTGAAACCCAGATTCTGAGACAAATATATCTTTGCATGTGTGCTGATTTACTAAGTTACAATGCACAATCTTC
Organism: Anolis apletophallus; assembly: GCA_030556195.1. Taxonomy (NCBI): domain Eukaryota; kingdom Metazoa; phylum Chordata; class Lepidosauria; order Squamata; family Anolidae; genus Anolis; species Anolis apletophallus. The sequence continues at coordinate 43,496,888 of JARBWK010000004.1, read as the reverse complement.
GACATTATTTGTGATTTTTCTTACCACATGCATAGCTGACATTGAGATATTTCTTCACACCAGGGAGGCAGGGTCTTCCAAAGTTATGACTGTTTGCAATAATTTTACACCTCTGTTTCCCATAACACTTCTTTGATAATACTTCTAAAGCTGAATAGGAAAAACAATCTGAAAGGAGGGGAAAAGAAAGGAAAAGATCTTCATTTAGAGATATCTAAAACTGGATCAAAGAAAGGGGGTACTCCATACAAGTGTGCATGAAGATATTGGTCTGTTATGGTAACAATGCAGACTAATTGCTAATGTCTCCATAATCTGGGGATGGCACAATGTGTGGATGTGACTACCAGGTCTATTACAGAGCCCTGTGGTCCCCAACCTTTTTTTGACCAGGGACCACTCTCTAACATTAGTACCAAAAGGGTTACAAATCAGTTTTTGGTCAACTTTAGATTCAGTTCGGTTATTTGGGGTGCTGATTCAGTAAATTGCATTGGATAGATCACATCGGTTCTAGTTTCTGATAACGGACATATGCTATCCAGTAGTTGCCATCTGCTCACCTACAGAAAACCATTTTTAATAATCTAGAGCTTATGTGGTAGTAGTAATCTTTTGTGGTAGCCAGCCTCTCCCTTCCCGACATCCCCATTGCCTCGGCACTATAAGAGGGTTTCGCAAGACCAGTCGCTCTTGTTGCCATATGGTTTTGAGGCAACAGTGTAGTAATGATGAGGCCGCAGACCATATTTTCATTTTTGGGGACCACTGGTGGTCCACGGGCCACACGTTGGGAACCCCTGATGTAGCCCATGTGAGTAAGAATCAGATTCTCCTCCTTACATTGTTGGATTGCAGTTCCCAGTATTCCTCAGCACTGGTTATGCTGTCTGGCTACTGGGATTTGAAGTCCAGCAACTTCAAGACGGCCACGTTTCCCACTCCAGATGTAGTTCTACTTAGTATATATGTGAGACAAGAAGCACCAAAAGACTTGCAGCCAGATCAGAACTGATAAGCCGCAAGGCAATCAAATGAAACAGCTAGAGAGAATGGGCAAACCATGGTACTTTAGAGGGCTTTAAAAATAAAGGTTCAACTTGAAACAACACAGCTTCGAAGAACCAAAGTGTGTGATATAAGCAGAAGCTACAATGAAAACCAGAGAGAGAGATTTCAGAAAGTGTTACATGTAGGAGAGTTCAACCAAGCTGAGCAGGAGGCATCTGTAAAGACTGACTAAGAACACTAGTGATTTCTACAAAAACGGAAATATTTTGTGTTTCCTTTGAAGCAAGTGCTAATTTATTTCAATTTCAAGGGTGTTTTTTCCCAATATTTGCCTGCCATGTGATAGACAGTGAGTAGTTGTTGTTTTCCATCATAACACTAGCCAAAGTTTTAATTAAATTTCCACCCCTTCCCTCAGTTGGTGGAAAAAACAATCCTTTGTTACTGAATATACTTTTCAGTTATACTCAAACATGATTGAATCATTCTATTATAAATATCAGTATAGGAGATTAGAATTCAAAACTGTGAGTAAAGGAAGCATTTGCCTTGACCCATAAGTGTTTTGTGCATATTTATGCCAATCCTCATCTGCAAAAATCTACTTGTAGGGGGGCATTGAAAAATCTAATTTAATGTCCCCACTTTTTGCTTCATTTTGTTAGTTTTGGCCCATCATCTCTCTAACCTGTTCAGATTGTTTTGAATTCTGCTCCTGTCTTCTGGGGTATTGGCCATCCCTCCCAATTTGGTGTCATCTGCAAACTTGCTGATCATGTCTTCTAATCCTTCATCTGATTCACTAATAAAGATGTTGAACAGGACCGGGCCCAGGACGCAACCCTGCGACACTCTACTCGTTCCTTCTTTTCAGGATGAAGAGGGAGCATTGAGGAGAATCACCCTCTGAGTTTGTTCACTTAACCAATTACAGATCCACCTAAATGTACTTTTACCAATTACAGATCCACCTAAATGTAGTTTTGCCTAACCCACATTTGACTAGTTTGTTTTCCAGAAGGTCAAGGGGGAACTTGTCAAAGGCCTTACTGAAATCCAGATACGCTAGATCCACAAAGAAAGTATAGTAGAATACTGGGTTTGCGTGATAAGGTATTTAATGTAAATTTATTTACTTTATTTATTTACTTTATTTATATTCCGCTCTTCTCAGGCTTCAAGATAGTTTGCAGGCTTCGAGATAGTTTGTAAAAGACAGGATAAAGACGGAAATAGCCTTACTTCTGCAATCATTTCAGGAGTGAGGACATGGTTAATTTTCTAAGCTCTTTTAATCCCCTGTCTCTTGTCTGTGATTAGTGGTTACCAGCCACTGGCCTGCCAAATTAGTGCTTGGTGGTTTTAATGTCGTGGACATGCATCCAGTTGGAACTGAAAAGAGATTGCCATCAAACCATTTCCAAAGCATAGTAGTAAAATATCTGTGCTGACTTGAGCTGCTGTTTAACAGATCACAGCCTATTGTCCCTGAAGGAAAGTGCTTTGGCAGTATTAATTAGCTTTACTTTGTACCTGTTTTGACATGCAAATTATTCAGAGAGGCTGCAGCCATAAATTGTGCCCTGAGTCTTTCCTCCTATTACAGCTTCTCCCATTTTCAGACAGTTTTTGCTGTCCCTTCTGTAGGGCACAAAAGCCCCCCACCCTACAAAAACACCCAGAGCTAATGGCAAAGTTACAGCTACGCAACACAATACTGTGACATTCAAAGGATACATTTGAACAGAAGATCTCAAGAACTGTGCTTACTAAGCTGTATCATTTCATTTCACTCCCTCCTCTTGCTTTTATACCCCTCCCCCAAAAGTCCTGGAGTTTCCAAGTGCTGGAAATTTCTAGGCAACAGACTAAAGGTGCAGGACATGGGGGCCTAGAGCTGTCAACAAAGTAAAAAATCAAGAAAGCTTCCATTAGTGAGCTATAGTGCTTTTAAAACTCTTCTTCATATAAGTATATTTATTGCTTTGCTTCTTCCTTCCTCTCAATTGTGACATGGCTTTCAATTTAAACTAATGTAAACCAGCTTATCTAAAATTCAGTTTAGAACTGTGGTTCTCAATCTGTGGGTCCTCAGATGTTTTGGCCTACAACTCCCATAAATCCCAGCCAGTTTAAGAGCTCTTAGGATTTCTGGGAGTTAAAGACCAAAACATCTCAAGAACCTCTGGTCTAGAACTTGAGAAACTGAAATGTACAATTAATCTTTATGGTCATTGAATTTTCTCTCTTTTGGCATCATTTACCCCACAGGGCTGTCCCTACAGATAAACTTGTTGGGTGGTGTAGCAACCTAGTTCCCTTTCGTGCCTGGGGGGCAGGGGGCAGCACCGGGGGTCCCACTTGCATTAGGGCCAGCTGCAGTTGATGAGGACATGGAGGAAGGGGCTGATGAGTTAGCTGGGCCTTCCTCTCCCACAGAGAGCTTGGCCTGGGATGATGAATGGCCTGACGGCTATGAGAGCTGGGAAAGTCAGGCTGACCCTGAGAGTGATGATTCTGATCATTATGAGAAACCAGGTGGTTACGGGTCGCAGGAAAGGATCAGGGAAACAGTGGAGGATGAGCCCATGGAAGCTGAAAGGGAGTTCGGCTCTCATGAAGATAGCGACCCAGGTGCTGGGAGGCAAGGACGGAGCTTTGATAGGAGACGGAGCATTGAGTCCAGCAGGAGGGATTGGCACCGTAGCCTAGAGCGCCAGAGAGGCGCTAGATCCCGTAGCACAGATTGGCGCAGAAGCCTAGAGCGTCGGGGGCCTCACCAAGGGGATTAAGTATAGGATCCGTGGGAAAGGATCCTCAGTAGCTCGACCACTTCTATTCTAAGAGGAGTGAAGCGAGCGGAGTTCCACGGAGCCAGGTTGCCGGCTCAAGCCTTGCCAAGAAGTTTCTTGGGTTTGTTCATGAACTTTGCCTTGTTCTTTGCCACGGACCAAGTCCTTGATCCGCATAGTTTTGCGGAGCCTTTGCCACGTTTGCCTTTGGATTTTACTTACGGACTCTTTACCTTTTGGATTGAACTTTTTGATACTTTTAATGAACAATTTACCTTTTCACCTGCTTCTTATTATTCAATAAATAGTTAGCTGATTATCGTCTCTGTGTGTGTGATTAAGGGGCTGGGCCAAGACCCTGCATCGTGACAGGTGGGAAGAAGAGAGTAATACTCATTTCCAAACTTCTTGGGATAAATAAATAACCTGACTTTATTTAATTTTAACACCTAGAGTGACAAGAGGATCACATTTCTACTATTTTTCTCCTGTAGTTCCTAGATTTTTGGAAGGATGTTGCTTTCTGAATACAGCACATACTCTCGGAGGGATTTCCCCCCTCATCAGCCATGCTGATATCATAGAAGAGGAATATTTTACATTGTGATACTCTATCTATGGATTTCTACAACAGTAGATAAAAGAGATTATGTACTATTGTAAAATTGTCTGCAACAACTTTCCAGTTGGGAATCATAAGCAATTCCTAACACTATAGAATAAGATGTATGCAAATAGCTTGGAATTATTCCCATTATGAATAAATCAGCCTCAAAACAAAAGGCTCACGATAAAAACACAGAGATTTACAGACCAGAAATGTTTTCAAGCACTGATACCTAGACACTGCTCCAGGTAGGACACAAACAAATCTAGATGGGATACAGGGTTTTCACAACTTTTACTCTCCCAGAATAATTTTTTTCTTTCAAATATGTCATGTAGTCACTTACTAACCTTACCTTGTGCATATTATCAATTGTGAATTCTGGGTAAACCTTGCCCCACTTCATGTCCCAGCTTTCGTTGGGCGACCCAGCCCATTTTATGTAAGCCTCCCGAAATTGGGAGGGTTGTTTTCAATTCTTTTGGTTTGGGGCCTGAAAATTGGACCATTACGGGGTCTGATTAGCTCTCTTTCCCAGTGTGTGTTCTTGTTACCTGGCACCTGCTGTTTCTACTCTAGAGTAAGAGGCACTCAGATGGAAACACTGGCAGGTGTGTGCGCTTTCCAGGTCTGCCTGCATGCCATGCCACACACACAATCTCTTCTTGGAAAGGACGTGCATATGTGGCAGGGTCTGCAGGCAGTACCTGCAGCCAAACACCTCTTACTCTAGAGTAAGAGGTGATCAGCTGCTCAGCTGCAAGCACGCTCCGGACCTGCCTGCACACTCCACCCACCACACACACCCTACCACACTCTTCAAGAGTGTTTGTGTGGCGGGGTGCAGGCAGGCCCAGAGCGCCTGCAGCCAAGCTCTGGACCTGAGTGCCCCGCCACACATGTACTTTCTTTCCAAGGTAAGGAGGCAAGTTCAGATGCATACAAGAGCAGGCTTTTGTGGTGAGCAGATTTTCATGTGGAGAGGGAGCTTTCCGTTTCATGCTTTCGAAGAAACAGAAGGCACGAAAAAACAGTAGAAATGAATTCTGCACACATGCTTATTACCCATACTAGTATTTGATGGGACCCAGATTATTTGACAAGTGGGTGGTATATAAAACATAAACATCTGAAAAACACTTTTTCTCTTTTAAAAAAAGAGTGATGTTGCTTACATTATAAACTGGTCATGAATACGCCACTGGAAATCATGGAAGCTGTGACTTTTCAAATGTGTATATACATCAGTAATAGTAAAAAGACTTGTGTGAATGATCTTCACATTGTAGTACATAGCACAGTGCTAGTGCAGATATTTTTTCTGGTATATGAGGCCTTTTAATATTTGCTAACAGATTCACAAATAGAATATGACCTTTGTGTTCCTATGAACATAACCTCTTCTCAGTACACAGAGGCCAAATTCATAAAATTATTCCCATTATAACAGTATCTTTCAGGTTATTTCTAGTCTATAGAAATTTAAAAGTAAGTAGTGGATGGTTCAATTCATGGACGGAGAATCTGTGGATAGGGAGTGCTGAGTGTAGGTTCAATGTTTATGAGTCATATCATGTAAAATGGAATGAGTCAAGATTCTGTCAGAGTAATGGTTTGTGTGGTGTGAAATTTTCAAAATGTAGTTTAAAGCTAGTGTGTGCAGATCGCTAGTTTTCTGACTGAGAGGTGATTGAGACGGAGAGGTGAATGTGTCTCAATCAACCCTCTCACTCACGCTGACAGGTTCATTCCTTCCTCAAGTGGTGGGTGGAACGGGAGATGATGATGGGAAGGAAAAGGACATTATGTGCCCTTCTACTTCTGGCAGTGTGTGTGTGTGTCCCTCTGCTTCAGATGATGGAACATCTTGTACTATCCCAAAAGATCAGAATTGCCACCAGATGTGACTAGTATTTGTGAAGCATGTGAACTCGTATTAATGGTAAACATTGGGCAAACCTCAATGAAACCATTACAATGTGTTGTCAAAGGCTTTCATGGCAGGAATCACTGGGTTACTGTGAGTTTTCCAAGCTGTATGGCCATCTGTTGAAGGTCCAGGGTGGGAGAAAGAACTCAACAGACAAGAGTTCTTTCTCCCACCCTGGACATACACAGATATATCAACCCCACTTTCCTAGTTTCCAATAGACCTCTCAACATCTGAGGATGTCTGCCATAAATGTTTATTTGTTAGATGTATTGTTTATTTGTTAGATTTATTGGCCGCCACTCCCAGCCGGCTCAGGGCGGCTTACATCAAGCACCACAATAAAACAACAAATCTACAACAGCAATAAAACCACAAGAATAAAACAATTCCTAAGAGATAACACAAGTCCATTACAACTCAAAGATGTGGGTGAAACGTCAGGAGAGAATGCTTTTGGAACATGGCCATACAGCCTGAAAAACTCATAGCAACCCAGAAACCATTACAGTTTCTGAAGGCTTATCCAGTTGTGATATCAAATGTGTAACTGTCTTTAACATATATATTTTTGTTTTAAATTTATTTTATTTATCGTGTCAAGAGCGAACCAAGGCTACAATTGTGATGTATTTGAGAAAACACAAAGTTCAAAAACTTGGCATTCTATTAAATGCCCTTTGACCACTAGCTGGCCACTTGGAGTGCTTCTGGTGTTGCTATAAGAAGGCCCTCCCTTGTGCATGTGGCAGAGCTCAGGTTGCATTGTAATAGGTGGTCTGTGGTTTGCTCTTCTCCACACTCGCATGCTGTGGACTCCACTTTGTAGCCCCATTTCTGAAGATTGGTTCTGCATCTCCTTGTGCCAGAGCACAGTCTGTTCAGCACCTTCCAAGTCACCCAGTCTTCTGTGTGCCCAGGAGGGAGTCTTTCATTTGGTATCAGCCATGGATTGATGTGCTGGGTTTTAGCTTGCCACATTTAGACTCTCGCTTGCTGAGGTTTTCCTGCGAGTATCTCTGTAGATCTTAGAAAACTATTTCTTGATTTAAGGCATTGGTGTGCTGGTTGATATCTGAAGAGAGGATGGGCCGGAGATGTCACTGCCTTGGTCTTTTCATTATTGGCTGCTACTTCCCGGCGGATGTCAGGTGGTGTGATACCGGCTAGACAGTGTAATTTCTCCAGTGGTGTGGGGCATAGACATTCTGTGATAATTCAGCATGTCCCATTAAGAGCCACATCCACTGTTTTGGCATGATGGGATGTGTTTCACACTGGGCACGCGTACATGTTTTAAATAATAATAGCATAGTGAGTGTGGTGAAGTCATATTTATTTGTTACAAGTTTTAAATGTGGTTGATGTTTATATATGTGTATGTATATTGTAAGGGTAAAACTTGGCTAACCTTAAAGGGTTAACAAGAATATTAGCTGACAGAACCTCCAAGGAGTTTCCGTTACCATGGAAACAGGAGGCGGAGCCTGTAAGTGGCTTTGGAATCTTTGGATTTAAATCTTGTCAGTTGGTGGTTAATTGTGAAAGCAGAAGGGTGTGTGGAGAGTTAGGGAGTCTGTTTTTAACCAGCTATCAACGGGTGTTAAAAAGACTCTGGTTCTACTCTGAGGGAGAGTAGCAGTGAAGCCTGACTCTACTCTGGGAGAGAGTAGCAGTGCAGCTGTGTTTAACTGCTAGGGAAGCAGTTTGATTTAAGGACCAGCAGAGTGTAGAAAACTGCTGAGTTATTGGTTCTAGGAGAGCAGTGATATAGTCTCAGACTGTGTCTCCATAGTTAGTATATTGTAACCTTAAGAAATGTGCCTCTGAGTAGATATTGTAACCACCCAAGCTCTTGAATTCTGAAACCTCTATGCTTAACGACTGTTTGAATAAACTTCATAGTTCTTTGATAAAAACATTTCTTCTAGTGGTTCTTTCTCCCACAAGCTTTGAAACAACTCTCTCCTAGTGGGTAGCGAAGCACAGTAAATTAAATGGTAGCAGCAAGTGACACTGGGATCCTCAGGCAGTCCTTACATATTGTGGTGACATTGGTAGGACACAACCTGAGTTCGAATCCTCACATTCTCTCCACACTTAAAACACAAATTCGAATTCAGATCCTCACATAATCAGAGTCTTCACATAATTGGTGGCAGTGGATATAAAGGAAAACTTTATAGATCGAAGGAAAAGATCTTTACATAATTGGCTGTAGTTTGAGCCTTTACAGTGAGAAACAACATGATTAAGACTGTGGCATTCAATAAGAATTTTGTAAATACAACTGTTGCCTTCAAATTCCAGTAAAATCAAGCCACTAAAGGGTTTTTTATTTTAAAAAATGAGAAATCCAATATGCAAGCACATATTTAACATAATATCTCATTAAGCCTTGAAGATGAACTTTGCATTGGGTTATTGTTGATTGTTGAACTATTCTCAAGTATTTTCATGTTAGCCAACATAATTTATAGCTTTGGAAACATTTACTCTTTTAAAACGTTTACTAAGCTTTCTAAGGTAAGCTCAGTTTGGCACAATACATTGTTTCCATTGGTCAATAAATTTACTTGTAAATTCTGTGCCCTTTTATACATTGTTTCCCATTTGAAAAGAAAATTGTTAGTTGGAAAGTCAATGTGGTAAACACGAGAGAAAAGAGCTCCCCGGCTTAGCAAAGTCAAGTTAAAAACACTTGGCAGGAGACATAGTTCAAAGTAGAAAGGAGGTAATTTGTGTAGATCATTAAGTCAAAACGACCAACCTCCAATTTTATTACCCTGTTTTGTACTAACATGGCTTTCCTTTATTATTTCTGCATCACTTTTATTGGAATGCATTACTATTCACTTGTACAAACTTGTTTGATTCACCAAAGTATTCAATTCAAGCATTGTTGAGCCTATCAAGTCTTCTATCGGTTCAGTAAATGTGATGTTATGCTCTTAAATGAAAAAAGTACACTCTAAATATCTGGATTTGCCCTGCCAGGAGGCACATCTTGATCCTTCCTACAGCAATATCGGGCTGGCAAGAAAAATAAAGGATAGATGGATTTGGCTGTCCTTTCTTGCCCACCTGGTGCTTAAGCTTATATCATGCTTAGCCTACAGCAAGCAAATGCGGTGAAAGTAAGGTTTAATACCAATGTTGATGCTTGTCATTTTTTCACTAAAGTAGTTAAATTTGAGGAAGGAACACAAGGAAAGAAACAATGGAAACATGTCACGAAGACACTGGGATCCTCAGGCAGTGTGCAAAGTCTATCAAGTCAGGTATCTTTGACTTCTCTTCAGTGCCAAAATAAATAAGGTAAGTCAGTCCTGAAATATAGACATTTCCATTACATCAACTCCATGCTTTTTCTTTGCCAGGAATCAGATGAAACTTATAGCGCATTGTACTCACTGATTCAATGCAGTGATTAGAGTCAAATGTATTTAACCATTAGACAGGCTTGGGCAATTGGCCCAAATATGTGGAAAGTAACTCCCTTATGATTTTTGTGACATATGCTTCTTTACTTTCAAGAGAAAATCCCCTGGACACTTTATTCCTCCTCATGTGATTTCATCTCATGTCACCATTGTTATTACTGTTGCCACCATTTGAACAGTATAGGCAGAAACTCCCTTTAATTTAGCTTAGGGAATGATTTCCTTTGTTCCAATTTATTTGATGCTCAGGGCTTTTCCACTTCAAATAAGGAGCAATAGCAAAAGTTCATGATAGAAGTGTACAAAACCATGCAGGTTGAAAAGGTAATAGATTCTTTAATTTAGAACTTGTGGTCATCCACTGAAATTGAATGGCGGTAGCATCAGGTCAGATAAAAAGGCCTGTATCCTTTGGTACTGTGGCATTCACTACCTCAAGAAGTGTTGGGTGTTGACTTTGAAAGCCTTAAAAGGAATTCAGACAAATTTATGAAGGTTATAACTGGTGGCGAAGCTGCTGAACTGCTGACCGGAAAGTTGGCAGTTCGAATCTGTGAGACAGGGTGAGCTGCCATCTGTCAGCTTCAGTTACTGCCAACCTAGCAGTTCGAAGATATGCAAATGTGAGTAGATGAATAGGTAATGCTTTGACAGGAAAAGTCAAAGAGACGCTCCAAGCAATCTTGCTGGCCACACTTACTTTCTTAGGTGGCTTACATACTTACAACCAGGAGGTAACACCACAGGCCCAGAGCACCTCCATAAAGCCAGAGATTAGCACTGCCTCCAGAAGCCTCTGTCTTTGTTTGTGTTTGTCTGTCTCATAGTATGTGATTGTAATGGCATTGAATGTTTTCCTATGTATGTAAATGCTGTAATCTACTCTGAGTCCCCTAGGAGAGAAAGGGTGGAATATAAATAGACACACACACACACACACACACACACGTCATAATGGATGTATATTCCTTCCATCCTGGCTCTGGGGGTGCATCTACACTGCCATATAACGGCAGTGTAGATTTATTTATTTGAAACATTTATATTCCTCTCTTCTTGCCCCAAAGGGGACTCAGGGTGGAGCACAACATACGTACGACAAGCATTCCATACTGGGACATAAATAACAATAAATAGACACAAACTTTATTCAGATGGAGCCTTTGAAAATATACAGAAACAAGAAAGCTCTGCTGCTTTATCTCATTAGGCCCTGGGAACTAGGACTGTAATTTCCAAATAAGCTCTTGTTTCTTTGAGACACACACGGGTTTGGACAACGAGTGACTTACACTAGGCTGAAATGTCACTGAAGAAATGTATTCATCACATTGCATTCTTGGATCCAGGGCAAAAACATGATTTGCTCTGGCTGAATCTCTGAATACTGTTCAACCCACATGGAGTTAATGTTTAACTAATAGTTGGATCCTGTGAGTCTTTACAATAGTTTTCCAAGTCAATGTGACCTGGCATCACTAAGCAAAGGCTTTAGTACTTTAACAGGCATGCTTTCCAATCCTTAGTTTTCTACATTTATATTATATTTTCTTATCATCAAAAATCCAGCAGAGAGTGGAGCCAAAAAAACTGGGCAGAAAAATCTAAAATCCACAGTTGGACAACAGCTTTATATGGACCAACCAAAATGCCACGGAGAGAGGATAATCTAGAGCACTAAGGTTGTGGAGATGACACCAGCCAGAATAGCATGCATTTGGGATGTTGAAATATTATTAGTTTTAAGTTTCCATGTTTTATTTATTTATTTATTTATTCGCATTTGGGATGTTTACAGAAAAATAGATTATAAACCCAATTTAAAACCCCAGTTAAACCCCATTCCATAAAACTACAATATAACAGCATAATGGCAATGTTGAAGGAAGGAGCCCCCAGTGGTGCAATGGGTTAAACGCTTGTGCTGGCAGAACTGTTGACCAAAAGGTGGCGGTTCAAATCTGGGGAGTGGGGTGAGCTCCTGTCTGTAAGCTCTAGCTTCTCATGCAGGGACATGAGAAAAGCCTCCCTAAGGATGGTAAAGACATCTGGGCATCCCCTGGCAATGTCCTTGCAGATGGTCAATTCTCTCATACTAGAAGCGACTTGACGTTTCTCAAATCGCTCCTGACACAAAAAAAATGTTGTAGGATTTTGTTGAAGCCAATCTGACTCCTATTTAAGATGGCTTCTGAAATAAAATCTTTGTTGTTAGGAGGACTCTTATCCCGAATGAGCCAGAATAATGTATGGAGAAAGCTTTTGCCACAAAAAAAGACAAAAACTCCCTCCCTTTCACTCTCTTTGCCTCTTTGTAGTGTCTCTTCCATACACCGAATCAGTTACCAATGATAGCCTGCAAGATGTTTCCTTATGGTTTCTTCTCATACCAATTCTCATACCACAGGAATGGAGTGATCAAATCAAGTGGAGAGATCCCAGTAGTGAGAATAGAGTCTGGTCAAGTTCTTCTCATATAATCCCAAACTATCTCAAATGGTTCCTCCATCCCCATGTGTTTATTGAGTCAAATGGAAGGAGCCATGAACAATTTCCTCATATATCAATGCTGGAATTAGCACCCGCGCTCTTAGGAACTTGAGGTCTTTGAATACACTCAATAGCATAGCAAATAACGGTTTGGGGCTTTTTCTGTAAAAAAAATATTGTAACATTTGTAAGATTTGATGAGGGCTTGGTTAACGTACCAAATTTGGGGAGGAGATCCGTCTCTGTAGAGCAGATGTCCTTCTCGCGTACTGATCTGCCATATGAGGCAAAATAGATGTTCAGGAATTTTGATTCTTTGCAGTGGAGTTTCAGTTCTTCGTTTTCACACACTGACCTTGTTTTGTATTCAGCTGGAAAAGAAATAAAAGAATAATGCTCTTTATTAGGAGAAGATTTTTTTTTGGAAAGCAGAAAATGGATAGGTGTGTGCCCTACTATTACTATCACCAATGAAATGATATGGGATTGTTAAGAGCACATGGCTGTTCACCAGGTGCTAGGGTTTTACTTCTCCATTCATTTTCCTTCTTCAGGGAAGCTACAGTTAATTTTAGCAGTCTTCTTCCCACCAGGAGAAAGCCTTTGAATACCAGTTTCTTATTCACAATACAGGATGTATTATGTTCCAAATTTTCATGCTGTTTTGCATAAAAACTAAAATGTTTAGGAATATTTTCTGTAGACAGAACGTTTCTTCCTGTATAGAAAATACTGTTTCCTGTGCAAATTCAAATGTAAATCTTTCATAGAATAAGTCCCCAATTTCTGTACAGAAAGCTTTTCCTATACAAATGTAATATTTTTGTGTAGCCTAAATGTTGTCCTAACCAAGTTACCATGGTATGTGTGATCGACAAATAAAATGTTTCAACAGTTATTACAAAATTAGGGGGCACTGGCATTTTATTTCCAATGTGTTTCTAAAGTATAGTTAGTGAAAATTTTGTTACTATAACAAGAGTAATGAAATTTTGCTACTTTTTCATAATAGTAATTGTGTATAATTACTGTAATTGGGGAAACTTCAGGGCTCTTTTCTACCTCATTTTTACAGCTATCAAGGAGAAACTTGCTACAATAACAGAATACATTTACCCCTGTTAGCCCATCAAGTTTCTGACATTTCACTTATCCATGGATTTTTGGGAAATTTTCAAAAGTTTTTATAAACAACATTTTTTAAAAAGTCACAAGAGAAATCTCTTTGAATTTGCTATACAATAACACAAGATAACAGGGGATCATTCCCCTCAACTTTCAGAAATATTCATGCTTCTACTGATTTTAGGGGATTTTTTTTAAAAAAAAGTCACAACAGCTATCTCATTGAATGTCTTTCATGTTGAACAATAGAATCATAGAATCATAGAGTTGAAAGAGATCTTGTGGGCCATCCAATCCAACTCCCTGCCAAGAAGCAATAGAAACCCAACATTAACCGATACTACATTTTCACAGAATCCTAGAGTTGACAGGGATCCCCAAGGGCCATCTAGTCCAACTCCCTTCTTCCAGGCAGAAGGGCACTATCAAAACTCTCCTGACAGATGGCCATTCTGCCTCTAAACTCCCTTATTGAGTTCAAAGGGACCCCCGAGGGCCATCCATTTAGGGATTTCTTCCCAGCACAGAGATGTACTTATTAGAAGTATCACTCAATCTCAGTCCTACTCTTTGCAGATTCAAAAATTTGGATGGCTGGTGCTACCGAGGGAAAAATCTCTTCCCTGTTCTGATTGGGGCTTTCTGATGTGAGCAGAATTCTGGGAAATGTAGCTTAGGGCATGGCCTTTTGCGGTCTCTGCTTTCATCTCCTAATGGTGATAAGCCATTAATTTAAAGAGGAAAAGCAGCCATTTTGGCTTTGCTTTGCTTGAGTGCACTGAAAATAACATTGACTTTGGGAGGCTTCTGAGATTTACACACCCACATGTCAGATATTGCATTGTAAGTATGAACTTCACGAATTTGATATGACTTATGAGGACAAACGAAAAATGCACACCTCTAATGGTCATATTTCTCTTGGATTGATTAAATGGGACTTCAATGCACAGAAACTATTGCTGTGATACATTTGTTAAGTTATAATGTGCCTCAAGGCATTTTATCGGTTTTGTTTAGCTCTTGGAAAAATCACCAGTGAGTATGCTGGCTGGGAACTCGGGTGTTGTTCAAAAACTTTTCCAGACTTTGCTTTTGGTGACAGAGCCTCTTTTTAGTTTTAAATTGCAGTTCCAAACACAACTATTAGAAAGAAAATCCACTGAAATCAAAAGTAAACAGTGTTTAAGAACAGTGTTCCAGAGACAGAAAATTGATTCTTTGACTTGACATTTAACAATCTATGGCTCAGTTTTCCTTGAAAACAACCTTACATATTTTTATCAGCTCCAGAAACAATGCCACTCAGACAACCTTGGCATTTTCCCTCTGATTGCCTGTTATTTGTGCCAAAGCTTTTATATGCTCTCTGGGAGGTAAACAAGAAATGCATGTTCTGGTATGAAAAGCTGACGTAAAAGAATTAGAATAATAAGGGAAGAAAGGGTGACTATTCTCTAAAACCATAATAACTACTTGGGTTGAAATCCAATACCATTCTCTCTATCAGCGTACTGAAAGGAACACTCCCCTCCACAAAAATGTCTGGGTTGTTGTAAGTTTTTCAGGCTGTATGGACCTGTTCTAGAACAGGGGTGCTCACACTTTTTCAGCATGCAAGCTACTCTTAAAGCAACCAAGTCCAAAAGATCTACCTGCCCCCCTTCAGAATGTCTGGGTTGTTGTAAGTTTTTCAGGCTGCTCCCTCACACTTTTTCAGCATGCAAGCTACTCTTAAAGTGTCCTTCTGCTGTTGTTTTCAGCCCGCGCAGCGCTTCTTCTGCCTGCGGGGCATTGCAGGAAGGAGAAAGCATGAGGCGGGGCATCCAGAGGGAGTGCTCTGCCCTGCCTGTCTCGCCGGCAACGGAGGGTGCACAGCTGCTTCTGGACGAGAAAGAGGCAGGGCGCTCCCTCCAGAGGCCCCGCCTCGTGCTTCCTTCTTCCTGCAGTGCCCCGCAGGCAAAAGAAGCACCGCGAGAGGGAAAGCCAGCAGCAGGAGCGCGCATGCGCGCAGATGACAGGAGCTCCCCATCCGGCTGGTGAGGCCCGAAGATCACCTGGAAGAGGGCCGAAGATCTACTAGTAGCTCCCAAGTTACCTAATGAGCACCCCTATTCTAAAAGCATTCTCTCCTGACATTTCGCCTGCATCTGTGGCAGGCATCCTCAGAGGTTGTGAGGTCTTCAGAATTTCCTCTAAAGTCTTGGGGAACTGATTATTAATATTCCAGATTAGCCTGAACACATCAAAATTGTTTCAAGAAGATGGTTGACTTATTTCTCAAATTCCCTTTTAGTTGATGTCTAAACACTGCTAGCACACTAACACATTTAGTACACTCTAGCCAACTAATTTTCCATGACTCTTCCATGGAAAGAGAGAGAAAGAGAGAAGGAGGGAGGGAGGGAATCTTTAACTACAGTTT
This sequence comes from Anolis apletophallus, assembly GCA_030556195.1. Classification (NCBI taxonomy): domain Eukaryota; kingdom Metazoa; phylum Chordata; class Lepidosauria; order Squamata; family Anolidae; genus Anolis; species Anolis apletophallus. The sequence continues at coordinate 43,481,065 of JARBWK010000004.1, read as the reverse complement.
GGATCCCTAGAGAGAAAACCTAGTGGTTGATTCACCTTTGTGTCTCCATAAGTCAGAAATGACTCGAGGACACATAATAACAACAAAGGATATATTTTGACCATATATGCAGTGATATATTATTTATTTTACACTACTTATTTATTTTAGCATGAGATTTTATTTATTGCAGTCTATTTCCTCATATCCCGAAACAGAGTAATTAGGCTATTTATTTGAAAAGAGGAGACATGTGGTGCAAATAATAGCAGGCTAATACGCGGTGGTCAGAAATGCATATTATTACAATATCCCCAAGGAGCATTGATTGCCAGAGAAAGTCATAACCAGCAGGCTAAATCTAGCTTCTCTTCTTTGTAGATCCAATTTCATGCATCTTATTTTCATTTTCGGCCAAGTGGTTCTTCCAAAATAAAAATGCCTGCCAACAATAATGTGATTATCACATATCTACACTGTCGGCGTATAACTTTAGTTCAATGGTTCACCCAGATCCATGCATAGATTTCTTTATCAGCACAACAATCAAAACAAAAATAACAAGTAGACATGCAGAAATGACACTTGCCTGTTCTACAAATTACTTACTAGGCTTGCATTTAAAGGAGACTAGGAGGTATTTAGTGATTCCTGGACATAGATCAGGTCCAAAAACCCGACTATTGACAAGGAGCTGGCAGGCTCTCAGGTCCTGGCATTCATCCAGTATTTTCTAAAAACAGTGAGCAAAGCAGAGTCTTGAAAAACAGATTATAAGACTACAACATATCAAACTCTGACATTTTAAGACCCATGCGGAACAGCTGTCACCCATTTGTTACTAAAAACCTTGGTAAATTAATCCTTAAACTGCTATTACAGTGATTTCCAAACTTTACATTATTGTGTAGTATGAATTAAACATAATTCCCAAGAAGGATTCGGTTCCACAATGCAGATTGTGACATGAAAAACCAGGTTCATGTGAAAAGGTGGAGTTTCCCAATTAAAAACTTAAAAGAACTCCTATGAAGAAGAGGACATTTCTGCAGGTGATGTGTGTTATCTGGTTGTATGACAAGCAATATAGGGGAATGCCCTCTTCTATACAGCCATGAAAGTACAGGAGTATGGCTCTCCCTAGTTTTCAGTCAGGTCGCCATGTTGTTGTTTTTGTATCCTATATTTTTATTAAAACCAGGACTCCAGACTTAGGGCAGGCACATACAGGGCGATATAATCTGCCGGATAGAACTGGACCAGGGCCATATAGAACTTGGGAGTTCCCCTGGACTCATCTCTGAGCCTGGAATCTCAGATTTTGTCGGTGGCTAGGGGGCTTTTGCACAAATAAAACTTGTGAGCCAGTTGTGACCGTACTTTGGGCAGTTGGACTTGGCCACAGTAGTCCATGCTCTGGTTACATCCAAAAATAGACAACTGCAATGTGCTCTACATGGGGTTGCCTTTGAAGACTGTTCTGAAGCTTCAAGTCATCCAATGGGTGGCAGCCAGATTGTTCAATGGAATGGGGTATAGGGGGCACACAATCCCCTTGTTACACCAGCTCCACTGGTTTCCAGTCTGCTTCCGAGCACAATTCAAAGTGCTGGCATTAGCCTATAATGCCCTAAACGGTTCTGGCCCAGCTTACCTGTCCAAACATATCTCCCTCTATGAACCATTTCAGAGGTTAAGATTATCTGGGGAGGCCCTGCTCTCGGTCCCACCTCCTTTGCAGGCATGACTGGTGAAGGTGAAAGACAGGGCCTTCCCAGTGGTGGTCCCTCATCTATGGAGCTTCCTCCCCAATGGAATCAGATCAGCCCCTTCTCTCCTGATTTTCATGGAAAAAAACTTAAGACGTGGCTTTGGGACCAAGCTTTTGACAAATATTGGAGCAGTGCAATAAGTAACTACAAATCAATGTGATCGACAAATGGAACATCCCTGGATTATGTTTTAGATGGCGTGATTATAACTGATGTTTTAATAATTCAGGTTTTAATTGTAATTGTTTATTTGTTACACATATTTGGCATCAAATTGCTGCTTGTTGTAAGGCTGCTTTGAATCCCCTCTGGGGTGAGAAAGGCAGGATACAAATATGGTAAATAATAAATAAATAAATGGCTTTATAAGTCATAACCATAGGTAGCAGATATATTGGAAAAAATAGGATTGTATGGAATTTGTTATGGCAGGCTGAGATTCTAACATTTTCAAAATAGGACATAAGATCATAATTCTATAATTAAAGTTAGAAAAATAGATGTTATTTGGATTACCAGTATTAATTCTATTTTAGACTCTACTGAATTAAAAATAAAAATGGTTAAAAGGCATTATTCATTAAAATATAAAAATATATATAGCAATAAACAAACTAATATGAGTGGTTAGTTAGACTTCATATACTGTAGACTTGCTGCTGCTGCTAACATGAAAAGACATTGTCCTCACATTCCTGGAAGTAGAACTTCCTGAACAAAAATTAGAAAAGCTGGCAGAACATTGCACTTTGCCTTCAAAGCAATGAAAGAGAAATGTCAGAAAATGATGCACAGTGTACATTATACGTGCACAGTGAAAAGTGCTAGAAAACCATAGTCTACATTTATTACCACAAAGGTAATTTAAAAAAAACCCTAGAATTCAGACAGAGAGAGAAAAAAGGTTCACCCAGATGCATGCCTGGAAACTTCCAGTGGCTCAACCTCTATTTTATTTCTTTAATTCTTGTTATTGCCTGCCAAATTAAAATCTCCAATAGCCAACAACATTTCACTGATGAAAACAATGACATATGTGATCCAAGCAACATCGGATTGTGGTCAAGATGGCAAAAGCTATTCCCAGGGGAGAATACACAAACTAGGAGAAATTAACTGAGTGCAAACTACCGGTACTTTCACAATTTCGCCTCAGTTTGCAACAACTAAAGAGGAAAATGGGAGGAGGAGAGAGAGAGAAAGTGAGACATTTGCTCCCGCTTCTTTTATTTATTTGATTGTTTATTTTACTTGAAATGTTGTTTTATGTTTTTATGTTATTGTATTGATATGTATTTCTGGGCTTGGCCTCATGTAAGCTGCCCCGAGTCCCTTTCGGAGAGATGGTGGCGGGGTACAAATAAAGATTATTATTATTATTATTATTATTTGCAAAGCATCTTAAAAATGGAACATCAAGGGACTAATCAGGATTATCCCTGTTAAATTGAGACAACTGGATGGGACAATCGTTTGTATTTAATTTGTATTTCATAATTGATGTTAGTTCAAGATTTAGTTACCAGGTATCCCTTTTTATAAGAGGTGACCTCTCTTTGAGAAATGGAAAGCTTTTCTTTTAACATTGACCAAACAAGATTCCCCCCTCAAAAATTCCAGAGTATTTTCCCCCCACCAAGACAGAAACATATGTATAATATAATTTATGAATGTTCAATTTATAGAGCAGCTCATGGGTAAGTTAATTGAAATCAATACTTTCATTTGGCAATTAGATACAACACAAACTTGATGATAGATGCTTCTTCTCTATCAACTATGCATATAATTACTTCTGACTATTCCTTGTTGCTATTTTGAAAACCAGAACTTACTTATCTGAGAGTAGGTCAGCTGAACTCAATAGGACTGACATTTGAATAGTTTTCTATAGGATTGCAATGTTAGTATGGAATGCCTTATGCAACATTACCAAGTTTGCTTGATATCCTCAAAACTGGGGGTGGTTAGGGTATTCACAGGATTAGAAAGGACATACATTTTGGGTTGCTGTGAGTTTTCTGGGCTGTATGGCCAGAAGATCCTGCTCAGAGGGTTGTAATCTTCTTGAAGTCCCAGGTGTGAAGTCCTACAGGCTGGCCAGTACCCGACAGAGAGCGTTCTCGGTGGCTGCACCGACCTTGTGGAACTCTTTGCCGGCCGAGACGAGGCCCCTGCAGGACCTGATGGCCTTTCGCAGGGCTTGCAAGACTTGGCTATTTCGGCAAGCATTTGGCGACTGACTAGCACCTGAACATCAAACCTCGCCACCTAACCATGTCGCCTCTGTCTGTAAATCGGTTGTTTTCCGATCTATGTGATGTTTTATGACATATGTGATTGTTTTTATGAATGTTTTTATGATGTTTTTAGGCTGTTTGTGTAATTTTATTGTGTTGGAATCCGCTCTGAGCCTTGGGGAGGGGCGGTCTAGTAAATCCAAATAATAAATAAATAAATAAATGTTCCAGAAACATTCTCTTCTGTCATTTCACCCACATCTATGGCAGGCATTTTCAGAAACTGCCAGACCTTATAAATGCTGAAGATGCCTGCCATAGATGTGGGTGAAATGTCAGGAGAGAATGCTTCTGGAATATGGCCATAATACAGCCTGGAAAACTCAAAGCAACCCAGTGATTCCAGCAATGAAAGCCTTCTACAACAAACTGGACATAAATTTTGTTTGCCCTTTCAGTGATACACTCCAGCATAACATGTGTTTGTTCTTTCGGTAAAACAACACTGTTCCTAAGTTATCTCTGTGTCCCAGAGAGAGTGGATAGGATGAGATTATCAGTGATTGTTCCCAACAGTTTGATACACTGCATGTGCCTTAGATATGAGAACATTAGAGGCATTGCCAAGCCAAACACAAGTCTTTCATCTGAATGATAAGCAAACATTCCTGAAAAATTATATTGATCTTTTCTTTCAATAAGCATTTGTTGATCGGAACATGCAAACAAACACTTTCCATTTATTTTCTGTGCCAGGCCCACGAAATCCCCAAGGACTGAGTGTGCAAAATTCAGCCCTGATGTCATGCTAACAAGGACATTTAGGACAGTTGTGACCCTCACATTTTTTATGAGAACAACTGTACTTTCACATGATCCAAAGGTCACTTTTCAGCTACATGGCAGTAAACACAAACCATGCTTATGAAGCCATTATTTCAATCATCACTGCAGCTGTTGCACTGAAAAATATTAGGTTATTATTGGAGTTTTGGAGAGAGAGAAAGCCTTCTTGGACTACAGCTACCACAATCTCTCAGAATCCATGCGGGCTGCCATATTCTAGAAAGGGTGTTCCCAAAAAGTGATCTTTTAAAGCTTTGGATGGTGAGCTACATCTTTTAAACAGTTTCTTGATAAGGATAAAACATTGTAAGTGTTTCCGCAAATACCGTACCAAGTTCCTACATACCAAATAAAAATAAATTTATTTCAATTGATTTCTTAAAACATTTATAGCCTGCCTTATAAATGTTTTACATGAATAATAATAATAAAAAAACGTTATTTGTATTCTGCCCTACCACCTCGAGTGGACTCAGGGCAGATTCCATCATAACAATGGCCTACATAAAACACAATACTCCCAGAGAAGCCCCACAAATAAAAGTAGCATTGAAACCTAACATCAAATTAAAAACCTAGCATCAGTAAATTAAACTTGACATCAATAAATTAAACTACACATAGTTATAGACATGAAATGCCCTGGATAGTGTTTGGATAGGAAATTGTCAATGAAAGCCAGGTGCTGCAGGCTATATTTGAAAAGAAAGAATTGGCTAAACCATATTTGAGTATTCTTTGTCTAAGAAAACTATGGAATTATTGGAATCACTGTAAGTCAATAAGTGACTTGAAGACATGCGCGCACACATTATATCGCAATAGAATAACGTATGGATAAAATCACATTAGAACATTTTAAACAAGAAAGACTGTATTATCCTGTGCAAGTCCGTTAATGCCTGAGAGACCCTTATCTTGGTTCTGCAACCCTCACGTGAGAGCCATCTCTTAGAGCAGTGGCTCTCAACCTGTGGGTCCCCAGATATTTTGGCCTTCAACTCCCAGATATCCTAACAGCTGGTAAACTGGCTGAGATTTCTGGGAATTGTAGGCCAAAACACCTGGGGACCCACAGGTTGAGAACCACTCTCTTAGAGAAGCCAAGTGGAGAAGCTTTTCTCCATGACTGTTCCAAGGCTTCAAAGTTCTAGACCTTTTATTTCTGCCGGAGGCAATGACTTTGTTCTGACAGTCTTACAGGAACTGACTGTTTTTGGAGAAATAGCTTTTAATTGGGCTTTGTATTGGGGTTATAGAATGAGGGACACCTGACTTGAAAAGGATCTAAGGATCTAGGGGTTTTAGTAGTCAACAGTATGATGTGGTTAGATAATAATATTTATTATTATTATTATTTGTACCCCGCCACCATCTCCCCAACGAGGACTCGGGGTGGCTTACATGAGGCCAGGCCCATCAACACAGCAACACAATAAAAACAACATAAAATTACATAAAACATCAACTACAAAATACTACAACCAATATAAAATTATAAAATACTAGCTGAACCCGGCACGCGTTGCTGTGCCCTATGTAGGTGATGTGTGAATGTCAGGGTATGTATGGTTTTGTAGTATGTGTGTGTATGTGTGTTTGTAGTTGAAGGTGTGTTTGCTCTTTTGGTGTTTTGTGTGCATGTGTGTGTTTTGGTTTTGGGGTTTTTTTTAAATTTCTGTGTATGTATATATATGTGTGTGTTTGTATTGTTCATGGTATGTTTTTGTTTTGTGTGTAGTTATCTGTGTGTGTGTTTTGTGTTTGTTTATGTTTTTTTGTTGTTTGTTTGTATATGTATATTTATGTATGTGTATATATGGAGAGGTGGGGATGTGTGTTTGTTTGTGTATGTGTTAGTGTGGATGTGTTTATTTAGTGGTGTGGAGATATTTGTGTTTGTATGTGGTGGTGTTTTTATATGTGTTTTTTGTGGGTTTTTTAAATGTTGTTTTGTTGTGATGTGTGTGTGTGTGTGTGTATGTGTAGAGGAGGAGGCCGAAGAGGATGGCGATGGGGATCCGCTCGGTGTCCTTACTCCGCGGCCCTCTCATCGGGCTCGTTTCCGCTGTTCGAAGAGGAGGGCGCTGGGAGATGCGGCTCCCCCTCGGCCTCATCCCCGGGCAGCGGAATGGAGGCTGCGGAGGGGTTGGAGGAAGCAGCCTTGGCGGAGAGGGCGGGGACTACGGGAGTCCCACAATGCTGTGCGCGGGCATTGTGGGCTACTTCCTGTGTGTTTTCCGGCCGGCAGCGGGGAAGGCGTCCCCGCGTCGCGCCTCCATGCGGCGCCTTGAAGGTAAGTCTACTACATCTCCCAGAAAGCTTAGCGCCGGCCCGTTTCCCAGCGACCCGCGCGGAGACTTCTGGGAGGTGTGGTGAGTTACCTTCAGGCGCCGCATGGAGACGGTCGAGGATGCCTTCCCGCTGCCTTTTCGCCGCATCCTTAGCCCGAGGAGAGGGCCAGAAGGCCAAGGACGGCGCCGCAGCCGAGAACGCAGCGGGAAGGTGTTCCCGTGACCCGTCTCATGCGGCGCCTGGAAGGTAAGTCAACTACATCTCCCAGAAGTCTCGCGCCGTCGCTGGGAAGCGGGCGCGCGGAGACTTCTGGGAGATGTGAATGACTTACCTTCCAGGCGCCCACATGGAGACGGGAGTCGCTGAACGCCTTCCCCGCTGGTTCCGCGGCGCCGTCCTTGGCCTTCTGATATATATAGATAAACCATAAATGACACAGGACACTGAGCAGGCCGCATGTACAGATTAAAATAGAAGGATAAAAAACGGGGGTGAGATAGCAGTGGGGCACATTATTTGTGTGGAAGAGAACTCTTTCTAAAAGAGGTCAAGAAAGGACATTCATAAAGGGGGGAGAGGATGTACACTCAAAGCATATATTGACGGTGAGTGATGGTAGGAGACTATAAAATTAATCTCCGAAGGCACAGCAGAAAAGCCAGGTGTTAAGATTCTTCTTGAAACTCTCCAGAGTAGGGGCTCACCTAATCTCACCAGGCAGTGCATTCCATAGACGGGGGGCCACTGAGGAAAAGGCTCTCTCCCTTGTTCTCATGAGGCGGGATTGGGACAATGGCAGGGGTGAGAGGAGAATCTCCCCCAAAGATCAACGGGATCGGGCCAGTTCATGTAGGGAGATATGGTCACGAAGGTAGGCTTGGACCTAAAACGTATAGGGCTTTATAGTTCAAAAAATGGCACACTGTCTTGTGGCCAAAACAGATTGGTAGCCAGCAGTCTCCAACTGTCCCAATTAGTCAGGGGCAGTCCTGTTTAATCCTTTATCATTGACACTTTTCCTGTATCTATAAAATGTCCCATTTCCCTTTTCCTCCTTACAACTTCCTTATTAGTTTATCAAGTGTTTTCTGTCACTGCAAACTCTTTTCAAAGCACCAAAGTTGCTTGCACTCAATTAGCTCAACAGGGGGAGAAGAGGAAACAGAATCTTGCTCTTCCCAGTAGATTCAGGCAAAAGCACACCGCTACAGCATCTCTTGATAGTTTTTGCATCTTCGCCACACTATGCTGTTGTTTTCCCAATATTTATCAGTGAAATGTTAGAGGGCCTGGTTGGAAAATTGATTGGTCTGTAAGCATCCAGTATCAACAATATTGTTGCAGCTCTTTTGTCCAAAGTTTTGAAATATAGTACAGTAATCTAAATGTTTCACAGTGGCTAAATCTAACACTGGCAACACACTAGCTTTTAACTATGCAAATGTACTCCCAGCCACTAAGAAGTCTGGACATCCAAGCTCAGTGCTGAACCCAGAACACTGAAACTGCAAGATTTGTATCTTCAGTCTTCAAACAATTTCTCCCAGCAATTCATGAGTGTGCTAAATAGTATAGGAAAACAAAAGAAGGTCCTTTTAATGTACCACTGAACAGACCAGTACAATGGCTGCCAATGTTCCAGAATACACATTATTGATAATCTTGGATAATCCTAAACAAAATTAGTTCTGCTGCTGCTCAGAAACTGGGACCGGAACTGCTCCTGAAAAGATTTAAGACTTTCACGGAAGTCCACTGACCTCAGTCAGTGCCAAAACAACTCAATCAAAACAAGTGGAGCTGGCACAAATTTATGTTGGAGTATTGGGTGTGAATCTTAATGGAGATTCTCATTGTTCAGCGCTGTCTTGACCCATTCCGCTTGACAGCCAGACAGCCCATACAGCCAGCTCCTCTCCTCTCTTTCCTCCCTCGCTCCCTCTGTGCCATGCTCAACTGCAGATTTGTCAGGTTTACAGCACAAATATAAATAATAGCTAGGCACATTATCACTAAATCAAGTTCTGAAAAAAATGTGTGCTATTGACCTAACTGTAAGCAGTTTTATTTGGATTTTGAGGTGTTTATTTAATAGGTATGTCTTTTAAATTGATGCTGTTCAAACATTACTAATCAGGATCTCTCTCTCTCTCTCTCTCTCTCTCTCTCTCTCTCTCTCTATATATATATATATATCCTCTTTTGGAATGAATTGGCTCCTTTCACTTTTCAGGGACAGAGTAGGCTGGTCAATGATGGTCTAGCACAGTCTTTCTCAACCAGTGTGCCGTGGCACACTAGTGTGCCGTGACGGACCTCTTGCTGTGCCGCGAGAAAAGCTCTCTGCCCCCCTTCCTCCCCCCCTCCTGCTGAACTCCTGCTGCTTGGGGAGGAGGAAGGGCCAGGCAGTGGCGAAGAAAAGAAGAAGGGACCGGGCGCCGCCTCCTTCGGCCGTTTCCCCAGCCAGCCTCCAATCTGCCATGACTCCCACCATGACTCTCGCCCCTCGCTCGCTGAAGTCGCGTGGAGGAGGAGCCCCGCCCACTGAAGCCCGTCCACCGCTCATGTTCCTCCTCTGTAGGAGAGCTGAAGCTGGGGGGAGGGGCGGGCATGCTGGAGAGCTGAAGCTGAGGGGGGGGGGGGCATGGCACGGCCTATGAGCTGAAGCTGGGGGAGGGGGTGGGGCATGGCACAGCCTGTAGGAGAGCTGAAGCTGGGGGAGGGGAGGGGCATGGCACGCCTGGGAGAGCTGAGCCAGGGGGGGGGTGGGGCATGGCACGGCCTGGCTCTGCCCCCTCCCGGCTTCGGCAGCAGCTGCTCCAGCCTTGAGGGGACAGTGGGCCAGCATTGTGCTGGCTCTGGCACCACTGGCTTGGCACTGCCCCTCAAGGCTGGAGCAGGTGCTGGGAGAGGTGAAGCCAGGAGTAGGGGCGGGACATGTTGCAGCCTGGCTCCGCCCCTCCCTGGCTCCACTCCCAGCAGCTGCTCCCAGCAGGCCACCATCCCCAGCCGTTCTTTACTGTGTTAGAGTGTCATTTTGTGTCATTTTGGTTGGTGGTGTGCCCTCGGATTTTTTTAATGTTAAAAGTATGCCGCGGCTCAAAAAAGGTTGGGAAACACTGGTCTAGCAAACGATTGTAAAATTTTCAGAGTGGTTTACAGTATTTTTCCCCAACCCGATACCAATCAGATACCAACCAAATGCAGCTCCCATCAGTCCTAGCTAACATAGTTAGGAGTGAGGGATCACAGGAGTTGAAATTTCAAGGGCAACAAGATTAGACACAGAGTCTTTCAGAATACCAACAGTTACACATCTGTAAGCCTAATAAATCCTAACTACAGTAAATACATATTCTCCCAGCCACTAAGAAGTAATCACTATAACACCTTGAAACAGTCAATTAATTTTCCCTTACTTTATAATTTATTTAAGTATTTATTATATTTCCACCTTGCCCCATATCATAAGATCTCTGGGCCAATTGAACAAATGAAAATGTATGAAAAGAAAAGTTTAAGTAATAACAATAACTTAAACATTCTAAACACATATTAAATAATTGCATAATATAAAAAGTAGGAGCATAAAATATTTAAATATACATATTAGGTTTCTCATTGGGCCCCAAATACTTTTATTCAAAGATATATTTTAACTTGATAGTGAAATGTATGTGTGTGTATATTCTGCAGCTGGATTGCCAGAATGAAGAAGGCCTTTTCTCATGTCTTTACACAATATATTGCCCTCATTGGAGGAATATGCAGCAGATCCCAGTTCTTGGCTAGGGATATATAAGGGAGACATGTGCCTTCAAATATAGCTTTTAATATCATTACCAGCACCTTGAATCAGCCAGTGCAATTCTTTTGAACAGTCATTACACGGTTTCTATGAGCTGTTTCTGTGAGGACTCTAGATGTTATTTTTCACTAGTTGCAACTTCTGTGTGGACTTCAAGGGCAGTTGCATTGTAGTAATCTAACCAGGAGGTTGCCAGTGAATGAACTACTGCAACAAGATTACCCTTGTCCAGTTGTTGGACTAGCCAAAGCTGGTGCCAAGTATTTTGAGCCCCAGAGGTCTACATGGTCCTTTAGTGATAAATAGCTAAGCTTCTGGTGCTTCAGGAAAAATGTAACCCCACTCAGAAATGTCAGTTCCTGGACTTAGAAATTGCCAATTCATAAAATATCTGTCTTACTGTGATTCAGCATAAATGTATTGGTTTACATCCAGTCCATTACTTAGAATGTTTATAATTATAAGTTACAACTGAATAATTATCTAGAAACACTTTAAAGCTGATGTTTTTACAAATACTGCTATAGGCAATACCTGAAAGGTAGTAGATGTCACACAGTTTAAGGACTCTCTCATCATGGCTTCAGGCTGCTGTGCGCTACACAATTGGTAAGCTTGACCATAATATGCAGATTGGACACTTATTGTTGAATGTCGAGGACACTGCAGACGCAACTGTTCACCATCGCAGGCATACACAGTGTGGTTTTGCAGAAGTTTGGTTAGGTAACCTAGAAAATATTTAGCTGTGTTACATTTCATGAGGAACTATAGCTTTTATCCTTATGTTAATATTGATTGATTGATTGATTGATTGATTGATTTTATTATTTATGAGTCGCCCTCCACGTCAGTGCTCCGGGCGACTTACACATAAAACACATAAAAAGAGTTCAATAGTTAAAAGCTAAAAGAATAGGAAAATTAATTAAAATATGAACATTGCTGGACTATAATGAGCTTTATTTGCAGTTCAAGGTGCTGGTTTGAATCCAGACTCAGTTACACTTAGAGTAGACCCCTGATTTTGAGTCAATTGATTAGTTTCAGTTTATCTACCCTAATTATGACTAAGTCTGGATCCAGTTCTCTTTTTCATAACCTATTGTGGTTTATGCTATTGATTCATGGAAGGCTACTGAACTGTTGTATTAGAATATAATCCAGCTGTTCAGTAGGTGGTTCTATGGCCAGGGTTAAACCTAACACTAGGCAGAGTGAGAAAGTTATTGCGCGTAATTGATAGTATGAAGCAAGTCTTAGTAGCAATTGCCTGGCCTTTATCAAACACTGGAGGACAAAGAAAATATGTTTTAGATAGCTTACTTTACACGTCTCAGACTAGTCTACTATCTTCAGAAGAGCACCCAATCATGAGTAGGTGAGTGCTATTGATCTCAACTACTGTCACCAAATGGGTGGATGCTCATAAATCCCACTGCTGCTACCAATTGAGAGGACATCCACTTATCCCTATGTAAGGACCTTCTTCTGTCTTATTCCTATGGTTTCAAATGTGAAGATCTACTAGATGCCCCTCAGTTCCATTGTGAGTCTTAATCTAATCTTCCCATTAGATACCGTCACCTTGATTTACTGTTGCGCTCATAGACACCATGTGTTTCAACTCAAGCTTTCTATTATTCCTTTTGTAGCATTCTCAGGAGCTCCAGCGAATAATACAAAAATTACTTATGAAATAGCAATTTAACATATCAAACATTACTGCTTAATACATCTAAATCCTGACTGACACTAATCTAACTCACATCTCTCACTCACATCCTTAACTAACTCTGAGGTTGTGTCTACACCAGCTGAAATATTACAGAGTACTCTGTTCCAGAGTTGCCCTGGATATAGCATGAGAAAGCTTCAATTATGTTTTCTTGCTCAGATAGTCAGCTGAGCAGTCAGCACATCAGCACCAAGCCCTGTCCTTCTGGAGGCCACCACTGCCATTTTGTCACCCAAAAGCAATGCCCTGATAAGAGCCTTGCTGCCCTGCATTGTGATCACCAGAAGTGACTGTCCTCATAACAAAAACATTGAATCACTCTACATTTTCCTGAAATCTCTTGAGTAACTTGTTCTTTTTGTGGCAGTTTCTACTTAAGTTCAGAACATCATATAGTGCAAAACAGAAAAGGAGTGAAATAGTCCAAGGACGCTTTACAAGACTGTTTTTGCGAGGCATTCCGAAACAGAGACATAAAATTCAGAGGGACTACTGATTCATGCCTTTACATCTGGGTGGTATACAAATTGAATAACTTAAAAAAATCAGGACTAACCAAAATATCACAAAATACAAGGTAATTATATTACCTTAGCCTTGAAGATATCTGATTATTGGTATGGAGAAAGCAATGTATTGTTTCAGTGCATAAAATAAAGCTATACAAAAGAGTTGACAGTTTTTGCCTGAGGAATACTCCTGAGCTGTCACTGTTAATATAATCTTGTTAGGAAAGGCTTGGCTGGTGTAGTTACTTATTTTTCGGGAATCCCTTCAAAACAAATCAACTCTTCAAATGTGGAGAAGTGCCACCAACCACGAGCCCTATCACTTTACTTAATTGTAGTCCTTTGATTCCGCTCAATATTGGGGTGCCACAGGGCTGTGTGTTGAGTCCTCTGCTTTACACTTTGTAGACATATGCTTCTACCCCTGTCCACCATAGAAATATCATTACCAAATTCACAGATGATACAACTGTGGTGGGGCTTATCTCTGAAGGGGATGAGTCAGCAGCTCTCATGGTGCAGGAACAATAATCTGGTTCTTAATATCAGTAAGACCAAGGAGCTCAGAAAGACTATAGAAAGAACGGACCAGAAATTTTAGCCCTCACAACCTCTGAGGATGCCTGCCATAGATGCAGGCGAAACATCAGGAGAGACCATACAGCCTGAAAAACCTACAACAACCCAGTAATTCTGGTCATGAAAGCCTTCGACAATACAATTTAGCTCTTGGTCATAAAAGGAGACCAAATGCAGCAGGTGGCCAGTTTTAAGTTCATGGGAGTCACTGTGATGGAGGATCTGACCTGGGGCACCCATATGGCAGCATTGGTGAAGAGGGCCAGCAGAGACTGCACTACCTGAGATTTTGAAAGAACCAACAACGGAATGAAAAACTGCTGGTGACTTTCTACCGCTGTGCTATAGAATGTGTCCTAAGCTACTGCATCTGCACATAGTTTAGTAGCTACATAGTGGCACCGGCAATGTGGCGTAGCTGGCTGGGAGTCAGCTGCATAAGATCTCTACTGACCAGAAGATCATGAGTTCGAGGCCTGCCCAGGTCGGGGTGAGCTCTTGACCAATTGTGTAGCTCGTTGTCTGTCTATATATGTTGTATGTCTATGGCATTGAATGTTTGCCTGTATATGTGCATTGTGATCTGCCCTGAGTCCCCTGCAGGGTGAGAAGGGCAGAATATAAATGATGTAAATAAATAAATAAATAAATAAATAGTGGCATTCCAAGGGGTCACCACTTGTGCACAGCGAAACACTGGTTGCCCTCTCCCCTCTTTGGAAGAACTTTATAGGTCCTGCAGCCTTAAGAAAGCTCAGAGCATTCTTGGGGAATCACCCCACCTGGCATATTCTTCTTTTTATAAATCATTATCATTGGGCAGATGGTACAGGTTGACAAAGACAAGGACAAACAAACTGAATGATAGCTTTTATCCCAGAACTATATTGAACTCCATGTTTTCACACTGATGTGGCATTGGGGGCTGTCTGGTGGTGGTGTGGAGGAATGGGTATGTTGTTTTGTGGTGTGTGCTGGGGAAGGCATGTAATATTGTTGGGAAATAGCATAATAACAATAAAGTTATTCTATTCTAACTACCATGGTTCCATCCCATGGGACTTGAAGTGTAGGAAGATAGCATTTAGAATAAGCCCGCACATTCCTTTGATGTCACATTGACAAATAAGAAAGAGATATGGCAGTCAAAGTGGAATCATATCTGTGTGACTGTGTAGTGTGAGAAGGTCTCATGTGTCTTTCTTGGCTCTTCTCCTCAACAATACATTTAGCATTCACTTATGCAAGGTTCTTGTAACAGTTTCTCTTTAAGATACCTGCATGCTTTTAGCATGATTTAAAGGAAGCATTATTCAAAGAAGAGGCTCTGTAAGCAGCATTCTCTCGGGACACTGAAGAATTTGGTCCTAAAACTGCAACAGTATAAGTTTCAAATTGCTTGGAACCAAATGTTCCCATGTACAAAGCTGCCTAGTATTCCCCAGACGACATTAGGTATGCAGACTTTTGAATACATCAGAGCATCTGAACAACTACTTCAGTCCTATAAATTCCTATAGTACTATCTAGGTCTCTTTCATTAAGAATCGATTTATTAGGTTTTTTAAAAAATGCCTCAGTAAAATCAACTGCTTCATGAATGCTGGTAGCTTGTATTCTTTTATCTTTTTTTAATAGTATGGACTGGATAGAAAATACATGTTTTTTCTCTCTCCAGGTGACATTTAAAAGGTCAGTGATGTAATTAAACTGTGCCCATAACTTGTACACACTGAAGGATAAAAATAGTCATGGGATTTGGCTGCTATTCTTTGATAAGAAAACTGGTGATGTACTGGTATGTGGATTGCTTCACTCAGACACTGCTGAGGCATTAATAGATCACATAATAATACACTTTTCAGGCCTCACACAGGTAGGTCTGGCC
Organism: Anolis apletophallus; assembly: GCA_030556195.1. Classification (NCBI taxonomy): domain Eukaryota; kingdom Metazoa; phylum Chordata; class Lepidosauria; order Squamata; family Anolidae; genus Anolis; species Anolis apletophallus. Next base: position 43,465,411 of record JARBWK010000004.1, on the reverse strand, counting down.
TCTACCGTTTGAATTCTAGGGCCCTTCCACACAGCCCTATATCCCAGAATATCAAGGCAGAAAATCCCACAATATCTGCTTTGAACTGGATTATCTGAGCTTCACATGTGTACCACATGACTTCCAAATTCTTTATCCTTCTGATACCATTTCTCCTTCACTATTGCTTTTCTTTTGAATGAGTTTTGTGTCTTTGTACTCACTTATTTGCTGCATTTTTCATATGCTACCATGATGTGTTTGAACAAATTTGGAACTTCAGGTTCTTGGGAAGATCAAAATCATGCAGCATAAAGAAGTCTTATTTCCTGGTTTCTAAAATCTACAAGGGTTATCCAGAAAGCAGGGTTACATGCTTTTAAAAAATACAAAGTACAAATATATTTTAATAAAACTTAACATGGATTGCAGCATAAGTATTACATTATTTTTCCACATTATCACCATTCAGTTCAATACATTTTGTCATCCATGGGAAAAGTTTTTGAAACTTCTGTGTCATAGAAGTTTCCCTCTGCATTTTTCATCCAGTTTGTCACATCGATTTTCACCTCGTTATTGTCAGCGAAGTGTTTGCCACCAAGGTATTCCTTCAATTTAGTGAACAGATTATAGTTACTGGGTGCGAGATCAGGCTGTGAGAGGGATGGCTTAAAACAGGGGTGTTCACACTTTTTCAGCATGCGAGCTACTCTTAAAGCAACCAAGGCCAAAAGATCTACCTGCCCCTGCCGCCATGTGCTCCCGCCGCTGCGCGCTCTCTGGGACATTGCAGGAAAGAGAAAGCACGAGGCGGGGCATCCAGAGGGAGCACACCGCCCTGCCTATCTCGCCGGCAACAGAGGCTGCACAGCTGCTTCTGGATGAGAGAGAGGCAGGGCGCTCCCTCCAGAGGCCCCGCCTCATGCTTCCTTCTTCCTGCAATGCCCCGCAGGCGAAAAAAGCACCGCGAGAGAAGCCAGCAGCAGGAGCGCGCGTGCACACAGGGTGTGCGCGCGCATGGAAGGAGCGCCTTATTTGGCTGGTGAGGCCCGAAGATCTCCTGGAAGAGGCCCGAAGATCTACTAGTAGCTCCCGAGCTACCTAATGAGCACCCCTGGCTTAAAACATCCCAACCAAATGAAGTCAACAACTCTTGTGTTGCATAAGCAGTGTGTGGATGCTCATTGTCATGAAGGAGACAAACTCCCGCCATCAGCATCCCACAGCATTTGTTTTGGATGGTTCCGCGAATTTTCGACATGATCACACAATATATCCCATACCCATTTTGTCACTTTCTGTCTTGACATTACGTCCTCTCCATAAACTGAAATGATTTTATGATGAATTGCAGTAGCATAAATGCGTTCATTTAGATAGTGTATTACAGCGCAGACTTTGTGCTTGGAGAGAAACGGAATGAGGACGCTCATCTCTAACCTTCAATACAATGCCAGTCGATGAGCTACTGACAACTAGTACTGCTCATTCACATCCACTGGCTTCCCACTACACGGCAGTGATACCAACCTTTCTGCGAAAATTCTTGACAGCTACGTGCCTTGTAATTTATTTATTTATTTATTTCAGGATTTTACCCCGCTCTTCTCAACCCCCGAGGGGGGACTCAGAGCGGCTTACAGCACGGCACAATTCGATGCCACATCAACAGCGTAAAACCCCAAACCCCACAACACATTAAAATACATTAAGGCATTAAAATACAATCCCTCAGCAACATCTACAGTCATTCCAATTTAATTGTAACCTTACTTTCCGGATAACGCTCGTACACTCTCCACATTTGTAGGGTTTCTGACCCTGCAAAGTTGACTTTGTTTTGATATGAGTTGCGAAGTTTAGACACTTATTTTTAAAACATGCATTGATGTCATCAGGAAAACAAATGTCAGAATCCATACAAGGAGGGCAAAGTATTGCTTTGATTATTGTGTTGGACTACAGGTCCCAGTATTTGTCATCCCTGGCTACATTAGCTAGGGCTAATGGGAGCTGACAATCTCTAGTGTACTGCACTTTATTGTAAACAGTATCAAAAACATTACTGCAGATCTTCATGTCTACGAAAGCCAACAACAGTTTCTGTTTCTGTCAATTAATGGGAAGTGTTCTGTTGGGGAGTCTTCTTTGAATTGGAGTTGGTGGCTATACATCAGGAGAAGTGTGCATAAGCTTCAGGCAAGCTTCTTGCTTTGAAAGTAGAATTATATGTACTACAGGGATGGTGGTTCTTTGCAGTGTAAAGTCCTGGTTCAGATTTCTATGTCTTGGATGAGTATCTACAAAGACTGTTGGTTGGAAAGCCTGCTGTGAATATTGCCAAAGAGTTATTAGCCCAATGCCCACTCTTCTACATGCTCCAACATTTGACAAAGGAGAAGGACACTTCTAATTGGTTCAGCCCTTTGGTCCTTTTCAAGCTGCCTTGCGTCACTGATTCTGCCAGTGCAGCTCTTTCAACTGCTGCTTGGCAATCGCTGTTTCAGCTGTCTCTCACTGAGCTTCTGAATGGGACAAGTAGGACATGATCTGCCATTCTTCCCTTTCTCCAGCTATTGGCCAGATCAAAATAGAGGTACAGGAAGCTCATTCAGAAGGCCTCCCTTGGGCTGACTCACTTTTCTATGGCCATGCTAGGATCAGTAAAACTCTTGCTTTTTTGCCAACAGTAAGAATTGCACTAAGTCAATACAAGAAGAAGAAAATGGTACGTTGATAGACGGCACACACTGCCTTCCGAATTCTCTACATACAACCCAAACAATAGGACAAGAATTAAATAGCTTTCATTTTCTGAACATGTTTGTGTTGTGTAGTAATATTTTGCAATGCTAGTAGTCTCAGAAAGACAGCTAAAAGGGATGTTTGTCATCTTACATTTTGAGTGGAAATGCAGTATTTCATGGAAATGGAAAGTAGTGTATTACTAATGCTTCTGGTTACTTTTCCCTCATGAAATACATGGAAGTAGGGCCCAATCACTTTCTAATTCCCCCAAACTGAGATAGCTGAAACATGTGACCATTCACACCTGACTCCAGACCTGTGCATTTTTCAGAGCTTGAGAAAGTTACATTTTCGTATTGCAATCCACTTGGTGATGGCAGTCATGAAAGAGGAAATCAATAAAAGTTACTTTTAAAGGAAAATATTTAAAGGTGAAAGAAAATGACGTGAATTGTAATTAAAGGCCCTGTGTTCTCAAAACAGGATGCTGATGGACAAATATAGAAACTCTTCACTGTCTCTAGTTATGTAGATTAATTTTGTATCTCAGTAAAGAATTAATGCAATACATGAAACAACCAAGCATGTGCTGAGGATTACCACCACTTACCACAAACCAAAGATGGGAAATGTGTAGTCCTCCAGGTAGAGTTGACCTGCACATCTATCATTCTTCCTGTTTGATTTTGCTAGTCATGACTGAAACTAAAGGGAGCTGAATATCCCCATTCTTACTGCAACCACAAGCACACCAGGTTGTGTGGTTAGGACCAGGTTTCATTTACACATAGTGAGAATTGCACAGCCTTTTATTTTCTGGGTCTGAAGATGAACATCATGAAGCATCGAAGATAATTAAAGCACATGCTTTTTAATTATGCCCAGAAAGTTCCCTTAATCCATTTTGCATAATAAGCATAGCCTATTTACTGTATATTTTTCATGTCGAGCTTGTCCATTTCAGATCAAAATAGAGTGAAGTGCCTCACAGGTTGTTAGCAAGGCTCCTAAAAGTCTCATCCATCAAGCTCTTACATGTTTTTTTCAAGAGTAACACCAGCTACCACTGGAAAATTCATTACGTCATCATTTAGACAACCATGTCTGCAAAGAAGAATGGGGCCAATTGCTATAGTGCAGGGGTGGGCAATTATTTTTTCCAAGGGGCCACATGAGAGCCAAAAAATATTATGGAGGGCCGCACCTAAAGGCTGAACTACATTCTACAATGTGGCATTAGCAGCTATGCTTTCGTAAGAGTATGTCACACCAACGTGAAAGCAACTGTTGATTGATTTCAAACAACAATAGCTAGCTAGCTATGCTTCTTGGGTCACAAGGAAGAAATTGCTCTGATGTGAGTACTAAGGAGTTTGTTACAAGAACCTGCTGTTCTGCTACAGTCATATTCTTGTCGAAAGTGAATACAGACTGCACTGAGCACCTTCAATATTGCACCTCTCCCCAGTAATGCCATTGTGCCAATTCGTTAATCCCTGGTCCCATAATTTTACAATTACTCACCCCCATAATTCTGACTTCCTGCACTGCTGGAACACCTGGAGAGCTAAAATTTGCCCATACCTGTTCTAAAAGGTTTGTATCATTTTATTAGCAATTTAACTTTATATGTAGAGTTTGAAATCATTTTGATAATTTAATCCTAATTTAATATTATCCCTTCAAAATGAGTTTAGTTGTGTGGTGTTTTTTTAAAAATTACAAGCTGCATTGAGTCTAAATTTTGGGAGAAATGCAGCATATGAAGAGGAGGAGGAGGAGGACCACGACTAGAAATCCACACCATTGCTCTGTTTGTGGGAAATATTTATACTCTCTCTCAATACAACAGCAGTCATCATGAACCCTCATTCTTTTTTGAACCAACAAATTTCATAAAGTGATCAGGAATATAATTCCAGGTGGATGTATGGCACATGCGCCCACCACAGCTATTTCATACTTGTGATTGACACACACTCTCTGGCCCTGGTGCAGATATTCAGCTACATGATGCCAACTTCCATGACTGACCAAAAGCTTCTTCTTTACCTCTTGCCAGTCATTGCTGTAAGCAGGGATTGGTGACCTTCTCACCCCTAGCGTAATTTCATGGTGAGGTTCTTTCCCCGTTCCTTTAGTGATTTCTGCATATAGTGGATGCTGTTTGTACATGTATGGTTTTACTTAATTAAATACGATACAACCTCTGTTTCAGTTATAAGCTCTTTATTTGCTATTAGAAAAACCAAACAAAAAGCCAGGAGCTAAAGTAATAGCACATTTTTGAAACAAATTATCTGCAGGTCTTCTTTATTCCCTAGACTAGAATAAGGTGGAGACTTTCTTGTCTTAGTTAGACTACACATCCCACAATCCCTGATCATTGTCCTTGCTGGCTAAGGCTTATGGGAGTTGGAATCCAAGAACATTTGAAGGGCTGTAGGTTTATTGTTTTGAAAAGGTAGGAAAAATTGGTGACTAGCAAATGCTTTCATCTAAAGGCCTGTCATCCCCAGCCAACATGACTAATAGCTAGGGATTGTGAGAGTTGCAGTCCACAAGAGTGGGAAGGAAGATAAAGAAAGATAACTCAAAGAAAGCCTGCCTTTTCTTGCCAGTGATGACTACAAATTATGGATTTTGGAAATGTGATCCTCCAGAGGTGGAGGAGAAGTTGAATCCCCTAAAGAGAACGGTTAGGATCGCAGGGAAAAGGAAATATATAGACCTAGTCACCCAATCGACAAGGAAAAGCTAATGGACATTGATACTCTAATCATTGAATCGAAGGACTTTAAAAACTTAGGAGAAAAAAAAGACAATAGACTTAAGAGATATAAGAAGACCCGATATGGTTATATAGTTAAAGAAGATGAACAGAAAGAAAGAAGTGACAATTTTAGAGAATAAAGAGAACTGTATCAGATAAATAAGAATAAAACCACTGAATAAGGAAGATGGAAGTTAGCAAGACACCCCTTTCTATCTTCTCTCACTATCCTTGCCTAATTTTTTCCTCCCAGGATCCCTGATCAACCCATTACCCCCAACACCTCCTATTCTTACCCCTTTCCCCTCCTACTCTAACCCTCTTCTCTCCCTTTACCCTCAATCTATCCTAACCCGAAACCTTTTTCTATCTTTTATTCATATGTAACCAAAATTTTCAATAAGAAATTTTTTTTTTTTAAGAGTGGGAAGGAACACGTTGGCTTAACAGAAAGATAAGGTAAAGTTTCACCCTGAAATTAAATCTAGTCATGTCCGACTCTTTGGGGGGAGGGTGCTTATCTCTATTTCTAAGCTGAAGAGCCATGTGGCCAGCATGACTGCATGGAGCATAGTTACCTTCCTTCCGAAGCGGTACCGATTGATCTACTCACATTTGCATGTTTTTGAATGGCTAGGGTGGCAGAAGCTGGGCCTGCTCCCCGGATTTGAAACACCAACCTTTCATTCATCAAGTTTGGCAGCTCAGCGGTTTAACCCTTCCCTACCAGGGACTCCAACAGAAAAATAGTGCTGTAATATAGTTTTAAAATATAGTAATAACTTGTAATGCATATGTGAATTTTATAGCACAATAACAGAAAAACAGTGCTATAAAATCCACATATACTTTACAAGTCATAGTTCTATTTCTTAGAACTATATTATCTGATTAGCTTCCTTTCACTGGCCTTGCATCAGGTAGACTACCTTATGTTGCCCTTTCCATCAGTCCCTCAGCCTTAGCTAGCCAGCCAAAGTACAGGCACACAAAGCTAAGTCTTATCTTCTCTTCCTCTCTCTAGCTCTCTCTCTTTTTGTTTTCATTGAGGATTGTAAACATTACTCAAATTCTTGCAGCGTGGGTTGGCAATGCGCATTCTCACAGTGGCAACTGGAGGGGCAACATTGCCACATAGGAGAAAAAGCTCTCGCACAATAGTCTACTTTTCAGATACAGGCTCTTTGCCAGTAGTTGGCATTCTCTTAACCCCTTGCGATGAGGAGATAGACTCCCACTTTGAAAGTTTAGCTTTCATCTGCAATCCGTAGAATGCTTACTTCTCAAATATCTTTTCCTGGGTTGAGTAGCAATGCATTTTTTTTAGTTTGAGTTCTCTGTTCAGAATCAAGGGCCTTGGTCCAGAAAAGAATTATCCACAGGGGCCAAAAAAGGATAAAGCTTTGCATGATTTCTCTTGCTACAGCAGCATTTAGAAATGAAGAGATAAGCAGTTGTTCATGCTCTCAGACCAAGTGCTTTCTTTCTTCAAGAGCAGAAACTGCTGTGGCAGTAAAACATGTAAAGGTTGGATAAGCATAGGATTGTAGCCTGTAGTGTGCAATTTTTGAAAAGCACTATATTTTCGTGTGTTGGTTGTAGCAGACTTTGCGGGTAGTGTTAATTCTACCTTCAAAAGCTCTCACTTCAAACTCAAACGCACACGTAAGTGAGGTAGTTTTACTGAACTAAAAATAACACTAAATAAACCACAGTTGAGTCTGAGCCAAAACCAAAACTCTCAGCTTATTTCTGGGAGTCCAAGATTGGATTCAAAGTCAGTCATGCTTATGAATATATCCAGTGTAATCAATATTATTTAATTTATTGACTAAATGGAGACTACCTTCATTTCATACTCTTGATATGTAAAAAAATCTGAATCTAACCAGAAATAGCAGGATAGCAAAGTGTTTCACAAAGTTGCCATAGTAGTCAGAGAATGTATTAGAGGAAAGCATTAGAATAGTGGTGATGCTGTGCATTGGGCACATTTCAGAAGAGAATTCAGCACTGAGTCTGTGGGGATGTCTGTGCTTTCAAGCTGCTTGTCAGCTTATGATGACCGCACTCATTCATTGGGTTTTCTGAGACTTGGAGGTGATTGTGTAGGTAATTTGTTCTGAAATATAGCTTACGGGAGAGGTCCCTAAACTAAGGCCCATTGGCCAGATGCAGTCCTTCAAGGTCATTTTCCCGGCCCTGCCCTAAACTTTAGACTTCGGGTCACCCTAAGTCTGAAGTGACTTGAAGGCACACAACCAACTCAATACTCATTGACCCGACTATCTCATCAGTCAAAAGCAGGTCTACATTTCCCATTGAAATGTGGGTTAAAATTATTCCTTATTTTTAATATTGTATTTTGTGGGGGTTTTTTGCACTACAAATACGTGCAATGTGCATAGGTACTCATTCATGTTTCTTTCAAACTATAGTCCGGCCCCCCAACAGTCTGAGGGACCATGAACCAGCCCTCAGCTTTAAAACTTTGAGGACACCTGGGCTACAGCATCTGGCAGTTGTTGGCAATTTCCCATCCAAGTACTAACCAGGACTTCCCTGTTTAGCATCCAAAATCAGACAGGATCTGGTGCCTTTAGGGTATTTAGGCTGATGCTAAAACTAAACAGTGGAAAAATCAATGACCCAGGAAAGTATGCCACGTGATAATCTTAATATGAAAACTAAATACCTTTACAGAGTGAAAAGGCTTAAGTCAGTTCCTTTCCAACTCCATTTCTACTATTAATCTCTCATTATTGGACCCTATTATATAAATCAGTTGGATGTCTAATATTTCAACTTTTATTCTATTTCTTTAGATAAAATGTAATTGGAGCATCTCACCCTTTTGTTGCTGAAGTTCTAAAGTGTTATTTTACCAGAAAAAATCATATATAAAGAACAAGAAAAGAAGTAGAAGGAGGGGAAGGAGTTCCTATACTGTGGTCTAAGTCATTGCCACTGGTGATGTCCTTCTTTCTTGCAAGCAAGTTTGTTTGTATTAGACTGAAGGAGTAACTTGTCTCTTTAAAACTATTTGCTTTCACAAAACTCAGCCAAGCTTATGAAAATATATCTCCCTGCCGTTGAAGGAGGAAATGAAAATCTGAGGCAGGTCAGAATCTTACTTTTCATAAATCTGTACTATTGCTTGTGATTACTTAGCATGAGTACAGTATTGGTTTTATACACGCAAAACAGTCACAAGACAAAGAGTGACATTTATTCCTGCCATCCACCCTCTTGCATTTCAAGTGTGTTGAGCTTGTTTAGGGCCAAATCGAGTATTTATGATAAAGGTTGATTTTTGCTGAACATCATCAACTCAGTGCACTTTTTTCATGTAAAGGAATTTGCACAAGTTCCTGTTAGTATATTTATGCTGCCTTACATAAGAAAAGCAGTGGTAGAGTGTGTGATAAGGCTTTCCAATTGTACATGTCTTTAGAAACAAATGTTTGGACCTGGAGACTTCGCAATCACAAAATAGTCCTTGTAGCAAGTTCCTCATGCCAAAACATAATGTTGGGTGCAGATTTGTCTCAGGTTTTACTATCCATTCAAGTAATTCTCAATTCAGTATGCCCTTCTGAAAAGTCTATAACATTTTATTATTTCTAATGTTTCATTTTATATCTATATATCTTATGCTATAAGGCCTTTACCTTATCTGTGTATTGTATGTCATTGTTTGCAGTGTAAAAGGCATTGAATGTTTGCATTATATGTGTACTGTAATCCCTTCCTAATTCCTTTGGGGAGATAAAGTGGAATATAAATAAAGTGTATCATCATCATCTTCTAAGTGGTGCTGAGATTTACAAGTAATTGGCTCTGTTGGCTGCAGTGGCTCCAGTCCTTCTTGGAAGGTCGTTCCCAGAAGGTGTCGTGGGGGACACCTGCTCGGCCCGCAGCCATTGTTCTGTAGTGTCCCGCAGGGCTCAGTATTGTCCTCCATGTTGTTTAACATCTACATGAAGCCGTTGGGTGACATTATCCAGCGTTTTGGAGTTCGATGCCATCTGTATGCAGATGATGTCCAACTCTATTACTCCTTTCCACCAGATGCTAAGGAGACTGTCCAGATGGTGAACCGGTGCCTGGTTGCTGTGACAATCTGGATGAGGGCAAACAAACTGAAGTTGAATCCTGATAAGATAGAGATCCTCATGGTCAGTTGCAAGACCAAACAGGGTATAGGGTTACAGTGCTGGATGGGGTTACAGTACCCTTGGGAGTCCTCCTGGACTCATTGCTGAGCCTGGAGCCTCAGGTTGCAGTGGTGGCTAGAGGGGCTTTCACACAATTAAAACTTGTATGCCAGCTGCGCCCGTACCTTGGGAAGTCAGACTTGGCCACAGTGGTCCAAGCTCTTGTTAAATCCAGGATAGACTACTGCAACACACTCTACGTGGGGTTGCCTTTGAAGATGGTTCAGAAGCTTCAAATAGTCCAATGAGAGGCAGCCAGGTTAATAACTGGAGAGACATACAGGGAGCACACAACTCCCATATTACATCAGCTCCACTGGCTGCCTGTTTGCTACCGGGCACAAATCAAAGTGCTGACTTTAACCTATAAAGCCCTAAACAGCCCCGACCTAGTTACCTGTCTGAATGCATCTCCCTTAACGAACGACTGTGAAAACTAAGATATTCTGAGGAGGCCCTGCTCTCAATCCTGCCACCATCACAGGCACAATTGGTGGGGATGAGAGACAGAGCCTTCTCAGTGATTGTCCCCCAGTTATGGAACTCCCTTCCTGACAATATTAGATCAGCCCCCTCCCTCATGTCCTTCAGAAGGATGGTAACGACCTGGCTGTGGGACCAAGCCTTTGGGGCGGTGCAATGAGGCAAAATAGTGTCCTGAGATGGTTTTTAAGCAACTGATTTTAAAGTGAATATAAGTGATTTTAATGTTTGTATATATTTATGATTTTATGTCCTGGCATTGAATGTTTGCCGTATATATGTTGTGCTCTGCCCTGAGTCCCCTGCAGGGTTAGAAAGGCAGAAAATAAATGTTTTAAATAAACAAATAAATAAATTGCATGTTTGAGTTATTACAAAACTTGTAGCTTACTCTTTTCCTAATTCTCAGATGACACAGACTAATAAATATGTGCTTAGGCAGTTCAGCAGGCACCCGTTTTCAGCTCTTTTTTTCAAACAGAATACATTTTAAATTGCTTGTACAAAATTGAGACCTGTGTTTTAACATTTTCTATATGCAACATTTTATTGTCAGTTAGATAATACCAGAAATATTTTGTAACATTAAGATAAAAATATAAGCATAAAGATAGATATGAAATAAAGTACTGGTATGGTACCTATTTCAATTTCTCTAAACTGGGCATCCCCCCTCCCCAATGTCTTCAAAATGTCCAGAGTACACTCCTGTCTCTCCTCTACACTGATTAGTTTAAAGATAGCCGTGCCAGTGCTTGGACATTGTGGCTTTCCACTTGTACACTGTGGTGTTGCATTTATTACTTTGCAAGAGAATTCTGGATTCTAAAGGCTGACATTGGTTGTGCTTATGGAATGCCCCTAAAATTTGGGGATAATAAACTTTACATCCATTTTTACTAAGCCAGGATGGGATTCATGCAGTTAAATAAAACATATAGGCATATAAAACAGCAACTTAAGACTCAATTAAAACAGTACTCATCCACCAATGACGGTAAGCTACTGTAGACGTGGCCAGGCTGTAAACATTAAAGCAAGGGAATGGGATAAGTGTAGAGCTGTAACCATGGGACAAGGGCATGCAATATAGTGCAAGGCTGCATAACTATTGCGTAGAGTTGCAGTTCAACATCATCTGTAGAATTCACTCTGATAGATTTTCGAATGAACTATCAAAGGTGCTGAATCCCAGCTACTTTTCAATTAGGTTCAGTACCTTGAACAGCTCCCTTAAAAGTTTTGACTAAGAGCAAGAGCATTAACCTTTGATATCATGAGATCACAGAGGTTTCTTCTCATCTCTCCCAGAAAGTGACACAGTTCAGAATACTTCTATTGCATAAGAACAACTGCACCACACAAAACATTCTGTGTGTTTGTTGTGGTACTGAGAGGCCATGAAAAAGTTGTGCATTTTGATCAAACTCACCTAAGAATTACACTGGTGGTGGTACAACCACAAAGTATCTACCTACAAATCTTAATGACAGCTATCAAGACCAGTTACCTAATAAAGTCGATATAAAGTTAGAGGTGCTTTGCTACACATTGCTATGCATTATGCTGTATATTGGATGGTGTTAAATATGATTTTAAACAATACAGGTAAGGTAGTGGAAATAAGACACTAGGTTGAGAAAAAAATGTTTGAATAAGTAAAACCAAATAATCAAAACTCTCAGGATGAATTATGATGCTTCCTACTTTGCTTGAATACTAGGCAAAAATGTTATTGTCATATCTACTCACACATAGAGTCAGATTTTAAGAAACAGATTCCATAATCCATTAATCTAATGCCAGTTGGGTATGCCTTATCTGAAATTATTGGGACCAGAAGGGATTTGTATTTTGGAGTGGGCTTTTCAAAAACATTTGGGAATCCTTATATTTGAATATGCATACTTAATGAGATATCTCGTAGATGGAGCCCAAGTCCAAACATCAAATTCAAGTATGTTTCATATGCGCCACATACATATAACAGAAGGAGATGTTATACAATATTTTAAATAAATTTGCATGAAACATATTTAGTGTACAATTCCAGAGTGTTTTGGTTTTTAGAACAAGGGATGTTTCTTCAGCAGTGTATGCTTTTTGTGGACCAAAATCAGACAAGTGTATAGAAAAGATTTCATCACAGGACTAGGTTAATTTAATAGATTTAAGGAGTTATTTCAGATCACTGTACATCTGCTTGGGATGCTGCCATAATGTTGATAGGCAAACACATTGTGATTTTAGAGAACTCTTGGCATACCACAACATTTAGGACCATATTGCATTGGCATGCCACTGCAATATGGTCCTAAATTTTGGAATAATTCACATCTTTTTGCTAGATCAGGACAATGAAATTAAGTTTAATATAGATGTAACACATTTTTACATCACATATAACCTAAACTATTAAAAATCTAAGTATTTTTAAAAACAAATGATGTATTCGTGGTAACTACATTCATATGTATTATGTGTTTTAATTGTTTATTTAGTATTCATTTCTGTCAAGTGCATTTGAAGATTCATTGCTAGTTCAGACTGCAAAATGTTAATGCGAACGGGCAAATGTAAGCTTGCATCATGCTGGGAAATACCAAACATACTATTAAATGCTAACAGGCAAGTGATTAAACTTGAGGGTGCTTTCAAAACCACAATTAAATAAATGATAAAGAACAGCCATAACAACATCTGGGGAAAATAAACAGCAGCATAGTGCTCTTAGACCGTCTGAAGAAGTGAGCTATGCTTCATAAACGCTTATGCCAAAGAAATCTTGTTAGTCTTTAAAGTTATTTTATTTTAGTTTTGGAGCAGATTTCATCATATTATTTACACAGTGCTTCCCAAACTTACCAGACATTTGTCACTAATGGCAGGGACTGATGTGGCCTCAAGATCTTAGAATGATCTGATTTGTTCACTAGAGTTTCCAATGACAGTTCTGGCTCACGCTGGCATGAGCTAAATAAGTTTATCACGTTCACAATTAATACAGCACTGGCTTTAGAAGCTTTCTTCTGTTTAAAAGGAGGATATATTTCAGAGGAAGGAACTGGATACATTTATTTCCTTTTATTTCTTCAAGTATTTGTAGCCTGTCCTATAAGTCCTCTAAAGCAGTGGTTCTCAACCTGTGGGTTCCCAGATGTTTTGGCCTTCAACTCCCAGAAATTCTAATAGCTGGTAAACTGGCAGGGATTTCTGGGAGTTGTAGACCCAAACACCTGGGGACCCACAGGTTGGGAACCACTGCTCTAAAGGCACCAGGTTCCATCTGATCTTGGAAGCTAAGCAGGGTCAGCCTGGTTAGAAGTTGGACGAGAGATGACAGGTGGTGTAGGAACTATCAAAGCCATCTTTAAGTATTCCTTTCCTAAGAAAACGCAGTGAAATCCAGAGGCTTTCCATGAGTCGACAGGCAACTTGAAGGCACAGACACATGCATTTTAACACAAGGGGATCGAAATCATGTTCCTGATGCTTTCATTTGCAGACCATCTGTCTTCATTCCAGCTGTGTTCCTTTTCAAGGTTCCAGTGCTCGTAAGTTGAAGGTGAACCCGGCGAAGACGGAGATCTTGTGGCTGGGCCGCCCGGGGGGGGGGGTAGTGACCCAGTTGCCAACTTTCGATGGTGTGGCCCTCTGCCCTCAGCCATCGGTAAAAAGTCTGGGGGTCGGCTGGGCGCCCACCGGGTCCTCCTCAAGGTGTTAGTTCTCACCTTGAAGGCCATCTATGGTTTGGGGCCAGTGTACCTGAGGGAGCGACTTACCCCTATGTGCCCGCGAGATCACTGCGCTCTGAGGAGCTTAACCTCCTTGAGGTGCCTTCCCTTGGAACCTGCAGACTGGCCACTACACGGCGGAGGGCATTCTCTGTAGCTGCCCCAAGTCTCTGGAACGGCCTCCCGGAGAGATCCGCGCCATCCGCTCTTCTGCCCTTCCGCCAAGGCCTTCAAGACTTGGCTCTTTAGGAAGGCGTTTGGCCCTTAACTCAACCACACTGTGTGCCATGCCGCCTATCCCCCAGATTCTTATCTCGCCCCCAGCCTTCGCTGAGGGCTAGTGTTTTTAATATGTTTTAACTGCTTTGATGTTTAATGTGTTTTAACTGTTTAATCTGTTTTATTACTCACGGTGTTTATGCTTCTTCTGTAAACCGCTCTGAGCTCCGGAGTGAGCGGTATACTAAATTGAAGTTAATAAATAATAAATAAATAAATATACATGTCTTGTTACATGAGCTGTTTGTATGCAGGGGTGAGGAAAATGTTAGTTCCTGTTGACTCATACTTGCCTCACACCTCTACAATTTAGATATTAGGTTTTTACACTCAACCAGAAGTCCACCCTTTGCTCTATTTATGAGCTCCAGTGAATTACTACTCTGTCACCCAATTACTTATCTGCTGTGTTTTCACTCTCTGACTTCGACAGAGCTTAAACAGATCAGTGTCCTCTCACCAATACAGGCTAGCAGGTACTAAAAATATCATACAAAAGCTGACTGGCACAACTTGGGGATCACAACCAGACATGGTGAAGACATCTGCCCTTGCACTTTGCTAGTCTGCTGCCAATTACGCATGCCCAGTGTGGAATACATCTCACCATGTTGAAACAGTGGATGTGGCTCTTATTGAGACATGCTTAATGAGACATGCATAATGTCTACGCCCCACACCACTGGAGAACTTATACTGTTTATCAGGTTATTGCACCACCTGGCATTTGTTGGGTAGTAGCAGCCTTTAATGGAAGGACCAAGGGAGTGATATCTCCAGCCCATCTTCTATTCAGATATAAGCCAGCAAGCCAATGCCTTAAATCAAGAAACAGTTTTCTAAGATCTACAGAGATACTTGCAGGAACACCTCAGCAAGTGAGAGTCCAATTGTGGCAGGATAAAACATGAAACCTCAATTCATGGCTGATACCAGATGAGAAACTTTCCCCTGGTCACACAAAAGACTGAGCAACTTGGAGGGTGCTAAACAGGCTGCGCTCTGGCACCATGAGATGCAGAGCCAATCTTCAGAAATGGGGCTACAAAGTGGAGTCCCTGACATGCGAGTTTAGAGAAGAGCAAACCAGAGACCCTTACTATAATGCAGCCTGAGCCCTGCCACATGCACAATGGAGGATTTTCTTACAGTGACAACAGAGGCACTCCAAGTGGCCAGCTTCTGGTCAAAGGACATTTAGTATAATGCCAAACTTTTTTAAAACTTTGTGTTTTTAAATTCATCATAACTGTACCCTCAACTCACTTCTGACACAAATGAATAACTCTATTAAAGCTGTTAACTCCTCTAATTTTGAGGTTCATCTCATCATCATAATCTAGAATAATGATATGAATCTTCCATGTTAGGCAAAGCTTTGAAAGCAACCTAAAATGCAGCAAGAGTTTTGATACATTTTCTAAATTTCTATCAATCTCTCCTGCTGAAAAGCAGAATAACAGAGTCATAACACTACAGCTTCTCAGAACAATGGTGTTAGTAACTGCAAATATTGGTGGGGTGAGACACCTGTGGTTTTCCACCAACTTCAAGCCACAGACAAAAGGAGGGAAGGATTTAATATTCTTCCCCCAAACTTGGTGCTAAGCAACAACAACGTGTGAGATAAGCACATGCTTAGCACCAAGTATAGTGACAGGATATTAATATTTATTTTGCTAATAAACCACTTGAGTGTTCAAGTAGACCATCCTAGCAGTAGTATCAACAATTAATAACAAGCAACTTTGCAGATGGACATTTTATTGGCCTGATGCGAAACCAATATTGAAGACAAGAAGCCACTGCAAAGAGAAAATGTAGACAAACAGAATGGTTTTCCATTGGAAAAGGAGTCACAGACAGCTGAATTTTAAAACCCTATCTATTTAATTTATGTGCAAACCATATATACAAAGCTAGATTGGATTGGAAAAAGGGAGACATGAAAAATAGAGGCAGGAGATATATCAAATTAGCAAAGACCTGGAAAAACTACTGATGTAAGTCAGAGAAGTAAGTGCAAAAGACGGGTTACAGCTGAAGAGTTGAAGAAAAAATTACCATAGATAATTTTAGAATGGATCATAAAGACTGGTTTAGCCTTTAAAGCCCTAAACGGTTCTGGTCCAACTTACCTGTCCAAACACATCTCTCCCTATGAACCAACGAGATGTTTAAGATCATCCAGAGAGGCCCTGCTCTCGGTCCCGCCTTCTTCGCAGGCGCGACTGGCGGGGACGAGAGACAGGGCCTTTTCAGTGGTGACTCCTCGGCTTTAGAACGCTCTCCCTAGAGACATCAGATTGTCCCCCTCCCTCCTGACATTTCGCAAGAAAGTCAAAACCTGGCTGTTTGAGCAGGCATTTGCTGATGAAATATAACGGTTTATGTAGATATATGGAATGACGACGATGTGACGGAAAGTGATTTCAACATGACGCTCAGTTACCACAGTAATTGTATGTTTTAATTGCTAATTGTTGTGTTATATGGTTATTGTTTGTTTTGTTTTGCTCGTGTTTTGATTGGAGGACAGAGACGCCTTGTGTAAACCGCCCCGAGTCGCCTTCGGGCTGAGAGGGGCGGTATAAAAATGTGATAAATAAAAATAAATAAATAAATAAATGTTTTATAAGGGGAAGGTTAATTTTGATGTTTTATAGTGTTTTTTATCGATGGCATTGAATTCTTGCTAACACTGTGAACTGCCCTGAGTCCCTTCGGGGTTGAGAAGGGCGATATAAACATACCACAAATAAATAAATAATTAATAAATAATTGGGAGACAGTGGGAGGAAAGGAGGACTGTATTGTTGGAAGGTAGACTCAATCAAGGAATCTGTAGGTCTGAGTTTGCAAGATTGCATCAGGGCTGTTAATGACAGTGTCTTGGAAGTCTCTCTCATGAAGCTGTCTTAACAGCAATTAACAACTCGACAAAGTAGGTGGAAATCCATTAGAGGTGGGGAGCCTATCAAATTTATTGCACCAAATTCCAGATTAATATGGTGATGTCTTTGAATTCCAGAGAGACAGCAGATCTCTGAATATCTCTGAACCAGTTGCAGTAGGAATTTGCTATTACCAATATATACATGCCCAGCTTTCCACAGGCAACTGGTTTGCATCCATGTGAAAAATATACTGCTCTTTAGACCTTTAGTTTAGATAGACCTTTAATTTGATAAAGTATGACTTTTATGTTCCTATGTTGTTTGAATCCAGTCCCTATGCGCTCCAATCAGTCTGGCCACTGATGAGGGAGGATGAAGGAACACATGTTCCCTGTGTTACACCCTAAGTCATTAGACACATGCACAAATCCATCAGTATGGTGCCCTTTTATTCTAAATGAACTCAGAACCACTTCCCTCTTTGCTTTATATTGAAACTACTGATTAAATTCCTTACCTATCACAAATGAGCAATATACTTCAATGAATGGGTTTTGATAAAGCTTCTGATTACCCTAATAGTGATGATTGGAAAACAATAAGTCATTTACACTAGACTATCTTAGGTATGTGCTTTCATGTTTTAAGACAATTATCCAGTTCTAAGCACATTCCGTTTTGGAAACAATGAATGCATCTCTTGTAAGAAAGCGTGCCAACTCTTACATGCCACATTTGCTTTCCTTTCTGAGATAGTATAGTCTGGCCGTGAACCTGCACCCACTTATAGTAACTTAATTCTGCCTGTCTTCCTTCCTCTCCACCCCTGCTTCCCTAAAGCCTTGCAAGCTTACACGCCTAAACAAGCAGCTGCTCCACATCAGATGTTCTGCAAGTCTAGAGACTCAAAATATGTCCATTCAGTGCATCCATATTGGTCGTTTAGCTTTCTACAGCAGTGTTTCCCAACCAGTGTGCCGTGGCACACTAGTGTGCCGTGAGCGATCATCAGGTGTGCCGTGGGAAATTGGAACCTCCAAAACCCTTTCTTCCCCCTCCTGCTGAACACTTTTTCTTCTCCACTCAGACTCCCTTCTTCCCAGCCTCACTCTGCTTGCTTTGCCTCACTTTGCTCACGCTGCCACTTCTGCAGGAAGGGGGAGGGAGGAAGACGTGACCTGTGCGGGCGCTACTGCGCAGACTCGCCCCATGTCTTCCTCCCTCCCCTCCACAGTGCTCTCTGGATATAGGTGAACTACAACTCCAAAACTCAAGGTCAATGCTCACCAAACTCTTATAGTATTTTCTCTTGGTTATGGTAGTTCTGTGTAGGAAGTTTGATTCCATTCCATCATTGGTGGAGTTCAGAATGCTCTTTGATTGCGGGTGAACTATAACTCCCAGCTGTTGAGCAAGACCATTCCTGCCAGGATATCTATGTTGTGTTCATCGAAACAGGCCCAGGTTTTACACTGAGTGTATAAATACATTTAAAAACATATTAACTATATGTATTACTGTGTTAGAGTGTCATTTTGTGTCATTTTGGTTGGTGGTGTGCCCCAGGATTTGGTAAATGGAAAAAATGTGCCACGGCTCAAAAAAGGTTGAAAAACACTGTTCTACAGTACAAAATAGGATGCTTCTGGGTTGATAAGGGCTCTGCTGATAAACAGTTCAGGAAACTGTATCAGTGGGTGCACAGAGCTACAGAGTCCCTCGATAGAGGTGAGAAGGTCGGGGTACAAAAGTTTTAAATAAATAAATAAATAAATATTGTATGCTTAACAGACAATATGGGATTGTATGTTACTAATATTGTGTTATGCTAATAGTATAATGTATTGTATTTACATATAACTTGTAAGCCGCTCTGAGTCCCCTTGGGTGAGAAGGGCGGCATGTAAATGTCGTAAAAAAAATCAATCAATCTACACTGTAGCATGAATACAGCTTGACGCCACTTTAACTTCTGTACATCAATGCTATGGAATTATGAGAGTTGTCTGCTCCACATTATTTTCTTTAAAAACCCTCCTATGACACACATTCTACCTCTGTTCGCACCCAGTGTTATTTATTTTAAAATGTTTATAATTTACATCTGGTCCAGCCATAATGCTTTTAAACTGTGTTGTTGTTTATTGCTTATTATAAGTTATAGTGATTGTTTTATTTGCTGTTGTGTTATTTTACTATGTGTTATTGGGCTTGGCCTCATGTAAGCCATCCCAAGTCCATTCTGGGAGATGGGGGGAGTATAAATAAAGTTTAATAACAATAATAGTTTCAGAAGATAAAGAGCCATCTCTGGCAAACAGTGCTAGTGCCTCACCAAACTACAAATCCCAAGATTACATAGCACTGGTCCATGGAAATTATAGTGGTGTCAAAGTGTAGAAGATGTACCTAGTGTGGAATTTCTCTACAGTTTAGAATTAAAAGTGAATACACTTGCATTTCTTGACATGAAACCTACCAATGATGTCCATACAAGAGATCATAAAATGAAAAGAGGTTTGGCTCACCCCTCATCTGGAAGTTCCCTTTTGTCCCAGTTCCACTGGGATTAAGCTGTGGAGATGACTCACTAGAAAAAGATGATAATGCTTGGTATAGTGGAAAGTAGCAAGAAAAGCAGAAGACTGCATTCCAGATGGACAGACTCAGTCAGGAAAGCCATGGCCTAAATCTGTAAGACCTGAGCGGGGCTATTGATGACAGGGTGACTTGGAGGTCTCCTATTCATAGGGTCGCCATAAGTCAAAGTCGGCTTGATGGCCGTTAACAACAACAAAAGAGACAATTTAGTGTAGGCTTCCCACAGGCCATTGCTTGGTCACTGAAAGCACTGAATACTGAACCAGCAAAGTTTTTGGTCTGATCCAGTGGGGCTCTTTCTGTGATCTTTAACTTCTAAGGAGGAAATACATATCATAGTTCTAGCCAGCACACAATATGTTTTTGGCATCGAATTGTTGCCGTTGTTAGGCCACTCTGAGTCCCCCCTCGGGGGTTGAGAAGAAGCGGGGTAGAAATGGTGGAAATAATATTCTAGGGGGTACAACACCTGATAGTTCTAGGATCCAATTCGTACTCCAACTTGCCCTATATATCTGGGATACATGTGCTTTTATTAGATAGAAGGGACAGGTGGGACAAAAAGAAATAGCTATCTAATAATTAGCTGAACTACCAACAGACAGAGGGCCCTTCCACACAGCCCTATATCCCAGAATATCAAGGCAGAAAATCCCACAATATCTATTTTGAACTGGGTTATCTGAGTCCACATTCAGATAATGTGGTGTTTCCTGCCTTGATATTCTGGGATATACTGTAGGGCTGTGTGGAAGGGCTCAGAGAGTGCTTGTTGGTAGTTCATCTAATAGTTAAATAGATGTAGTTTGATACTACTTTAACTGACATGGCTCAATGTTATGGAATCAGGAGAGTTGTAGTCTGGTGAGGCACCAGCACTCTTGAGCAGAGAAGGCTAAAGGCTGTGTAAAACTACAACTCCCATGTTCGCACAGCATTGAGTCATGGCAATTCAAATGATTTCAATTAAACAGTGTAAATGCACCATGAAATACAATCACTGCAAAATACACCAGTCTCATACTATATGTATTAAGATTATATTTTCCCTTTTCCTGGAACCATATGGAAATTTCTCCCAACAAAACTTTCTATCTGATCGGAATGAGAGGGGGGAACTTGGGGTACATTGACACTGTAGAATGGATGTGGTTGGAAATACTTTAACTGTCACAGCATATCATTGTCATCATCATCTCACTTTCCTCTCTCAAAGGAGACTCAAAGCAAATAACACTAAAAAAAATAATGCTACTGACTTTTTTGTGTAACAGAAGCAACTTGAGAAACTGCAAGTCAAGTCGCTTCCGGTGTGAGAGAATTAGCCGCCTGCAAGGACGTTGCCCAGGGAACACCCGGATGTTTCACCATCTGTGGGAGGCTTCTCTCATGTCTCCACATGAGAAGTTGGAGCTGACAGATGGGAGCTCACCCCATAGCCTGGATTCAAACCACCAACCTTTTGATCAGAAGTCCTGCCGGTACAAGGGTTTAGCCCACTGACAATTAAAAACCCATAAGATAGAAACCTTAAAATAGAACTTGATGTTGAACTATTACAAACAAATAGTTAAATCATATAAAAACATTAGGAACTATAAAAAAATACTTAAAAACACTTCATCCAGGCACCAATACTTTGGCAAAGAAGACCGCAGGCCCTGTAAAAATAAGACTTCTCTCTCTCTCTCTCTCTCTCTCTCTCTCTCTCTCTCTCTCTCTCTTTAACTTCCTAGCATTAAGCCATGGCAGTTCAAGTGGTGGCACGTTGCATTAATTCTCCAGTGTAGTTGCAGCCTGGGAAGGTGTTGCTGTATTTCAGTAGATGTCCCTTCAAATGTGCAAGCCCACTACTGACAGCCTCCCATTCCCAAATACACTTCCTTGCTGGCCAGGTGATTCCTCTAGATTTGGAATCATGGAACCCTAGAGTTGGAAGAGACTTCAAGGGACATCTAGTTCCGGCCCATTCTGCCATGCAGGAAACACACAACCCAAGCACTCCTGATGGAATTGTCGTTCAGCCTCTGCTTTAAAATCTCAAGAGAAGGAGACTCCACCATGCTCCGAGGCAGCATATTTCACTGTTGGGAAGTCCTTCCTATTTTTTTTTCCGTATCAGGAATGAGAAACTGCAAGTCAAGTTGTTTCTGGTGTGACGGAATTGACTGTCTGCAAAGATGTTGCCCAGGGGACAACATCTTTGTGGGAGGCTTGTCTCATGTCCCTGCATGGGGAGCTGGAGCTGACAGAAGGAGCTCAATCTGCTCTCCCCGGATTCAAACCGCTGACCTATCAGCAGTCTTGCTGGCACAAGAGTTTAACCCATTGCATCACTGTTCTTCCTAATGTTTAAGTGGACTCTCTCTTCCTTCAGCTTGACTCCATTGCTCTGTGTCCTCGGCTACTTCTACACAGCCAGATAATCTAGGTTATCAAAGCAGAAAATCCACATTATCTGATTTGAACTGGATTATCTGAGTCTAGGAGCCCCTGGTGGCGCAGTGGGTTAAACCGCTGAGCTGCTAAACTTGTTGACCAAAAGGTCACAGGTTTGAATCCGGGGAGCAGTGTGAGCTTCCGCTGTCAATCCCAACTTCTGCCAACCTACCAGCTCAAAAGCATGCAAATGTGAGTAGATCAATAGGTACTGCTCCGGTGGGAAGGTAACGGTGCTCCATGCAGTGATGCCGGCCACATGACCTAGGAGATGTCTACGGACATCGCCAGCTCTTCAGCTTAGAATGGAGAATCTGAATCTAGGAGCCCCTGGTGGCGCAGTGGGTTAAACCGCTGAGCTGCTAAACTTGTTGACCGAAAGGTCACAGGTTTGAATCTGGAGAGCGGCGTGAGCTTCCACTGTCAACCCCAACTTCTGCCAACCTACCAGCTTGAAAGCATACAAATGTGAGTAGATCAATAGTTACCGCTCCGGTGGGAAGTTAACGGCATGCCATGCAGTCATGTCGGCCACATGACCTAGGAGATGTCTACGGACATCGCCGGCTCTTCAGCTTAGAATGGAGATGAACCCGCAGAGTCGGACATGACTGGACTTATTGTCCCGGGGGGGGGGGGGGGACGGGACCCTAAGTTCCCTAAGGAGGGCTTCCAAAGCTTTGATAGTTTCGGGGCCCTTCCGGACAAGCCCTATATCCCAGGATCTGATCCCAGGCTTTCTGTTTATCCCAGATGATCTGGCAGTGTGGACTCATATAATCCAACATAACGCAGGAAACCTGGGATCAGATCTTGGGATAGAGGGCTTGTCTGGAAGGGCCTTTGGCCACCTTCTCTGGACAGACACATTCCAGCTGGTCCCTATCTTTCTGGAAGTGCCCAGAAGGGGACTCAGGATCCCAAGTGAGGTCTGGCTGACCAAGGGGTGCCTCTTCCGCGTGGGTCAGGTCTCGGCAGGAGGGGAGGGGAGGGGGTGTCTCCTCACCTGCGAAGTCGGCCAGGGCGGCGCTCTCTTTGGTCCAGAGCAGGAAGAGGCAGGAGAGGAGTCGCAGCAGCAGCAGCAGCACCTGGCGCCGGGTAGGATGCTGCCCACTTGCCCTTCCCCTCATAATGCAGAGGAGAGGAGGAGAGAGGCGGGGGGGGGGGGGTCCTCTGGTCACATGACGCCTCCAGTCCCCCAGTTGACAGAAAGCGCACTTCCCAACCTCGCTCCCGTCCCCAAAGTGGAGAGTCTGCCAGCCAGAGAGAGAGACAGAGAGCGATCGGGGCGAAGGAAAGGGGCGGGATCCGGGCTCTCCAGGGCAACTGGGAAAGTCCGCAAAAGGAAGCTCGTGCTCGCTCTTCTCTCTCTCTCTCTCTCCACGTAGTTTCGGCCAAGAGGGGAAGAAGCCCCGCGGTAGCAGCAGAAACTCATTGACTGGCTGACTGAGTGGCTGAGCGTCCCGCGCGGCGTGGGAGGAGGAAGAATGGGAAGGGAAGGAGAAGCCTCCTCCTCCTCCTCCTTCTTCTGGCTGCGTAGTCAGAGAGACTTCCAACAGGTGTGGCAACCAATGGCAAGCCTGATCTGCTTGCAATTCTCTCCCGCAGAGCCATTCTCAACCTTATTTATTTACTACTAGCTGAGGACCCGGCGGTGCCCGGGTTATTTGAGGAAGGCACTGTGTGCCAAGGTTGGTTCCTATTAGATGTGTATGTGGCTTGCAGTGGTCTCTGGAAGTTAGTGAAGGTACTGCAAGTCCCATTGGCCATGGTCCATCCCCCTCCCAACAGCACCAGGCTGTAGAGTGGGTCATGGGCAGGGGCGGTCCTACAAGGTAGGCCAAGTAGGCAGCCGCCTAGGGCGCCATCTGGGAAGGGGGCGCCATCCTGGCCGCAAGGGGCGCCATCCTGGCCCTGCTGATGTTCCTCAGACAGTGCTGCAGCTGCCTGCTTTTGGGCCCCGGCCTTGTGTGCTCCGACGCCGCTTCTGGGCATGCGAAAACCTCCGTGCATGCCCAGTAGCTCCCTTGCGCAGAAGCCTGTAAGCAAAGCACTCCCTATCGGGCAGGCAGGGAGTGCTTCCCCTCTCCTTTTGTCTCCGCCATGTGCGCGTTTGCAGGGACGGAGAAAAAGAATCAGTGAAGGAAGTGTAAGTGAAGGAATGAATGAAGGGCTTTCCTCCTCCTCCTCCTCTGCGATCTCTTCTCTCCCTCCTTCCTTTCTTCGGCTCTATTTCTGTCTAGACCTGAGGGGCCTGAGGCTATGAGGAGTTGTGGGAGTTGGAGTCCAAAACACCTAGAGGGAGGGAGGGAGGGCCCAAGTTTGCCCAGGCCGCGCTGCCTGTATTCAACCTCATTTGAACATTTTGGCTGTTTTTCTATTTACATTTACATTGGGATCCTAATTTTGGACTTATGGGAGACTCCTATGAATTATGAGACAGGTGGTAGGTAATAGATTCTGATTTTGATGCATTTACATTGCATTTCTTGTTGATTATTATACAGTTCTGCTTAATATTGTCATACAATATAATAAAAATACAATATAACAATAGAATAATGATATATTTTATATTACATGTAATATTACAAACAATATTGCAGTATAGTGGTATTGTACAAAATAGTGATATATAATATTTTATTTTACTTTATTTTGGGTTATTTGAGTTTTATAGGAGTCATGAAAATATTTAGTAGATGATAATTTTATTGAAATAAATAATTTTATTTATTATTTTATTATAATAATATAATAGAATGTTATATTGTATTATAATGTCAATATATTATAATATAATTATATTGTAATGTAGTATAATATAATTATGATATAATATAGTATGAGTATGGTATAATATATTGTATATACATTGATACAATATAATACTACTAATGGTATTGTGATATTATAATTGTATATTTGTTTTACATGGGGGGCAAAATAATGTTTTTTTGGGGGGGGCACCAAAATAATGTTCGCCTACCATTTCAAATTACCTTAGACCGCTCCTGGTCATGGAGGCTCTTAGTGCCACGTTTGGTGTTGATCATTCATTGGATGAGAGTCGCAGTAGTCTCAGAAGGTGAGTGAAGGTACTTCAAGTCCCGTCATCCATGGTCCATCCCCTCCAAACAGCACCAGGATGTAGAGTGGGTCATGAGGGCTTTGTGTGCCAAGTTTGGTCTTGATTAGTCATTGAATGAGGGTCGCAGCAGTCTTGGGAAGTGAGTGGAGGTACTTCAAGTCCCATCATTCGTGGTCCATCCTCCTCAATACTGCACCAGAATGTAGAATGAGTCATGGGGGCTCTGTGTGCCAAGCTTGGTCTTGATCAGTGTTTGGATGAGGTTGGCAATGGTCTGGTGAAATGAGTGGAGGTACTTCAAGTCCCATCATCCGTGGTCCGCCCTCTGAACTGCATCAGGACGTCCATTGGGTCATGGGGGCTTTTTGTGCCAAGTGTGGTCATGATTATGCACTGGATGAGTGTCGCAGTGGGCTTGGTAAGTGAATGGAGGTACTTCATGGTCCATCCTTCTCTAAACTGCAGTAGGATGGAGTTTGGGTCATGGGGGTACTGTGTGCCAAGTTTGGTCTTGTGGTTCAGGGCCGCCTTGGTCTGTGGGGAATGAAGAGTTTGAAAGTACTACAAATCTCATAACCTGTGATGGTACTTCAAGTCCCATCATCCATGGTCCTCCCTACTCCAAACTGCAGTAGAATGAATCATGGGTCATAGGGGCTCAGTGTGCCAAGGTTGGTTACTGTTAATTCAGGCCATACACAATGTCCCATTAACTGAGGCCTAGTCAGGGAAATCAAGTTAATGAAGCCTTACTGTAAGTTTTGGGACTGGTTTGTGATTCCCTCAGTGGGAAGAAATCCTGTTGTTTGAATGTAGAGGCCTGGATTCTGGGATGCTGGCTAATCAGTGGCAATCAATGCCCTCTGTCTGGTGCCTTAGAATTTTGGAATGGCGAGGCTGGCCAATCAAAGGACTTTATGCAAATAGCTGCCACATTTTCCCCCTCAGTGGGAAGAAATCCTGTTGTTTGAATGTAGAGGCCTAGATTCTGGGATGCTGGCTAATCAGTGGAAATTTATTTATTTCGGGATTTTACCCCGCTCTTCTCAACCCCCAAGGGGGGGACTCAGAGCGGCTTACAGTACGGCACAATTCGATGCCCACATAATAACAATATAAACCCCAAAACACTTCAACATTTAAAATACATTAAAAATACATTAAAATACAACTACATTAGCACCATACACATTCACTCTGGATTAAAACAATGTTCAGTCCATAAAAACATTGGCCATAATCACCCACTTTCATTAAAAACCAATCTAAAATGCTGCCTTGTGCTGGTGTACGAATGCCTGGTCCCACAGCCAGGATTTTACTTTTTCCTGAAGGCCAGGAGGGATGTGGTGGATCGTACATCAATAGGAAGCGCATTCCACAGGCGGGGGGCCACCACCGAGAAGGCCCTATCCCTCGTCCCCACCAGCCTCATCTGAGACGTAGGCGGGAGAGAGCAGGGCCTCCCGGATGATCTTAGATTACGAGGTGGGACATAGCGGCTGATGCGTTCGGACAAGTAAGCTGGGCCAGAACCGTATAGAGCTTTAAAGGTCAAAACCAGCACTTTGAATTGAGCCCGGATTGGGGCAGCCAGTGGAGCTGGCACAACAGGGGTGGTATGCTCCTGTATGTAGCTCCCGTTAGCAATCTGGCTGCCGCCCGCTGGACTAATTGCAATTTCGAACTGTCTTCAAAGGCAGCCCCACGTAGTGTGCATTGCAGTAATCTATTCGGGATGTGACCAGAGCGTGGACGACCGTAGCCAGATCAGACTTCCCAATCAATGCCCTCTGTCTGGTGCCTTAGAATTTTGGAGTGGCGAGGCTGGCCAATCAAATGACTTTATGCAAATAGCTGCCACATATCCGCCCTCCGCACACATACATACATACAAACATTCCGCTTTATTAAGGTATACAGATATGCGCCCCCTTGTCGTGGGGGAGAGGCTTGCGTACCCTCATGAAGTTGTGAGCTATGCTGGCGGTGGCATAATAGTGAATTGCAGGATTTTTTTTTGTTTTGCAGGATCTGCACTGGCTCCCAATCGAGCACCGGATCTCCTTCAAGGTGTTGGTTCTTACCTTTAAGGCCTTGCATGGCCTGGGGCCAGCGTACTTGAGGGACCGACTCACCCCACACTGTCCCCCGAGATCACTACGCTCCGAGGATGCTAATTTGTTAGAGATACCCTCAGCTGTCGGCTAAACTGACATCTACTCACCGGAGGGCGTTCTCCCGTTATAGCTCCTACGCTGTGGAATGCCCTCCCGGCTGAACGCGGGCTATAAAGGACCTGCTCCCGTTTAGACGCGCCTGCAAAACTTATTTGTTTAAGCAGGCCTTCGGTGGTGAGTAGTCCTGCCCATGTTCCACTTTAGCCGCTGTCCTGGGGTGTCACGCTATCTAATTTCTGAACTGTACCTGGGGGTTTTGTATTTTGCTGTTTTAACTGTTTAATTGTCTTAGATGTTTTATCGCATTGCTTGTGTGTAGTTGTACCTTCGGTTCCTGTGCGCCGCCGCGAGCCTCAGGGAGTCGGCGGCATAGAAACCCGAATAATAAATAAATAAAAATAAATAAATTGTAAGGCCTCCCATGCCAGACAGGTCACAACCGAACGTCAAAGGGCAAGATGGGCTCTCTAGCCTTTTGGCAACCATCCCAGGAGAAGGAAAACTTTAAATTCAAACCCGGGCAGATGGTGCTCGTTTAACCCTGTAAGGTCAACCATTGAAGAGAAAGAAACTCTAATCAAACCTAGAACCTGAGGACCTCACTGCCACCGTCCAAGCTTGCTAGGCCCGGCAGACGAACCTTTGGTTTAGGGTGAGGCCAAGTTCCGTGCACGCTGCGCTCCACCAGAAAAATCAATTGCACAGGCTCGAAGGACACATCCAACTTAGTCATCAACGCGCTTGTAGAAAGTGTGGGATGAGTCCTTCCTGAATCTTCGTTTGTGAAGAAAAGCCAAGAGAAGAGAGAAAGGATATTTCTATACTGCCCCTTTCTGGCACTCAGTGCCCACAATACAAAATACAATTAAAAACAATTATGCAATAACCAGATAAAAACAGTAAACAATTAGCAATTAAAACCAACAAGCCAATCTAATGTCACTAGGGAGGGTGTTCCATAGCCGAGGGGCCACCACTGAGAAGCCCCTGCCTCTTGTCCCTGCCAATAGGGTCTGCGAAGGTGGGACTGAGAGCAGGGCCTCTCCAGATGATCTTAAACACCTAAATGGTTCATAGGGAGATATGCGTTTGGACAGGTAAGCTGGACCAGAACCGTTTAGGGCTTTAAAGGCTAAAGCCAGCACTTCGAATTGTGCCCGGTAGCAAACTGGCAGCCAGTGGAGCTGGCGCAACAGAGAAGTTGTGCACTCCCTGAGTGCCGCTCCTGTTATCAGTCTGGCTGCTGTCCGTTGGACCAATGGAAGCTTCCGAACAGTCTTCAAAGGCTGCCCCACGTAGAGAGCGTTGCAGTAATCTATACGGGATGTAACCTTCCCAATGCCGTGACCCCGTCATACAGTTCCTCGTGTTGTGATGACCCCCAACCATAAAATTATTTTCGTTGCTACTTCATAACTGTAATTTTGCTACCCGTAGCCAGGATTTTGATTTGGGGGGGGGGGCTGAGTCTGAGTGAAAGAGGGTCTATCCTAGCAAAGCTTTTGTATCATTATCCCAATACCCCCATGCATATGGGATATATTGAGCATTGTGATCAGGTCATGATATGAATAAACATAACCATTTAAATAATAAATGTTATTTATTTACTTTCATTAACAAAATGTTTACAATACTTTTGGACTTTTTTTTACAGCAACAGTCTTCTTTTCTTCTCCCCGGCCATTTTGTCAATTACTTTTTCTGGTTTGATAGTGATGTCCCGATGGATGGAAATCATTGCTAGTCCACTAAGTCTCTGGTCTGTCATTAAACTTCTAGATACACTTTTCACTCTCTTCATGGTTGAAAATGATCTTTCCACACTGCATGCTGTTACTGTTAGAGTAGCTAACATAGTCAAAAGGAAATTTATTGACCGATAGTAGGTTTTGTCACACAGTTCCAACACTTACTGAAGGCAGCCAACATCATATCTGGACCAAACATGGCCAACTGTGCATACAGGACAGGCAGGGATTGGAGGTGATTGACCTTGGATCTGGGAGTTGCAATGCGCCCTTATCCAGGGGGCATTGAACCAAGCCAACGCTGGATCTGGACAATGTGCCCAACCGTGCATAGAGGCAGGGATTGGGGAATGATTGCCCTTTTTCAAATGGGAGTTGTTGTTTACTTGGATCCAGAGAGTCCCAGAAGGCAGCCTATGGGCTTGATACACTCCACTCCCAGCCATGAGTGTTGTGAGACTTGAATGCACAGGCGCAAAGGCCTGCCAAGTACATGGGCGCAAAGGCCTATTGCGGCCTCTGAATTGTTTGTGGTGCGGCAGCATCCTCTTTAGCGTCTGAGCTGTCAGCGCACAACCTTTCCTCTCCTGGCACCAAAGACTGCCAGGGGCACCAAAAAGGAAAGAGAGTGCACCAAGGGCCCAGGCACAAACAAGGACACCACCATACCACGTACCAGTAAGGCCTTCTCGCCCCCCCCCCCCCTTTACATGCCTGGCTACTGTTATGTATCGTAATGTGATATGCAGGATGTATTCATTCACTGGACTAAACACCCAATATTCCTAAATTTGAATACTGCTGGGGTTGGGAGGCAATTGATTTTGTCATTTGGGAGTTGTAGTTGTTGGGATTTATAGTTCACCTACAATCAAAGAGCATTGTGAATCCCACCAACAATGGAATTGAACCAAACTTGGCACACGGAACTCCCATGACCAACAGAAAATACTGGAAGGGTTTGGTGGGCTTTGATGTTGAGTTTTGGAGTTATAGTTCACCTACGTACAGAAAGCATTCAAAACAATGATGGATCTGGACCAAACTTAGCACAAATACTCATTATGCCCAAATGTGAACACTGGTGGAGTTTGGGGGGGGGGGGGGGGGAGACCTTGAC
Source organism: Anolis apletophallus (assembly GCA_030556195.1). NCBI lineage: Eukaryota > Metazoa > Chordata > Lepidosauria > Squamata > Anolidae > Anolis > Anolis apletophallus. Next base: position 43,435,116 of record JARBWK010000004.1, on the reverse strand, counting down.
ATTTGGGAGATATAGTTGTAGGGATTTATAGTTCACCTACAATCAAAGAGCATTCTGAACCACACCAACAATATAACTGGGACAAGCTTGCCACACAGAACACTCGTGCCTTGAAGGGACTTACTGGTACAAGCCTCCCTCCAGCCTCACACGCTCTCCCTTGCACCGAGCATGCCTGCTCTCCCCTTCCCCACTTAGAGTCTCAGAAACAGCCCCTCCCCTTGGCTGAGAGGTTGGCCAATCACAGTGGAGGAGGGCTTTTGGTGGGAGGATTTGCCTGTTTACAAAAATGAAGAGAAAGACAGGTAGAGAGATCTTCAGCCTTCTCTGCCAAAAGGGTTCCCAAGACTATCAGAAATATAGGTTTTCTGGTGGTGTTTGGCAACCTCTCTGAAACTCCCCCGTGGCCTCCCCAGCGGTCCTGATCCCCAGGATGAGAAACGCTGCTCTGCAGAAACAGTCTGGGAGTGCATCACTATAGAGCAGAACTGGGCAAACTTGGGCCCTCCCTCCAGGTATTTTGGATTTCAACTTCCACCATTCCTAACAGCCTCGGGCCCCTTCCATTTCCTTCTTAGCCTCTTAAGTGGAAAGCGCCTGAGGCTGTTAGGAATGGTGGAAGTTGAAGTCCAAGTTTGCCCAGGCCTGCTGTAGAAGGAATGCCCTTTGAGATCACATTACCTGCCATGGCTCAATGCTATGGAATCACGGGGAGTTGTAATTTGGTGAGGCACAGAAAAAAAAATACACTTAAAATCCGGTTTCTGCCTCTTGCAGAATTCTGGGGTTTGTAGTTTATTTATTATTTATTTTTATTTATTATTTAAAACTTTTATATCCCGATCTTCTCATCTCCGTAGAGGGACTCAGACCGGCTCACAGCAAGAATTCAATGCAAATAATACAGACTAAAACATCACATAACAATACAAGATTAAAAACCTAGGAGATAAAATACATAAAGCCAAATCGCAAAGATAAAATCAAGTCCAAAAAAATCAAGTCCAACTCAGTCCGCATATGTGGTCATTCACAGGTCTCAGCCATTATTCTGGGAATGCTTCATTCCATAGCCATGATTTCACTAGCCTCCTGAAAGACAGAAGGGAGAGGTCAGACCTGATCTCACTTGGGAGAGAGTTCCATAGCCTCCAGAAAGGCCCTCGGCTGGTTGAGGGGGTTGGGAGCAGGTCAGGTCCCTCCCTTCTGGAGATCCCCGTGTTCCCACTGTGTGATACAGAATGCTGGACTAGATGGGCTGAGGTCCGATTCAGCATGGCTCTTCTTATGTTCTTATGTTCTCGTCCCAACCAGACGCACTTGCGAAAGTGGCGGACCGAGAGCAGGGCCTCTCCAGAAGATCTTAACGGTTCATAGAGGAGAATACGTTCGACAGGTAAACTGGGTTAAAGGCTCCTCCCTAAACTACAAGCCTCAGAATTTATCAGGAGTCAGAAACCGGATTTAACGTGGATCTTTGCTCTAATGTGATGAAATAGCGAGGCACAGAAAGTTAGACACAATCATCATCATCACCATCCATTATTCCCTGCCTCTCCTCTTGGCTAGAGGCGGGGTGCAGCATAGTTCAGTTGCCAAACCACAATCCCAGGGATTGATTCCATAGCCCTGAGCCATGGTGGTGTCAAACTGCATCCATTCTGCAGTGGAGATGCGCCCTAGGACTAGCTGCCTCCAGCTTCCATTGCGCTACCCCTCCCACTGCCTCCCCCTCCTCCCTCCTCCACGCAGTTCCCGACTCGTCGTTCCTTGGGTTTGGCCACGTTTTGCCGCGACTGGAAAGGTCTCTGGCAGGGTGCTGCCCCACCAGAAGCCCTTCCGCAACCCGGAACACGCCGCGCGTGCTCCTGCCCTTTGCTTTGAAGGCGCAGAACACGGGTGGGAAAGGGGCCAGGCAGAAGGGCTGCCCCTTGCGGGCCCTGCCCTGGCCCTGAGCCACGTGTCTCTCACCAGCTCCTAATTCAGAACAAACGTGGACAGGGCTGTCCTGTCAAGGATGGGGAGAAAGAACATAAAGGCCCATGAAATGCTCAAAACAGAAGCCTGAGAAATGGGGCTGGGCTGGTTTGTTTGGGACGGACGTTCATCCTATCCTAAAAGGAATCATTGGAAAGGAGATTCCACCTGAACTTCCTAACTGTGAGAGCTGTTCAGCAGTGGAACTCTCTGCCCCAGACTGTAGTGGAGGCTCCTTCTTTGGAGGCTTTTAAACAGAGGCTGGGGGCCCTTCCACACAGCCCTGTATCCCGGAATATCAAGGCAGAAAAATCTCACATTATCCGAGTGTGGACTAAGAGCCCTTCCATACAGAAAATCCTTCCACAGCAGAAAATCCCACAATATCTGCTTCGAACTGGGTTATCTGAGTCCATATTGCCATATTCCACTTCAAAGCAGAAAATGTGGGGTTTTATTCAGCTGCGTGGAAGGGGCATTACAGTATTTTTTACAATAAAAATCAGTTTAAAACAAGGGTAAAAAGGTAAAGGTTTTCCCTGACATTAAGTATAGTAATGTCCGACTCTGGGGGTTCGTGCTCATCTCCATTTCTAAGCCAAAGAGCCGGTGTTGTCCATAGGTGCCTCCTAGGTCATGTGGCCAGCATGACTGTATGGAGTGCAGTTACCTTCCTGCCGAAGTGGTACCTATTGATCTACTCACATTTGCATGTTTTTGAACAGCTAGGTTGGCAGAGGCTGGGCCTAACAGCAGGAGCTCCCCCAGCTCCCTAGATTTGAACTACTGACCTTTTGGTCAGCAAGTTCAACAGCTCAGCGACTTAACCCGCTGCACCACCAAGGGGCCCAAAAAAAAGGGTACTGTTCCATTATCAGGGCAGAGGCCACAAAGGGGAGAAGAAGAAGAAATCCCCCTACCGCATGGTATGCAGCCTGTTCTTCCTGGTTCTGTGCTATGTGATTGGCAAAGAAACCTGGGAAAAATTGGAGGAGGGTGTCACTCTTCCTAGGTTCCTTTGGTAGTCACATGGTATGGAAACAGGAAAAGAGACTGTATACTAGGCATGAGAAAAAAGTTATGAAAATTAAAAGAAATCGGAAGGGATTCGTATGTATGGGACTTTCAAGTTTATACGCATCGCAGGGCCAATCCCGGAAGTGGACTTTCTTTTCTGCACTCTCTGGGCCCAAATTTTCGTTAGATTAGTAAATATTTCAGATGCCCACCCAACAGGAAAATTTCCCCCTCCAAAATAGCTTTGCAGACATAACTCACAGTCAACTCACATGCTTGGAGCCTAATTAGAGTGAAAGGCCTCCTCCAGGAAGTGAAAAAGGAGACGGAAGAAGGGCAGATAAAGAGATCCAGATCAAGGGACTCCTAGAGTGGCTGGAGGACTGACTCTACAGATTAAAGGCCTGATTTAAACACCCAGGAATATTATAATAATAATAATATATTAATGCATTATATGTCCCTGCAAAGAAACCCTGTCCTTTAATAATATTAATAATAATATTAATAATAATATATTAATGCATTATATCTCCCTGCAAAGAATCCAAGGAAATGTTGCCCCTTGATTTGCCTGTGCTTAAAACAGTGTCAGTCCTGTTTCCCTGCTTTGCCTACTTTAGAACTACTAAGCAATTTCATTAGTAATTACATTACATTTTAGAAATTTTTGGATTTTTTTGTAAGTCTTTCTATTACTAATTTTAAAAATCCCCCCATTAGATTTTCGATTCTCTATTTTTGGGTTCTAAACCATCCCTACTGTATACCATGCAGTAGGTGGATTTTCTTTCTTCTCCTGGGAAAAATTGGGGTGTAGAGGGCAGGAATGGACAGTCATCCACCTCCCAGGTCTGTCTGAGCTAGATGGCTGTGGAGACAGTGATCCACAACTGGGATTTAGGATGGTTCTCCCCACTTTCCTAACACAGGGAAAGATCTGAATTCTGTTCCAAATCCTGAGGTGTAGCTGCATTAAGTGGCTTACCCCAGGTTAAATTGCATCAGCCTACACACGTGTGGATTCACTCAGACTGATGCGAAACCCAGACTACATTAAATGATAGACTTCATAATTGGAAGCAGAAGATGGAGAAGCTCTTTTCTCTCTGAAAAAGCAAGATGGGAACAGATTGTGGCATTGCTGTGGCATTGTTGAAAAGCACAAATGACTTGCAACCCCCAAAAGCCATTCAATCCAGCTGTGTTCTTAAGTATGAGTCGTTTCTAAGTGGGGATGTTTGTAACTTGGAGACTGCCTGTGTGTGTATGTATTTGTGTGTATGTGAACATGTGTGTGTGTGTATATATATGTGTTTACTTATGTATATGTGTATATGTATTTGCGTGTATATGTGTGTAGTTATGTGTGTTTGTATATGTACTGTATATTTATTTATTTATTTATTTATTTGTCACGTTTCTATACCGTCCCTCTCAGCCCGAAGGCGACTCGGGACGGTTTACACAGGCAGTCTCTGCCCTCAATATAACACAGCAACAAGACAAACCCTTCCCCCCCCCAAAACATAACACATATAATAACAATTTAACAATTAAAAACATACAATTGCAGCCTCAGCATCATGTTGAAATCAGTTTCCATCGCATCGTCATCATTCCATATATCCAATTAAGCCTTATATTTCATCAACAAATGCCTGCTCAAATAGCCAGGTCTATATTTCAGGTATATGCATGAATATGTGTAGATGTGTGTAAGTACAGATGTGTGTATGTGTATATTTGTATATTTTTGTGCATGTATATATGTGTGTGAGTATGTGTGTGTTTCCTCCCTCCTTCTGTCTTTCCTTTCCCTTCTTCCTCCAATTCATTCCTTTTCTCAATCAGTCCTCCCTTTTATTTCCCTCTCTGTTCCCTCCCTCCCTCTTTCTTTCTTTCCTTTTTCTCCTCCCCTCACCAGGTTGTCCTTCCTTTATTACCTTTTCTTTCCTTTTTCTGTCCTGTGTACTTTCTCTTCTTTCTTTCCTTCCTTCCCTCCCTCCTTCTCTCTGATCTTTCTCGCCCTTTCCCTCTTACATTTCTTCCCATTTTCCATCCCTCCTTTATTCTCTCCTTCCTTCCTGTCTGTTGCTACCTCTTCCATTCCGTCCTTTTCTCTTTCTGTCTTCTCCCCCTCTCTGTCTTCCTTTCCTTTCCTTTCCTTCCATCCCTCTTTCTGTCCCTTCCCTCCTCCCTTTGCTCCCTCTCTCCTTCCCTTTTTTCTTTCCGTCTCTGCTACCTCTTCCACTCCGTCCTCTTCTCTTTCTGTCTCTCCCCCCCCCTCCCTGTCTTCCTTTCCTTTTCTTTCGTCCGGGGCCGCCCACCAGCAGTCTGTTTGTTTACCTTCCTTTGGGATGGGGAGGGGAGAGAAGGAATTTTGACTGCTTTTCCTTGCGCCGCCCCTCTGATTGGCCGGGGGTTTCAAGCGCTCCGTGTGTTGAGGGGTGGGGAGGCGGCGAGAAGCACAGCGCGCGCTTGATCTGTTGGGGGGGGAAGGGAGCTGTCCCAACCGCCTTTGCCGTGTTTCTTGGCCTGCACCAGTGGTTTCTGGGACTTGTAGGCCCAAATGTTTTTAGGGTTTTTTGGCTGTTGTCTTTAATTTTGGGGGGGGGGGGGTGCAAACTTACCTCGTTGGGTTATGTGTCAGTGTGGCCTGATTTTGTGTGTCTGCGTTGTGTGGTTTTGTTGCCTATAAGCTTATAACCACAGATGTTATATATTTATATAGATAGATAGATAGATGAGAGAGAGTAAAACTAAAGAAGAATTCTGAAGCAACTATTTAGTCAAAACACAACCTGAATATCATCCCTGTAGAAGTTAAAAGTAATTGACCAGGAGCCAGAAGAACTCTGGACTGAAGCCAGAGACATTAGCTCACATTCACTCTGTGATCAAAATCAGAAGAGTCCTCCTAACTAGTGTCAACAAACCACAATTCAGAATCTAGGCGCTGGTGTGGAAGGGGACTCAGATAATTCTTGTTTTATCTGCTGACATCACTTTATTTTCCTGAGAAAAGAGAAGCAGAACAAAAAGCAGTTTCAATATACAGTACCAGCAATGCACATAGTAACTGTCTAGAATTTTCATAAGGAGAATTTATGACATTTTGGCACCAGATGAAAAACATTTTAGTTTCTCAGACTTTAAAATCTGTTTCGGTGCTAAGATTGTGTGTGTGTGTGTGTATGTGTGTGTGTGTGTGTCAGGAGCCACTTGAGAAACTGGAAGTCATTTCTGGTGTGAGAGAATTGGCTGTCTGCAAGGACGTTGCACAGGGGATGCCTGGAGGTTTTGATGTTTTGCCATCCTTGTGGGAGGCTTCTCTCATGTCCCCGCATGGGGGTCTGGAGCTGACAGAGGAAGCTCACCCACGCTTTCCCCGGATTTGAACCCCCCAACCTGTCAGTCTTCAGTCCTGCCAGCACAATAATTTAACCCATTGCGCCACTGGGGGCTCCTGGTGCTAAGATTATTGTAATGATATATATTTTTCCCCTTTTGATATTATGTTGCCATTTTTTGATATTGAAAGTTAAACTATTTTGTTACTTCTTGTGAGACATTATGACAATAGTTCAGCCTATAAATACTGTACATGAATACATAAAGTAGATTGCATTTCATAATATATCTAATGTTACCTTGACTAGTCTCCCATTCAATTTATTTCCCCCCCCCCCCAGTTTAAAAGGCAGGTCACATTTTACTCTATGTATACAGAAATTAAATGGATGTCGCCAGGTTTATAAAAACAAGGCAACAGTCTGAAAAAAATGGGAGCAACTAGAGACTTTCAGTCAATGTTAGTTTATTAGCTAAAAGTTTGAAACTAGTATAGCATAGTAATAGCAATGTTTACAACTCTAATTGCACTGTCTTTACAATTTCTTTAGCTTTTAAAAATCCCATCTTTTGCCTGATGAATGTATGTCCATCTGAATCCAGCTATAGGAGAAAGGAGATTTTTTCCCCCTCACCAGTTTGAACATTTCAAAGTACTTTATTTCCTGCATTTTGACATAAAGGGGAATATATAGCAAAGGTTTTAGCAACTCTTGTGACATTTCTGGCTGTTTCTATGGAAATAAATGTCAGGCTAGATGAAACAAAGCAAGCAGTCTGAAAAAAATAGCTATATGGTCCTTGTTTAAAACTAGGCACCACATGTTTGCAGACTCAGCTGCTGTTTCTATGGAAATGGGAATAAACACTTGAATCCAGCTACAAGTAACTTTTCTTTAATATTACGATTCTGTTAACAAAAGTCCTACCACTACAATTTTTCATCACATTATAAAGTATTTTTACAAGCTGAAGTGGTTCTGTGATGAATTAAGCAAGACACAGTGTGTTTTGATGAGAAAAAAGCGAATTACCCTTCAGAAGCAACTTTGAATAAATATAATGACAAACAGGGATTTCTCCCCATTTAAACTGGGAGAGGAAATTCTGACATTACAACTCTAAGCTTTAATTAAATCTATTGGATGATAGCTCTATTTTTTCTTATTTCAGCAAGATGCAGCCAAAGCTCACAAATTAACTGTCTGCAATGTTTCCTATGATTTTATGATATTTTTCCTATTGGAATAGGAATAGGATACACATTAGTTTATTGACAGATTTACATCAGATCTTTGGTAGTCTAATTAAAATGTCTTTATTTTTATTTGGACTGTAAGACGAAAGCAATTTCCTTTTTTATTGAATGAGGATAGCAGGTGCAGAAAGAGATTTCCTAACACTCCTAAATATTTTATATTGTTCACATTTTTTAAATTTACAGATATAATCCATCATAAACTACTAGTTTTGGCCAATTCTAGAACATCTTAAACCAATCTCACTGGAACACTGACTAATTTATTCGCATTTTATAGCTGCTACTGTATATTTTAAATAACAGACTTTAGGCACTTTTTATGTATTTTAGTCATTTCATTGTTTGGGATACATTTTTTTAGTGTAATTTATGTTTTATTAGTGTTACACTGTTCTATTCAAATAGTTGTATTCCTCATTATTCTAATTTTAGTTCTATTTTCTCTTCAGGTATTATACTGATGTCAATTTGCATCATTTTGAATTGTGTGAATTGAATGTTTACCTTTTTATGTAAACTGCTCTGAGTCCCCTCGGGGGGGGGGGCAGTCTATAAATAAAGCGATTATTATTATTATTATTAAATTCAAGTCTATAAATCAAGTATTTTATTTCACTGTTAAATGATATTCAATCATGCCAATATTTCCCCCACCAAAATCATATACAAAGTATTTTTGTACTTTTGTTAAATTGCGCTACATTAAACATGGTGATATTATAGTCAAACAGTTTGTATACTTTCCTGTTTTTAATATATTAATAATATGGAAAGCAAGGAAATACTGCATAAGAAAGATCACATCGGTGTTTCCAGACAGATGGCTCTTAACATTACCAGATATTGCATATATAGTTTGCCTTTTTTCCTTAATGTTTTCCGTAGTGATAAAAAAGGGAAAGCACAAAAAGGTTATACATGAAAGGCAAGAACATCTGGACTCCCCTCTTCCCATAAAACTTTGTGAATGAGGCAGACAGAACAACCGCGCAGTGAAAGCCTCATCTGGAAGCATTCATTATCACTCATCATTAATGACAGCCTGGGGAAACAATTGATATTAAGAAGATTCAAAGTGTTCGTCTATTCTGCTGGAAAGGGACAGTACAATGGAACATACTTTCTAACTGGTGTTGCATTTACATTTGCTTTGTAACTTTAAACTTTAGATACACAAGTGCTTTTAATCATAGCCTTAGAGCCTAAAAACAAAATAGCGATCTAAGTCTCGTAAATGCTGATTAAAGAAATATAACCATCAATATGTTTGTAAATTATTTTACAGTGAAATAAATAGCAAACTAGAAGTAACTATAACCAACATGAAATATATAACACATTCCAGGAATTCAGCAACAAAAAAGGTTGAGAGCACCAGGCTTGTATGGTAATAGAAACCCTTTAAACCACAATAAATCTCGTAAAGCACCCTGTACACCCATAAAATTTTAGTACAGTCTTTTAAAGCTGTTTTAGTCCACAACTCCTGCCAACCTCAGCCAGTTTGGCCAACGGCCAGGGAAAATGGGTAGTAAAGTGCAAAATGGCTGAGAAACACCAGGGCTTAGAAATTGTGATGAAGTGTCAAAATTGTACTCTAAGATACCTAATGCCATATTGAGCATTTAAAGTATAAAAAAAAACAGGAGCAAGTTCTGCAGTTTAGGATCACAACTTTGAATTACAAGGAAATATAAGGGTGCTATCATCCATGAAGATGTGGGAAATCAAGGCTAAGCATGTGTCTGAAAATGCTCTGGTAGAATGATGGGGTTAGATGAGGTCAAATGGCACAAAGACCAAGTCTTCCTCCAACTGACTCACATCACCATAGCTTCACAAAGTTGACCTTACAGAACCTAGTGGAACTCCATTTTCGGAACAACAAAATTAGATGTATAGTGTTTATGAAACCCTGCAGGAGTGATGGAAGTATATGAGGCACAACCGTTATTAATGGGCAAGTAGGCAGCTGTTTGAAGGTCATGAAGGGGCAGCACATTATTTGAGTTTTATTGTATGTTGACTACTAGAAATGGGAAAAGGTTATTGCATGATTGTCTGTCTCAAGGGGCTAAAATTTGTTGGCCATGATTATTACCCAGCTTGATGGTGCATACTCTTTTGGGCCCTTACAGGGAAAGAATGTATGCTTTGAAAGTGGGCATAATGGGAGCCCCATGACATAAGATATATGAAGAGCAACATATGGAGAAATGTGTGGCAGGTCTTCCTGATAGGGCAGGAAAGGGTAAAAAGAGGAGGACAACGGGAAGGAAAGAGGCTGTCATGCTGGGTTTCAAGGGCCTTCTGAGGTCCCATCTATACCACAATCTAATGCAGTTTCAAACTGCATTATATGTCAGTGAAGATGGGGCCTTAATGACTGCCCCCAGGCCCTGGAACTTCCCAGAGGAATTAGACATCCTCTCTGGTTTATTTTTACAGACAAGTAAATACTTTTCTATTCTGTCAGGCATTTGATGAGTGTGACTGGCTAAAGCCTGTCTTACTGGACATTGAAAATGTTGCTAGTTTAAGTGTGTTTTAAATGTTTTTAAAAATTGTTTAATTGTGTTTTAACTTTGTATCTTCTTATAACTTTTAATGTCTTCTTATAACTTGTAAGCAGCTTTGAGTCCCAATCTGGGAAAATGGCAGGATGATAATAATAAATAATCAGAACAATTGTATAGAATTAGAATTCACTTTGGAAGCTGCACTTAGTCTGGCATCAGAGGTTGAGAATGAATGCATCTTGACAGCACTTTAAATGAGTTCAAGGCTATGGAATCATGAGAGTTGTCATTTTACAAGCTTGACAGCACTTTTTTTCATGTCAGGAGCAACTTGAGAAACTGCAAGCCATTTCTGGTGTGAGAGAATTGTCCGTCTGCAAGGACGTCGTCCTGGGGGCGTCTGGATTTTTTTATGTTTTACCATCCTTGTGAGAGGTTTATCTCATCTCCCCGCATAGAGAGCCGGAACTGGCAGAGGGAGCTCAACCCGCTCTCCCTGGATTCAAACCTCCAACCTGTCCTGCACAAAGGTTTAACTCATTACATCACCGGGGGCTCCTAGCACTTTTAATGAGTTCGGGGCTATGGAATATGAGAGTTGTAATTTTACAAGATATTTAGCCTTCTCGGTCAACAGTGCCCGTGCCCTACTGAACTACAACTCCTGGGGTTCCATAGCATTGATCCATGACAGTTCTAGCAAGAGTCCAAAAGTGGCAGACTAAAACCCAGAACCTCTATCAGTGGCTGATACGAGATGAGAGAGTCCCCTTGGGCATGCAGAAGACTGGGCAACTTGGAAGGCTCTGAACAGACTGTGCTCTAGTACCATGAGATGCAGAAATGGGGCTACAAAGTGGAATCCATGAGATGCGAGTGTGGAGAAGAGCAAACCACAGACCACCTATTACAATGTAGTCCTGCCACATGCACAATGGAGGACCGTCTTACAGCAACACCAGAGGCACTACAAGTGGCCAGCTACCGGTCAAAGGACATTTAATAGAATGCCAAGTTTTTAAACTGTGTGTTTTCTCAAATACATTACAATTGTACCCTTGGTTTGCTCTTGTCACAATAAATAAAATAAATTTAAAACAAGTGGCCAGCTTCTGGTCAAAGGACATTTAATAAATGAAAGGCATGGTTTTGGGACCAGGCTTTTGGGCAATAGATTTATTTATTTACATCATTTATATTCCGCCCTTCTCACCCTGCAGGGGACTCAGGGTGGATCACAATGCACATATACAGGCAAACATTCAATGCCATTTGACATACAACATATATAGGCAGACACAGAGGCAATTTAACATTCCAGCTTTTCTGGCCACCAGGAGGAGCTGTCGCATTCCTTCACTCCTTTTGTGTGGATATTTTTATGGCCTCGTAAATCAGTTAAATTAAGCCTCCCCACTCAAGTGGTACCTAAATTTCCTACTTGACAGATGCAACTGTCTTTCAGGTTGCAAAGGTTGACAACGAGCTACACAATTGGTCGAGTGCTCATCCCGACCCGGGCAGGCCTCGAACTCATGATCTTCTGGTCAGTAGAGATCTTATGCAGGTGACACCCAGCCAGCTGCGCCACATTCCCGGTGCTAGATGTAAGCAGCACTTTAAAGCAGGGGTAGGTAACCTATGGCTCGGGAGCCAGGTGTGGCTCTTTTCATGATTGCATCTGGCTCTCTAGAGCAGCCTGGGCCTCGGTTTCCCAACATGCAGCAGGGAGGAGTGATGCAAATGCGCAGCAACTGCTACTTCCGCGCCGCCATCGCCGCTTCTTCCTCATCCCCCATTGCTCTCGGGGTCTTGTGCCCTCTTTGCCAAGGATGGCGGAGCTCGGCGGTGGCACCTCGTCCTTGTCTTCCTCTTTGTCCTTCGCCACGGGCCTCGGGGGAGGTGGCGGAGGTGGGCCTGGCTCTGGCACCATGGACCTGGCCTCGCTGCCCCCGGGGGACACCCAGCTCATCACCCTCATCATCGGGCAACTCAAGAGCCACTGCCTCTTTGACGCTTTCTGGAGGGACTGCATCGCTGACGTTGACACCAAGGTCCGCCTTGGCCCCGCGCCCTCCTCCCCCTTCCCCTTCCTTCCTTCCTTTTTCCCTCCCTTTTTCTTTCATTCTTTTCCCTCCCTCTCTCCCTTTCCTTCTTTCCTCCATTCTCCTTTTCCTTCCTCTTCCTTCTTTTTTCTTGCCTTCACCCTTTCCTTCTCTCCTTCCTTTCCCTCCCTCTCTCCCCTTCCTTCTTTCTTCCATTCTCCCTCTTCCTTCCTCTTCCATCCTTTCTTTCTCCCCCTTCACCCTCTCCTTCTCTTCCTTCCCAGGGTCCTGAGCATGCCTTTTGCAGAGCCAGGTCCCGTTATTCTGCTGGGGAATCCTTTTCTCATAGTATATACATACATAGCCTACTCACATTTACTACTAACTAACTAACTAACTTTATTATTTATGAGTCGCCCTCCACGAATGTGCTCCGGGCGACTTACACAGCTTGGCGTTTACGATACTAAAATAATAAAATGTTAAAATGTTAAAATGTTAAAATATTGGAATAGACAGATTCCAGGTCACTGATTGTCCCATTATGCATATGCTCTTCTAAATAGCCATGTCTTAAGTGCCGCCAGAAATTGAGGCAGGTCGAGGATGGCTCTTTGGTCTGGCGGCAGAGAGTTCCACAGGGCAGGGGCCACAATGGAGAAAGATCTCTGTCTCGTGGACTCCAGATGAGCTTCTCTCAGACCCGGGACACAGAGAAGGTATTCGTTGGCTAACCATGGTACTTTTAGTTGAATTCAGTCTTAAAATATATATATATTATATGGCTCTCACTGAAATAGATTTCCAAATCTACCTGGGAAGCATAATCTCATCGGATACCAAGATTGATAAAGAGATAGATCACAGATTAGCAAAGGCATATAGTGCATTTGGAAGGCTTCACAAAAGAGTCTGGAGCAACAAGCACCTGAGGCAAAGCACCAAAATCAGTGTGTACAGATTTATCGTACTGTCTATTCTCCTCTATGGGTCTGAAACATAGGCCACCTATCGCCAACAACTATGACTCTTCGAACGCTTTCATCAGTGCTGTCTTCGCACAATCCTAAATATACATTGGACCGACTACGTGACTAATGTTGCTGTCCTTGAGCAAGCAGGGATCACCAGCATTGAGGCCATGCTATTGAGAACACAGCTGCGCTGGGCAGGACACGCCTCTAGGATGGAGGACCACCGCCTCCCAAAGATACTACTCTACGGTAAACTCGCCACAGGTCAGCGCAAGAGAGGCGCCCCCAAAAGAGATATAAGGACTCTCTGAAACAACATCTCGGCTCGGCCAGATTGATCACCAACAATGGTCCACCCTGGCCTCACATCGGGAGGCATGGAGACGCACTATCCACAATGGTGTGGCCTCTTTTGAGAAGACACGCCAAATGGGTCTCGAAGAGAAACGACAACGCAGAAAGAACCGCAACTTGGAAACAACATCACCCAAGGAGACTTTCTGCTGTGCTTTCTGCAACCGAACTTGCCTATCTCAGATTGGCCTTTTTAGTCATCAACGCACTTGTAAAAAGCGTGGGATGAGTCCTTCGTAAGGATCTTCATTCGCGAAGTAATGCCGAGAGAGAGAACTATTGTCAATTAGCTTCTGACACAATAAATAGAATGATAGTTCTATAGTCCAGTGTTTCCCAACCTTTTTTGAGCCGCGGCACACTTTTTACATTTGCAAAATCCTGGGGCACACCACCAACCAAAATGACACAAAATGACACTGTAACTCAGTAATACATATAGTTAATGTGTTTTTAAAATGTATTTATACACTCAGTGTGAAACCTGGGCCTGTTTCGATGAACTCAACATAGATATCCTGGCAGGAATGGCAGAAAGACACAAACTTCCCACACAGAACTCCCATAACCAAGAGAAAATGCTATAAGAGTTTGGTGGGCATTGACCTTGCGTTTTGGAGTTGTAGTTCACCTATATCCAGAGAGCACTGTGGACTCAAACAATGTTGGATCAGGACCAAACTTGGCATGAATACTCAATATGCCCAAATATGAACGTAGATGGAGTTCAGGGGAAATAGACCTTGACATTTGGGAGTTGTAGTTGCTGGGATTTATAGTTCCCCTACAATCAAAGAGCATTCTGAACCCCACCAATGACAGAACTGGGCCAGACTTCCCACACAGAACCCCCAGGAGGCAAGAGGAGGTCTCTACTTGGGGAAAGGGAGGCGGGCCTTCCCAATGCATGGAGAGGGAGAGACTAAGTAGACAACGGGTGGGGGGTGGTTGCAATTTTGTGCCTTTATCGAGGTACGTTTCTTAGGGTTTTTATACTTCAACACACTACTCTCCCTCCCCCCCCCCCCTTTCCTGGAGGTTCCAATTTCCCACGGCACACCTGACGATTGCTCACGGCACACTAGTGTGCCCCGGCACACTGGTTGAGAAACACTGCGATAGTCATTATTTCAGTGGAGGCATCCCCCCCCCCAGATGTTTAGGCCCTCAACTCCCAGAAGCCCTTGCCAGCTTGTTCAAAGGCCAGGAATTCTGGGAGTTGGAGGCCCAAACAGCTGGAAGGCCTCAGTTTGAGGAGGGCCTGTTCCAGTGATTACCAAACTCTAGTCCTGCAGGTGTTTTGGACTTGGCTTTCCAGAAGCCCCAGCTGCCTAGACCACTGTTGGGGGATGAGGGGAGCTGAAGCCCTCAAAGCCTGGGCCCTTCCACACAGGGGAAAATCCCACAGCAGCTGAGCGTGGGTCACGTGCTCGGCTAGGAACCCTCCTCCTCGCGCCGCTGGTTCCCGCAGGAAGAGCAAGCCGGGAGGACCACTTCCTGCGGAGTCGAGTCGCGTGTTCCGGCGTGGCTGCCTGCCTGCCTGCTTCCAGCATGGGCGCCAAGCGCAAGAGCCCGGCTGCGGCCCAGCGGGACCAGGAGCCTCGGCCGAAGCAGCGCCGGGGCAATGAGGCCGCGGAAGAGCATGAGAAGCAGCAGCAGGAGCAGCAGGAGGAGCTCACCGGCGCCCGGCTCAAGGCCCTCTTGCGCTCCCCCGGCGCCGCCATCAAGGGTGAGCGGGCAGCCCCTCGCCCTGCATCTGCGCCGCCTCTTAACCCAGTTTCACAGCACTTGGACCGCTATAACTCAAGTCTATGGAATGCTAGGTTCCAGGTTTGAGCCTGCCACTTTTGGACTCTCGCTTGCTGAGGTGTTCCTGCGAGTGTCTCTGTAGACCTTTAAGGCAGGCCTGGGCCAACTTGGGCCCTCCCTCCAGGTGTTTTGGACTCCAAAACAGCTGGTAAGCTGTTAGGAATTGTGGGAGTTGAAGTCCATAAGAACATGAGAACATAAGAAGAGCCATGCTGAATCGGGCCTCAGCCCATCTAGTCCAGCATTCTGTGTCACACAGTGGCCCACTAGTTGTACACAGGGATCTCTAGCAGAAAGGAGGGCAAACCCTCACCTGCTCCCGACCCCCACAACCAGTACCCGGGGAAAATCCTGCCTGCCTCCATCAACACAGAGGTGGCACTTGGATGTCCATTTCAGTAGCTACTGATTCCCTTGGTATCCATGAATCTGTCTAATCCTGCCTTGAAGCTGTCCAGGCTGACAGCTGTCACAACCTCCTCTGGAAGTGAGTTCCATAACCCAATGACCCTCTGGGTGAAGAAATATTTCCCTTTATTAGTCCTAACTGTCCTACGTCGGAGCTTTAGGGAGAGCCCCCTAGTCCTACTGTTGGGTGACAGAGAAAATATTTTTCTCTCTTCACCTTTTCTATCCCATGCATGATTTTATACACTTCGATCAAGTCACCTCTTAAACGCCGTCTTTCAAGGCTGAAAAGACCAAGGCGTTGCAACCTGATTTCGTAAGGGAGCTGCTCCATCCCTTGGATCATTCTTGTTGCCCTTTTCTGTACCTTTTCCAGTTCCGTTATATCCTTCTTGAGGTGCGGAGACCAGAATTGTACACAGTACTCCAGATGTGGCCTCACCATAGATTTGTAGAGAGGCAATACAACATTTGCCGACCTATTTTCGATTCCCTTCCTGATCATGCCAAGCATAGAATTTGCTTTTTTCACTGCTGCAGCGCACTGGGTTGACATCTTCATTGAGCTGTCCACCAAGACCCCAAGATCTCTCTCCTGGTTTGTCTCGGAAAGCTTTGACCCCATCAGTTGATAAGTGTATTTGGGGTTCTTTGCCCCGATGTGCATGACTTTACACTTGTTTAGGTTAAAATGCATTTGCCACTTTGTTGCCCATTCACTCAATTTCGAGAGATCTTTCTGGAGCTCTTTACAGTCAGTTTCATTTTTAACTACCTGAACAATTTAGTGTCACCTGCAAACTTTGCTACCTCAGGATTTACTCCTACATCCAGATCATTTATGAATAAATTAAAAGTAACGGCCCTAAAACTGAACCTTGGGGTACGCCACTTCTCACCTCTTTCCACCCAGAGAAGTGTCCATTTATTATCACCCTTTGTTTCCTACAGTTTAGCCAGGTTCCAATCCAGGACAAGACCTGTCCCCTGATTCCATGGCTGGAGACCTTGTTTAGGAGCCAAAACACCTGGAGGGAGGGCCCAAGTTTGCCCAGGCCTGACTTAAGGCATTGGAGTCCTGGCTGATATCCGAACAGGTGAAGGGCCGGAGATGTCACTTCCAAGGGCCAGGCTTGAGCGCAGCAGGTTAATCGCCAGCTGCAGTAAATCTTGCCAATCGAAAGGTTGACGGTTCGAAGCCTGGGTCAGGGTGAGCTCCTGACCTTTAGTTTACTACAACAAGGAGCAAGCGTTTAACAAACCAAGCTAACACAGAGAGTTAGCACAATCCTTCTGGTATACAAACTATCAAAAAACCAAACGGACTGAGTATTATTCATCTATTATACCAACTACCTTATTCTGAGGTTGATATAATAGATGAATAATACTCAGTCCGTTTGGTTTTATGATAGTTTATGATAGAATAAGCACATCTGTGCTTAAGTCCGTTCAGCAGTTCACCTACCTGGGAAGCATCATCTCTTCAGACGCCAAGATTGACAAAGAGATAGATCACAGATTAGCAAAGGCATATAGTGCATTCGGAAGGCTTCACAAAAGAGTCTGGAGCAACAAGCACCTGACGCAAAGCACCAAAATCAGTGTGTACAGAGCTATCATACTGTCTATTTTCCTCTATGGGTTGGAAACATGGGCAGGACACATCTCTAGGATGGAGGACCACTGCCTCCCAAAGATACTACTCTATGGTGAACTCGCCACGGGTCAGCGCAAGAGAGGTGCCTTCAAAAGAGATATAAGGACTCCCTGAAACAACATCTCAGGCTCGGCCAGATTGATCACCAACAATGGTCCACCCTGGCCTCACCTCGGGAGGCATGGAGACACACTATCCACAATGCTGCGGCCTCTTTCGAGAAGACACGCCGAATGGGTCTCGAAGAGAAACGACAACGCAGAAAGAACCGCAATTTGGAAACAACATCACCCAAGGAGACTTTCTGCTATGCTTTCTGCAACCGAACTTACCTATCTCAGATTGGCCTTTTTAGGCATCAACGCGCTTGTAAAAAGCGTGGGATGAGTCCTTCCTGAATCTTCATTTGCGAAGTAATACCGAGAGTTATCAACAACCACATACATAATAACAATTGCATAATAACAATAATATGTATGACCGAAAGCGCATAGTATACAGTACCTCACTCAGGAAGTATTGTTCAACCATAAGATCAATTTTTGTCCATGGGAATGCCACGAAATCCCGGCGTCCAAATGGACCGAAGGAACACAGCCCAGATAGTCCGGTATAGATCCAATGGAGACGGGTAGCGATTTGGTCACTACGTAGAAAAGCTCAATCCAAATGGGAGTTCAATATAAATTGTAGAAGATATTCCAAAAACATCATGAAGGACGTCAAAGAGTAAACATCCAAACTCTCGAATCATCTGAGATGACAGGAAGCCGACGCCGTGATCTATGCATGTTTTTACTGGCCACTGGAGTCCGTTTCGCTAAAGACGCTTTATCAAGGCATCAATACGGTTATTCAGCGTACTCTCTATAAAATATATATTACATTCTATTGAATGCCGGGATTTCCTGGCATTCCCATGGACAAAGTTTGATCTCATGATTGAACAATACTTCCTGAGTGGGGTACTGTATACTATGCGCTTTTGGTCATACATATTATTGTTATTATATATGTGCCTCCTGACCTTTAGCCCAGGTTCTGCCTACCTAGCAGTCTGAAAGCAAATGTGAGTAGATAAATACTTACCGCTTCAAAGTGGGGAGGTATTTAAGGCACCCATAAGGAAATGCCAGAAAAATGCTGGAGATTCGCTCAAGGAGGATGTTTCCAAACAAAGCTCTTTGGCAGGGAAGACAGAGCAACAGCAACACACCCCCCTCCAGTGGCCTTACTTACTTAGGTGATCCCTCATAGTCCCAGGATAATGGCCCTCCAAGTCTGGGTCTGTAGGGAGCTGTGGAGCCCTATTCTTGATCCGCATGTTCTCCTGCAGTGAGGACATCGGTTTCCAGGTGGAAGGCGGTCCTGGTCAGGGTTGGCTTGACGTGCCTTCCTCTTGGCACGTTTCTCCCTTTCTCCCTCCATTCATGCCTCTTCGAATTCTGCAGCACTGCTGGTCACAGCTGACCTCCAGTTAGAGTGCTCAAGGGCCAAGCATTCCCAGTTCACATAGTCTATGCCACAGTTTTTAAGGTTGAATGCAAAAGCGCCATAAGTTTCACCTTAATACAGTCAACGTAATAGCTCTTTTACAGTTTTTAAGGTTGACTTTAAGCCCATCTCCTTTCCTGTCAACCAACATTACATTTCCCATTCTTGAGTTGAGAGTATAGTAACCCAAAGGGGAGACGGTGATTGGGTAGTCGGACAACGTGGCCAGTCCAGCGGAGTTGATGGCGCAGGAGCATCGCTTAAATGCTGACGATCTTTGCCTCTTCCAGCATTTGTCCGCCTGTCTTCCTAAGTGATATGCAGGATTTTTTGGAGACCCCCCCCCATGGCCAGAACTTAGTACAAGCCTCCAAGATGCCAAAGATGGGAAAGCCTATATATACAGTACCTCTATCTATGTACAGTTGTCTGTCTTGTCAGTGTATAATGGCATTGACTGTTTGCCGTATATGTGTTCTGCGATCTGCCTTGTGTCCCTTTTGAGGTGAGAAGGGTGGAATATAAATACTGTAAATCAGTAAGTAAATAAAACAACTGGAGGGCCATATTTTTCCCATGCCTGGTAGATGGACAACTCCCAGAAAGGTAGGCCAGATGGGTGCTTTGTGCTTCATATTGACTGAAATTACGTGACTAGAGGAATCCACACAAAGTGACAAATCTTGATCAATTACTCAATTAGGCCTCCTGTATTTACTTAAGTGATATGCTGGCATATTATTGGACATGCCACATGTATCTGCTTTACTCTTTGTAACAGTTCTTTGTCATTTGGGCTCCTGTGGTGTCCACATATTTTCCAAAGAAAGATTTACACAGTCCAACACACATTTGGGTCCCTCAAATAATCCCTAGAACAGACCTAAAAACCAAGACACCTTTTTGTTGGGCTGTGTTAATGTTAGAAATGGGAGGGGCGTGCATCTCCGAATACAGGATGCCTAAAAATCCTATGAAATTCATGGAGTTACCACAGGTCAATACGAAACTTAAAAATTCGCACAGTACATACATATGTAATCACTCAGGCCAGTGTGGAGCGTAGATTCAAGTTAAAATCCAGATAAACTAAATCAGGGCTGTCCAACTTCTACCGGCCCAGAGGTCTGAATTCCGGTCACTGATGACCTGGGGGCGTAGGTCTGCCCCCCTCGGCTCCCTCGGCCCCCGCCCCTCCCCTCTCCCCCTTATTTTAATTTAATATTAAATATATTTAATTCCAACCTCCCTCTCCCTTATTTTAATTTAATATTAAATATATTTAATTCCATCTTCCCCTCCCTTATTTTAATTTAATATTAAATATATTTAATTCCATCCTCCCCTCTCCCCCTTATTTTTATTTAATATTAAATATATTTAATTCCATCCTCCCCTCTCCCCTTATTTTTATTTAATATTAAATATATTCAATTCCATCCTCCCCTCTCCCCTTATTTTTATTTAATATTAAATATATTTAATTCCATCCTCCCCTCTCCCCTTATTTTAATGTATCCCATCTCCCTTTATTTCATCTTTAAATATATTTAATTTTATACTTAATACATGAGGGGAGATGGGGGGAGGGAATGAGGAGCCCCCTGCTTCGGCCTACCTTTTCCAAACGCGCAGGATCCAGGAGTACCCGGCCGACGAGAGAGGCGACGACCGACTGAGTCGAAGAAGGTCCTAATCGCGTATGTGGGTCTCAGCGATCCAGTAGTAGAGTAGCCAAAGAGTATCATGAGAATACGTAATCCACACGGGATTTCGCTGTCAACGCCGGCGTGATCTCGCGTTGACAGCGAAATCCCGTGTGGATTGCGTATTCTCGCAATACTTGCTCCTAACCGGAAGTAGGTATTTTTTTAATTTTTATTATTTATTTTATTTTTCAATTTTTATTTATTAAAAAGCTTAGGGGGCCGTAGGGAAGGGGCTGGGGGCCGTATACGGCCCCTGGGCCGCCAGTTGGACAGCCCTGAACTAAATCATCTTGGAATTGAGAGCAAAGTTTGAATCTGTAGATGAAAAAAGACCCTCTTTGTTTGTTAAAGGGGGCTGCGGTGGCGCAATGGGTTAAACTGCTGACTGCAAGATTTGCAGTTTGAATCCAAGGAGCGGCGTGAGCTCCCGCTGTTAGCCCCAGCTCCTGCCTACCTAGCAGTTTGAAAACATGCAATTGTGAGTAGATCAATAGGTACCATCTCAGTGGGAAGATACATGGCACTCCATGCAGTCATGCTGACCACATGACTTTGGAGGTGTCTATGGACAACGCAGGCTTAGAAATGAAGATGAGCACCACCCCTCAGAGCCAGAAGATGTTTTGTTGTTTCTAGGCTTTGAATGTTTGCCTTGTGTTTGTGTATGCTGGAATCCGTCATGAGTCCCCTCGGGGAAATAGGATGGAATACAAGCAAAGTATTATTATTATTAACTTGATAATTTTAATGAAAAATACTTTGTTCTTCTTTTTCCAGGTTTAGAAACATTTGTATCCTTAGCTAAATGTTTACCATCAGGAGAGCGGTATGATGTTGTAGAGGGATACGTAAAAGTTTCTGTTGAGTGTGCAGAAATTTTAAAACTTCTGGATGGTGAAAGACGTCCTGAAAGTGAGGTCAGTATTTTGATCACATACAATCAATTGTGTACTTGGGAGTGTGTTCCGTTATCTAAATTAGAATAGATGGTTGGCATTAAGAATCTGTTTGAAGCACTTGACAGTTCTTTTTAGTTCTTCTGAAATTTATATTGTTGTTCAGATGCTACTCATCTTTATAATATCGTCTTTCAGGGTTCGATTCAATTGTTACTCAACTTTTTTGTAATTGTATACCAGTTTCAAGACTTTGGTTACATTTTGTCAATGCTGGATATGCTTGTTTCTATTCATATTCCATACAGTTGCAGACCACAGTCCTGAATGCCAACAGGAGCTTTCATTTCCAAAATTTCACTTAATATTCTATGTTCTGATTTAAAGTTTATAGTAAGGGGGGTGGGGGTGGAATCTATGTGTTTCTGCATTTTTGCAACTTTACCTAATGTTGCAGTAAAGTACATTTTATGTAGGATGGTGACTCAAACACTTTTAGTAATATTGTCGGTTTATTCCATTTTTACTACAAAAAGAATATATATATATTTCAATGTTGCAGATGCTCCTAATCTTCCAAGCTCTGGAAATTATTTTGCTGCGAACAGCAAGCGATCTGTCCCATTTTCATGTTGTGGGGATGAACATTGTTAAGAAGATGCTCAGTAAATACATGAAATTAATTTATGCCGCTCTCTATTCTGAAGGACATCGGTAAGTCTGTTGTAAGACAAATGTGCAAAATCTGAAACAGATTTTCTGTGAACACCCCATGAAACAACAGCTCCATTACCTGTGACCATGCTTACTTAAACCTTAGAAGAGATCTTAGAAGAATATAGAAAGTATATTTGATTTAGGATAGTTGTTTTTTTCAGGGTTGTTCTACTTACATGACCTTAGCAGATCCTGCTTTGGTCAGGGGGCAAACAGATGCCAGTCTATGAATAACTATTGAATTTGCTATTTTCCCCCCTCCATTTTCTTTGCGTATACTGTACGTGTATTTGTGTATGTCGAAAGCTGCAAAAAGAGTAGACATGAATGGATGCTTGTTTCTTAATTCTTCAGCTACAAAATTCAGAGAGAGTATTGCACATTTTGAAGGATTGCATATTGTTATGATAAAACCATTAATAATACAATATAAATTGACCTGGTCTAAATCTGAAGTAGGGAAAATATAGTCAGTTTTTGTTGGAAGTGACATGATATCACTCCTGATTTCCTAGAACATACTGTGTGTTCTGCTGGGGGAAAGGGGGAGGTAAAAAGTGTCCCCCAATTCAGTTGCCAGTCCTGGCCTAAAACAAATTGCTAGTTACAACTAGAGATGACCCTTGCAAACATTGAGCTTTATATATGTGATGACACACAGTTTATCAATTGATTCAATGAGTCGGTTGTATTTCATGGCATCCAAACATTTGCTGCAGCGGCAGGCTGTTTCACAATATGTAATGGTGGCCTCACAACATTGAAACAAGGTTTGAAAACGAGAATTGAATGGGGACTTTGCCTGGAAAAGTAGTTTAATGTAAAATACATTGTCTGCAATTTAAATCCATTCTTCTGAAAGCAGGAATACCCAAAATAAATGTCCCTCTCCCTCATATATCTTCTGCCATAGTTCGTTTAGCTGAAAGCGGCATTCATTTCCTGGATGTCAGGTCTCACTTTTTAATTTCTCTCTGGTGGGTTTGCCTATGCATTGTTTAAACAATATCTTCTCTCCTGCTGTATTTGTATAGACTCTCTCGTCTGTGTCTCACCTTGTTGTCAGCGATGGTGACACAGGGGCCAGATGCTGCAAGGGATGTCTACACCCATTTTGATTTCAATAATAAATTCCTACCTAGTTTAGTAAAGAAAAGAGATTATAAGGTAAGAGTGAATTTACAAATTTGTAAACTAATTACTCTGTAATTATAGTTTTCTCTATGACCAATGCACAGTAAGAGTTAACAAGCCAGTCATCTATTTTATTTCTGTTTCTGTTTGTTCTTCATCACAAAGGTCCTTAGATAGATTTTGACACTATTAAGTAATATGTTGTGGGAAAACATTAAGCTACATAGTTTTTTTTTAAAAAATGTAGGCACCACTTCCTTGAAAATAGACAGGCCTCCTTTGTTATGTGTGAATAAATAAGCTAGCATCTCCTGGTTTGACCCTCCCAAACCTACTTTTCCAGACAGTAGATGGATTGGACAAAGTTCAGCTGGTGATCAGGGCACTTTTTTTATCACTCCCGATGTTTTCATAAAGGCCTCATTGTATAACCAAACTGACCTGAACTGTGTGACAAATTCAGATCTAGAGTGAAAATGGACATATATGCTCCATGTTTCTTTGATGCATAACACAAACTCATATAGTGTAGTTTTCCTTAATTTATAGAGTATTATCCTGGTTAGAACTTGGAAGGGAGACCACTAATGAATACTGTAACTTGCAAGCTATATTTCAGAAGAAGAAACTGGCAGAACTACCTCTGAGCATTCTTTGCCCAAGTAAATATGAATTTAATCGGTTACCAAAGTTGACAGGAGACTTGAAGGCACAACCACACACAGACTGAACATTAGTGTGTGCTTCACAGTGATTAATACTTAAATGTGGCCCATGGCAAAAAAAACCCCTGCTGGTACATAAATAAGATAGGGTGGAGCCAAGAAGGAATTAGTAATTTCCTTGTGCTAACTTTTTGTACTTCTTCATACCACCATTTTGGAGGCAGTGAATGATAGATCACTTTATTAAACATATAATTACTTGACTGATAGACTGCTGTAATCTGTATTGATGTATTTAGGATTGCATTTAAGGACAGTTATGAATTGCTAATCACATTTATCCTACATTTACTGTCTCAACATTTGTTTAGGGCAAACCTGATGTCCGTATGGCATATATCCAATATGCTCTTTCTTTTTTGATTGCTGGTGATAACACAATCCTGGTCAATGTTCTGGAGCTAAAAGGTATTTCAGTATTCTGCCTATTTGGCACATTAAAGGTTTTTAAATTCACTGACAGGCTTTGGGGGCTGTGCAGATTTATTTGCCTGGGATTTGTATTGGCAAAGTGTATAATGAGAGAAAATTGTGAAGCCTTCAGAAGATTTGGTTATTATTTACATGGATAGTGAATGGAAGATGCAAGGTTGAAAATGCATGGGAGATATGGTTACAGTGTGTAATGAATGCGACACTCTGTTGTCCATTCTGGAGAAGAACAAATCAAGAGGGCCTTCCCAATGTTTCAGGTTAATTGAAAGACAGTGTGGGTTTAAATTCTTTATTTTATGATGTTTGTATTTATTATTGATGTATTTGGACTGTTGATTGTATTATTTTAAAATGTTGCAAGCCACTTTGGGTTCCATGAGGAAGAAAAGCGGGTTATAAATAAAGATTTATTATTATTATTATTATTATTATTATTTTAGTGAGTAGGTGTGGGCTTTAGGAACAGAGCAGTTTTTGCCATCTTGGTGGACTCCATATACCTTAGACTACAGCTTTCAATATTCTACTCATTGATCATGCAGTATATGTATTACGGGCATTGTAATCCATTTTGGACAGTGTTATGGAAGGTTAGACTAGAGAGCATGTTATTATAGAGGAAAAGGTTCTCCCCAGGAGTTATAGGCATTTTATAGACAATTCATCCTAAAATCAGATCATAGTATTATTTTTGTATTTATATCTATTCACATTTGATTTCCCTTGTAGACTGCAACATATTTTAATACACCGGTGATAATGTTCAGGGAAACAGACATTATTATTTAAATGCTTACTGTTTTCCAATTACGATTTTAATATCTTCAAATGGCTTATAGATTTTATTCCAGATATTTTCAGAACTGGCATAAAGGAAGATCGGATTTCTACAATTAGTCTTCTGCTTTCCACATTGGCATCTAAGGTACACCTTTGAAATGGCTTCATCTGTAATATTTTATTTCAGTGCTTCAAATAGTTTTGTAGTGGTTTTTCAAAAAAATATCAAGTTACTAATTGCTTGATGTTTTGCTGCATTTTAGTGTTTGTCAGCATTTCTAACATGGATTGACTGATTACAAAATGCTTTAAAGACTGGAACCTAATATTTGTTTATGCTGAGTTTTAGACAACAAAGACACTAGTGTTGCAAGCATCCACTTTTATGTAGTATTAAATATAATATATAAACATCCTTTGCATGGTGAGGGAAAAAGAATAATGAAGGCATTAAATTTAATTGTTTATGATGTGTTTGAAAGTAAATTCCTCCATGACCTCTCTTTGGGACTTCAAAAGAATGCATTTTCTAGACATATAAATATGTTAGTCTGTTGTAGCAGAAACAACAAATTGTTATGACAGTTTAAAAACTAAGAACATAAATGTTCATTCCACTGTTGATCTTCTAATGTGGTCAATGATGTCATCTGCCAGCAATGTCTGTATTCTAAAAGTAGGAAAAAGTCTTGAAAAATATAAATAGATACAAATCTGTCATCAAAACAGCAGTATTTAGAAACCAAGATGAGAATGTTTCCCTTTCCGGGAAACATTGTTAATGTTTGCATGCGGATAAATCAAAGTACAGTCGATCAAAGCTTAAAAACTTGCCTCAGAAGAGTAAAACAGACATAGCCAAACATAAAAGATAAACCACAATATGTGTCTTTTTCTTATTGTAGATATTTCCTTCAATACATAAATATCACAACACTTTTTAGTGACATAAATGACTCCTGTAACCAGCCTTGAAGTGTAACTTGATATCTTTCAGCACTTTTGATATGCACTAGATCAAGATTAAATAAATAAAAGTCTGGTTTTAAAAATCTGTCTTCTTAAAATTTTAGCATGGATTTTGTTTATTCCTAGGTGGTTCAGAATAAAAATATCAGCAAGACCCAGAAAGTACGTTTTTTTACTGCAGAAGTATTGAACCACATTGCTTCACTCTACCGCTGGAATGGAATCGCTGATGTTGACACTGAAGATGTGAAGGTATAGCAAGTCCTTTCTATCTTTTGTTTTACTCCTCTTGTAGCAAATCTGGCAGAGTTGTCCTTGTCTCTTAATCCAAGAAGTAAAAAAAAAAAAAGAAGAAGGAATACCCAACTAGGCCCAGCTTTATGTAATAAATTTCAAGCTGTGATAGGTTATTACCTATGAAGCCCTTTACGGTTCGGGCCCGGTTTGACAAACCACATCCCCATTTACAAGCCAGCTTGGACACTGCGGTCTGCGGAGGAGGCCCTGCCCTTGGTCCCACCCCTGTCTCAAGCGCAACTGGTGGGAATGAGAGAGGGGGCCTTCTCTGTGATTCTCACCTCTGGAACTCATTCTCCAAAGAGGTAAAAATGTCCCCCACCCTCTTCTCATTTAAAAACAACTGGAAACACACTTATGTACTTCAGCTTGAGAAGGACGACTGGTACATCATGTATTATACTTTCTACTGGAAACAGGCTGACCTACTTTGGCTTGTTGAGATGCAGTTCTTATTAAAGTATTTTAGCTTTATTAGATCCTTATGTGGGTGTATGTTTGATTGATTGATTTGAATTGATTGCATTCTATTTAACTATTTTAATATCTTGTTTTGTTGTTCTTTTATTGTTCTGTTTATTGGTTTTAGTTTAGTTGTTCATTTGCTATTGTTTGTCTTTGGCATTGAATGTTTACCATTTTCTGTTGGAAACCACCCTGAGTCCCCTCAGGGAGATAGGGATGGTTACAACTAACATTTTATGTTGATGTTGTTGTTGTTATTTGATACATAACAAGATTAGTACACAGCAGACAAGATCACTATGCTGGCTTTTGTATTCGCTCACACGTCAGACCCTTCCCAAGTGTCTAGGACTGTGTGATGAATCAGTGAATAATGCATGCAGATCTGAGTAGGGTGGCCTTTTGGAGCTGACAGATGGTAATTTTGTCAGTGCTGGTTGTTTTTAAGTGCAGGGTTATTGTTGTTGTTATTAAATCGATGCCATAAATACAGTAAGTAAATAAATAAATATTTGGGAAAATGATGTTTGGTTTTAAGTAGTTGCACATATTTAAGCATATGAATTATCCTTGTGATTTTAGATATCTAGTTGTATTTTTTTTATTTATATGTATGTATTTTTATTGTGTTTATTGCTGATGTTTTTTTATTTTATTTCATTGTAATTTGTTGTTTAGGCTTGGCCTCATGTGAGCTGCCCCGAGTCCCCATTGGGGAGATGGGGGCGGGGTACAAATAAATATTGTTGTTGTTATTATTATTATTATAATAAAAGGAACTCCACACGTTTTTATCTTTTGCTTCTTTCAAAACCAGTCTCCGTGCACTTAAGACATACAAGGAAAACAAGGCAAACATTTAATCCTCAGACTAAGATGAAATGTTAATAATAATATGATGAAATGTTTTTGCCCAATTCTTAATAATCTTCCATCAAAGATTTGGGACTTAATTGATTTTAACAATGGAAACCTCCTATGTACATTACTAGAATTCATTGTAGAATTTGAGTCATGAGGAGAGGAGAGTAAGAAATATTATTATTAAACCATTTAAATTATTTAATAGTTTAATATTTCTTTTAAAAATCATTATAAAATATTCATATTATTGTAAGGTTGAGGTTGGTTTTATTATACATTGTACTGTGATGTTTGGATAAAGGGTGAATATAAATATTTTAACCACGGTATCATCCCCTCTTTAAACTCTCTATTCTGCGCAGGCATCACAAGATCCAGAGGAAGCAGGAAAAGTGACAGTGAGAGAGTTGGTTCATAATTTTTTAATGGATCTCTGCTGTTCTCTGAAGCATGGAATTAATTTTTATGACCCAAGTCTTGGCACATCTGGAAGGTATTCAAGTTATCTGGTACTTAACCTCTTCTTTTTCTTTCCTCTTCCTTCTTGCTACTATTTTCAGCTTGCTTAGGTTCAGAGTAAAATTTGGTGCAGTACTGTTTTGTCTTATTTTGTATTCTATGTATGCTGTCCCTTCATCTAGAGAAGAAGGAGTGATATAGTAAGGCTTTCAGAACTTTTTAACCATTTACAAGCAGAGCTCCAGATATGGATTGTGATCATACTCACATCCAGTGCTTTCAAAAAGTTAATGTTTTGGACTCAGTTCCATGTTGACTCTAGAATTGTAGTCCAAAAAGCAACCTTTTTAAGACCTGGTCTTATCCTCAAGGTGTTGGATTTGGAAGCTCCTCAACTGTTCTCTCAATCCCATTTTTTTTCTCATTCCCTCAGCAAAGAATGGACAAAAGTTCAGTAGGGTTGTTCTGCTTGCAGAGATGCTTCCGTTAGTGGAACTGGAAGGGAGCTACTGTCTATGCTCTCAGTCTCAAAAACAGGCTTTCATATGTCACAGAGGACATCAAGATAGAATAAAGTCCAGTTGCACTAGGGACTGGGCATTAGTACAGTGTTCAACAGGCTATTGGCTGTAGTCCGCATATGAAGCCAAAGCAATTTTGTTTGTTTTGTTAGATTTGCAAACAATCAGAAAATAAATAATAATAAAAGACCAATAAAACATATTTCACATCAACAATAAAAAACAATGTTAAAAGCCATACCCAGAGTTAAAAAGTCGTACTCAGAGTTTAAAGCCATATTCATAAAACCTTCCTCTTTTTGGTAAAGCCAGATATTCAAACATTTGGTTTTCCATATGCCTGGGGGCATAGGTTGGTTTTTAGCTGCTTCTCGAATGATACCAAAAGCTCACTCTATTCATCTGCTTTGGTTTTCAGCTAAGGGTGTTAGGGACTGGCCATTTTATAACTTCTCTTTTGGGTGTGATCCTGGACTCATCGCTGAGCATGGAACCCCAGGTTTCGGCGGTGACCAGGGGAGCATTTGCACAGTTAAAACTTGTGCGCCATCTGCACCCGTACCTTGAGAAGTCTGACTTGGCCACGGTGGTCCACGCTCTGGTTACATCCCGTATAGATTACTGCAATGCTCTCTACGTGGGGTTGCCTTTGAAGACTGTTCGGAAGCTGCAACCAGTCCAACGGACAGCAGCCAGGTTAATAACAGGAGCGGCATTCAGAGAGCGCACAACTCCTCTGTTGTGCCAGCTCCACTGGCTGCCAGTTTGCTACTGGGCACAATTCAAAGTGCTGGCTTTAGCCTTTAAAGCCCTAAACGGTTCGGGTCCTACTTACCTGTCCGAACGCATCTCTCCCTATGAACCATCGAGATGTTTAAGATCATCTGGAGTGGCCCTGCTCTCGGTCCCGCCTTCTTTGCAGGTGCGACTGGCGGGGACAAGGGACAGGGCCTTTTCAGTGGTGGCTCCTCGGCTTTGGCATGCCCTCCCTAAAAACATCAGATTGGCCCCTTCCCTCCTGACGTTTCGCAAGAAATTCAAGACCTGGCTATTTGAGCAGGCATTTGTTGATGAAATATAAGGCTTAATTGGATATATGGAATGACGACGATGTGATGGAAACTGATTTCAACATGACGCTGAGGCTGCAATTGTATGGTTTTAATTATTAAATTGTTATTATATGTGTTATGTTTTGGGGGGGAAGGGTTTGTCTTGTTGCTGTGTTATATTGAGGGCAGAGACTGCCTGTGTAAACCGTCCCGAGTCGCCTTCGGGCTGAGAGGGGCGGTATAGAAACGTGACAAATAAATAAAATTAAATGTAGAAGATAATAGTAAGATCTATAATTTTGAACTGATATTTTTCTGATATATGTCTGAATGCCTTCCTCTCTGTATATAACTTTCATCATGGTGTAAAATTGTCAGTTCCACCTTGTGTTTGCTTTTTCTTCTACTGCTATATTATTTCAATCTGACTTTTAAAACCAATTATCCTATGCAAAGTGTTATAATTACATAAACTGTTGTGCACGTGAGGAGCAGAAACAGTATCTTTGCCATAGTTCCCCTTTAGTATTGAAAAGAGAAATGTAATTAAAAGTTTAAAAAATTCTTTAGAGATTGGTATGAGGAGTCCAGTGGTTGATAAACTAACATGAAGTGTTTATATACGCATTGCCCTTATGGGAAAAACGCTGATTAAGATCCTTGCCTCAGTACAATTGAGACATTTATCCCTCCTCAAATTATTTTTGTTGTTGTCACAAATTGCTCCCTAGTGTTTCTGAGCTGAATTGACATGATAACTATTTTGTTAGTGGCAATAGTGGAGGGGAATAAGATTGATAGGTTGGTATCCAGCCTTGCTTTAAAAACCTCCAGTAGACCCTTCTTCATTGGAACATTTAGGTTTTTGATGGGCACCTGTCAAGGATATTTTAGATTTCTCGATTAGCAGTGAGTTGAGGCTATGTGACCAATAGTATCCATTCCAACCTAGTCCTCCACTTCTATGATTCTGGATGGTCAGGCAGTAGCCCTCTGAGAAATAATGATTCCTCTTTATGGAGAGAGAATTTATAACTATGTGTGCATTTTAAATTGCCCTATACATACTTTTGTTCATAGAGAAAAGCTTAAAAATAGAATATCAAATAGAAAGTTGAGAAAAAAATACCTTTAAACTTGAAGAGTTTTAGGGAATGCCTGGTTAAGCATAAAATAATGCAATATCTGGACTGTCACCTCCTACAGGGTCAGATATGAAACAGGTTATCTTTCTTTCAAATCAAAAGAAACAATGTTCATTGTTTGCATCTAAAGGCAGTTACTGTTTGTTCTAGTTCGTAAATAACAAATTTTCCCAGTTATCTGAGATGTATATTAGTAGGCCCTTCATATCTACGGATTCTACATGCACAGATTCAACTATCCACAGTTTGAAAAACGGTTAAAACCAAAATTACAAAAAGCAGATTTTTATTCTGTCATTTTATATAAGAGACACCCATTTACTATGCCATTGTACATAATAATATTTAATCATCCATGGATTTTGATTCCTGGAACCAAATCCCAATGGATACCAAGGTCCCGCTAGATGTAATCCCTCATTGTAATGGGAAGTCACAAGCTGCATACATCCAAGGAAGAACTTAGACTCTGGACTAAAGGCAAAGGTAAAGGTTTCCCCTTGACATTGAGTCTAGTTGTATCTGACTCTGGGGCTGGTGCTTGTCTCCATTTCTAAGCTGAAGAGCCGGCGTTGTCTATAGACATCTCTAAGGCCATGACAGCATGGAGCGCTGTTACCTTCCCACTGAGGCGGTAGCTATGGATCTACTCACACTTGTATGTTTTTGAACTGCTAGTTTGGCAGAAGCAGGAGCTCACCCCGCTCCCTGGATTCGAACCACTGACCTTTCAGTCAGCAAGTTCAGCAGCTCAGTGGTTTAACCCACTGCACCACCAGGGGAGCCTCTGAACTATATCCAGTTGTTAATCCCAATTAGAGTAGGCCTGTCGAATTGGAGGGAACTTTGAAAGTCAGAAGTGAAGTGTGTATTCCACAGGATTCAGAAACTCTCACAGGGACTAAGCCAAGGGTGGGACCTGTCCAGTACTCTCTTGTTGCTGGACTTCAACTTCCAGCATTCATCACTATGGGTGGTGCTGACTAGAAGTGCTGGGAGAAATAGTCCAGCAACATCAAAGGGCTGTGCAGTTCCCACCCATTATGTAGCCATCTGTTTATCAAACTGCAATTTGCTTCATAACATGTTTCTTTTGAGAGAAATTTGAAAAGCAGCATGTGAAACTTTTGGAGTCTGATCCTTAAAAAGTTAAAAAAAACAAAACCTTAGCATTTGAGCTCATGTGACTGGAGTAGATGCCAGCTGTGGTTATGATAGTAAACTAACTGGTACTATGATAATGATTTTTGTCTCAAAATCTGCCTTTATTAGAGGAGGGAACTTAGTGCTCCTGCGCTTTCTCGTGAGTCTGAAGACTGCTGTGGAGGATGAGATGGTGGCTGATCTTATGATAAACATTTTCAAAGTGTGCCCAGATTTACTGAACAGATACTTTAAGGAGTCCCAGTATTCTTTTGTTCCCAGACTTAAATCAGCATGGCTGGACAACATGAAATTATTGAGAAAGGTATGATTTTTATATAAACTATTCTATTTGTACATAGGAAGTGCTGCTACCAACAGTTCTGCTATAATTACAATCCTAGTAATTATTAATTTCCTTTATGTGAACCTCTATACTTTCTTTTCTGTCATCAATTAGCAGTGTTATACATGATCCTGCTGCCTACGTGTACTGAAACGTACATTACATCGAGTGAAATTGTTTTTAGTGGTGATGTGGTTTTATGCTTGGGCTTTTTATGTATTTTAATATGTTGTTGTAGTTGTTTTTAAATTGTATAGCATTGAATCTTGCTGTAAGCCGGTCTGAGACCCTCTATGGAGGTGAGAAGGTCGGGATACAAAAGTTTTAAATAAATAAATAATTATTGCGTTTGCACGAGTTGTCATTTTTGCACTGCCTTTGAAGGCAGCCCCATACAGAGATCCCCATATCAGTGGTCCAACCTCCATGTCAGTTGTGCATGAATAAGTGAGGCAGGCATAACCTTCTCAAGATAAGGTTCACATTGACATACTATCTTAAGCCAATTAATTCCATTTGTGTGCAATGTAAACATTTTTTCACATTAAACACTAAGCAATAATGTGATAGTTGAGCAATTACTTTTTTGCACCCTTTTCCTTTGCTTTGTTTCTGCTATCTGCTCTGTCTGCTCCAGAAAGAGTACAGTATTAACTAAAACAGGTGATCAAATAGTGGACGGTATATGATTTATCTTTCCGGTATTTACTGAACTCTTCCATTGCATCTTTAGCAGGGCTCTCCTGTGTAGGTTGCTAAAGAAACAGTTATGTGGCTGATATGTTTTTGGACTCAAGATTATCTAGCTAATATAAATGGAACTGATAGAATTTTTAGTGTCAAAAATGTGCTGTTGATATGTGAGATAAATTAGGTGAGCATTGATTCATATCCTGCTATGATCCTGCAAATCTTCTATTCTAGACAGTGACTTTCTCTTGATGAAATATTAAAATGAAAACCTTTTAAAGAAAGAACTTTTAAAATGTTATTTTTAAAAGAAAAAAGATATATTAAGAAAGCAAGGCTCCTGCTGAATTAAAGGAATTAATCCTGCTGAATTAATCGGTGTATTTCATTAGTTTCTTTCATTTAGTTATCAGAGATTATGAGACTATATGGATGATACTTTTACAATCTCAAAAGTGACTGAGTGGAAATAAGGTCTAAGATAGTCAATTAACAAAATACTTATCTTATTTGACAAAGATATATTAATATTTAGTTAGATTTAGTGGGAAATAGAGCAAGTGGGAGTGCGGTTTATCAGAAAAAGATTCCTACACTTTAACAAAAGTCTGTCAGGTTTGTTAAGAGCCTTAGAAGAATTCTTTCCCTTCATATATGTTTATTTTCATCTTTTAATAGCTTTTCCAAATTTGTAGTATAGCTTTTCAGCATAGATGTTTGTGATGGATCCCCCTTTCCAGCTGGCCCTGTAGCTCCAACCCTAGGAACCTGTCAGTCATCCTCCCCTTGTTCCCACCAAATCCTTACTTGGCATTCAGAGTGAACCGTTATCCGTGGACCTGTGTTGTTGTGATGGGTTCATTGTTGTTAGAGTGACCAGCTTTCCACCAAGCTAATTTGAAAAAAGAAAGACAGTATAGAAATAACCAAGTGGAAGTTTCTTAAGACACATGCAATTACTATATTGAATCCTGACCACTCAATCAATTAGCACTCCCTAAACCGTCAGTCAGTTCTATTTCTCTGACTACCTTGTCTCTATACCATCTCTTCCTTATTTCTCTCAAATCAAAATCCTATCTCTGTTTCATCCAGGCCCTATCTACCCTTTAAGTGAGACAAGCCTCTATGTTTGTTACATTGCTTTTCCTGAAACTGCTTCTGAGCTTTGATTTGCTGCCTTCAGGCAGGCTTGCCAGGCTCCTCTCTTCACAATGATGCACAGACAGTGTGGATCCAAATTATTGCTTGATTTACCACTCATACACTTCTGTTCAGGTTAAAATGGGCCCTGAAAGTACCTTGTGATAAAGGTAATAAAAATGTATTTGGAAATGTGTACTGTCAGTTGTCAAGAAATTGAGGTAAAATGATAATAAATCAGCAGGTTCTATCTCCTCTTCTCAACCTTCAG